>CM057347.1:497523033-498723033 GCA_030015575.1 Agapanthus africanus | reverse complement strand
GCTCTGAAAGTGAGAATTAAATTCTCAAAGGGGAAATTCTCGGAGGAAGAAGATGAATGAGCAAAGTGAAGGCTCCTATGAAGAGACAGCAGTATTTATAGAAAACAATGGAAACGTTTCATCTCCCCAGATCCCTAAAGGAATCCAATGGTCGCGAGAGATGACAGCGTTGCACTCACGTGCTGACACGTGAGAACAACGCTGTGGGGGCATTTGTTTCCTGATTTAAAATCAGGAAAGCTTCTGGGAAAAGCTTCAAAAGAGGCCACGTGCTTACACGTGACAGCAGTCACGTGTTGACACGTGACCTATAAAATGCAGAAAAAGCGCACTTTGATTCACTGATCAAGTCAAGGAAAAGAGCTTCAGAAGAGGTCACGTGCTCCCACGTGACCAGGGTCACGTGTCGACACGTGACGTTCAAAGCAGCAAACTCGCTCTCCAATTGAACCAGAGAAAGAAGTGCCAGACAGGGGTCACGTGCTCACACGTGACCAGGGGTCACGTGGTAACACGTGATGGCTAAAACAGCAACCGGAAGATAGCGCAGAAAGAAAGAGGGTTCTTCATTCCAAAGAGGGTCACGTGTCTGCACATGACCATGGGTCACGTGGTCACACGTGACCGACTTTCAAAGCCCATTTTTGACGACAGAATTAAATTCTGAAGGAAATTCGAATCTTTCCAAAGGAAAGTAATTATTTGGGACCAATCAAATTAAAGATCCAGAGATGATTAAATATCATCTATTTATGGAAAATCTCGGGTGTGGAAAGATTTCCCCCTTAAATCTAACCAAAATAACAAAGGAGAATCTCTGGATTTAAGATCCAATGGTGAATAAAATTCACCTAATAATCCGAAGGCCCAAAATGAATGATGGACGCAAATCAAATCTCTCAATGAAGATTCACAAAAGACTGATTGATTCGGCTGCTTCTCCTATAAATAGGAGCCAAGGGACACAAAAAAGAGAGATACATACGCAGAGAAGAAAAGAGAAAAGGAGAAGAGCTTTGATACTTGAAAAAGACTCAGATCTTCTGCAAAAAACCTAGGTAAGAAAGGGAAAGGCGTTTGAAAGAAGGAGAATTTAATTCTCAACAGAGTTTAACTCTGATAATATAAAAACAGAAGAACATATTTCTTCTCTCTTTGATAGAGGACCTGCAAAGTGCACATCTCCCCTTAAGGTTGAGAATTTAATTCTCAATGGGTCGAGATCCTGCCATGCAGATCCAAAACATAGAGAAGGAATGCAAGCATGATAATTTAACTCTCATAGAACTATAGGAATTTAATTCCTCCAAAATAAAGTTAGGGTTCGACCCTGTATCATGGGAATTTAATTCCTTCAAAACAAAAAGAAACAGGGTTGAACCCTAATTAAGAACATAGTTCTGTCGAAACAGTGGGAATTTAATTCCTTTAATCATAATCCTCAGAAAAGGGGAGTTTAATTCCTTAAAAGCTTTTGTTAGGGTTTAACCCTATTCGGTTCTTCGCATAAACAAGGAATTTAATTCCCACAGAAAACTCAGATTTAAACTCTATTCCAGAATATAAGCCTTCAAAAGGAATTAGGAATTTAATTCCTCTGAAATTAAAAGTTCGAGGAATTTAATTCCTGAAATAGGAGTAACAGATCCTCCAAAAAAAAACAACATTGAGGCAGGGTCACGTGTCACCACGTGACCCCCCAAAAGCCCTACAGAAAGCCCCTTTGAGGCAGCACCCCACGTGACCCACGTGACTTTCAGCAGAAGCCTTAACACATAGGCATTTGAATGCCCGTCACGTGCTGACACGTGATGCTATCAAAGGCACAGTAATCTCGGCAGAATCATTGAAGGGAAGGCACTCCCACGTGGGGCCACGTGACCGTTCTTGCTGTAGTGTTTAACACTAAGTTAAAACCCTCGAATCCAATATTGAAATGCTATCGGGCCTTAGTGTTCAACACTAATTAAAGAATTTTGTTCGTAGTGTTCAATACTAATTGTTTTAATATTCGGCACTAATTTGAGATCCCCATTGCCAGTGTTCAACACTGAGCTGTTTTAGTGCTTATGATCATTTCAAGGCCTTGTTGCTGGTGTTTAACACCAATTATTCTTCTAGTGTTAAACACTAACTTGTCAAACTCATTCCCAGTGTTCAACATTGATTGCTTTGAAGTGTTTAACACTAGTCTATAGCCCAATTGGCTAAAGGGATAGAGGCAAAGCTTCTCCCTCGATGGACTCACAAGGAGTCAATATTCCAGACATGATGGGACTTAGCCCAAGCTGGCCATAAGTCCTCAATTCGTGACTAATTGGGCCAATGGGCTCATAACATAATTAATCAGTCCTGACCTCAAATTGGGCCAGGGACTGCTCAAGCCACTCCGGTTCTAGGGTACATCTCTTCACTCTTTTGATACTTGGCATTGTAATCCCTCAATGTCTTCAAAGAGGTGACGGGTCCCGACGACCACCCATGATATGGACTGTGGGGTCCTTAAACTCATACAAATTCCTGGTCACGCGGAACGTGGATAACGTCACTCTTTGACCCCACGGAAAACGTCCAGAGCGGAGCCTGGTCCTCGCTAAGCACGGCAGTGAACCCGTGTGAAGCATCCAGAGCACATACCGGACTGTGGGATCCTTAAACCTATGGACTACGACGTCCTTAACCTTGACCGAGATGTCTTAAAACTAACAACGGACCGCAATGTCCTTAAACTACCCACGGACCGCAATGTCCTTAAACTACCCACGGACCGCAATGTCCTTAAACTACCCATGGACCGCAACGTCCCTAAACTAGAACAATAGAGCCCTTTCATATGCTCTTTTGTTGGACCTAAACGGTCCCGTTTAAGTTGATCTTAGCCTCAAAGATGGCTAACGCGTCCTTAAACCCTCAAACATACTGGACTACGAATCCCCCAAATTAACTCCGGCTCAAGGGTACATCTCTGAACTCCTCTGACATCTGTCGTTGTAATCCTTCAACGTCGTCAGAGAGGTGATGGGTCCCGACAGCCATACAGACGATGGACCACTATGTCCCTAAACTGGAACATTAGAGTCCAAACACTCTTTTGTCGGATCTAAACGATCCCGTTAAGTTGATCGTAGTCACAAAGTTAGACTAACGTATCCTTAACAAACGTTTGAGTTAATCTTAGCCTCGAGTAGGGCTGACGTATCCTCAAACCAAAACCCCCCCCAAACCCAAATTTAAGATAATGCGGATTTGGACTAGTCCACGCCCTACGGGCGACGACATAACTCAGTCTCCGTAAACAATCCACGGGCAATAAAACAAACACCCACGACACGAAGTGACCATCTGGAGAAGGAGAAAGTTGTTACCGCAATGCGGTAGCGTAATTAACTGCAGGGGCTTGCGCCTGCAGGGAAGAGCGTCCCCACAATCAAAAACCCCTCAAACGAGGGGGAATCTGACGAAGTCTGCTACATCGGTCGCATCCGTTTAAACCTTCGATATATGGTGCCATAAATCAACTTGGCATCTTCGGAGAGGTGGACGGATAGCACCAATTAGCATCTGCCCCGAACCTAACGCCTCAGACGTCCCAACGTCCCGGCCGCCGTTCGGAGGGGAACAAAAAGTCTTAGGCAGCAGATCTGAACCTGCCACCTAAGCCATCGCTGATTCTTAGGGAAGTCAAGATGCATGCCCTACTATCCGTCAACCATGTTCGCTAAGGTGATATGCTGATAATAAAAGAGAAAAAAAAAAGCGAAGAAGTGGCACAAGACATTACAAAAAGGCGTATCTTTTATTCATAAACTTGATTGAAGACAAGATACATCATGTCGAAGGATAAAAAAAATACATATATATATATATATATACATTCTTTACAAAAATGGATAGCTACTGAGTCTGAGGAGGAAGTGTCTTTAGTAAGGTCACAAGCTGCTCTCGCACTTCCTTCAGCACTTCCTCTCGAGTGACAGCCGCGGCCACCTCCGCCTCCACCTGAGCCCGCTGTTGCAAGAAAGATGAAAGTCGCTCCTCTACCGCCTCCTGGGCTGCTTCCTGGCTGGCTGCAGCTCGCTCGGCAACGTTAAGTTTATGCCTCAATGATAATCCTTCGGAGATGCATTGCAGGAGGCCCTCAAAGATCACTTTCAGCCGTGCGGCATTGGCCTCCACCCGAGCATGCAATTGAGCAGACCTGCTCGAAGCATCATCACGCTCTTTGCGCCTTGAAATAACTTCTTGTTCGAGATGGCGGAAGTAAGAAGCGCTCTGCTCAATCCACGCAGTCCTCTGATTATTGGCAGTCACAGTCTCGGGAGTGGGACGCAGCGACTCCAATTGAAATAGGCAACCCTCGATCTCCTTACAATGGTTAACCCAGGATGCGATGATGCTCTCATTATGAAAGTTCACGAGTATTGCTAGCATCGGGTTAACCACCATAGCGAAGTCTGCGGCAGATGTAGGAGCTTCAACGTCGAGTTCCTCGACATAATCACTCAACATGCGCAGACTGTTTGCAGCGCCTTTTGAAGACGGACTCCTCAGATAAGGACCCGCCGGCATTGTGACGCGAGGTTCGAAGGACGCCGAAGCCAGAACGACAGCTGAAAGAAACAGGATGCGATCAAATAACAATACAGAAAATAGAGAGAGGAAAGTTACCAATATGATGGTCATTGTACCAGTTAGGGCAGATGGCAAGGTCGGAAGGGCTAGTGGCACAGCTGATCTTTTATCCCCTCCTTCAATTTGTAGCACTGCAGTTGAGATGAGGAAAAGAGGTTAAAGACAATTCCATCAATAAAAAAAGAGAGAGGAAGGATGTTAATAGAAATTATACTCACCAACGCCACCAGAGGAAGAAGCAAGCTTAGATGGGAAGGAGAAGTATGGGAGCAACATCTGGTGTACATGATCAAAAAGCGCTCCTGAGAACACAACAGTATGACTTTAGTACACAAATTAGATGTCTGGAAAACAAGATTAATAAGCCGTAAACATATACCTTCCAACATCTTCGAGGGTATGAGAGAAGGTTGAGTGGTGACCACCGCCAAAGCAGCCATCGAAGGCGCTCCCTCGAGCGGTGGGGCATCAGCACTAGCTGCACCTGCATTACGAAAAGGTGAACTTGTCAGAAATGGTTGTAAAGTAAAGAAAAGCAGCCACTTAGGGTTTACCTGAGGAGCTCCCGGCTGAAACGGAGGCGGCTTCCTCCTCTATTGACATAAGACCACCGCCTGTAGCCTCATCGCCCGACTCGATGGGGACCGTTGTCGCGCTCGCGAGACCTGGAGACGGCGGAGGACCATAGATGGGGAGGGCTATGATTGGTGTATTGCCAGATTCCAGGGAGGGAGCAGTTGGCTCGTCCTCGGGAATCACGGCCGCCTCACCCATTACTCTCTCAGGTCCAGTAGCTGCGGTTGTATCGTCTACTGTCGCCAGGGGACCGCCGACCTCGAGCGCCTCAGCCGCCACCACCCTGGACTCAGCTATAATGATCGTATCATCTGCCCCCGCCTCAGGTTCGGCATCAATGACCTTCTCGGCGGTAGGCCCCTCGACCTCCACTCCAGGCTCCATGGCCTCAACGATATTACCCACTGTCAGCTCGAGTTCGGCAGGCATCGCCTCCTCCGTTCCCCTCGGATCGACGGCTTCCGCCTCTCCCTCGAGCGGACTTGGCCCTGCAAAGATAAGAGATATAAGGACCAATGATATTAAAATCCTTATAACAAAAACTCTGAGAGAAATATTACCTGAAGAGGATTTGCCGTTCGCGCTCCGAACTGCTCGCGCCACCTCTCTGCGGGCAGTGGATAGGGCGACAGGGGCCTCTCCGGAGGGAGTATCAGCTCGAGGGGCGGTGCTGGGTCCCGCTCCCATGGCCAAGGCGGCCCTGCGCGCCTTCGCCTCACGCCTCAACCGCTTCCTCTCCTCCCGAGCGGTTATGAGGGACCTCTGTGACGCCTCCTTCAAGGCGTCATCATCTTCATTCAGGGATGCCTCCAGAGCCTTTAAGGCATCTGTCATCGGCTCTTCAAGACGAACCTCCTGTGGTGGCCCAAAAGAAGCGGGAACGTCGGTAGCTGATAGGACGTCTGCGTCGCTAGGAGGGAGCGGCATTGAGGTCCCTGCAATTAAAAGGTTAAGGTTAGATCGACCATAACACAAGGAAAACAGAAAAAACTTGATGAGTCGAAACTTACTAAGGCCCACAGATGCCCTGGCACGTTCCTCCTCCTGAAAGGTCTTCAGAGAAGCGGCAATGGCTTCTTCATCGGTGATGCCTGTTGAAAGAAAAGAAAGAAAAGCGTTAGTCAAAAATAGTGAAATAAGGAAGAAAATACGTTACAGTAAAGAAAAAGTGACTAGTAGTTACCTGATTGCGCAAGCTTAGCCAGCCACGCATCACGCTTCACCAGCCATGCTGAAGCTCTGAGAGCAGCTTCCAAGTCTGTATCGTCCGGCGGCGGCATCACTAATCCCGCGTTAGTCCCATATTCGAGCAGACCCTCGGAATAAGGAGCGTGGGGTTCCTGGCCGAACGCAACGTCCGCGGCGAAGAGCGACTTCTTTTTCTTTTGCCCTCCAGCCCTAGGCTCACGGGGAAGCGACTTACGCTTGGCAGCCGCTTTGGGACGACGGGTCCCGATGTCCGCACCCACGCCAGACTCCGGCGAGGTTACAACCACTGTTTCCGCCTGAGCGCGGGGTGCAGGAGGTGCATCCGCGATATCAGGGAGCGGCAGCTCACGTGGAGGGCTTTGCGCTCGTGATGGTCTGCCCCCAGCACCTTTTAGAGGAGGGACCACCGGGAGCCTTGGCGCTAAGGGAGCGTTACGATTGGTACCGGGGGGTACTTCTTTACGGTCAATTAACACTCGCCTCTCTTCCTTTATAACAGCCCCCGTCGCGTGATTGTACCACTCTTTATATACATTGAGGAGTCGGGGAGCACAGGCCGGCGTGCTAACAAAAAAACGAGAACCTGTGTTCAGGCGCATGAAATGGTGTAACGCGTTCTCCATCCCTTCTTCATTTACAGCAGGTTCCAGTAAGAAAGCTTCTAAGGGTACCCCTTGATCGTAACTCAGCTGTCGAGCAAAACGATGAGGGTTATATCTCATAAAGATCGTTGCGCCACCCTGCCTGAAGACTAGGAAACCCGGTCTAATAGAATACAAATGAAGGATCTCCCGGGCTGTTAACACTGAAACTCCATCCTTGAAGGAGTCCTGTTGTGGTCGCACCGCAGTAGTGGACGCTTTTCCAATGGTTAATACCTTATCAATAAAGGACATCCCAACTCCAACGGTGTGAGGGCGAAGCAGTAAAGCTCTGGCGTCCCGTGGTGAAAGGGTCACGATTGATGAGCCAATCAGCTGTAAAATGCGAGGAAAACCGCACTTGTCAAAGAATAAAGGTCTTTTATGCATACCGAAGACACCCGCCGTGTGTAGCTCGAGCCACGATGCAAAGTAATGCATCGGGAAGACCACGTGCAGTGCCCCGGGCTCGTTAGCATCCGCTGCTCGGCTGAGGCCATGATATAGGTGCGCCAGGCCGGCAATCCCCACGGCCACCTTTACCCCGATGACCATGCGGTGGGCTGGATAAAACACAGAGGGCCGCATGCGATGAGAATGCATTGGGACCGCGAACCAACTCAGCCACAGCCCGAGAAATCCTAAGAAAAAGGCCTCCTCATCCATCCCAGGGGCTGCAATTTCCGCGAAAGATATGGTAGGGAAGTCTGGGAGGAAGAAAGCCTTTTGGTCTATCTCCTTCGTCGGCAGGTTGTCCAAACCTAGGCCAAAAGGATCATCCAGGATGGCAGATTTGAAGGCTCCTGGCGAAATAACGCTCGGACGGAGGAAGCGAGCAATGAAGTCCTCAAAATTAACTCCTCGGCTCCCGTGTTCGATGAAGAGGGACTCGTAGATGTTCAACACCTTGATCAGGCTAGGGAATTGGTGTTGAACGGCATTTTCCGGCGTAATCCCCCTTAACATTGGCTTAGCACCGAAGATGTACTCATCTGTCGGGAGCAGCTCTTCATAGTGTTCCCCCATGACCGGTAGGCCGGATACCTCTGCGAATTCTTCCAAAGAAATAGACACTTCCCGATCCATGGCAAGGAAAGTGTTGGTGGGAATATTCCATTGCTCCAAGAAGGCCTTGAACCACCAGGTGGGGAGCGTAGGATATTGGAAGAGAGAGACGTAGACTGCGGTGTACAGTCCTAGTCTTATCAACTGCGACTTCCTCGTCGACAGGATGTACCGGGCCCACGGCAGATAGCCAATCGGGTGGCGGGGAATCAAACCAAGGTTATATGATTGCCCCCAGGGCCGTGCTTCCCCTTGACAAATACGGCGTCCTAGGATATCCAAAACCATAGGACGCTGAACCGGAACCGCGTCCATAGCAGGATGAAGAAAGTTGTTCGCGGTCCAGTCTATCATCTCCACGGCATACTGCACTGGAGGTGGGTTGGCATAATGAATTGCCGTGATAGGTTCTGACGGCACCGCGCAGGTGAAGCTGCGTCGACCCATTATAATCTGGTTATACCAGGACCCCCAAAGGTGGAGTTTCTTGTACTCAGGGTCATACTCTCTTATCATGGTTAGGGCTTCACGGTCCAAGGGCGCCTCTGGAAACCCCTCCTCCGAGCGGACGAACGGGAATGAAGTATCTTCAGACATGATCGCTGCAAAAGAGCAATGTAGCCGTTAGTGTTGTAATCCCGACGTTCGGCATTGAAAGAAGAAAATGCATTAATTAAAATTAAAATCAAAATTAATTAATTACACCGCACCACAGTGCAGTGAGTAGGAGACCAAAGAGGGACCCATGAAATCTAAATGACAATACGTCAATCAATAAGACAAACTCATCATTGGATGAGATTGTCAGTTGGCCCCTGGGGGGGAACATTCCCATAATAAAAAAGGGGGGAAAAGAATCCCTAGAGACAAGGAGAAAATCTCCTCTTTCAGAGCAAAGCTCTGTCACAGAATGACACTTGTCAAATTCTGGTCTCAAAAGAATTAAAATTCCTTAAAAAAAGAGCTTAGCTCTATAATATTCCATCAAAAAAAGAAAGTTTTTGAAAAGAAATTTAAAATTGAAATTTCTGGAATCCTGAAAAAAAAAGATCCATAGAAAAATTCTTCATTTTTTTTAGATCTAAAAGATTTACATTTGATTCAAGAGCAAAGCTCTGTTCATGGGTTAGAACCCATGAACAAGATCTCTGTAGATCTATGGAGTTGTGAGAGCAAAGCTCTGTTGATGAAACCCCAAAGGGAATTTCTTTAGATCAAAAGATTTATGAGAGCAAAGCTCTGTTGGTTAAAATTGACTTGAATTAATTTAACTTAATTTTAAATTAAAAATTACCTAAAGTTTTCTAAAAACTTTGGGAAATGAGAGCAAAGCTCTAGAGTTCTGAAAGCAAGAGCAAAGCTCTGAAATTCTTAAATGAGAGCAAAGCTCTGAAAATCAAAACCTAATGGTGAGATTTTCTAAGGGTCAAACGCCCTATTTATAAGGCGCTTGCGCCTCTTGAGATTCCCCCTTGATCCAACGGTCAGGAGGGTTGCCACCGTTGCACTCACGTGTGCGCCACGTGAGCGCAACGGTGGGGGGGCATTTGTTTCGCCCAATCAGAGCAAAACTCTGTTTGAATTCAAAATTCAAATTTTGAAGCAAAGCTTAAAGTCTCGGGCGCAACGCGCCGAGCGCAGCGCCCAAGAAAGCGCACCCAATCAGAGCAAAGCTCTGATTGAAGGAAGCAACGCTTCAACTGCACTGCACACTGCGCTGCGCGACACGTGTCAGCGCAGACGCGCTAGCGCAGTTGCGCTGCGCGACACGTGTCAGCGCAGACGCGCTAGCGCAGTTGCGCTGCGCGACACGTGTCATGCGCTGGGGCATCTGCGCCAAACTAAATTAAGATTTTTATGAAATCTTTTCTGTTCTTTCCAGAACTAGAAGATTTTCTTCTGCCTTTGGATCAAAAATCCAGCGGCGGGAGAATTCCCAAAATCATTCAGAAAAGATCCTGTTAACAAATTCAACAAATTTGTGGGCACTATAAAAAGGACCCTAAGCCTCAATTCAAAGGCATCAACATTTTTTTTGAGAACTCAAGAACTTTAAACAGAGAGAGAGCTCTGAAGATTTCAAAAAAAAAAAAGGTAAAGAACCTTCATGGATTAGAAGAAATTCCTTCTAATAGACCATTAGTCTAAAAAAATATAAGATCAATGATCTTTATATAAAAAAGAAAACAGTGCTTTGCACTTCTTGTGAACCTTCGGTTCTTTAAAAACAATAAAAAAATAAAATAAAAGAATAGTACTTTGCACTTTTATGAACCTCTGGTTCTTCGAATAAAGAAGAAATTTATTTTTCTTTGATCTAATTTAGATCAAGAACTTAAACAGTGCTTTGCACTTCCCTTCTTGAATCTAAAAGATTCTTAGTGCTTTGCACTTTCAAGTTGCGCCGTTGCGCTCTTAAGAGAGCGCCACGTGTCGGCCATAAAACCACTTGCGCTAAGCGCCCTTAAGATAGAGCTTTGCTCTCTGGAATTGGCGCAACTCGCTGAGAGCGCGCCACGTGTCAGCAGCGCAATAGCGCAGCGCAACAGCGCATTGCACTGCGCTAGTGCGCTTGCGCTCATCAGGGCACGACACGTGTCATCACCATATGGACTTGCGCTCAGCGCAAAGCGCGGATGCATTAAAAAGGGCCAAGCCCAATTAAGAGAAGGCCTAACAGGCTCAATAAAGCGCAAATGCATTATTTTAAGGGGGCAGAGCCCAAACAAGAACAGATGCTTTGCATCATTTATAAATGGGCAGAGCCCAAACAAAATATTCAGAATGCTATGCATTTTAAAAGGGGCAAAGCCCAAACAAAGTAGATATTTTGCAAATGGGCAGAGCCCAAAATAAACTGATACTCTATATCTTTTATGGGTAGAGCCTAAATAAAAAAAAATGCAATGCGAATAAAGTGTTGAAATGGACTTAGCCCAATCGTGGCCGTAAGTCCTTAAATTAAATTGACTGAGCAAAATGGCTCTCCTAAATCAATTCACGTCCGGTTTGAGGGTACATCTCCGAACTCCTTTGACATCCATCGTTGTAATTCCTCAACGACGTCAAAGAGGTAACGGGTCCCAACAACCACAAACTAATAATG
The DNA here is from genome assembly GCA_030015575.1 of Agapanthus africanus. Taxonomy (NCBI): domain Eukaryota; kingdom Viridiplantae; phylum Streptophyta; class Magnoliopsida; order Asparagales; family Amaryllidaceae; genus Agapanthus; species Agapanthus africanus. The sequence goes on along the minus strand of CM057347.1, from coordinate 498,711,804 downwards.
GACCGAAACGTCCCTAAACTAATATCGGACCGAAACGTCCCTAAACTAATGTCGGACCACCACGTCCCTAAACTGGAATATAGACCACCACGTCCCTAAACTGGAATATAGACCACCACGCCTTCAAACTGGAATATAGACCACTACGTCCTTAAACTGGCGACGGACCGAAACGTCCCTAAACTAATAACGGACCGAAATGTCCCTAAACTAATGATGGACCACCACGTCCCTAAACTGGCGATGGGCCGAAATGTCCTTAAACTAATAATGGACCACTACGTCCATAAACTGGCATCGGACCGAAACGTCCCTAAACTAATAATGGACCACTACGTCCTTAAACTGGTATCGGACCGAGACGTCCCTAAACTAATAATGGACCACTACGTCCCTAAACTGGAACAATAGAGCCAATTGCTCTTTTGCCGGATCTAAACGATCCCGTTTAAGTTGATCTTAGCCCCAAACACGGCTAACGTATCCTTAAACACTTAAATGAACTATAAAACCCTCAATCAGCTTTGGTTCAAGGGTACATCTCTGAGCTCCTCTGACACCTATCGTTGTAATCCTTCAACGATGTCAGAGAGGTGATGAGTCCCGATGGCCATAAATTAAATGAATCACCACGTCAGGTTGATCTTAGTCCAAAACAGGACTAACGTATCATTGACGAATGTTTAAGTTGATCTTAGTCGCAACGCGACTAATGTATCCTTAAACTAAAAACACCAAACCCAAATCTAAGTAAATACGGATTTGGACTAATCCACGTCCTACGGGTGACGGCATTACTCAGTCTCCGTATACAATCCACGGGCAACCACAAACAAAACAAACACACACGACACGAAGTGAAATTCTGGAGAAGGAGAAAGTTGTTACCGCGATGCGGTAGCGTAATTAACTGCAGGGGCTTGCGCCTGCAGGGAAGAGCGTCCCCACAATCAAAAACCCCTCAAGCGAGGGGGAATCTGACAAAGTCTGCTACATCGGCCGCATCCGTCTAAACCTCCGATACACGGTGCCATAAATCAACTTGGCATCTTCGGAGAGGTAGACGGATAAAACCAAATAGCATCTGCCCCGAATCCCAGCGTCAGGACATCGCGGTCCTGTGCGCCGCCTTTCGGAGGGGAACAACGGCGCCAACTGATGGAGGTCTTTTTCGGGTCTCCGTCAGATGTTGTTTTCCATCGATCTTCCGGTGGATTTTGAAGGTGATCTCCTGTTGCGTGTGGGTCTCAATGGGTTTTGAGGAGATTGGTGGTTTGAGGAGTTTAACACCGAATACTTGCAAAGAAGTCCCGGGGTGGTTTGGTACCACCGATGACCCTCTGACGATCAAGTTAGTACTAGATCTGAGCAGACTAACGGCTGAGTGGGATAAAAATTGGCTTACTTGACCCCTCTGTGATGGGGGTTTATATAGTGGCGGCAGCACGCAGCAGCAGGCGCGAGGATCTCGCCGGCAGTTACGCTCCCGACGTCACGCCTGCGTAAAGAGCGGATCGCCCATTAATGGGGATTGTCATGGCATGGAACGTGGGATGTTGCTGGCGGAGAATCTGCGCATGGCGAGATTCACGGAGCGGCGGTTACGCCTGCGAGAGGTGGAGTTGGTCGGTCAGAGGGACCGAGGAAGATAGCCTCGGCCGGAGAGCTCGGAGGCGAGCAAGAGGGCCGAGGAGTCTTGGACCAGTGGCAGCTCGTCCCGGGACGAGCTGAGAGGCCGAGGAGGCCAGCCTCAAGGGGCCCCGAGGAGAGCCACCTAAAGCTTGCGGGTCGGGTACACGGATGACCTGGTCGGCCCCTGCGGGCCCCTTCTTCTGAGTTCTGGGAGACGTCATCTGCCACGTGTTGTGATCTTGGAGGTCGCCAATACCGAGCATCATCACAGGTACTATCAAGGAACGCGAACGAAGTTATGCCGGTTGTCTTCGATGTTAGAAAATGATAATCCCTTTAGGAATCTAGCCTTTCACCTATCACTCCATATTAATTGCCAATTCAATTATAATGCTTATTACTATATAACCTGTTTAATTATGAAGTTTGCATTCTTTTGGTTTCTCTTTGCCTTGAAGGGATTGTGCTCAAGATGCAACGCGGCTTGCGAATCCTTTTTTTAAATGGAATGTAGTCGGCTTGAGCACAGTGGGGTTTTGCGTCTTCCAACGGCAGGCATTCTCTCCTTTTAGTGTGAAAATCTTCAGCTACCGAACCGCTGTCGGCTTTCTTGGGGTATAGGTATATCATGGGTCTCTGTATTGATTGAGTTGATTTCCATGTTCTAACATTGAACTTGATTCATTTTGCGAATTCTTACTCTGCATGTATCTCTCTACATAAATTATTCATCTAACTAGAACACATGCAATTTCGTGATGATGCAGATGGATGGCCGATATGAACCCCAATTCTTGAAAGACATTCCAGTTCCCATACCTATTGGAATACACATGTTTCATAATTACAGTCACGATCCATTGGGTTGCAGGACATTTGAAAAACGGTATAAAGATCCATTTGGTATCGTTCCTCTATCTCCAACATTTCCGGCTCACTGTTGTCCTATATGTGGCAAGGTCCCTTACGGGTAAGAGTTCCGTATCAAAAAGCACCCCTTCTCTTTGCATAACGTCTTGCAAACCTAAAAGTAAGAAATCGATTTCAGCGTTTCCTTTTGTTCTCCTTGATTTCATTTCTTTTTGAAACCAAGTGTTATATCCATTTGTTATTCAGTTTTTGTACTCTCTTCTACCAAAGTAGAAAAACACTAAAGGAAATGTGGATGGCATATGATAATCTGAAATTTGAATTGTTACCCAACTGCATCATATATCTGAAAAGTGTTTGTTAGCATCCAATCTTCCACAGCTTTCATTTACATTGAATTGAAAAGTGCTACGTCGCAACCATAGAATTTACAGAACCTTTTTTTAAAAATGTGTTTCAGGATGAAAACTTAGCATGCAAGACATGGTTCGATTCTAATCCTTGCCCAGTTGCGAAGTTAGTAATATCAGCTTCATTGTGGTGGTATGCTTAGTGTTGGATGATGCTTTTCTAACAATTATGAGCTATTTCAGGTGTTTACTGAGAATGGGATATGGCTCGACGAGGCGATGAGAGCACCGTCTCAACCTCCTATATATTTGGCTTCACATTCCAGCTGCTGACCTCGCGATGTGAACCTAAGGAATGATGATATTAGTTACCTGTGTGTGTGTGTGTTTTGTTTTTTGGTTTTGTGGATAAAAGGACTTGACCAACTTTATTATAACATGCGAAAATAATGTTCCCTTACATCAAGAGCAATAGGATAGGATGGGGAATGCATGGAGTATTCTAAGATCCATCCGTGTGTTCATTAATTTTAAGTTTGTGTAGAGAATTAACAGGGAACCAACTGTTTGCTTACCTCGTAGTTTCATGATTATTTTTTTGTGGCTCTGGCATGTAAGCCCTAGTTTCATGATAATTGATGTAAGGTTAAATTGTAGAGCTGTTCTATAATGTTCTCTCTACTAGTTCATAAATACGCTATGGTCCATAAAAATCGCACTTTTGTATCCCATGTTAACTCTCTGTTTCTACTATAATATTTAGGGGGGAGGGGGTATTTAACAAAAACCTCCGTATAGTTTGACCCATTATGAGAAACCATCTTGTGATTTTTTATTTGACAAAGTACGGTTTTACTTAATTTGTTTGGAAAATTGATAGACCGGCTTTCTCACTTTATTTGTTTGGTTCTAAGAATAAGAGAGAAAGTAATGGAAAGTGAGCATGTCGCAACATTCGCCTTCTATTTTTGCTTTCTAGCTCAAACCCTAGAAAGGGAGGAGGCATATTAACTATTCTTTTATTGTATTTCTCGTTATTGAATGAATATTTTACAATCAGTTCTTTCTTAGTAATCTTTTAGTTCATACATTTTGTTATTTTTGCTTGACACTCATCTCCGATAGATCAACCTTAAGAAACCAAACAAACAAGAGCATTACTACTCTCTTATATCTCTATTTTCTAATCTCCTCTCTCTTTCTAATCTCCGAACACACGTCTTTACAGTCATATACATGCTTGCAAAAATCAAACTAGTAACCTTTGAGATTGAAGAGCACAGTTTTACCACAGAAGCAATACTAAATTAATTTCTTCTAGGGCAAATTGTTAAAAAGACTCCTATTATGAAAAGGGTCTACTGTTCAAAATCATTGTGATAAAACCCTAGGCTTTATTTAAATCGAGCCTCCTATTATGATTTAGAGAGAGTTCCAATATTGCCATTCTCCTTCTTCTCACATGTCGCTCTCTCAAAAAACTCCTCTCTCTCTCTCTCTCTCTCTCTCTGGCCTCCTATGCTTCCTCCCCTGTCACCGCCATCGCCAAGGACGATTTTCGCCGTCTTCTCCTCTCCCGTCTCGATCGCCGTCTGCAACCTCAATCTATCGTCATCTTCTTCTCTCCCCTTTTCGATCCCTCCGCCTTCGTCACCGACGCAGCTGAAATCCTAAGCGAACTATTCTCATTCTCGTTGGTTGCTCTCTATCTTCTAAGTCCAATTGCTTGAGTCTATTTTAACGGTCGAGTGTTTTCTATATTGCAAAGGTAATTATTTTATTCTCTCGGTTTTTGGGTTTTTCTTAATTTTCAGTTACAATGTTGTTTTTATTGTTGCATGATTGCCCTATTAAGCATATTGATTGAAGCGGCCAACAAAAATGCAAGTTGTGGAATTTTTGAGTGAAGATGCAATTTTAGTGTCAGTTTTTATTGTTACATTATTTTTTTGTATTGTTATGAGTTTTTTTAAGTTGATTTTGTAATAGACAAAGTGTTATTAGAGTCTAAAAAGGGATACTTTGAAGGCCAACGTACTCCAGGTAGATTCCAGAAGGCTAGAAGCTTATGGACATTAAAATTAAATTAAGTAATAAATTTAAGTGTGTGTATATATTTTGTGTGTGACTGTAACTTGTAAGCACCTACCGGTAATTTCTAAACAGTTGCATGTACCTCTAATAAATTGTCTGTAACTTCTAAGCAGTTGCATATGATTTCTAATAAGTTGTTTGTAACTTCTAATAATTTGATTATAACATATTATGGTCTTTATTGGTGCAGATTCTGGAGAAACGATTTGTTAAGAAGCCGGATGAGAAGGATAATGTGAAGGGCGTGTCCTTTAAAGCGCAACTGATGCATTGAAAGAATGTTTGTGCCAAAAAGGTGGTGCACAAATTCTATAGGAGAATGAGAAAAAATGGCTTGGTATTGTTTCAGTTTTTATTTGACCGAATTTGAACTCTTTGTTATTCGTACATGTATTTATCTATTTGTATTTGGCTGATATTCTCCAATATTATTAATTTTTTTAAGTGAGAATGATAAATTGCTTATATGTTACAGGTTTGTCTAATGAATGTAAAAAATTGTTGATATATTTATTTTAATATCGCCGATGTTAGCCGATGTTGTGATACAAATGATATTTTTGTTGATATTATCTATTTTATATAGTTGATATTGGCCGATACTGTGATATGAATGATATTTTTTTTGATATTATCAGTTTTATATAGCCGATATTGAAGGTATGGGCGCCGTAGATACTTCGAGGAGCTAAGCTCCAAAATTTTTTTCTTAGAAATTACATGCAATTAATTAGAAATTACAGACAAATGATTAGAAGTTACGTGTAACTAATTAGAAGTTACAGCCAACTAATTAAAATTTATATGCAAGTTGTTAGAAATTACAGGAAAGTGCTTATAAATTACATGCAACTAATTAGAAGTTACAGACAAGTGGTTAGAAATTAAAGGCAAGGGTATAAAAATCACATGCAACTAATTAGAAATTACAATTAGAAATTACAGGCAATTTATCGGAAGTTACAGGCAAGTGTTTACAGGTTACAAACTTATCAGAAATTACAGGCCAATGCTTAGAAGTTAAAAGCAAGTGCATAAAAGTTACATGCAACTAATTCGAAATTACATGCAACTGCTTACAAGTTACATGCAATTTATCAGAAGTTACAGGTTACAAACAATTTATCAGACAGACAACCAATTAGAAGTTATAGGCAATAAGTTGCATGTAACTTGAAATCAGAATTACATGTAAGCATACTTCTGCAACAACATCTGCAGAATATTGCATGTATGTTTTGGTTCATTTCCATGGATCATGCCTTAGCAATCAGACTCATTGGATTTCACATCTTTCTTCTTCATCTCAGCAAAAATTGCCTAGGCTTCTTGTATACTCAATGTCTTGGCAAGATTGTCCATCAGCAGACAATATGGCATATGCAAAATGATTAACAGTTATTGAGATCAAAAGGAAAGAAAAATATTTAATGAGACAGTTACTATAGACACTTAAAAGTAAACAGAATGCGATAAAAATGTAGAAGGAAGAGTATTCTACATAACACGACATTACATTAACCAAAACCACAGCCATACTAAATTCAAGGACACATTTTTTTCATGAAAAGGAATACCAAATATTAGTAAATTTTAGGGGCAATCCAAATTAGACATCAATAAACCGCCAAAAAAATTTGTACAAATAAGATGACAAAATTACATGTAAGCATACTTCTGCAACAGCATCTCCAGAATATTTTGCCTGTAGCTTATAAGCACTTGTTTGCAACTTCCGATAAGTTGCTGTAACTTATAAGCAGTTGTCTGTAACTTCTAATTAGTTGCATGTGACTTCTATGCACTTACCTTTAACTTCTAACCATTACATGTAACTTCTAATTAGTTACTTGTAATAATAAATTACCTGTAACTTGTAAGCACTTATCTGTAACTTCTGATAAATTACATGTAACTTGTAAGCACTTTAATGTAATTTCTAACAATTTGCATGTAACTTCTAATTAGTTGTCTCTAACATTTAATTAGTTGCACATAACTTTTAAGCACTTGTCAGGAAATTCTAATTAGTTGTATATAATTTGTAAGAAAAAATTTTGGAGCTTAGTTTCTCGGGATGCCCAGGCCTCTCATACCTTCAACATCAGCTATATAAAACTGATAATATTAAAAAAAATATCATTCATATAACAGTATCGGCCAACATCGGCTATATAAAACAGATAACATTAACAAAAATATCATTTGTATCACAACATCGGCGATATTAAACTAAATACGTCAACAATTTTTTAAATTCATTAGACAAACCAGTAACATATAAGCAATTTGTCATTCTCACTCAAAACAAGTAATAATATAGATGAATACATGTATGAATAATAAAGAGTTCAAATTTTGGCCAAACAAAAACTGAAACAATATCAAGTCATTTCTTTCTCGCTCATCAATGGAATTTGTGCGCCTCATTTTTCGCACAAATATTCTTCCAATGGGTCGCTTGTACTTCAAACGACACGCCATTCACATTGTCCTTCTCATCCGGCTTCTCAACAAATCGTTTCTCCAGAATCTGCACCAATGAAGACCACAATATGTTATAATCAAGTTATTAAAGATTACATGCAAGTTATTAGAAATTACATGCAACTGCTTAGAAATTACAGGCGACTTATTAGAGCTTACATGCAAGTGCTTATAAGTTGCAATCACACACAAAATACATACATACACACACTTAAGCTTATTACTTAATCTAATTTTAATACCCATAAGCTTCTAGCCTTCTGCAATCTACTTGGAGTTGGCCTTCAAAGTATCCTTTTTCAGTCTTTAACAACATTTTTTTATTATAAAATCAACTTAACAAAACTCATAACAACTAAAACGGTGCTAAAATTGCATTTTCATTCAAAAATTCCACAAAACTAACATTTTTCTTGGCCGATTCAATCTACATGCTCAATGGGACAATTTATCAAACAATTACCGTGCAACAAAAAATAACACTGTAACTGAAAATTAAGAAAAACCCATAAGTTATTTGCGCTGAGTGTGTGCTCCGGACTCGACTGGTCATTGCTCCGAAGATGTGTTCTTCTGGCAACATCTCGCCCTTTCCCTTTCATAAAATTAGGCTTAGATCAAAGTTATTAATCCAAAAATTGAGAGAAAATACAAAAATTACCTTTGCAATGTAGAAAACACTCGATCGTCAAAAAACGCTTATGCAATTGGACTTAGATGATAGAGAGCCACCGACGAGAATGAAGATAGTTAGCTTAGGATTTCGGCTGTGTCGGTGACGAAAACGGGGGGATCGAAGAGCGGAGAGAAGAAGACGGCGATGGATTGAGATCGCAGACGACGATCAAGACGGGAGAGGAGAAGACGGCAATGAGAAGGCTGTGAAAATCGTCCTTGACGATGGCGGCGACGGAAGAGGGAATAGATGAGATGTGAGAGAGTGAGGGAGAGTAGTTTTTTGAGAGAGTGGTCCGTGAGGAGAAAAAGGATAAGGGCGTTTTCAGGATATACTAAAATACCTATGGTTGTTAGTATATGATAGAATAAATGATGGGCCTAGTGGTTTTTTGACATGTTGAAAAAGCCCAAGGACCTTTTGACGGGTTTTACTTGGACCGGAAGCTTTTCAACAATTTACCCTTTTAATTATAGTTTGTGTTCATCATTCTTATGCCACTCTTAATTTCTGTCGCAAGCTCATTGTTGCATCCAAAACGGACAAAATTCACAGTAATGACAACAAACTTTAAGATGGTTTAGAGAAAACAAGGATAAGGCAATTCAGTATAGTTGGCCTACCATCATTAGAAAAGTTCAGGAAATGAAAGAAGAAACCAACAAAATTTCCTTTCTCATGAGTCATTCCTTGCAAACAGGCACCTTGATATACACAATTTCATATGCAAAATGCACATGATACAAAACTCAAGGAAAAATGAAAATATCACAACTGGGGATGCTGCTGCAGCCATTCCTGAATCGCAGAGCGAAGAGCGCGGTTTGGAATGAGCTCAGAATGCGGAAGCATTATGTTAGTCATCGGTGACGTGTTGTGGCCGCCTTCGATCCAACCCTTTAATGCTTCAGCTTCGTACGTGAATCCATCAGAAGCAATGTGAGGATCCCTCATTATATCCTGCAATTATATGATTCATAGTTAGTTCTTGTCCAACTTTTCTGTATTCATCAAATTACTTAATTTTTTTTTCAGAAATCAAAGACACTCTTGAAATTGTACAAAACCACACTGCAATTAAGAATTAACCCTTTACTGAAAAATACGAAAATGCGACAGGAGAGGTTAATTTGTGATAATATTATAGGCCTATTACCTAATGCTCATTGAGTACTGGTTGGTACCGCAGTAGTGTAGTGTTGAAATCATGGAAGCGGCCAAAAAAAAAAACTGTTGTCCTAAGAGCTCGTGTCCCGCATTATTTTCAAAGAAACAAGAGAAATGAGAGAAGTAGAAATCAGAGAAACTTTAGACTAATCAATTCTTTCCAGAAGATTGAGTGAAAAATAATCTATAATATGGCATGAGGCAATGTGGTATTGCTATGAAACATGTCAATAAACACAAGCGGGACAAGGATACCGACACATCCTTGAAAACCATTAACCGAGAATCTGCGGATTATACTATCTTGAGAAAAGTTGTGCATGTTGTTATGTAAATGATTTTTTGAAACTTATGATCTTTTTAGCACTTAATGTCTGAACCAATAAAAAAACAAGTGAATAATTGAAGAATCTCTCGATACTTCAGAATGAAATTAAAGATAAACTAAATTACTAAAACCAACCTCTGAAGTCTGAATGCATCACAATACTAAAAAGTACAATGGATGTCGTATAAGGAATTCTAGTATTCAAATGATTTAATACTATGATCAAAGGCTAAATTACACTAAAAAACCATTAATATCGCTTTTTCACCTTGAATAACATAGTTTTTCGCTAAACTACCATAAAGTTTTTCCGTTACAGTAAGATCCCTCAAAGTACTACAATTAATGATATTTAGCAAAAATCCCTTAAAACCAAAAATTTAAGGACATTCCTGTAATAAACAAAATTTTAAGGTAATAATTTTGTGAAAAACTATGATATTTAATGGTATTTTAGTGTAATTTAACGAAAACTAACCTGGAATATTGGGCAGATGAAATAACTCGGAACAGTTACACTATCATCCATAACCGAAGGTGCAGACAGCGAACTTGCCTTCGCCATCGGCTCAAGCACTCTCCAAACCTCTCCACTAAGATCCGGCCTATTCCTCCTACTAATCTCACAACACCTCAACCCCAAATGCGCCAGCTGTTTCGCCTGCACAAAAGGCCAATCCCCTGCCGTATAATCAATCAACTCATGCAAACATCCTTTATCCAAAGCTTCCTTCATGTCCTTCACAATCCCAAATGCGGGCCTTCCCATTAAAATCCTCAAAATTATAATCCCAAATGAGTACACATCAGATTTTGCAGTTAGCTCCCCGGTGGCGAGAAACTCTGGGTCCATGTAGGCCAAAGTACCCTTGGGGTGAGTGTGGTGATAGAGGGTAGAAGTGGTTGATTGAACTAAAAGGCGACAAATGCCAAAGTCGCTGATCTTTGCGATGAGGTTGTCATCGAGAAGGATGTTTTCAGGCTTGAGGTCGCCGTGAACAATGGGGTGGGGTTTGTTTGAGTGGAGGAAGAGTAAAGCTGAGCAGATATCAAGGGCGATGCGGATCCGGGCTTGCCATGTGAGAGGGGGGGTGTTGTTCTTGCATTCGAGGCGGTCTTCAAGGCTTCCATTGGGGAGGAACTCGTAGATGAGAGCTCGGGATTCGGAGCATACGCCGATGAGGGTTACAAGGTTTCGGTGTCGAACTCTACTGAGAACATTTACCTGAAACGGCATATAGAAATATTGATACTCGCTTCATTTCTTGCATTGAGCAACTAATACATTTGACTCTGTGATTTCTCTTTTATATGGTTTCCAAGTAAAAGTTGTTCGTTATATTTGATTCTGGCGTTCGAAGTTTTGCTTACCTCTTGATGGAATTCTGAGTGACCCTGCGTGCTTTGAGGATCCAAAACTTTAATAGCTGCCGTGGTGTTTCGAAGAAAGCCTTTGTAAACACTTCCATATCCCCCTTCTCCAATCTTAAGCAAATCGCTAAAATTGCTGGTCGCTATCTCAATCTCCGAAAAAGAAAACTCCGAGAAATTTGTTGATCCATTACTACTTGCAGCAACCAATTCTCTATTTCGGCGCAACTCTTCAACATCGTTAAGTGCTTCATCTCGTTTTCGCTGCAAATCATCGTTCTCCATTTTGAGTGTGTTGAGGAGATGTTGAACTAATAAAAGTTTTTCTTCAAGATCCCTTACGGCACTATTAGAATCAGCGATACAATGTTCCAACTCTAGCTTTTGATTATCTGCCGTTTGGAGTTGTTCGAAGATTTCATCACGTTGAGCCTTGAGCATTTCGACTTCCAACTTTTCAATTGCAAGGGATTCCTCAATGTTTTTCCTCACATGCACCTCCTTCACATGTAAGTCTTTATATATCATGGCCTGCAAGAGAATCGGCGCAGAATGATGAAAAATACCTAAAGCATTCAAAAATTTTGTATATGCCCCCCAAAAGATTGAAAATCAATGTAAAAAACCTTACCTTTCTGAGAGCATCAGTTGCATCCCTTTCGGCTCTCCGACGCTTAAGAGACTCCTCAAATGCTTCGCGCTTCAAATTCTCTGCCTCTATGTGAGCTTCTTGTAGCCTATCATATACGTCAATATCCAATCCATCTTCCTGTATGAATTTATGAAGTCTAAGAATATCTCAAAAATTTCTTATTCAGATATAAAAATATGGATAAATTACATTAAACTACCCTTAACTATCATTATTTGTCACTAAAACTACCTCTCAGTTTTATTACAGCAAGTTTCCTCAAAGTGCTACATTTAAGGATTTTGAAGAGAGGGGGGGTGGGGGGGTGGGGGGTCCCCTCTAACCAACGTTTAAGGGAGATTAATGTAACTAAGTGAAAGTTTAATGCAATTTTGTGAAAACAAAGAGAGTTACGAATATTTTAGTGCAAGTTAGTCATACAAACAAAGCAACATGAGACAGACGAAAGATACCCACCAGCTCATTTTGTAAGGATAAGAAATTACAATCCTCACTAGCATCTCGAACCAAATTGAGCATCACTGAACCCTCTTCATTCGCTTTGTACTTGACCGTCGACAATGAGCTTGAGCTGCTGAGTATCTCATCAGTTACCGAGCAAAATGAATGATCTTCATCGGTAGTAAGAGAGATCTCTGAACTAAACCGGCTCCGATGAGGCAATGCTCTAAACGGCGGAGAATGGGAATTGAAGTTATCGGACCTTGTCCTATGCCTTGATAAATCATGAACCTGATCATCATTAGAGCTTAATGTTTCTGCTTGGAATTGAGGTAGAGATCTTGATCTTAATTGATCTGATTGGCTTGATGAGGAACTTAAAGTGGATGCTGGTGATGGTGTTCCCCCAGATGAGTCAAGAAAAGCTTCCCTATGAAAATTATGAGCATCACATTTAGTAAAAATTCGGGGCTAAATTACACTAAACTACTCAGAACTACCAGCACTTTTCGGTAAACTGCCTTTTATTTCAGTTAGCTCACTTGAATTGCGGTATTTAAGGGTATTTTAGAAAAAAAATTCCCTTAAAGCACAAAGTTCAAGGGAGTTTATTGTAATATCAAAACTTTAAGGTAGTTTGGGAAAGGTAGTGATAGTTAAAAGTATTTTAGTGTCATTTAGTTAATATTCAATGAACTCTAGAGAATAAGGAATGGACTTGTGATTAAGACTTTCATAATCACCAAGTAGAGGACAAGAAAAAGATGAGCATTCATTAGAAAAGAAATTGGAGAAAAAGGAAAGAGTATAATTTTTAAGAGGTGCAACGGCGATAAATGTAAGAAAAGAAAAATGAACAACAAAAAGGTTAAGATTACCGTGTGCAGATGAGGGTTCCTTTGCAAACAAACCATATCCTGCATGATGGATCGGCTTTCTGCTTCACAGTGATTGCCGTCGTTGACCTGGGCACTTCCATTTTCCTGTTAATAAAAAATTTCATAAGATTAAAGTCCAAAACTTTTGAGAGCACAATTCTATCACAGGACAATTCATGATCAATCTTCTTATTTGGTGTTTAATATGACATCAATCGCATTTTAGAATCAACTAAATCATACAAACTTAGCATGAAAACAGTATGAGCTGCGAAATCGGAATTCAAATGGTTTCTCCTTATAGTTACTTTCACAAATGAAAATGTGGTGTCCAATCCCAAAATTCTTAAGCAATCAAACCTATTGTTACAAGGAAAGATAAGGGTAGTTTCATGATTAGATTGCCAACCAACGGTCATATAATATTCATACCTTGAAAAATGCTTGTCTGCCGCTGCTCCCATTACAAGATTGATAATCCCATGCAGAGATATAAGCTCTATAAGCCCCTTTGCTACATCGCCTGCTTCAATCACTAGTTTCTCAGCTTGTACCTGAAATAAAAGGTATATTAATAAATTCATGGGCTAAAACACCTAAGCTACTATTTTTTGTTTCTCAGTTTTAATTTCATCCTAGAAATTAGAAACTTCCATTCATATTTTTTTCTTAGGCTAACTTTGAGGCTAGGACTTCAATTTTGCCCAGAATTTTAAAAATATGCTTTTCACCTTCAGGTTTAACTTAACAGTTTGAAATTCCATTTCTCTTACAAATTACATCTGATTATATGCCGATTCCTAAACTGGCATAGCATACCAATTAGGCTTAATTCTAAAAAAACTACCAAATACTTTGGTTCGGTTACGGGAAACTACCAAATACCCTCAAAACTATGAGAAACTACCACAAAACTTTCAAAAACCATGAAAAACTACCCTAACTAAGGTGCCACGTCAACAAAATTTGCAAGAAACTACCACAAAACTTTCAAAGTATGGTAGCTTCTTGTAATCACGAGAGTTTTTGGTGGTTTCTCGTGACTGGGCCAAACTATTTGGTAGTTTTTTTTGGGATTAAGCCTACCAATCAATTAGAGCAAGGAGTCATTTGGGAAGTAATAAGTGCTAGAAACAAAATGTCAGGATAGTTTTCTGCTATACGCATTTAATCTTTTCCTTGAAACAACTGAGAAGATAAAAGATGAGAATTCAGACAGGAATAATTAACTAATTGCAATAGAAAAAAAATTGAAAGAAAAATTTAGGCACAAGAAGAATTATTAAATGCACCTTAACTTTGGAGCACAAAGCAATGTAATCATCTAAATCTTTCTGCATCTTCTCCCTCTCTTGTTGCCTGTGTGCTTTCACCACCTGCTCTGCTACCTTGCTCACAGGAAGCTTGCTCCCCACTGTAACAAAAATACACAATAATTAAACTGAAGGGTAAGATTCTAGGGCATGAATTTTAAAAATGAATAAAGAAAGAGCATACTCATTGGAATTGTTTGAGAAGGGATGTGAACATGGGTTATCACAATCTTCAACTTCTTTTTCTTCATGAAATTATCATCATGAGAATTCTGAAGAAGCCATATTAGCGTTGGCTTCCCTTCCTTAAACTCCTTTTTCACTGCTACATAAACTCTCTCCTCCCTCTCTTCTTCTTCTTCTTCTTCGATCTCTCTTATGCTACTGCTTGGGTTTCTTTCCATTTTGGGCTCTAGCAATGACAAAAGAGCTCATAGGTCATATCGATTCCTCTTCACTTCCTTGATATTATTTCCCATGGCTAAGCTTGCTACTCTTAACCCTTTTTGTTGTTCATTTGAGCTCTAGCAATGACAAAAGGTCTTCTTTCTTTTGTTCTCTCCAGCTGGAAGCAGCTCAGTGGACCTAGGCAGGTTGTTGGCAGCTAGATACTTCTAACAGTCTGATTCCAAAGCCAATTCCCACCCCAAAAAAAAGAGATAATTTTAATGTATGATAGCAATCCAAATTCAAATCTTTAATACATGTATTACCAATAGAAAATAGGTTTTTTTTTTGAAATAATAATAATTTAAAAATTAATTATTAAAATAGGGGGTTAAAATTAAATTTACAAGAATAGGACGGTTTCGTCCGTAATCCGGCCCCACCCCCCCTCAGAATAGGGGGCGGGTTCTGGAAACCCGCCCCAATTTTTTTTTATTAATTTTTTAAATTATTAATTATATAATTTTAATTATAATTATATAATTATAAATATAATTTTAATTATAATATGATTATATAATTATAAATATAATCATAATTATAATTATTTTAAAAAAAATTAAAAGTAAATAAACGAAAAAAATATTTAAATAAAATAATAAAATTTCACTATATCAATGTTTTTTACAGAATGAATCCGTCAAAATTTACAATACCAAAAAATCCTCTCCGATTTCTATCTCGACGGTCAAATTTATAATATCAAAATGAATCCGTCAAATTTACAATGTAAAAAAATCCTATCTGTTGTAAAATGTAAATACTATATCGACGGTCAAATTTATAATAACAAAATGAATCCGTCAAATTTATAATACAAAAAAATCTGGGTGCACTTGTCACGATCCTGAAGGTCCCGCCCCTGATGCATGTCCTGGACATCTGGTCCTATAATGGCCTGGTTGTTTGCATAGGCTACATCTGGCTTGCCTTTGCTGAGGATCAGCATCTATTGTCATTCGATCTCGACGCACCTTAGGTCTTCCGTACCTTATATTTTTTTCCGGCGGTAATACAGTTGGTGTTTGTCTGTTGGCAGTATAATAGTGCCAATAGCGACTGTCCGGTATATGATGAAATTTTGGATCGTATGCGTCTTGGTAATTGGAAACTGTATAGTAATGGGAAGCAAAATTGTAATGTGAGGTATGCATGCTGCTCGCAGCAGCAATTGCGTGAGCACAAGGTAAATGTTGTTGTTGGAAAAGACCGCATGTATACGAAGAGAGCCCTTCATCTCTAAAGTTCACGGTATATTGATTTCCATTACCGCCCGTTACCTGAAACTCCGCCGTGTCAAACCTTTCGGATCTGTAGTATTGTGCTATGCGCTCTCTTTTCCGAAAGATATCTTCGTAATACGCGGTGAGCGGAGTCTCCATCGCCAAGGACTTTTCTCTTCAGTGCACAAAATAAGTATTCATCCGGAAAAAGGTTCGAACAATCAACCCATGTATCGGTAAGCCTCTAACCCCTTTAAAGACCCCGTTGAAGCTTTCAGACATATTAGTCGTCATTAGTAGATATCTGCACCCATCATCATGTGCTTATGACCACATGCGTACTGGATACTCATCTAACCACGCTTTCGCGGCTTGACTCATCTCCCCAATTTTCGTCATGTATATGTCGTGAACATTAGGGTCAGGCGTTTCACCGGCTCTGTACATAAGCTTATGTAGATCCGAATTTTTAAATTTTCGATCAAAATTTTGCCTGAAGTGCGGTAGGCAAAACCTATGTGGGGTCGTCGGAAATACAGATCTCATTGCAGCTAGTATTCCCAGATGTCTATCAGATATGATGCATAAATCTGTTCTATGAAGAACAGATGGGATATTTTTGAGTTGACGGAAAAACCATGACCAGGATGATGAATTTTCACCCTCGACAATAGAAAATCCCAACGGAAATATACCGTTATTAGCATCAACAACTGTAGCAATTAACATGCAGTCTCTGTACTTACCGTATAGATACGTACCATCAACACACAATACCGGTCGACAGTGTGTGAAACCAGCCGCACATGGACCAAACCACCAGAAAATTCTTTGAAACCTGACAGAGCCCTCGACGTCTGTTTCTGTAGTTTTTAACCGGTATACGGTCCCCGGATTTGATGCTTTCATGGCTTCCATAAAAGGGACTAGTGAGTTGTACGAGCTTTCCCAGTCCCCAAATATCTTGCATAAAACCTTTCTACGAGCATCCCATGCCTTCACTGTAGGGTTCCTGGGCACACTCAAGAGGTTCCGCAAGGCATCAACCATGCCAAATTCAAAAATTTATGTGCCAAAGAAACCCTAATGCTAGATCGTTAACTAGAGATAAGGCGAAACATGCAAGTAAACAACTTTATTGCTAAGTGAAAGGGACTACAACCTTTGTAGATCCGGTCCTCCACTTCTCTAGCTCCGTGTTGACGTCCCTTCGCTGCGATCATCGGAATCCCGGACTCTAGCGTCGGTTTCATCGGAGAAATGGGTGGGCTAGGTCGTTGACTTCGATGCCGAAGATGATCTACGTCGAGGCGACTCAAACTCAAGCTCCATCTTCACTTGGTCATGAACCTTGTGAAGAAAACACCCTATACAATATGGCAAGTGGTAGAGGATGAAGAAATAGGAAGTGGGTTCACTTTGGATTTGGATTTCTCACTTGATTTCATCACTTAGAATTTTCTAGTAAGCTTTTCTTTTCTTCATGAAGAAGAAGAAGAAGAAGAAGAAAAGAAAAAGAATTCCCTACAAAAGAAAATTCAAGTGATGTCTATCATATTGCAACCATGGGTGAGATAAACTCATGTAGAGATTAAACCATAGTTTAGGTAAATGGTTAGGTCAAAGGAAAAAACAAAATGGTTACCCTTTTTCAAAGATGCTCGAAGCAACAAGAAGCTTCTAGCATAAAAACAAAGAAAGCAACCATTCTATTTTACCAAAATAAATAAATAAATACAACCCTAACCATTAACCTAAACTTGGCGTAAGTCATACACACACCCAAGTTTGCATGTATCATCAAACATGATACAATCTAGTGCACAAAAAAAAATATATCATATATACAATGTGCACTTCAAGTGAGAAAATCAATCTTAAATGAACCAATATTAGTTAATATAAAGTAATATATCAAATATATAATTATACATTAAATCATTAAATCAACACTTGATTTAATGATCCGGTCATACTGCATACAACCGACTAATATCAAGTATATCAATATATCGAATCAACATTTGATTCAGTAACCCGGCTATATCTCATATAACCGTCCAATGATACAAATCGCGAGAATAGAATACAGTATCACATACTGGTATTATTCTCGGTCCCGCACATATCTCATATGCGCTCCTATTTCGTTTCGCTTGAGTCAGGAAACCCCTGTGTAGGACTCTAAAGACTCGTCAATACGCCGGCAGTAGGTGGTGATCATATCAATCACCCACAAGCCGCAAGCGGTCTGCTAAACGTAACGGCCACCCGGGTATTGAGCGATCAGAAGATCAACGAGCAAGCCCGCTCACACTCCTGTGAATCCAACCAGTAACACTTACCGTACAGTCCGGTCTGATCGTCTGATATGTCGCATATCTTGCCTAGGGGTGGTAAACGTCAGACCCCAGTAGCTCGATAAGTTGTATCGATATGTGGTCTATAACAGTTCGAGATATTACTGATAACATTTACCAGTAAATCTCAGCAACCCTGGCCAGGGATTTCCGGTTATAGCCAATCGAACACAGCATAACATCAACTCCCTATACCGAGAGAGACGAATCCCCTCCTATCGCTCATTGCCTCCATGAGATTCGGGATTGTACCCAAAAACCACCGTTTTGCACGCCCTCTTGGACGTGGTAAGGTGGAAATCAAAGCACAGTGGGAATCACACAAGACTCTATGACGATCTCGGGTCAACAGACTACTATGTACCAGTGTCACCGGAGAACTGCCATCTGACGTGAGGTATAATACCATCTGGGAGTTCTCGGCGAGTCCGTCCAGTGCACCCAGTCTCCACTGAGCACCCGTATATCATCTCTGATGTCAAACACCAATGGATATGGGATCATCCATCGCCCATCTGTATGGGTCGAGAAGGTATACGCTAGTCTACTCTGGTATATCGATGCCCCGTCTCGATACACCCACGACTAGGGACCTGATGCACTTATGGACTACCATGTCCCCACTAGTATGATCCGCATCATAGTCCAGGTAGTCAAGTACACATCCTAAGGGCTTTACCAACATGTAACAGAGAGACAATCAGTGTATACGTTAAGATAAAGAGCAACCAGATAGCATACTATCATGTCGAGCAAGAAAGTCCTCCCTATATATGTCCCAGCATCCACTACAATATACATCATATGTATAGTAATGGCCTCTAGGGCATACATATAACTAACAATCTCCCACTTGCACTAGGGTCATCTGATAGCAGTGGTTGTAGTATTTCATACTCAACCATCCCATAAATGTCTCTCTCTGGGAAAAGGCCTTTGTGAGTGGATCCGCCATGTTGTCCTCTGAGTCTACTCTCCTAACCTCGATCCCCTGGAGATCAACCATCTCCACGATCAGGTGACACTGCCTTAGAATATGTCTGGATCACTGATGGGACCAGGGTTCCTGGGCCAAAGCCACACTTCCATTGTCACACAATGGTAGGAACCTAGTTCATCTTATGAACTATTATACACCCAAACTTCCTTTTTGGTAGTATCTTTAATAGCGATTTATCTTGCCTTTAATCGTCTAGTAAGTCACGGTATCTAGTTTGGAACACTTCCAACATACCGTCCCTCCACTGAGGGTAAAGACAATGCCTGCGACTGACACTCAGTCGTCCTTATCACCCTGGAACCTTTCCAGTGATTCTCCCCAGGATCGATTGATACCATCTTACTACAACTAGTGAGAATCCTAACATCCAATTAGATCTATCTCATAGATCAAAACTTAGGATTTATGAGGTATCACTTTAATCCTATATGGAGAATCTTTGTGATAAACAGAGATTAATCGAGCGTAGCATAGGAAACTACTTTCCTTATCAAGAGTATGTCATCCACGTACTCTACGAGGATCTCCACCATACTCCCTACTACCTTTTTGTATATACAAGGTTCATCTACCATTTTGATGAAATCAAACTATTTGACTACTACATCAAAACAGATGTTCCAACTCCGCGATGCCTGCTTTATCCTATAAAGCATCTTGCTCACGTTTCCGCTGCCCCCACTGTCTACGAAGCCCTCTAGCTGTGTACTTATAGACGCTCTCTTCTAAAACATCATTTTAGAAAAGCTGTCATGACACCCAACCACCAGATATCGTAGTCATGGTATGTAGCCGTGGCAAGTAGGATCTAGATGGACTTAAGCATAGCCTCATAGGAAAGGTTTCACCATAATCCATACCTGGTCAATGATGCAAACCTTTAACAAGTCTAGCTTTGAAAGTCTCAACTTTTCCATGTACACCAAGTAATCTTCTCAAGATTTACTTGCTCCTGATCGGGATTTAACCTTTCAGATAAAGCAACCAAAGTTCATACTTTGTTGGTGTATAAGGATTCCATCTCAGATCGCTAAGCATCCAGCCATTCTTAAAGAGTCCCACTCTCGATGGCCTGCTCGAAACTAGTTGGGTCATCATCTCATGATGCATTCCTCGCTCCCACTATCATAGAGAAACCAAAGTATCTCCCAGGTGGGTGAGGAACCCTACTAGATCGGCGGAGAGGCTGAGGTTCGTTGGTTACTATTGAATCCTTTGGTTTTACCAAATTATCTGTTGTAGTTTGTATAGCTGGAACCATTCCAGTTCTAGATACAGACCATGCCTCGATCTTGTCCGGATTTTGCTTTTAGACATAGGCCGGACAACCCCAAATCTTAACCAACTTAAGATATGGGCTCTTCCCTTTCCATATCTCATATGAAGTAGTAGGCAACTGATTTGATTCGAACCTAATTCAATAGGTATGCAACTTCTTAAGTGCATAACCCCCAAAAGGAAATGGGTAACTCGGTAGTACTCATCATAGAGCACACCATATCACATAGGGTGCTATTGCTCCGCCCCGATACACCGACGTGCTGTGGTGTATTCGGAGGAGTAATGCTGAGAGAGAATCTCATTCTCCTTTAGAATAGTCCAGGAATTCTATGCACAAGTATTCTTCTCCCTGATCTCATCATAGGACATAATACTTCTACCCGGTTTTTGGTTCTCTACTTCTAACTTCTATTCTGTGAATATCTCAAAAGTTTCGGACTTGTGTTTCAACAGAAACATATGACTGAATCTTGAGAGATCATCAGAGAATGTAATGAAGTATAAAGAATTGGTCTTGGCATGTGTAGACAGGGGACCTAACATACATCACTATGTATCAGTCCCAAGAGTTCACTAACTCTTTCTCTGTTTCCAATAAACAGAGCTATGGTCATCTAATCTTTGTGACATGACTGGCAAGTTTCACAAGATGTAAATTCAAACTGATTTAAATATGCATCTAAAATGTAACTTAAGCAAGTCGGGTCACATTGATATGACCTAGTCTACAATACCTCAAGAAGGATTCGTTCATTTCTGAACTCTTCCTCTTGTGTGTGTTCTGTATACTAAGAACTGTAGTTTGATTTAGAACGTTAATGCTTTTAGATAACGTGCCTGAACCGATCAACTTTTGATATAGGAAATGTTCAAAACATTATCCAACAATACAAAATTATATCCTTTCTTTACTAATAAAGAGACTGATATGATGTTGTATATCACGTTCAGTATCTAATAACATTCGTTCAGAATCAATGTATTCTGTTAATACAGGGTGACAGTGACCAACAGTCTTGGCTGCAACACTTGCACCGTTTTCTGTCTCATGAAACTTATCACCCGTTCTCAGTTCTCTACCTATCTGTAGCCCATGTAACAGATTACATATGCGGGATCCTGATCTGGTATCACATACCCAGGACGTAAAGGATATTGAGAAACAGTTCTCTGAAATGAACACACCCGAAGATGATGCATCAACATGCACTCTCTTCGTTTGGGCGGCACGGGAATTCTGGTAATCCCCTAATACCTGCTCGGTCTTATAACAATTATAAGTTGGAGCGGGACCAACGTTCCCCAGCTCAGTATAACAAGCGGGTTCGGTCAATACATCCATATTATTATCTTGATTAAGGTGTGATATGGTCGCTACCTGGAGAGAGAGAGAGAAGAAAACACTCAGCGTATGCTCTTGCAAGATCAGATTGGTTATTATTTTATCTAATCAGAATGGCTCCCACTGTTTTTATCAAATCTTCCTTCAAACCCTAAAAGGAAAGACTAGCCGGGATTAATTACACGCTACAAGTTCGCCAATCTTTCAGCCAGGCCAGTGTCGGTACTTTGAGGGAGGTCCCCCGTGCTTTTGCACAAACCTAATTAATGTAAACCTCGTTTTTCCAGAGGCGTAACCTCGTTAACACCTTTCTAGATACCTACTTGATCGGCTAATTGTAATGTGTAAAACTCTCCCAGGAGTAACTCTTACTCGCAGCGGGTATCGGGATCCAACTATCTCATAGAAGGTATGCAATCTCATTGCAAATTTCAACACTTGAAATTCCCGATAATTTTGCCCCTAACGTGCTATGACCTTGACGAAATCCAACAAACCATAGTCCGCTAGTCAAGTTCAACCCGTACATTTCTTGACTGAATTAAACCCACCCGCACGACCCTCGACGAAAGCCAACAAAGTCGTACGACTACCCTAATCCAATCGCATCGTATGCAGCAAATAAGCAGCATATAGCTACCGCACACTACACCTTGACGAAAGCCAACAAATGTAGCACGAATACTATATACAACTTATCTGAAATGACGGAGGGCTACGACAGGTTTTTCTGAAAACCTATTGCGTAATGAACTTGATATCGTTGTAGAATCAAATGATTTTAAAATGGAGTGTTTTTGAGGCTTTTCTAGTTTTACTAAAGGGCTCACTCCCGGTGAAGGGATCGCCGGCCCTTTCCTCATCGAATAAGATGCAGGATATATCATATATACCGCTGTGCAAACCAAGAACTATAGGAGCAATTGTTCCCCTCCGAACGGCGGCCGAGACGTGGGCTGTCTTGCCTGAGATTCGGGGCAGATGCTAATTGGTGTTATCCGTCTACCTCTCCGAAGATGCCAAGTTGATTTATGGCACCGTGTATCGGAGGTTTAGACAGATGCGGCCGATATAGCAGACTTCGTCAGATTCCCCCTTGTTTGAGGGGTTTTTGATTGTGGGGACGCTCTTCCCTGCAGGCGCAAGCCCCTACAGTTAATTACGCTACCGCATCGCGGTAACAACTTTCTCCTTCTCCAGCTGGTCACTTCGTGTCGTGGGTGTTTGTTTTGTTTGTGGTTGCCCGTGGATTGTATACGGAGACTAATTTATGTAGTCGCCCGTAGGACGTGGATTAATCCAAATCTGTGTTTACTTAGATTTGGGTTTGGGGGTTTGGTTTAAGGATACGTTAGCCATATTTGAGGCTAAGATCAACTTAAACGTTTGTTAAGGATACGTTAGTCCAGTTTGAGACTAAGATCAACTTAACGGGATCGTTTAGATCCGACAAAAGAGCGTTTGGGCTCTATTGTTCCAGTTTAGGGACATGGTGGTCCAATGCATGTATGGCTGTCGGGACCCGTCACCTCTCTGACGACATTGAAGGATTACAACGACAGGTGTCAGAGGAGTTCAGAGATGTACCCTTGAACCAATGAGTTGATTGGGGGGGATTCATAGTCCAATTTGGGACTAAAGTCTGTTTGAACGCTTAAGGATACGTTAGCCATATTTGAGGCTAAGATCAACTTAAACGGTTGTTAAGGATACGTTAGTCCAGTTTGGGACTAAGATCAACTTAACGGGATCGTTTAGATCCGACAAAAGAGCATTTGGGAGCTCTATTGTTCCAGTTTAGGGACATAGTGGTCCATTGTCAGTTTAGGGACATGGTGGTCCATCTCCAGTTTAGGGACATAGTGGTCCATTGGTAGTTTAAGGACATTGCGGTCCATCGGTAGTTTAAGGACGCATAAGTCCATGGGTTTAAGGACCCCACAGTCCATATGGGTGTGTTTAAGGACGCATTAGTCCATTAGTTTAAGGACGCATAAGTCCATGAGTTTAAGGACCCCACAGTCCGTGTTGATGTGTGGTTGTCGGGACCCGTCACCTCTCTGAAGACGTTGAAGGATTACAACGACAAATATCAGAGGAGTTCAGAGATGTACCCTTGAACCAATGAGTTGGTTGAAAGAGCAGATGTGCTCAGTTCAAGATAATTTGAGGACTTATGGCCAGTTTGGGCTAAGTCCAATTATGTTTGAAATATTGGCCCTCTGTCGGTCCATTGAAAGAGAGGCTTTGCCTCTAGAAACTTAGCCAATTTGGCTAAAGATAGTGTTGAACACTAAAGACCAACAGTGTTGAACACTGGAATTAAGATTAGCAAGTTAGTGTTTAACACTAAAAGATAATCAGTGTTAAACACTAGCAACGGGGCTTTCAAATTAGTGTTAAACACTAAAGCAAATCAGTGTTAAACACTGGTAATCAGAGATTTCAAATTAGTGCTAAACACTAAAGCAAATCAGTGTTAAACACTGGGAACAAAGTCTCCAGATTAGTGTTAAACACTAAGGAGAGAGGGGTCACGTGTGGACACGTGAGAGCGCCCTAAATGCGGAGCCAGATCTCCTTTTGGTTTATCCTCAAATCTGCGAATAAGTGTTAAGCACTTTTGTTTTTATTTTAGAGTATCACGTGTTGGCACGTGATGGAGGCCTATGCATCGATAATTACAGCACTTGCTGAGGGGTCACGTGGGGACACGTGAGAGCGCCCAAACCTTCTTTTCTTTTGTTTTGCCATTAAGTGTTAAACACTTTCATTTTTATTTTAGAGCATCACGTGTTGGCACGTGATGGGGATCTGTGCGCCAATTGTTAAAGCATTTGCTGAGGGGTCACGTGATAACACGTGAGAGCGCCCAAAGCTTTCATTTCCTTTTCTTTTTCTTTCTGCGTTTTGGGAGTCACGTAGGAGCACGCGAGGTGATGCTTCAAAGTTCTTTGCAGGGGATCTTTTCAAGGGTCACGTGGGGGCACGTGACCATAGTTCTTTTCATGAACAGAGATCTTTTAAGAATTGAATTCTTTGTAAGGTTAAATCCTAATTATGATTTTAGAGGAATTAAATTCCTGTCGTGAAAGAATTAAACTCTTATTTAGGATGAAACCCTGATTTCTTTTCAAAGGAATTAAATTCCCAGATATGTAAAAGAATTAAATTCTTGATTAGGGTTAAACCCTAGTTTTGTTTTAGGAGAATTAATTCTCAAAACTCAATTCCCCTTCTAAGTTTAGGATCTGCATGGTAGGATCTCGACCCAATGAGAATTAAATTCTCAAGTTATGGGGAGATGTGCTCTGTGCAGATCTTCAACCAGAAGAAGAACTAAGTTCTTTTTGTATAAGAGTTAAACTCTTGGATTTTGAGAATTAAATTCTCCTTTGAAGCCTCTTTTTTCTTACCTAGGGTTTTTCTTTTGCAGAGAATTAAATTCTCCTCTCTTTGTTTCTTCTTCCCTTGAGAATTAAATTCTCCTCCCTCTGTTTTTCTCTCCAAAAAAGTAGATCTCCCTCTTCTTTTCTTGGCTCCTATTTATAGGAGAAGGAAAAGAGTTAATTTGTTTAGCAAATCTCTCATTGGAAGATTTGATTTGATTGTTGAGAGATTTGATTTATATTTATCATTAATCTGGGCCTTTAGATTATTCAGTGAATTTTATTCACCGTGGATTTTAAATCCAAAAGATATTCTATTTGTTATCCTGGTGAGATTTTCAGGGAAATCTTTCCTTGTCCAAGGTTTTTCTATAAATTGGTGATTTTTAATCACCCTTGGATTTTTAATCCAACGGTTCCCCATGACCCTTTTCCATTTGGAAAGATTCAGAAACTTTTAGAATTTAATTCTATTAAATTATAATGTTTTTTAAAGCCAGTCACGTGCTGGCACGTGACCTTTGGTCACGTGTGAGCACGTGACCCCCAATTGGGTTCCTTTCTCACCCGCTTATTTATGTTTCAGTTTTAACCGTCACGTGTCAACACGTGACCATTGGTCACGTGTAAGCACGTGATACCTCGTTGAGGTATTTTCTGACTTTTAGAATTAAATTCTATTCATTATTTTAGAGGCTTTAAAAGCCCATCACGTGTCTGCACGTGACCCATGGTCACGTGTGAACACGTGATGCCCCATTGCGGTCTTTTCTGAGTTTTTATTGTATCTTTTAACTCCTCCAGCGGGTTCTTAAAAGCCCATCACGTGTGGACACGTAATTCCTCAGAACTTTTGATCCCGGATGAATTACGAGGCCCATAATATATCAAATCGAAGGGTTTTTCGAGCCGCTTTCGATACCATCAGAATTCATCTGTTTCTCATTTGGGAGTTTGTCAAAAAACAGCCCGGAAGATACTGGTTCCCATTTTCTTAAGCGTATCGCCGCCATTTGATACCTTGGGCTCTTTTGCGCAGAAATTTTTGGCGGGAACAAATGCCCCCCACTACTTTGCCCACGTAAGTATTTACGTGGGTGAAGTAGTGCAAAGTAATGCATAGCGTATGACCAGTTTCGGGTTAGTATATTACTTTCAGAATCTTGATCTGAGAAGATAACGAGCGGACACAAGCGTCGTCATTTATCATTGACTCAAATCTCGACTCTTAAGAGATATAGTTCCAAACCCTTAACTCCATGAGCCGCACCCTTCTATCTCTTTATATCTCACTCTGGAGCGAAGTAGTTCATATGCTCATGAGTAGCTTTTCCATTTCAGTGGCGTGTAGCTTTGGCGATTGTGTCTCATAGATGGTCCCTCTTGACCTCTTTGCAGGGCAGTGATGGCTTAGAAGACAGGGTTAGGATCTGCCACCTAAGACTTTTCAACTTTATGAGCCGTGAGGGTCTCATAAAGACTTTTCTCCCTACGGATCGAGAGGATCTCGCAGGTGTATTTTCTCCTTAGGAGTCGTGAGGATTCCTAAGTGTGTTTTCTCTTATAGGTCATAAGGATCTTATGAGAGAATTTTTCCCTCTTACGAGTCGAGAGGACCCGTAAGCGGTTGTTCCCCTCCTTGTCGAAATTCGACTTCGGAGAGTGAGACCCGTGGATAGTATGCAAGAGACCATTTTGGGCCGACTTGCAGGATCCCAGTGCTTAGGAAATAGGTTTTTTAATCCCTACTGCCTAAGACTTTATCTCACGAGTCGAGACGAATCAAGAAGTTCTCGCAAAGACATCAATTTCTTTACGAGTCGAAACGAATCGAGCAGATCTCGCAAGAATATCCTAACGTCACAGTTAACCTCTGCTCTTTACGACAGAAGTCCGTTAGGGTCTGTGGTACTTAGGGTTTTGGCCGTCGTACCGTCGCATGAGCTGATATATTCCTCGATAGGCAATCATGTTGTTCGAGTAGCCCTGCGACTGCCGTGTCTCTGATCCCTTCGGGGCTGGACAAGACGTCTTCAAGCAATCCTCCTTGGCAGTTTGACCGTCGGAAGAGCAAGCGCTAGGAATTTGCCAAGTTACTTTTTACTTGAGGTTAGGCTCATTTTGGAGAGCCCCGATGAGTCATAACCACTCCGCGCTGGTGTGGGGATGATCTCCGATAGTCTTTCAGGCTTTATATGACTTACCGTTAAGACCCTGAAGCTAGGAATTTGGCCTTTGCTTCGTTTGCTGGCATTGCGTCCTCTGTATCGAGACGAATGTCGTGGTTGTCTCTAGGTTGCTGATGAACCGTCGAGATTTGGAACTAGGGATTTTGCCGTGGCTCCTTTTGGTGATGTTGCATCCGCTGTATCGAGACGAACGTCGAGGTGGTGACCACTCCATGTGGGATGATCTCCGGTGGTCTTTCAGGCTTTATATGACTTGCCGTTAAGACCCTGAAGCTAGGAATTTGGCCTTCGCTTCATTTGCTGGCATCGCGTCCTCTGTATCGAGACGAATGTCGCGGTTGTCTCTAAGTTACTGGTGAACCGTCGAGGTTTGGAACCAGGGATTTTGCCGTGACTCCTTTTGGTGATGTTGCGTCTGCTGTGTCGAGACGAACGTCGAGGTGGTGATCACTCCATGTTGGTGTGAGATGATCTCTGATTGTCTTTCCGGTTTTATATGACTTACCGTTAAGACCCTGAAGCTAGGAATTTGGCCTTTGCTTCGTTTGCTGGCATCGCGTCCTCTGTATCGAGACGAATGTCATGGTTGTCTCTAGGTTGCTGGTGAACCGTCGAGCTCTGGAACCAGGGATTTTGCCGTGACTCCTTTCGGTGATGTTGCGTCTGCTGTGTCGAGACGAACGTCGAGGTGGTGATCACTCCATGTTGGTGTAAGATGATCTCTGATTGTCTTTCCGGTTTTATATGACTTACCGTTAAGACCCTGAAGCTAGGAATTTGGCCTTCGCTTCGTTTTCTTTGGTGTGTCCGGATCCTGTTGGAGGAAGGACGTTGTAGTGACATTTTGTCTGCTGTATCGAGACGAATGTCGTGGTGATGACCACTCCATGTGGGATGATCTCTGTTTGTATTTCCGGTTTTATATGACTTACCGTCAAGACGTTGAAGCTAGGAATTTGGCCTTCGCTTCGTTTGCTTTGTCGCTTCCGAATCCTGCTGGGGGAAGAACACTGGGGTGACATTTCGTCTGTTGTATCGAGACGAACGTTGAGGTGGTGACCACTCCGCGCCGGTGTGGGATGATCTCCGATTGTCTTTCAGGCTTTATATGACTTGCCGTCAAGACCCTGAAGCTAGGAATTTGGCCTTCGCTTCGTTTGCTGGTATCGCGTCTGCTGTATCGAGATGAATATCGCGGTGGTGATCACTCCATGTTGGTGTGAGGACCAGGATCCGCTCTGGACGTTTCCCAAGGGATCGAAGAGCGACGTTGTCCGCGTTCCACGTGACCAGGAATTTTGCTCTAGATGCTTCACACGGGTTCACTACCGTGCTCGGCGAGGACTAGGCTCCGCTCTGGATGCTTCACACGGGTTCACTGCCGTGCTCTGCGAGGACCAGGATCCGCTCTGGACGTTTTCCACGGGGTCAAAGAGTGACGTTATCCGCGTTCCACGTGACCAGGAATTTTGCACTAGATGCTTCACACGGGTTCACTGCCGTGTTAGGCGAGGACTAGGCTCCGCTCTGGATGCTTCACACAGGTTCACTGCCGTGCTCTGCGAGGACCAGGATCCGCTCTGGACGTTTTCCACGGGGTCAAAGAGTGACGTTATCCGCGTTCCACGTGACCAGGAATTTTTCACTAGATGCTTCACACGGGTTCACTGCCGCGTTAGGCGAGGACTAGGCTCCGCTCTGGATGCTTCGCACGGGTTCACTGCCGTATTCTGCGAGGACCAGGATCCGCTCTGGACGTTTTCCACGGGGTCAAAGAGTGACGTTATCCGCGTTCCACGTAACCAAGAATTTTGCACTAGATGCTTCACACGGGTTCACTGCCGCGTTAGGCGAGGATTAAGCTCCGCTCTGGATGCTTCGTACGGGTTCACTACCGTGTTCTGCGAGGACCAGGATCCGCTCTGGACGTTTTCCACGGGGTCAAAGAGTGACGTTATCCGCGTTCCACGTGACCAGGAATTTTGCACTAGATGCTTCACACGGGTTCACTGCCGCGTTAAGCGAGGACTAGGCTCCGCACTGGATGCTTCGCACAGGTTCACTGCCGTGCTCTGCGAGGACCAGGATCCGCTCTGGACGTTTTCCACGGGGTCAAAGAGTGACGTTATCCGCGTTCCACATGACCAGGAATTTTGCACTAGATGCTTCACACGGGTTCACTGCCGCGTTAGGCGAGGACTAGGCTCCGCTCTGGATGCTTCATACGGGTTCACTGCCGTGCTCTGCGAGGACCAGGATCCGCTCTGGACGTTTTCCACGGGGTCAAAGAGTGACGTTATCCGCGTTCCACGTGACTAGGAATTTTGCACTAGATGCTTCACACGGTTTCACTGCCGCGTTAGGCGAGGACTAGGCTCCGCTCTGGATGCTTCGCACGGGTTCACTGCTGTGTTCTGCGAGGACCAGGATCCGCTCTGGACGTTTTCCACGGGGTCAAAGAGTGACGTTATCCGTGTTCCACGTGACCAGGAATTTTTTTGATTATATCCGCATTTCACAGAGTTGGGATTTGACTCTATGTGGGAGTACATCGTCGAGTCATGGAACTGGGAGTTGCCGCTGTTCCGCTTTGCTTGATGATGTGTCCGCTGTGACGAGACGAGTGTTGAGGTGGAGTTAGGATTTTGCCATCACTCCGCTTTGCTGACCATGGGGTCTTTTGTTGACGTTACATCTACGTCCTGCTGGACTGTGAAGGAACATTGCTGTTGACATCTCGTCTGCTGTAACGAGACGAACGCTGAGGTGGAGCTGGGATTTTGCCGTCACTCCGTTTGATGGTATAACATCTGTGTCCTATTGGAATGAGGAGGCACACCGTTGTTGGTCTCCAGGCTGTAGATGTGGCCATTGAGATTTGGAACTAGGGACTTTGCCATGGTTCCGTTTCGTTGCGACTCTGAGGTCGGTTGTTGATGTCACGTCTGCATCTGGTTGGAGTGAGGAGAAACGCCGTTGGTGATCTCTAAGTTGTCGATATTGACGTCGAGACCCTGAAGCTAGGGATCTTCCTTTTGCTTCGTCTGTTGACATCATGTCTGCGATATTGCGACAGATGTCGAGGTTGTCTCTAGGTTGTCTATGAACCGTCGAGATTTGGCTTCGCTTTCTGACGGAGCCTGTTGGGAAGGTATGGTTCTCTTTTTATCTGTGCCCCTGGATTGTATACAGGGATCGATGTGATTTCACCTGTAGGGCAAAAAGTTTCATTCTTTTATTTATTTTTTATTCTTTCCGCGATGCTCTATCATTTCAGTTTTTTATATCACGAAAATCGCGATTGCCCCATCATTTCGGCTATTTTTTGCGGTGCCCAATCATTTCGGCTATTTTTTCTTTTTACCCGCTGCTTTTTATTGCGAGTTGCCCAATCATTTCGGCTATTTTGCATGCATACATTTTTACTTGCTGATTTTGCTTGCAAGTTGCCCCATCATTTCGGCTATTTCGTATGCATTTTTTTTTGGGCTCGCTGATTTTTTTTTTTGCGAGTAGAGGATTTGGGATATGATACCAATCTTGGCATCAGTATCGCTGCGACTGGAATATTACCAGGAGCGAATCATCATTTGCCATGAAAGGACTTGGAATTTGATACCGGTTTAGGCATCAGCATCGCTGCAACTGGGATATTGCCGGGAGCGAATCATCATTTGCCTCTGTCGATGTTGAACAAAGGTGGCTTAGTAAACAGGGTTAAGGGTCCTGTCGGCTAAGGCTTTTGACTTCATGAGCCGTAAGGGTCTCACAAAGGTATTTCTCCCTACAAGTCGTGAGGATCTTGTAGGTGTGTTTTCTCCTTGGGAATCGTGAGGATTCCTAAGTGCATGTTCTCTTGTAAGTCGTAAGGATCTTACAAAAGGGTTTTCTCCTTATAAGTCGAGAGGACTTACAAGTGTTGTTTGCTGTACAAGCATATCCCTAGTCACAGATGGGACTTTGTTAGGAAAATATTTATTCGTGCCCGTGGATTGTATACAAGGGTCAATATGAGCCGCTTGTAGGGCAATATCAAAGGTTGTGGGGGCTGCTTAAGAACAGGTTAAGGTTTCTGTAACTTAAGACTTTCAAATCTTATGAGCCGTGAGGGTCCCATAAGAGAGTTCTCCTTACGAGTCGTGAGGATCTCGCAAGTGTAATTTCTCCTTAGGAATCGTGAGGATTCTTAAGTGTGTTACTGTACCCTTGTGAGTCGTAAGGATCTCACGCGGGTGGTTTCTCCTTACAAGGTCGAGAGGACCCTGTAAGTGTCTTTTAACGAGGTTGCGCCCTTTCGGGTTTTCACAAACACTCGTCGGTAGCCCTGCTGTTTTTACTCACGGAGCCCTTTCGGGTTTTCATCCGTGCCCATTTTGCTTATGGACATACCGATTTTTTTTTATTCTTTTTTATTTTTTTGCTCTTTTTTTTTTTGCTCTTTTTTTTTTAACCACGCCAGCCTGAGGATGCCGCGGGTTGATAGTAGTTTAACGACGTTTCAGTCATTTGCAAGTTTTAGGACATTGCGGTCCATCGTTAGTTTAGGGACGTTTCGGTCCAACGCCAGTTTTAGGACATAGTGGTCCACCGTCGCCGTATTTGAGGCGAATCTCTAGTTTACTGACTTTTCGGTCTATGGGGCTTTCCCTATGAATGAGCATGATGCCCTCGGCATATCCACCTTTTTCGAAGCATGTTGTTGTGGCGGGCTCACCTTCCAGTTTTCGGACAGCGCGAGTTTGCCTTGTTGGTATTGATCTTCAATCCATCCCTTAAAGACGAAGCAATCTTCGATTGGATGGCTTACCGCTTGGTGGTAAGGGCAGTAATTTGGATCGTTGACATCGCCTGGCTGCAACGGACGTTTCGGACTCGGCAGGTTGATGAGTCTGTTGCGTACTGCCAGCTCGAACAATCTCCTCGTTTTATCCTGAGGAAACGAGTAAGGACGTCCTAGTCTCTCCTCGAGGGATGGGCGTGGACACAAGTTGTTTTGGCGAACAACCGGCTTTAAGTTGCTCGGCCGTTGTTGAGTATTGGCAACGAAGGTTGCTTTCCCTTTGCCCTTTTCATTCCAAGGCTCTGTCTTTGAAGAGGAAGGCCTATGGCCCATCTGGTCCATTTGGGCCAGCTTGTCAATCAAGGCCTGAAAGGTGGTCGGCTTGAAGAACATCATGAACTGGGAGATGGCCGCTTGAGGGTCAAGAGTGCCCACGAACATGCCTATTGCAGGAGCCTCTTCTATGCGTTGTTCGCATTTCGACCATAGGTTCCGCCATCGTGTTGCATATTGGACCCACGTTTCGCCTGGCCTTATCCTGGCATTAATCAGTGCTGTTATCGGGGTGCGTCCACTAGCACTCGCGAATCTCTGTGTAAACAGCAGCTCCATCTCCGTAAATGTCTTGATAGAGTCATTTGGGAGTTCAGAGTACCACTCAAATGCCGTTTCCGACAGGCTGCCAACAAACTGGCGGAGCAGCAATTTATCATCACCTCCAGTGTTGCCGCACATGGCTCTAAATTGAGCGACGTGCTGATGCGGATTTCCCGTTCCCTTATATACGTGGAACTTAGGGATCGTATATCCCGGGGGGTAACTAATTTGGTCATACCATCCCGGGTAGGGTCGTCCGATTCTAGCAATTTGCCCAGCCGCTTCATTTTCCTGGTGAGCTCGTATTTGCTGAGCTATATGGTCATCCAGTGCGGCCTTGGAAATGGTTTCTTCCTTGGCTGATGAAAGAGCCGGAGGAGGATTCGATGTCTCTCCTTTGTCATCTTCAAGGACAATCGGAGGATCTTCAGCAGGAGGATCTTGCTGGATCATCATCCTTACCATATCTTGGAAGAGAAGCGCCATTTGTTTTATGTTAGCCGCTTGCTCTGCGGCTTCTTTGTCCTTCTTTTCGAGGGCTCTGCGTAGGTAGTCAGCGTCAGTTTCTTGTTCATGACGCTGCTCTGATGATGCCTCCGAGCTTTCTTTTGGCCCGGTAAGTGCAGCCATTGCAGTCATCATCTCCTGAAGCTTCTGTTGCTGCTCTTGGGCTTTCGTTACGGATCGGGTGAGCGGTCGGTGACCCGTCGAAGCACGGCTTTCCTCCTTTCCAGAAGCCATGTATACGGTGTGCACCACCATGCCCCCAGACTTGGGGCGTTTGGGCTTAGCGTCTTTGTGGTCTGCCACGTTTACTGGGACTTTCTCTGGCCTCCTTCTTTTCTGAGTGGTTGACGTTGAGGGGGCCGCTGTCGCGAGCACCCAAGTAGTCGTCATCTTTTGTGGCTTAACAGGACGGTTTTCTTCCTGCCGGACCTTCAGCTTCTTCTGCTGGCGGGAGAAATTTCGATCAATCACCGAGTCTTGGACTTGGCGCCAGACCTTGTAGATTTTAGAGGACAGCCGCTGAGAGGACTGTTCTGGCTTGGCTTCCGCAATATTTCCCACCGGAGGAGGGGATCTTTTTAGTACGGCGGTAGGAGAGTTTCTGCGCACTGTGTTCAGCAATTCAAAGCTGTTCCCGGTCGGAACAGTAGCATCGATCCCCACCGTTGGAGCTGGCGGAGTTATCCCAGATGGGGAGTTGCCCCCAGCCTTCCTCACTCGGCGCCAGTGGCGACGTAGAGCGTGTCGTGTGGATGGAGTTGTCTCAGTTGTTGGATAAGCTTCTTCATGCCCCCTGCTTTGAGGAGAGACTGTTATTGGTGCTAGCCTATCGAAGACTGACGCCCGTTGAGAAGCAATGTCTAATCTGTCAAAGACAGACCTCTGAGCAGGGGAAGCAGCTTTGAGGACCTCGCCTGGAGCAGCAACCGGAATGGCCAGCCTTGTAAAAACTGACTTCTTGGAAGGAGGAGCCTTTCCAATGATTTCGTTTGCTTGAGCCGGGATAGCTATCCGCTTTGGGATGACAGCTTCGGGTATCGCGGGTTTGCAGACGTTCTGGCCCAGTCTGTTGAAAACTGAGGTATTGAAGCTGGGCGACCCATTGAGAGGGGTCGCGGCAGTGGTAAGCCGATCAAAGACCGACTTTTTTGGGGCTTCTTGCAACGTCATTGTGGCATTGAAGCTCAACGGTGGGAGCATGGTCCCGAAGAATAATCCAGTGGTGGCCTGAGTTACCTGCTCCACTGGCATATTGAAAAGGGAGGCCGCTTGGGGCCCATAAGTCACTCCTCTAGCAAGGACCGAGCGAGAGTTGCAGTTGCAGGCAGTGCAGTTTGAAGCCATTGATCTTCTGTTTTCTGCACGGAGCAAGACACCAAATCTTAGTACCTTGAATCCACAGGCAACCACAGTAAACCGCGATTCGTTCGCGAACACGACACACGAAGTGTGGAGTGAAAAGAGGAAAAGGTCCCACCGGGCGTGCCAGAATCTGTTCCCCTCCGAACGGCGGCCGAGACATGGAATGCCTCGCCTGAGATTCGGGGCAGATGCTAATTGGTGCTATCCGTCCACCTCTCCGAAGATGCCAAGTTGATTTATGGCACCATGTATCGGAGGTTTAAACGGATGCGTCCGATATAGCAGACTTCGTCAGATTCCCTCTCGTTGAGGGGTTTTTGATTGTGGGGACGCTCTTCCCTGCAGGCGCAAGCCCCTGCAGTTAATTACGCTACCGCATCGCGGTAACAACTTTCTCCTTCTCCAGCTGGTCACTTCGTGTCGTAGGTGTTTGTTTTGTTTGTGGTTGCCCGTGGATTGTATACGGAGACTAATTTATGTAGTCGCCCGTAGGACGTGGATTAATCCAAATCTGTATTTTCTTAGATTTGGGTTTGGGGTTTTGGTTTAAGGATACGTTAGCCATTTTTGAGGCTAAGATCAACTTAAACGTTTGTTAAGGATACGTTAGTCTAATTTGAGACTAAGATCAACTTAACAGGATCGTTTAGATCCAACAAAAGAGCATTTGGGGGCTCGATTGTTCCAGTTTAGGGACATAGTGGTCCATTGAATGTATGGCCGTCGGGACCCATCACCTCTCTGACGACGTTGAAGGATTACAACGACAAATATCAGAGGAGTTCAGAGATGTACCCTTGAACCAAAGTTGATTAGGGAATCTATAGTCCAATTTGGGACTAAAGTCTGTTTGAAGGTTTAAGGATACGTTAGCCATATTTGAGGCTAAGATCAACTTAAACGGTTGTTAAGGATACGTTAGTCCAGTTTGAGACTAAGATCAACTTAACGGGATCGTTTAGATCCGACAAAAGAGCGTTTGGGCCCTATTGTTCCAGTTTAGGGACATGGTGGTCCATCTCCAGTTTAGGGACATGGTGGTCCATCTCCAGTTTAGGGACATAGTGGTCCAATACCAGTTTAAGGACATAGTGGTCCATCGGTAGTTTAAGGATATTGCAGTCCATTGGTAGTTTAAGGACGCATAAGTCCATGGGTTTAAGGACCCCACAGTCCATATGGGTGTGTTTAAGGACGCATTAGTCCGTTAGTTTAAGGACGCATAAGTCCGCGGGTTTAAGGACCCCACAGTCCGTATCTTGGTTTAAGGACGCATAAGTCCATGAGTTTAAGGACCCCACAGTCCGTGTTGATGTATGGTTGTCGGGACCCGTTACCTCTCTGAAGACGTTGAAGGATTACAACGACAAATATCAGAGGAGTTCCGAGATGTACCTTTGAACCAATGAGTTGGTTGAAAGAGCAGATGTGCTCAGTTCAATATGATTTGAGGACTTACGGCCAGTTTGGGCTAAATCCAATTATGTTTGAAATATTGGCCCTCTGTCGGTCCATTGAAAGAGAGGCTTTGCCTCTAGAAACTTAGCCAATTTGGCTAAAGATAGTGTTGAACACTAAAGACCAACAGTGTTGAATACTGGAATTAAGATTAGCAAGTTAGTGTTTAACACTAAAAGATAATCAGTGTTAAACACTAGCAACGGGGCTTTCAAATTAGTGTTAAACACTAAAACAAATCAGTGTTAAACACTGGTAATCAGAGATTTCAAATTAGTGCTAAACACTAAAGCAAATCAGTGTTAAACACTGGGAACAAAGTCTCCAGATTAGTGTTAAACACTAAGGAGAGAGGGGTCACGTGTGGACACGTGAGAGCGCCCTAAATGCGGAGCCAGATCTCCTTTTGGTTTATCCTCAAATCTGCGAATAAGTGTTAAGCACTTTTGTTTTTATTTTAGAGCATCACGTGTTGGCACGTGATGGAGGCCTATGCATCGATAATTACAGCACTTGCTGAGGGGTCACGTGGGGACACGTGAGAGCGCCCAAACCTTCTTTTCTTTTGTTTTGCCATTAAGTGTTAAACACTTTCATTTTTATTTTAGAGCATCACGTGTTGGCACGTGATGGGAATCTGTGCGCCAATTGTTAAAGCATTTGCTGAGGGGTCACGTGATAACACGTGAGAGCGCCCAAAGCTTTCATTTCCTTTGCTTTTTCTTTCTGCGTTTTGGGAGTCACGTAGGAGCACGTGAGGTGATGCTTCAAAGTTCTTTGCAGGGGATCTTTTCAAGGGTCACGTGGGGGCACGTGACCATAGTTCTTTTCATGAACAGAGATCTTTTAAGAATTGAATTCTTTGTAAGGTTAAATCCTAATTATGATTTTGGAGAAATTAAATTCCTGTCGTGAAAGAATTAAACTCTTATTTAGGATGAAACCCTGATTTCTTTTCAAAGGAATTAAATTCCCAGATATGTAAAAGAATTAAATTCTTGATTAGGGTTAAACCCTAGTTTTGTTTTAGGAGAATTAATTCTCAAAACTCAATTCCCCTTCTAAGTTTAGGATCTGCATGGCAGGATCTCGACCCAATGAGAATTAAATTCTCAAGTTATGGGGAGATGTGCTCTGTGCAGATCTTCAACCAGAAGAAGAACTAAGTTCTTTTTGTATAAGAGTTAAACTCTTGGATTTTGAGAATTAAATTCTCTTTTGAAGCCTCTTTTTCTTACCTAGGGTTTTTCTTTTGCAGAGAATTAAATTCTCCTCTCTTTGTTTCTTCTTCCCTTGAGAATTAAATTCTCCTCCCTTTGTTTTTCTCTCCAAAAAAGTAGATCCCCTCTTCTTTTCTTGGCTCCTATTTATAGGAGAAGGAAAAGAGTTAATTTGTTTAGCAAATCTCTCATTGGAAGATTTGATTTGATTGTTGAGAGATTTGATTTATATTTATCATTAATCTGGGCCTTTAGATTATTCAGTGAATTTTATTCACCGTGGATTTTAAATCCAAAAGATATTCTATTTGTTATCCTGGTGAGATTTTCAGGGAAATCTTTCCTTGTCCAAGGTTTTTCTATAAATTGGTGATTTTTAATCACCCTTGGATTTTTAATCCAACGGTTCCCCATGACCCTTTTCCATTTGGAAAGATTCAGAAACTTTTAGAATTTAATTCTATTAAATTATAATGCTTTTTAAATCCAGTCACGTGCTGGCACGTGACCTTTGGTCACGTGTGAGCACGTGACCCCCAATTGGGTTCCTTTCTCACCCGCTTATTTATGTTTCAGTTTTAACCGTCACGTGTCAACACGTGACCATTGGTCACGTGTAAGCACGTGATACCTCGTTGAGGTATTTTCTGACTTTTAGAATTAAATTCTATTCATTATTTTAGAGGCTTTAAAAGCCCATCACGTGTCTGCACGTGACCCATGGTCACGTGTGAGCACGTGATGCCCCATTGGGGTCTTTTCTGAGTTTTTATTGTATCTTTTAACTCCTCCAGCGGGTTCTTAAAAGCCCATCACGTGTGGACACGTAATTCCTCATAACTTTTGATCCCGGATGAATTATGAGGCCCATAATATATCAAATCGAAGGGTTTTTCGAGCCGCTTTCGATACCATTAGAATTCATCTGTTTCTCATTTGGGAGTTTGTCAAAAAACAGCCCGGAAGATACTGGTTCCCATTTTCTTAAGCGTATCGCCGCCATTTGATACCTTGGGCTCTTTTGCGCAGAAATTTTTTGCGGGAACAGCAATGAAAAGACAAACCGAGTGTGTTGGGTCCACGTTACCTCTCCCGGTACTTTCGGGGTTGCGGAAATGGTAAAACAAATTTTTTTCTGGACTTGGCAACATGGACCGTAAAAGCCGGATCTTTACTAAACAACACACTAACATCCTAACTAGAGATCTGTCTACTCGGTTAGGGGTTATACCTCAACTTGAACTCCTTCTCTTCTTGTTGTTCTTCTCTTTGCTTGCTCCGATGGTTGATCCGGACTTTGGTCACTTCCGCGGCCTCTTCAACGTGAACTCCTTCTCTTCTTGTTGTTCTTCTCTTTGCTTGCTCCGATGGTTGATCCGGACTTTGGTCACCTCCGCGGCCTCTTCAACTTGAACTCCTTCTCTTCTTGTTGTTCTTCTCTTTACTTTCTCCGATGGTTGATCCGGACTTTGGTCACCTCCGCGGCCTCTTTGAGTCAAAGACGATCCACCCGAGAGATGTACACTGAGCTCTACCTCGAGCCGAGGTAACTAAGGCAAAGAGATTGCTAATCTAGAAGTCCTAGGTTGTGTAGAAGTGATGAAGGGATGGTTTTGTCTTTGTGGGATCTTTATCTCTCAACACATGAGATCAAAAGATTAATCAAGAGGAGGAAGAAGAAGGAGGAGCAACAACCATGATTCATTTCTTTTCTTCTCACTTGAAAAACAAGAGAGAGAATGAGAAAGAAATTATGATACAAAGAAAAGTAACCATGGTTGCAATAATGTAAAAACAACATCATTACTAATCCCATCAAGATAAAATTTGATGGCTACATTGAAATGACCATTATCATAATCCAAAAGAAAATGAAAATGAAAAGAAGAGTGTAGATCCCTCTTGAAAGTCAATGGTCAACACGGTCAACCGGTCAACAAAGTCAAGAGAGGTCAACGGGGTCAAATGGTCAATGCAATTAGCCATCATAAAATTATCACTAAAAGGATTAGTAAATGATATCCGCGGCTCATAATGGTTTTGACCAAGCGAACTGTCAAAACCCTAATGAGTCCGCCTCAAAATGGTTTTGACCGAATCAACTGTCAAAACCCTAATGAGTCCGCCACAAAACGGTTTTTGCCGAACCAACTGCCAAAACCTTAATGAGGCACCTCCTCCTTCACCGCTCCGGAAAACTGTGCATACACACCTGCATCCGTATTCCGTAGAATGCGGATGCACAGAAGACAAAACAAATCCATCCGTGCAATACTAGGATCCGGCTTAAACCAAAGCCCACTAGTACTGCCTGCCCGAACACCGCACGCACACAAGTGTACGTAAGTGATCGCAGCCCTACCGTAAAACCATACGGCCTCTACACGTTTCGGTCAGTGCAGGGAAACTCTCTGTGTGGGACTCTAAAGACTCGACACTACGCTGGCAGTGGGTTTAACCACAGACCGCAAGCGGCACTAGCTGTACGTAACGGTCCCCAGGTAGATATCGATAAGAAGGCCGATGAGGTAAACCCATCCGAACTCCTACTGAGCATGTATGTGACAATCTCCGTACAGTCCGGTCTGTTCGTCTGATACATCGCATGGCGGGCCAGGGGGCGGTAAACGTCAGTCCCCTAATAGCGGTACAAGTCGTGTCGGAGTGAAGGCCAGAACACCCTGAGATAACACTGGAAACCTACCAGTATATCTCGCTTGCCCTGGCCAGGGACTACTCGTGTAATGGCTCTCCTAGACACAGCGCGATGTCAACCCCCAATACCGGGAGAGACGAATCCTGTCTAACCGTCACTGCCTCCAAGTGCTTCGGGACTGCTCCCAACTACTACCTGTTTGCACGACTCAGTAGAGCCGTGGTAGGGTAGTAATCAAAGAACAGTGGGAACACACTCGAGGCGAAGTGACAGTGTCAAGTCAGCGGACTAAGCTGTACTCATGTCACCTGGGAACTGATAACTGACGATAGGTATAATACCAACCATCAGTTCCCGACGAGTCCTGTCCAGTGTACTCGTAACCTAACGAGCACCCGCATACTATCTCAAGTACGACATACTGACGGCTGTGGGACAGACCGTCTCCCGTGCTGGGATGAGAAGCGCATACGCTAGTCTACTCCGGAGTATCGATGCCCTATCTCGACACTCCCACGACTAGGGACGTGTATAAGGATGTGTTTGTAGATTACCCAGCCCCCACGAGTGTGATCGCCATCACAACGCCGGTAATCAAGCAAAGATCCTAAGGGCTCTACTAATGCGTATAGGTGATATAATAAATAAACACACATGTACACATTAAAGCAGAGACAAAACCAAGTAGCATACTACTATATTGAGCAAGATTGTCTGTACAACTGTGAATATCCCAAGTTTCCATCAAGTAATATACATACTAGTATGATACAGTAATGGCCTCTAGGGCATATACACTAACAATCTCCCACTTGCACTAAGGCCATGTACTGGCGTATCAAAGATCTATCATCTCGATCAGCCGCTCGAACTGAGTCTGGGGTAAGGCCTTCGTGAATGGGTCCGCTGTGTTGTCCTTTGTGTCCACTCTCCGCACCTCGATCTCCTGGCGATCAATGATCTCCCTGATCAGGTGATACCGCCTTAAGATGTGCCTGGATTTCTGATGGGACCTTGGTTCCTTCGCTAAAGCTATAGCCCCATTGTTATCGCAATACAAAGGTATTGGGTCAACAATGGACGGAACCACCTGAAGTTCACTAATGAACTTCTCTATCCAGACCGCCTCTTTTGCGGCATCGCTTGCAGCAATGTATTCAGCCTCCATCGTCAAGTCTGCGACGGTATCCTGTTTGGAACTCCTCCAACATACCGCCCCTCCGTTGAGGGTAAACACAAAACCCGAGACAGACTTGCTGTCATCTTTGTCACTTTGGAAGCTTGAATCGGTAAAGGACTCGACCCTGAGGTCTCTATTACCGTAAACCAGGAACATCTCCTTAGTCCTTCTCAGGTACTTGAGAATGTTCTTCACTGCTGTCCAGTGGTCCTCCCCTGGGTCTGACTGATACCGGCTTACCGCGCTCAGCGCGTAAGCTACATCTGGTCTTGTACATAGCATCGCATACATTATAGATCCTACCGCC
This sequence comes from Agapanthus africanus, assembly GCA_030015575.1. Lineage (NCBI taxonomy): Eukaryota > Viridiplantae > Streptophyta > Magnoliopsida > Asparagales > Amaryllidaceae > Agapanthus > Agapanthus africanus. The sequence goes on along the minus strand of CM057347.1, from coordinate 498,670,247 downwards.
GAAGCGTAGGGTATAGTGCTCATGCGAACCCTCTCCTCGTCAGTCTTAGGAGACATCTTCTTGGAGATGGTAATTCCGTGCAATGCGGGTATGTTACCGCGCTTGGAATCCTCCATACTAAATCTCTTTAGTACGGTCTCTATGTATCTGGACTGCGAAAGTCCCAATAGTCTCTTGGATCTATCTCTATAGATCTTGATCCCCAGAATGTACGAGGCATCACCCAGGTCCTTCATGGAGAACCTTTGTGACAAAAATAGCTTGACCGATTGTAGCATAGGAATATCATTTCCTATCAAAAGAATGTCGTCCACGTACAAGACTAGGAATACGACAGTTCGTCCTACAATCTTCTTATAAACACAGGGTTCATCTTCGTTCTTGATGAAATCAAATTCCTTGATTGCCTCATCAAAACAGATGTTCCAGCTCCGCGATGCCTGCTTTAATCCATAAATGGATTTAAGCAACTTGCACACCTTCCCGCTGCTCCCACTGTCTACGAAACCTTCTGGTTGATCCATGTAAACGCACTCTTCCAAACAACCGTTTAGGAAAGCTGTTTTAACATCCATCTGCCAGATTTCATAGTCATGGAAGGCAGCAATGGCAAGTAGGATCCGAATGGATTTGAGCATAGCCACCGGAGAAAAAGTTTCATCATAGTCCAAACCGGGTCTTTGACGAAAACCTTTTGCAACGAGTCTAGCTTTATAGGTTTCCACCTGCCCATCTACACCAAGTTTCCTTTTGTAGATCCATTTGCATCCAACGGGTTTTACCCCAGGTGGAGCAATATCTAAGGTCCACACTTTATTGGCGTACATGGACTCCATTTCGGATTGTATTGCTTCCTGCCACTTATCAGAGTCCCTACTGATAATGGCCTGCCTGAAACTGGTAGGGTCATCTTCTTCCAAGATGCAATCCTCTCGATCCCCGTCAAGGAGAAAACCGTAGTATCTCTCGGGCGGATGAGAAATCCTACCAGATCTGCGGAGTGGCTGAGGTTCGTTTGGGGTTATTGAATCTAGCGGTTCCTCCAAATTTTCAGTTACATTTTGTGGTCGCTGAATTTCTTCCAGTTCTACCGAACTCCCACTAGTTTCTTTTGCAAGAAACTCCCTTTCTAAAAAGGTAGCGTGGCGAGATACAAACACCTTCTGTTCCTCAGTGTGGTAGAACAGATATCCTAGTGAGTCTTTAGGATATCCCACAAATTTACACAGAACTGACCGTGCCTCTAGCTTGTCCAGTTTCTGTGTTTTCACATAGGCCGGACAACCCCATATCTTAAATCGCTTAAGATACGGATTTCTTCCACTCCATATTTCATATGGAGTCTTAGGCATTGATTTGGATGGAACATAATTCAATAGGTATGCCGCTGTCTGAAGCGCATGTCCCCAAAATGAAAGAGGCAACTCAGCACTACTCATCATGGAGCGAACCATATCCAATAGGGTACGATTCCTCCGCTCCGAAACACCGTTGTGCTGTGGTGTATAAGGAGGAGTAAGCCGAGAGAGAATACCATTCTCTTTTAAGTAATCTAAGAATTCCGTGCTTAAGTACTCCCCTCCTCTATCAGACCGGAGGATCTTGATACTTTTACCAATCTGGTTCTCTACTTCCTTTCTGAATTCCTTGGATTTCTCAAAAGCTTCAGATTTGTGTTTCATCAGATACACATATCCGAACCTAGAAAGATCGTCAGTGAATGTGATGAAGTAGGAGAACCCACCCCTTGCATGTGTAGACATCGGACCACATACATCACTGTGTATGAGTCCCAAGAGCTCTGCTGCTCTTTCTCCATGTCCGGTGAACGAAGATTTGGTCATCTTCTCTTTGAGACAAGACTGACAAGTTTCATAAGATGAAAACTCGAACGCATTCAAGAGTCCATCTTTATGCAACTTACTCGGTCTTTTCTCTCCGATATGACCAAGTCTACAATGCCACAAGTAGGATTCATTCGTATCTGAATTCTTCCTCTTGCGTGTGTTTTGTACATTGAGAACTGTATTCTGATTTAGAACGTAGATACCATTACACAGTATACCCTCTGCAACCAGTACCTTATGAAAGTAAATGTTCATGATATTCTTATCAAGAACAAAGTTATATCCATCTTTATCAAGTAAAGAAACTGATATGATGTTGCAAACCATGGAGGGTACATAGTAGCAATCGTTCAAAATCATAGTCTTGCCATTTGGCAATACTAGGTGATATTCACCGACGGCTGCCGCATTAACTTGTGCTCCATTCGCTACTCTGAGCGACATATCACCCGGTGCAACTTTCCTACTTTTTCTCAGTCCCTGCAATAAATTACAGATATGAGATCCTGATCCGGTATCAAGTACCCAGGAGGTAGGGCTGACCGTAAAACAGTTCTCAATTACAAGAACACCTGAAGTAGATGCAAAACCATGCTTCTTCTTCAACTGGGTATCCTGAAAATCCATACAATCCCCTTTCCCATTCTCATACTCATGACTGTTGTCACAAGTTAGAGCTGAACCAACGTTCCCCAGCCCCGAATAAGAATTCGGATCGGTCAAGCGATACATTTTATTATCTTGATTAGGGCGTGAAAAGGTTGCTACCTGGAGAGAGAGAAAAGAAACACTCAGCGTATGCTCTTGCAAGATTAGATTGGTTTATTAATTTATCTAACCAGGATGTCTCCCACTGTTTCCTCAAGTTCTTCTTTAAAACCTTTTAAAAGAAGAACTAGCCAGGATCTTATTCACGTCACAATACTTGCTTAACCTTTCAGCCAGGCTAGTGTCGGTACTTCGAGGGAGGTTTTCCAACGCTTTCGCGAAGTTCCTTAATTTAAGAACCTCTTTTCCCTGGGGGCGTAGCCTCGCTAACACCTTTCTAAACACCTACTAGGTTTATAGCATTGATCGTTAAGTGAAATAATCTCCCGAGAGTAATCCAACTCATCAGTGGGATCGGGATCCAACTGTCATTGTGTGATAACCTAGATGGAATCCACTCTAGTCACCACACTCCAGAAGGTATGCTAAATCTGCAAGTTTCGGTACTTTTGAAACTCCCGATGTGGTTTTTGCCCTTAGGACCCAAGTGATCTTGACGGAGTCAACAAATCAAAGAGTCCTAGTCAAGTTCAACCTGTCATTATCTGGATTGCATTAAACCCACCCGCATAACCCTTAACGGAGTCAACAAGGTTATACGACTGTCCTAATCAATCCCATATATCGATACAAACAAGCAGCACTTAGCTACCGTACACTACGTCTTGACGGAGTCAACAAACGCAGCACGAATACTAAGTGTTACTTGTAAGAAATGACGGAGGGCTACGACTGGGTTTTTGGCGAAAAACCCGTTAACGTAATGAACTTGATATCGTTGAAGGAACCTGGTAATCTTTTTGAAAAATATAGTGGCGAAAACTTTTGCTAAAGAGGTCACTCCCTGTGAAGGGATCTCGGCTCTTTCCTCGTCGAATGAGGTGCAGGATATTCCAAACTGAATACCTCGACGCAAAGCAAGAATAATCGACTATAGTGAAGTTATTACGCTGACGCAAACTTTTGTCCAAGGGGTCACTCCCGATGAAGGGATCTCGGCCCTTGCCTCGTCGACTGAGGTGCTGGGCATTCATAACCGAATACCTCTGTGCAAAACAAAAATGAACGTCCTTGCAATAACAGCCTTTTGAAAATTGTTCCAACAACGTCTTATAGGTTTATTTTCTTGCATTAGTTCTTTTAATGCGTCCCATCATTTAAATCCTACCATTGCAGAAAACAACCAAAATATGACGTACGCTTATGCCATTCGCATTCACCACGGGGTCCCGTCATCACCCGTTAGGTTACTTAACTAACGACAGAGCGGGGGCTGGGCTAGCGCGGCTGTAAAACATAAGCAACGCCTAAATAGTTATTATATATAGATATACAGCAATGATAGCCAATCCAGATCACAGATGAACACTTTGGATATACTAGGAACCCGCGATTCGTTCGAGCCTGCAACGAAAAGCGGATTACACAGTCGCGATGAATAGCCAAAACCCCACCCAAGACCCCTATGGGTGCGGCAAACTACCCGCCAAGTACCCGAAGCGAAGCAACCTCCCTCAACGCCGTGAGTAGGCCACTCGGCACTTCGAGATACCCGGTAGTTTGTGCACCCCCTCCATGGGTCTATCCTAGGAGCAAAAACAGTAAAAAGAATTATACAATGACGGCTACAACCCCGACCCGGTTGTGCGGCCATACAAATAATATTACATCAATTTACAAATTTATTACATGAATGAAAGAAAAAGAAACTCTCATCTCACATCCACCCCGGCTATTCATCCGCGACAAGCCAACGAGTTCATATACACAAACCATCATCTACACAGATCACAGATATATATAACCCCCACTAATCGATGTATAGCGATTAGTAGACGTTCAATACACATATAACATTACAGATATAACCATTAGCCAAAGTCTACAGAACATCGACCAAAAATACGGATTTTGAGCCCCAAAAACAAATTTTGCTTTCTGGAAAATCTGGGCAGAAAAGTCATATACCAAAAATTCCAAAATACCCATATAAGAAAACTGCAGGAAAAAAATTCCCCAACAGAGCCAACTAGGCCGCGGTTCCGCGGCATAAGCAAGCTTATGCCGCGGAACCGCGGCTCTTTAGACGAGTTAGGGGATCGTTTTTCTCCAGTGTTCTCTAAAAAGCCTGAGCCGATTTTTAGTGCATGATTTATTGATTTTGGAACAGATCTGAAAATCGGCAGAAACTGAATTTTTCGGGGTGATTTTGCGGTTTTTCGTCCGGTCGATATTCTAAATACTTTGCTAACATGCTAGGGTGTGTTTAGCCAGGCTCTGATACCACTGTTGGGTCCACGTTACCTCTCTCAGTACTTTCGGGGTTGCGGAAACGGTAAAACAAAATTTTTTCTGGACTTGGCAACATGGACCGTAAAAGCCGGATCTTTACTAAACAACACACTAACATCCTAACTAGAGATCTGTCTACTCGGTTAGGGGTTATACCTCAACTTGAACTCCTTCTCTTCTTGTTGTTCTTCTCTTTACTTGCTCCGATGGTTGATCCGGACTTTGGTCACCTCCGCGCCCTCTTCAACTTGAACTCCTTCTCTTCTTGTTGTTCTTCTCTTTGATTGCTCCGATGGTTGATCCGGACTTTGGTCACCTCCGCGGCCTCTTCAACTTGAACTCCTTCTCTTCTTGTTGTTCTTCTCTTTGCTTGCTCCGATGGTTGATCCGGACTTTGGTCACCTCCGCGGCCTCTTTGAGTCAAAGACAATCCACCCGAAAGATGTACACCGAGCTCCACCTCGAGCCGAGGTAACTAGGGCAAAGAGATTGCTAATCTAGAAGCCCTAGGTTGTGTAGAAGTGATGAAGGGATGGTTTTGTCTTTGTGGGATCTTTATCTCTCAACACATGAGATCAAAAGATTAATCAAGAGGAGGAAGAAGAAGGAGGAGCAACAACCATGGTTCATTTCTTTTCTTCTCACTTGAAAAACAAGAGAGAGAATGAGAAAGAAATTATGATACAAAGAAAAGTAACCATGGTTGCAATAATGTAAAAACAACATCATTACTAATCCCATCAAGATAAAGTTTGATGGCTACATTGAAATGACCATTATCATAATCCAAAAGAAAAAGAAAATGAAAAGAAAAGTGTAGATCCCTCTTGAAAGTCAATGGTCAACACGGTCAACCGGCCAACAAAGTCAAGAGAGGTCAACGGGGTCAAATGGTCAATGCAATTAGCCATCATAAAATTATCACTAAAAGGATTAGTAAATGATATCCGCGGCTCATAATGGTTTTGACCAAGCGAACTGTCAAAACCCTAATGAGTCCGCCTCAAAATGGTTTTGACCGAATCAACTGTCAAAACCCTAATGAGTCCGCCACAAAACGGTTTTGGCCGAACCAACTGCCAAAACCCTAATGAGGCACCTCCTCCTTCACCGCTCCGGAAAACTGTGCATACACACCTGCATCCGTATTCCGTAGAATGCGGATGCACAGAAGACAAAACAAATCCATCCGTACAATACTAGGATCCGGCTTAAACCAAAGCCCACTAGTACTGCCTGCCCGAACACCGCACGCACACAAGTGTACGTAAGTGATCGCAGCCCTGCCGTAAAACCATACGGCCTCTACACGTTTCGGTCAGTGCAGGGAAACTCTCTGTGTGGGACTCTAAAGACTCAACACTACGCTGGCAGTGGGTTTAACCACAGACCGCAAGCGGCACTAGCTGTACGTAACGGTCCCCAGGTAGATGTCGATAAGAAGGCCGATGAGGTAAACCCATCCGAACTCCTACTGAGCCTGTATGTGACAATCTCCGTACAGTCCGGTCTGTTCGTCTGATACATCGCATGGCGGGCCAGGGGGCGGTAAACGTCAGTCCCCTAATAGCGGTACAAGTCGTGTCGGAGTGAAGCCCAGAACACCCTGAGATAACACTGGAAACCTACCAGTATATCTCGCTTGCCCTGGCCAGGGACTACTCGTGTAATGGCTCTCCTAGACACAGCGCGATGTCAACCCCCAATACCGGGAGAGACGAATCCTGTCTAACCGTCACTGCCTCCAAGTGCTTCGGGACTGCTCCCAACTACTACCTGTTTGCACGACTCAGTAGAGCCGTGGTAGGGTAGTAATCAAAGAACAGTGGGAACACACTCGAGGCGAAGTGACAGTGTCAAGTCAGCGGACTAAGCTGTACTCATGTCACCTGGGAACTGATAACTGACGATAGGTATAATACCAACCATCAGTTCCCGACGAGTCCTGTCCAGTGTACTCGTAACCTAACCAGCACCCGCATACTATCTCAAGTACGACATACTGACGGCTGTGGGACAGACCGTCTCCCGTGCTGGGATGAGAAGCGCATACGCTAGTCTACTCCGGAGTATCGATGCCCTATCTCGACACTCCCACGACTAGGGACGTGTATAAGGATGTGTTTGTAGATTACCCAGCCCCCACGAGTGTGATCGCCATCACAACGCCGGTAATCAAGCAAAGATCCTAAGGGCTCTACTAATGCGTATAGGTGATATAATAAATAAACACACATGTACACATTAAAGCAGAGACAAAACCAAGTAGCATACTACTATATTGAGCAAGATTGTCTATACAACTGTGAATATCCCAAGTTTCCATCAAGTAATATACATACTAGTATGATACAGTAATGGCCTCTAGGGCATATACACTAACAATCTCCCACTTGCACCAAGGCCATGTACTGGCGTATCGAAGATCTATCATCTCGATCAGCCGCTCGAACTGAGTCTGGGGTAAGGCCTTCGTGAATGGGTCCGCTGTGTTGTCCTTTGTGTCCACTCTCCGCACCTCGATCTCCTGGCGATCAATGATCTCCCTGATCAGGTGATACCGCCTTAAGATGTGCCTGGATTTCTGATGGGACCTTGGTTCCTTCGCTAAAGCTATAGCCCCATTGTTATCGCAATACAAAGGTATTGGGTCAACAATGGACGGAACCACCTGAAGTTCACTAATGAACTTCTCTATCCAGACCGCCTCTTTTGCGGCATCGCTTGCAGCAATGTATTCAGCCTCCATCGTCGAGTCTGCGACGGTATCCTGTTTAGAACTCCTCCAACATACCGCCCCTCCGTTGAGGGTAAACACAAAACCCGAGACAGACTTGCTGTCATCTTTGTCACTTTGGAAGCTTGAATCGGTAAAGGACTCGACCCTGAGGTCTCTATTACCGTAAACCAGGAACATCTCCTTAGTCCTTCTCAGGTACTTGAGAATGTTCTTCACTGCTGTCCAGTGGTCCTCCCCTGGGTCTGACTGATACCGGCTTACCGCGCTCAGCGCGTAAGCTACATCTGGTCTTGTACATAGCATCGCATACATTATAGATCCTACCGCCGAAGCGTAGGGTATAGTGCTCATGCGAACCCTTTCCTCGTCAGTCTTAGGAGACATCTTCTTGGAGATGGTAATTCCGTGCAATGCGGGTATGTTACCGCGCTTGGAATCCTCCATACTAAATCTCTTTAGTACGGTCTCTATGTATCTGGACTGCGAAAGTCCCAATAGTCTCTTGGATCTATCTCTATAGATCTTGATCCCCAGAATGTACGAGGCATCACCCAGGTCCTTCATGGAGAACCTTTGTGACAAAAATAGCTTGACCGATTGTAGCATAGGAATATCATTTCCTATCAAAAGAATGTCGTCCACGTACAAGACTAGGAATACGACAGTTCGTCCTACAATCTTCTTATAAACACAGGGTTCATCTTCGTTCTTGATGAAATCAAATTCCTTGATTGCCTCATCAAAACAGATGTTCCAGCTCCGCGATGCCTGCTTTAATCCATAAATGGATTTAAGCAACTTGCACACCTTCCCGCTGCTCCCACTGTCTACGAAACCTTCTGGTTGATCCATGTAAACGCACTCTTCCAAACAACCGTTTAGGAAAGCTGTTTTAACATCCATCTGCCAGATTTCATAGTCATGGAAGGCAGCAATGGCAAGTAGGATCCGAATGGATTTGAGCATAGCCACCGGAGAAAAAGTTTCATCATAGTCCAAACCAGGTCTTTGACGAAAACCTTTTGCAACGAGTCTAGCTTTATAGGTTTCCACCTGCCCATCTACACCAAGTTTCCTTTTGTAGATCCATTTGCATCCAACGGGTTTTACCCCAGGTGGAGCAATATCTAAGGTCCACACTTTATTGGCGTACATGGACTCCATTTCGGATTGTATTGCTTCCTGCCACTTATCAGAGTCCCTACTGATAATGGCCTGCCTGAAACTGGTAGGGTCATCTTCTTCCAAGATGCAATCCTCTCGATCCCCGTCAATGAGAAAACCGTAGTATCTCTCGGGCGTATGAGAAATCCTACCAGATCTGCGGAGTGGCTGAGGTTCGTTTGGGGTTATTGAATCTAGCGGTTCCTCCAAATTTTCAGTTACATTTTGTGGTCGCTGAATTTCTTCCAGTTCTACCGAACTCCCACTAGTTTCTTTTGCAAGAAACTCCCTTTCTAAAAAGGTAGCGTGGCGAGATACAAACACCTTCTGTTCCTCAGTGTGGTAGAACAGATATCCTAGTGAGTCTTTAGGATATCCCACAAATTTACACAGAACTGACCGTGCCTCTAGCTTGTCCAGTTTCTGTGTTTTCACATAGGCCGGACAACCCCATATCTTAAATCGCTTAAGATACGGATTTCTTCCACTCCATATTTCATATGGAGTCTTAGGCACTGATTTGGATGGAACATAATTCAATAGGTATGCCGCTGTCCGAAGCGCATGTCCCCAAAATGAAAGAGGCAACTCAGCACTACTCATCATGGAGCGAACCATATCCAATAGGGTACGATTCCTCCGCTCCGAAACACCGTTGTGCTGTGGTGTATAAGGAGGAGTAAGCCGAGAGAGAATACCATTCTCTTTTAAGTAATCTAGGAATTACGTGCTTAAGTACTCCCCTCCTCTATCAGACCGGAGGATCTTGATACTTTTACCAATCTGGTTCTCTACTTCCTTTCTGAATTCCTTGAATTTCTCAAAAGCTTCAGATTTGTGTTTCATCAGATACACATATCCGAACCTAGAAAGATCGTCAATGAATGTGATGAAGTAGGAGAACACACCCCTTGCATGTGTAGACATCGGACCACATACATCACTGTGTATGAGTCCCAAGAGCTCTGCTGCTCTTTCTCCATGTCCGGTGAACGAAGATTTGGTCATCTTCTCTTTGAGACAAGACTGACAAGTTTCATAAGATGAAAACTCGAACGCATTCAAGAGTCCATCTTTATGCAACTTACTCGGTTTTTTCTCTCCGATATGACCAAGTCTACAATGCCACAAGTAGGATTCATTCGTATCTGAATTCTTCCTCTTGCGTGTGTTTTGTACATTGAGAACTGTATTCTGATTTAGAACGTAGATACCATTACACAGTATACCCTCTGCAACCAGTACCTTATGAAGGTAAATGTTCATGATATTCTTATCAAGAATAAAGTTATATCCATCTTTATCGAGTAAAGAAACTGATATGATGTTGCAAACCATGGAGGGTACATAGTAGCAATTGTTCAAAATCATAGTCTTGCCATTTGGCAATACTAGGTGATATTCACCGACGGCTGCCGCATTAACTTGTGCTCCGTTCGCTACTCTGAGCGACATATCACCCGGTGCAACTTTCCTACTTTTTCTCAGTCCCTGCAATAAATTACAGATATGAGATCCTGATCCGGTATCAAGTACCCAGGAGGTAGGGCTGACCGTAAAACAGTTCTCAATTACAAGAACACCTGAAGTAGATGCAAAACCATGCTTCTTCTTCAACTGGGTATCCTGGAAATCCATACAATCCCCTTTCCCATTCTCATACTCATGACTGTTGTCACAAGTTAGAGCTGAACCAACGTTCCCCAGCCCCGAATAAGAATTCGGATCGGTCAAGCGATACATTTTATTATCTTGATTAGGGCGTGAAAAGGTTGCTACCTGGAGAGAGAGAAAAGAAACACTCAGCGTATGCTCTTGCAAGATTAGATTGGTTTATTAATTTATCTAACCAGGATGTCTCCCACTGTTTCCTCAAGTTCTTCTTTAAAACCTTTTAAAAGAAGAACTAGCCGGGATCTTATTCACGTCACAATACTTGCTTAACCTTTCAGTCAGGCTAGTGTCGGTACTTCGAGGGAGGTTTTCCAACGCTTTCACGAAGTTCCTTAATTTAAGAACCTCTTTTCCCTGGGGGCGTAGCCTCGCTAACACCTTTCTAGACACCTACTAGGTTTATAGCATTGATCGTTAAGTGAAATAATCTCCCGAGAGTAATCCAACTCATCAGTGGGATCGGGATCCAACTGTCATTGTGTGATAACCTAGATGGAATCCACTCTAGTCACCACACTCCAGAAGGTATGCTAAATCTGCAAGTTTCAGTACTTTTGAAACTCTCGATGTGGTTTTTGCCCCTAGGACCCAAGTGATCTTGACGGAGTCAACAAATCAAAGAGTCCTAGTCAAGTTCAACCTGTCATTATCTGGATTGCATTAAACCCACCAGCATAACCCTTAACGGAGTCAACAAGGTTATACGACTGTCCTAATCAATCCCATATATCGATACAAACAAGCAACACTTAGCTACCGTACACTACGTCTTGACGGAGTCAACAAACGCAGCACGAATACTAAGTGTTACTTGTAAGAAATGGCGGAGGGCTACGACTGGGTTTTTGGCGAAAAACCCGTTAACGTAATGAACTTGATATCGTTGAAGGAACCTGGTAATCTTTTTGAAAAATATAATGGCGAAAACTTTTGCTAAAGAGGTCACTCCCTGTGAAGGGATCTCGGCTCTTTCCTCGTCGAATGAGGTGCAGGATATTCCAAACTGAATACCTCGACGCAAAGCAAGAATAATCGACTATAGTGAAGTTATTACGCTCTCGTAGACACAGCGCGATGTCAACCCCCAATACCGGGAGAGACGAATCCTGTCTAACCGTCACTGCCTCCAAGTGCTTCGGGACTGCTCCCAACTACTACTTGTTTGCACGACTCAGTAGAGCCGTGGTAGGGTAGTAATCAAAGAACAGTAGGAACACACTCGAGGCAAAGTGACAGTGTCAAGTCAGCGGACTAAGCTGTACTCTTGTCACCTGGGAACTGATAACTGACGATAGGTATAATACCAACCATCAGTTCCCGACGAGTCCTGTCCAGTGTACTCGTAACCTAACGAGCACCCGCATACTATCTCAAGTACGACATACTGACGGCTGTGGGACAGACCGTCTCCCGTGCTGGGATGAGAAGCGCATACGCTAGTCTACTCCGGAGTATCGATGCCCTATCTCGATACTCCCACGACTAGGGACGTGTATAAGGATGTGCTTGTAGATTACCCAGCCCCCACGAGTGTGATCGCCATCACAACGGTGGTAATCAAGCAAAGATCCTAAGGGCTCTACTAATGCGTATAGGTGATATAATAAATAAACACGCATATACACATTAAAGCAGAGACAAACCAAGTAGCATACTACTATATTGAGCAAGATTGTCTGTACAACTGTGAATATCCCAAGCTTACATCAAGTAATATACATACTAGTATGATACAGTAATGGCCTCTAGGGCATATACACTAACAGCATCTGCCAGTTATTGCTAAAGGGGTCACTCCCGGTGAAGGGATCTCGGCCCTTTCATCATCGAATAAGGTGCAGGATGTTCTACAAGGAACACCGCGATGCAAAGCAAGAACTGTAGCTACCTGTTTTTGAAAATTCGATTCCACAACATCTTTTAGATTTCTTTTTCTTTCATTAATCATATTAATGAAGTCCCATCATTTAAGTCCACCTAAACATCACAGATAAATACGACGTACATTTATGCCATCCGCATTCGCCTCGATGTCCCCTCGTGCACCGTTAGGTTAGGTAACTAACGGCAGAGCGGGGCAGGGCTAGCGCGGGTGTAAAACATAAGTAACGTCTATATAATATATCATATATACTATATACAGTATCTATCACAGAATATCAAATGATCACATCACAGATATCGCAGCAGAAGAAACATATGAAATATTGGATATACTAGGACGTCCGTGTTTTATTTTGAGCCTGTATAAAACACGGATTCCACGGTCGTGATGAATAGCCAAACCCACACCCCTAGACCCCTACGAGAGCGGCAAGCAACCCTACCAATTCTAGAGTTAGGAGACCCGGACTCGACTCCTCGAGTTGGTCTCCCTCTGGACCCTAGAACCCTGTTACTTGTGCTCCCCTCCTTGGGTCTATCCTAATGCGGAAAAGTAAATAATATACATCAACGGTGACATCTTCCGCAACCTGGAAGTGCCCCAATAAAAGAATTTACATACAAGTTTTTACATGAATGAAAATGAAAAACACTCATCTCACATAAAAAAAACCCGGCTATTCAAACACGACGATCGAATATAACATATCCAGCAAAACATAACATCACATGTCATCAACGTAAGTAAATATGCCCATCCCAACTGTCGTTGACATATAGCAACGAAACCGGCGATATCACATATTACACTTACGGTCACAGACAAGAAAGTGTAAAACTACAACAGTTGGAATCCGCAAACTCTTTCGACATCGCATGCCTAACCAAATGAATTCCTTAGACATCGCATGCCTAACAATTATAAACCCCGCATTTTAGTCTCATGATCGAAAACTCTTTTCAATATCAAGTCGGGCAATTCAACAGGATTCCCGACATTCTGATCGAATGCTCGTCGCAAACTTTAGTAGACGGTCGCACCCCCGATGCCGTCGACGAAGTGCACTAAGGCGGAACACCGCTACCGCGAGCACCCGAACGGATGCTTTCGGCGACGGGGTTCTCCTACAGTCACTTGGTCGGGGCTATGGGGCGTGGCTATTTATTAAGTTTACCGGCGAGTATCCGCATACGCTACGTGTTTGCGACGGAATTTTGATCACATCAAAATTCCGTGGCAACCGATCAAGTGAGACTAAACTGCTATATCTATAACATTCAAACAGTTATCTCATAACTACATGAGGATTCCAAATATTGTATCATATTCCAGATAAATAGAAAATGTTAAACTTTCCGATCAAACAATCAAACACCCAAGTTTTCCCGAAACAGCTCAACACATGAAATAAGTTTAAAAACATTCACTTCATGCCTCAGTACCAACAGTCCAGCCATAGAAGGGCCAAGCCAACGCCTCACATGTGGCACGCCGTACTGCCCCAAACCCTAAGGTTCAAAGGGCAGTTCAAGACGGTCACATAATCGAGTTAAGGTTTGTTGTCTTCTAGAGGGTCCATCGCGTTACTTGCACTACTTAGAACGTTATTAAACTACGGAAAAATCCAACAATTGGAAATTTCCCGGCAGGGGAAAAATTGGGTATTTATATCCGGTCAAACTTTTTAACATATTCTAAATTACCCGGAAAAACACATAGACGCAGTTAAAGTTTCCGATCGAATCATCGAATCCCCAAAACACCCCAGATTACTCAACTCTTGAGTGCAGATTAAAATTTCCTAAAGAACAAAGGAAACTGCTACGGAGGTGACTGAAGAAAATGGAACACCCAATCATTACATACGACCGCGGAACCGCCACAACAAGTAGGGTAAGGCCGCGGTTCCGCGGCGGTACTGTAGAGTTAGGTTGTTGTTTTCTTCAGTTGTTCTTAGAATTTCCTGCTCTATTTTCTGAGCATTTTTAATATGGAAAAATCCACAGTTACAGAAAATGTACAGAGAAGGGGTCGGATTAGGGTTTCGTGTTTCGATCGGACTTCTAACATCGTCTACACAACGCCTAAAGCTCTAGCTAGGCTCTGATACCACTGTAGGGTTCCTGGGCACACTCAAGAGGTTCCACAAGGCATCAACTATGCCAAATTCAAAAATTTATGTGCCAAAGAAACCCTAATGCTAGATCGTTAACTAGAGGTAAGGCGAAACATGCAAGTAAACAACTTTATTGCTAAGTGAAAGGGACTACAACCTTTGTAGATCCGGTCCTCCACTTCTCTAGCTCCGTGTTGACGTCCCTCCGCTGCGATCATCGGAATCCCGGACTCTAGCGTCGGTTTCATCGGAGAAATGGGCGGGCTAGGTCGTTGACTTTGATGCCGAAGATGATCTACGTCGAGGCGACTCAAACTCAAGCTCCATCTTCACTTGGTCATGAACCTTGTAAAGAAAACACCCTATACAATATGACAAGTGGTAGAGGATGAAGAAATAGGAAGTGGGTTCACTTTGGATTTGGATTTCTCACTTGATTTCATCACTTAGAATTTTCTAGCAAGCTTTTCTTTTCTTCATGAAGAAGAAGAAGAAGAAGAAAAAAAAAAGAATTCTCTACAAAAAAAAAATCAAGTGATGTCTATCATATTGCAACCATGGGTGAGATAAACTCATGTAGAGATTAAACCATAGTTTAGGTAAATGGTTAGGTCAAAGGAAAAAACAAAATGGTTACCCTATTTCAAAGATGCTTGAAGCAACAAGAAGCTTCTAGCATAAAAACAAAGAAAGCAACCATTCTATTTTACCAAAATAAATAAATAAAT
The DNA here is from genome assembly GCA_030015575.1 of Agapanthus africanus. Taxonomy (NCBI): domain Eukaryota; kingdom Viridiplantae; phylum Streptophyta; class Magnoliopsida; order Asparagales; family Amaryllidaceae; genus Agapanthus; species Agapanthus africanus. The sequence goes on along the minus strand of CM057347.1, from coordinate 498,655,033 downwards.
AAATACAACCCTAACCATTAACCTAAACTTGGTGTAAGTCATACACACACCCAAGTTTGCATGTATCATCAAACATGATACAATCTAGTGCACACAAAAAAATATATCATATATACAATATGCACTTCAAGTGAGAAAACCAATCTTAAATGAACCAATATTAGTTAATGTAAAGTAATATATCAAATATATAATTATACATTAAATCATTAAATCAACACTTGATTTAATGATCCGGTCATACTGCATACAACCGACTAATATCAAGTGTATCAATATATCGAATCAACATTTGATTCGGTAACCCGGCTATATCTCATATAACCATCCAATGATACAAATCGCGAGAATAGAATACAGTATCACATACCGGTATTATTCTCGGTCCCGTACATATCTCATATGCGCTCCTATTTCGTTTCGCTTGAGTCAGGAAACCCCTGTGTAGGACTCTAAAGATTCGTCAATACACCGGCAGTAGGTGGTGAATATCAATCACCCACAAGCCGCAAGCGGTCTGCTAAACGTAACGACCACCCGGGTATTGAGCGATCAGAAGATCAACGAGCAAGCCCGCTCACACTCTTGTGAATCCAACCAGTAACACTTACCGTACAGTCCGGTCTGATCGTCTGATATGTCGCATATCTTGCCTAGGAGTGGTAAACGTCAGACCCCAGTAGCTCGATAAGTCGTGTCGATATGTGGTCTATAACAGTTCGAGATATTACTGATAACACTTACCAGTAAATCTCAGCAACCCTGGCCAGGGATTTCTGGTTATAGCCAATCGAACACAGCACAACATCAACTCCCTACACCGGGAGAGACGAATCCCCTCCTATCGCTCATTGCCTCCATGTGATTCGGGACTGTACCCAAAAACCACCGTTTTGCACGCCCTCTTGGACGTGGTAAGGTGGAAATCAAAGCACAGTGGGAATCACACAAGACTCTATGACGATCTCGGGTCAACAGACTACTCTGTACCAGTGTCACCGGAGAACTGCCATCTGACGTGAGGTATAATACCATCTGGGAGTTCTCGGCGAGTCCGTCCAGTGTACCCAGTCTCCACTGAGCACCCGTATATCATCTCTGATGTCAAACACCAATGGATATGGGATCATCCATCGCCCATCTGTATGGGTCGAGAAGGTATACGCTAGTCTACTCTGGTATATCGATGCCCCGTCTCGATACACCCACGACTAGGGACCTGATGTACTTATGGACTACCATGTCCCCACTAGTATGATCCGCATCATAGTCCAGGTAGTCAAGTACACATCCTAAGGGCTTTACCAACATGTAACAGAGAGACAATCAATATACACATTAAGATAAAGAGCAACCAGATAGCATACTATCATGTCGAGCAAGAAAGTCCTCCCTATATATGTCCCAGCATCCACTACAATATACATCCTATGTATAGTAATGGCCTCTGGGGCATACATATAACTAATATTCACATACGAAATCTGAATTTTATGCTCTCCGCTAACCAAGAGCCGTATCTCTCGGGGAGTCATCGCCACATCTGTACGGATCAGTGGTATGATTAGCGAGCAAATATAAGATGAAGTGCAATTCCGGTGATCTTGTAACATAATAGAATTGATGCAAGTATGTTCTTGGTTGTATTTCGTGACCTTCCAAGCTTTGGCTCTTTTGGAATAACATGCATGCAATCTCCACTGACATTCACGAGCTTTCGTACATACCACCATATAGTACGTCTTATTTGACTCTTCGGTTTTAAATGTAACGTTTTGCTGAATAGACCACGACTTCAGCTTACAAATAAGATCTTCTTTTTCCTGAAACAAATCCCCGACACTGATGCAATCTTCGCTTGCTGCTGTCGCGTCCAAATAGGGTGCCGTATTTACTTCTGCCACAGCTAAGTCTACCCAACTATCATCTTCCAGCGGATCGAGGCCGGGATCTTCTAGTTCGACAAAATCGTTATTCACAACCATACCATCAAAGAATGCTGCCTCATTCAATCTAGCGGCATATTCCACGCTATCCTCCCCCTGATGACCTTCACCGATTTCATCATCATCACTGCCACACATATCAATATCACCCGTAGCAACATAAGGCTCGGGTGCAATATATGATGGTTGTGGTCGGTGTAATGTGGATGGTTCGGGGTGAGAAGACCGGAAAGATATAGACGGACATGCTTGGAATGCGCTATTTGGATCGTGTTGGAATGATGCGGAGGTGTGGGGAAATCTGCGTTTAGTATATTAATTGTTATTATAATATTATTCCTTAATATTTTCGTAACTAAATCATCACTTGTTTCAGATTTATTTACCTGTGGAAGGTTGTGTATGGTAATCCTTGTTGTTCTTCTGGGGTGCATGTAACTGCATCAGTCGACTGGGAGAACCTGAATTTATGGATTTATAAAATGTTTGAATATTAGTATCTTGGTATTACTAAAATGTTTGAATATGGGTTTATAAAATGTTTACCCATGAGTTTGAAGGTTTGAATAATTTTGTGTATAGTCATATCCACCTCCACTGACGGTATCATCGTTAATCATGTGACCGTACCCCCAGGAACTATCTCCAGTATTACCATCAAAATTACTCGTTGGAGGGGCATCTGATACTTCCAATTTCTCCTTCTCCACCAAAAGTTCAAAAGAATGCTGGGTGTTTGATAGACCGAAATCTATCATCGAAGATATTGATGCATCGTCTATAATTTCAACCAATGCATTTCCTCTGAACATAGGCCATATACAACATAACTTAACCCTAATTTCACGGGGATCATATTTCGTGATTTTGAACACTTTATTCTCTAGTTCATTATAAGTCGTTGATGCTTCTAATCGCATGATTCTTGCGGACCCGCCCATATACTCAGGACCTTGTGCACTTGTGATAACCCGGCCATCGTATTTACATACAACAAATATACTTGAACTTGCCATAGTCTGCATCAAACAATATCAAGCTAACAATAAAAAAAGCGTTAACAACTTCATACAATCACCGTCAAACCATGCACAATCATACCTAGAGCTATGGTCTTCAAAGTCCACTAGACTGCTCCTAACTGTTCCAAAGTGACAAGTTGTGAGATAACCCTCAAATCGCCTCTTCACTGCCAATTGTGGCCAGGTAAGCACAAATGAGGAAAGGAGGGATCCGCTCACGAATCACCGTGAGACGGGCCTTTTAAAGTTGCCTTTCTCACTTGCCTAGCCTAGGCACCACAAAGTCAAGTTTAGATAAACGATCGAATACCCACAACCTTCCTCTGTCCTACTGAGCACGAGAGTCCTTAGTTGGCTGAGTCTAGATATTTTTTAATTATACTCGAGGGTAATGCGTATGCTGTTAGTGATTTTTGGGGTCTTAGGAAGGGTGATGAAATCCCCACCCAACCTGAATTGGTGTTATAGCCCCTTAAAGTCCGTATTATTTATACAAAACAGTAACAAACATAAATTGAAAACACTTGCAAACAACTTATTTGGCAGCGACGCAAAGAATCCTGCACAAAAACAGTTATATTGGAGAGAGAAAGAGAGTTCGTGCAAAGAATCCTGCACAAAAACAGTTATATTTTTTATGTTGTGTTGAAATTGCAAAAAAAAATCTTTTACGCCAAAATTGCACAAAAACAATTATATTCCTCTGTATTGTTTTAGATCCAATCATTTCTAGCAGGAGTGCCATTTATTATCGCTGGGTTCATGTAAAATTTCTATTAAAGATGCATTTTTCCCATTTTCTTTTCAATTATGTGAATTCATTTGTATCAGACTCTTTCATTTTCATGGATTATGTTGCTTTGTTAAAATTGGAAATCACGCTATTCTCTTTGTTGTACCAGAGTGTACATTTGCTTAAAGCAGAGATATTCATAACTAGAGCATTTCCTCCCTATGCGTTGTATGAGGAAGTTATATTCCCTACAACAAATAATATGCTATTTGCAAATTGATTATCATGTAGTTAATGGTTTTCAAATTACACAAAAATTATTGGCAAGTCTGAAATTTAATTTGGTTGAATTGCACAAAAAAAATCATTACTATTACAGTTAATTTATCTGTAAAAAAGTAAACTTATAGAAGTGTAATTAAATATTTTTATTTTAAATTATTAATTTCTACACTTAACAGTTTGATAATCTTGTATAATTTTTTTATTAGTTTTTTTATTAATAATGTTGAGTGTCGGGCGTACCCTTTTTTTATTAATTGTTCCGTCTAGAAAAGGTTGGCTTACTTCCAATACTTTGTGAACTGTTCCGTCTTGATCCTATCCAGCAGCTCCTCCTTCCAGATTATGGTACTGAACTTGAGCTTCTTCTTAAACTCCACACTTACACAAAATTGATAGCGGAGAAAAACTGATGGAGCGTAAATGGATAGTGACTTGTACAGAAGAAAAATTGATAGAGCGTAAATGGGTAGTGAAATATATAGCGGAGAGCTATTTATAGGATATGAGGGCCGACTAATTATTGAAGAGGGCGGGTTATTAGAACCCGCCCTCTTCCTTCTGCACAGGACCTGACATATAGACACGATGGGACAATACAGACATGGCACAACACACAGTGTACGATAGTATAACTATTGAAGAGGACGGGTTTTAATAACCCGCCATCTTCCTTCTGATGTCTTCTGACAATCCAACTATCCAATCTGACAATCCAACCATCCAACTTTTGATGATGGGACAAAAAAAACTGATGTGACCGTTCATATAATTATTGAAGAGGGCGGGTTCTAATAACCCGCTGTTCCCCTCCGAACGGCGGCCTGGACGTCGTGTCCGTGCCTGAGGTTCGGGGCAGATGCTATTTGGTTTTATCCGTCTATCTCTCCGAAGATGCCAAGTTGACTTATGGCACCGTGTATCGGAGGTTTAGGCGGATGCGACCGATGTAGCAGACTTCGTCAGATTCCCCCTCAGGGTGAGGGGTTTTTGATTGTGGGGACACTCTTCCCTGCAGGCGCAAGCCCCTGCAGTTAATTACGCTATCGCGTTGCGATAACAACTTTCTCCTTCTCCAGAATTTCACTTCGTGTCGTGTATGTTTGTTTTGTTTGTGGTTGCCCGTGGATTGTATACGGAGACTTAGTGATGTCGTCGCCCGTAGGACGTGGATTAGTCCAAATCCGTGTTTGCTTAGATTTGGGTTTGGTGTTTTTTAGTTTAAACATTCGTTAAGGATACATTAATCATGTTCTAGACTAAGATCAACTCAACATAGTGATTGATTTAATTATCTGGCCATCGGGACTCGTCACCTCTCTGACGTCGTTGAGGGATTACAACGACAGGCGTCTGAGGAGTTCAGAGATGTACCCTTGAACCAAAGTTGATTTGGGGTTTTATTGTTTATTTAAAGATCTAAGGACGCATTAGCCGTAGCTGGGGCTAAGATCAACTTAGACGGGACCGTTTAGATCCGACAAGAGAGCATTTGGGCTCTATTGTGCCAGTTTAAGGACGTGGTGGTCCGTTGCCAGTTTTAGGGACGTGGTGGTCCATTATTAGTTTAGGGACGTTTCGGTCCGTCGCCAGTTTAAGGACGTAGTGGTCCATATTCCAGTTTAGGGACGTGGTGGTCCATTATTAGTTTAGGGACGTCTCGGTCCAATTTTTTAATGAGTGGTCGTTGGGACCCGTCACCTCTTTGACGTCGTTGAGGAATTACAACGACGGATGTCAAAGGAGTTCGGAGATGTACCCTCGAACCGGATGTAAATTGATTTAGAAGAGCAACTTTGCTCAGTCAATTTAATTTAAGGACTTATAGCCAAAATTGGGCTAAGTCCAGTTGAAATGTTCAACATTTTATTTGCTTGGGCATTGCATTTTTATTTTTATTTTTATTTGGGCCTTGCCCAGAAAGGATGCAGAGCATCAATTTGTTTTGGGCTCTGCCCCTTTAGGAATAATGCAAGGCATCAATTTTATTTGGGCTCTGCCCTTGTATCAATTTATTTGGGCTCTGCCCATTTATTGCCTTGCAATTTATTTTGGCCTGTCAGGTCATTTTGATTTGGGCCTAGCCCTTCAAATAGTGCAAAGCACCAAGAATCTTTTGGATTCAAGAAAATGAGTGCAGAGCACTTTTTAATGATCTAAATTTAGATCAAAGAAGAGAAAAGAAAATCTTTTCTTTCTTTCTGTCTCAGAGAACCAGAGGTTCATAGCAAGTGCAAGGCACTATTTTTATTTATTTATTTATCTGAGAACCAGAGGTTCATAGCAAGTGCAAGGCACTATTTTTATTATTTTATTTATTTATTTATTTTCTCTTTTCAGAAATTCTACCTTTTATTTTTGTTTCTTCTTCTGTGTTCTTGATTAATCTTCAAGAGCTCTCTTTTTTCTCAGAAGTTGATGCCCCCCTTGAATGAGGTCTGGGGTCTTATTTATAGTGCCCACAAAGTTGTTGGATTTGTTAACAAAATCTTTCCTGAATGATTTTGGGAATTTTCCCACCATTGGATCAGAGATCCAAGGGTCCCTGTTTTACAGGAGAACAGAAAAGATTTACTTAAATTTTCATTCAGTTGCTGCGCAACTCACCAGCGCGTGACACGTGTCGCGCATCCGTGCGTTTGCGCAGTTGCGATTGCGCAACTGCGCAGACACGCGTCGCGCATCCGAGCGCTTGCGCAGTTGCGATTGCGCAACTGCGCAGACACGCGTCGCGCATCCGTACGCTTGCGCAGACACGTGTCGCGCATCCGTGCGCTTGCGCAGTTGCGATTGCGCAACTGCGCAGACACGTGTCGTGCATCCGTGCGCTTGCGCAGACACGTGTCGCGCATCCGTGCGCTTGCGCAGTTGCGATTGCGCAACTGCGCAGACACGTGTCGTGCATCCGTGAGCTTGCGCAGACACGTGTCGCGCATCTGAGCGCTTGCGCAGTTGCCATTGCGCAACTGCGCAGACACGTGTCGTGCTGCCATGCATTTGCGCAGTTAAGTCTTAATTATGTTTTCTGAAGAGCCTTGCTCTGATGGGACGCACTGTCTCGGGCGTTACGCTGCCGAATCAGCTTCTGCCATGTGGCAAATTGCGCGCTGCGCACGGAAACCGAAGCGTTGCTTCGAATTTTGAATTTTCAAAATTAAGTAGAGCCTTGCTCTGATTGGGGGAAACACCCGCCCTCTTCCTTCTGCACAGGACCTGGCACACACACAGTGTACAATGGTAATAATTATTGAAGAGGGCGGGTTTTAATAACCCGCCCTCTTCCTTCTGATGTACAATCCAACTATCCAATATGAAAATCCAACTATCCAACTTTTGATGATGGGACAAAAAAACTGATGTGACCATTCATATAATTATTAAAAATGGCGGGATCTAATAACCCGCCCTCTTTAATAACACAACATACACTCATTTTAAAAAATATTATATGGAAACTGATTCGACACAACACCTTTAAAAAAATATATAAAAATTAAAACCATTGAAGAGGGCGGGTTATTAGAACCCGCCCTCTTCCTTTGTGAACAGGAAAAACCAAACTGATTTGACACCACAAACATAATTATTGAAGAGGGCGAGTTCCTGGAACCCGTCATCTTCAATTGATTTGACAACCAATACTGTATCGTTAAAGAGGGCGGGTTCTAGCCTAGAACCCGCCCACCCTTCACTATAAAAACCAACCCCCCTCCAGTGCATTTCATCGAACAAAATTAACTCTTCATCTAATCTCTGCTCCAGTGCATTTCATCAAACAAAATTAACTCTTCATCTAATCTCTGCTCCAGCGTATTTCAATGGAGAATCAACCACTCGACAAATCTCTGCTCGTTCATCAAAACGAACAAAGATCGTTTAATATATTACACGGAGAGGAAATATTCTAAACTTAGTAATTTTTTTTAATTACCCCTTCATTTTAATTCTAATAGTTGAAAATAACATTATTTAATTTTGCAGGATGGAGATAATCTCACCGTCGTCACCCATAGCTCAGACAAATGGATAGTTAGCGACCAACGAATAACCCAGCGGTTTCGACGGGCCGGATTTTATGAACCTTCATTGATTCGTCATATCCAAATCGACCACGCCCTCGTTACCTCTCTGGTTGAGCGCTGGAGAAAAGAGACCCACACTTTTCATCTAAGATGGGGTGATGCCACTATCACACTCCAGGATATTGGCCTCTTACTCGGTTTACGGGTCAATGGGCTTGGATTGGTTGAAGGAAAAATTGTTGGTCCAGATACCGACCACCCATACTAGAATACATATGCCGAATCTGTTCTCGGACAGGTAAAAAATTTCATTCTGATTCCCTTCTTTAGTGTACCTATTGCATGTTGTACATTATTTCTAGCTTTAATATTTCGCAAAAAATGCTAATATCAGGCACCAGGAGGCCACAGTAAGGGGGATAAGATCAGTTTAAACTGGCTAAAAGATACATTTAGTAATATCCCTGATGAAGCCACCGATGAAGTCTTGGATAGACATGCACGTGCCTACATTCTGTACATGATCGGTTCTTGGTTGATGCCGGACCAATCAGTAACGCATGTCCATCCGTTATACCTTGGCTTCCTAACGGATTTTGATGTGTGTGACCAATATGCTTGGGGAGAAGGGGTCCTGGCCTTTCTTTATAAGGAACTCGATAAGGCATGTGCTCCTACGAAGAATAAAATTTGTGGATGCATTACATTACTTCAGGTAAATTCCTTATTTTTTACAGCTAGAAATTTGCAAAATTGTAATATTGGTTTTCTCTCTTATAATCTGAAACTTTATTTATAAATCTGGTCATGGGAGCATATGTATATAGGAAGACCGGAGAATGTTAAAATAACTGGCTTGGATACCCCTGGAAAGCCGCTTGGCTGTTGGTGGAATGGGAAGAAAGCGTATAAGGCTCCTCGTCGAGTACTTAAGTACTATAGAGATGAGTTGGATCGCATGGAGGCGACTCAGGTAACCATAACTTAGGTAATTGAGTTTGTTTTACAATTTTGAAACACCTTCATCACAATTTTTGTACTATGTTATTTGCGCAATTCCTGTGGACGCCCCATACAGCAGATCGTCTGCAAAACTTACCCGGCATCTGTATCGAAGGAGAGCCGGTTTGGAGGGCTCGATGCCCACTCCTCTGCATTAATATCGTTGTCATGCACCTCCCGGACCGGGTGTTACGACAGTTTGATAGATCGCAATATATTCCTGTCCTGCCGCCTTCGCCTATGACAATAGAGGGAGACATGCGAGGAGGAAAAACGGAGCGTGATTGGAGGGAGCATCATCATCAATATTTGCTGAGATGGGAGGATAGGCAACGTAATATTGCCTTACAGCAAATAGGTGACCAAACAGCCACCGACGCTACCAAAGCATATCTACAGTGGTATAAGCGTGTCACCATAAGATATCTTTCTGCTCCCCCAAAAACTTCCCAAACATCTCGCGGTACGAGCCTAGAGGCCACATGGAACAAGATTTGGTAAGTTGAATTCTTTATATTATATTACTTTTTAACATCCGGCGGTATGAGTTAATACTTATTTCTTATTTCTAATGTAACGACAGGCTCGTGGGTTGCATCTCGTACAAACAATGGTGCAGGAACCATACCCGACTGATGCTGGTCCGGCAACTCAGGCTCGATTTTCAAATGTAGACCAATTAATTGGTGGTGTATTCGGTTCATATAATATTTCTCAACATTTATCGCCAGCACCAGAGCAGCAGTATCAGCCGGCACCGGAGCCGCAGTATGAACCGGCACCGGAGCAGCACCATGACCCGGCACCAGAGCCGCAGCATCACGGAGATCCAGCGCAGCAGGATCAGTGGTTTGGATCACCATACCGTCAGCAACAACCCTGCATACCGGACAAGCGCAACAACACCAGTCTTGGGGGTCAGGTTTTGCAGCACAGCCGTCTTGGGGGTCAGGTTCTGCGCAACAACAGCAACCTTGGGTGTCAGGATTTGCGCAGCCATGGGGCCAAGGTTTTGTGCAACAGCACCCGCATGAAACCGGGACAGGTTCTTCGCTACAACTGTCCAGTTGGGACTTGGATTTATCAGCCTACATGCAGTTGTTGGGAGGCAGCACATATCCGACACCTGTCCCACATTCAGGTTCAGTATTTGCGGAACAACAGCCTGTCCAAGACGCTGCTGAAGACGAAACTGAAGACGAACCCAAAGCAGAAGAGCAGACGCCGCCGCCGCCGCCATCTACCCAAGAAACAGGTGGGTCCTCCAGTCATTCCAGGAGGCATAGGCTTATGTCAAGCCTCCTCGGATTTCATAAGGGAAAGGGAAAAGGAAAACGATAGTATTTATATTTTACAAACAGATAGGATTTTTTTATATTGTAAATTTGACGGATTCATTTTGATATTATAAATTTGACCGTCGAGATAGAAATCGGATAGGATTTTTTTGTATTGTAAATTTTGACGGATTCATTCTGTAAAAAACAATGATATAGTGAAATTTTATTATTTTATTTAAATATTTTTTACGTTTATTTACTTTTAATTTTTTTTAAATAATTATAATTATGATTATATTTATAATTATATAATCGTATTATAATTAAAATTATATTTATAATTATAAAATTATAATTAAAATTATATAATTAATAATTTAAAAAAATTAATAAAAAAAATTGGGGCGGGTTCCCAGTGTAAGTCCACGTTGCCCACCCCGGTGCTTGCGGGAAGGCGGAAACGTTATTAAAAATCTAATTTTTAACGCACTAGGCAACATGGACTAGCTAAAGGAGGGATCTTTGCTAAACAAAAACTAACTAACAAAGCTAAAGAGTTTAGCTACTCGGAAAGTGGGTTATACCTAGGGCTTCAAGTCCTTCTCTCCTTGCTCCTTAGAGTGAAAGAAAGGGTTCTCCTTGTCGCTTCTCTTGCCGAAGAAAGATCCACCCGAGGGCCTCAACCTTTGGCTCCAACCTCAAACTAGAAGTAACTAAGATGCTTGGTGTGCTAGACCTAGGACCTTAGAAAGAGTAGAGAGTGTTTTTGGAGAGATTATCTCAAGCTCAAATGGTTCTCAACTCATGAGAGGGGAGAGCTAGAGAGAGAGGAAGAGGAGGATAGAGAATGGAAATGATAAAGTGAGAAGAATATCTCAACCTTCTCACATATATGTGAATTATGTAAATTAGATAATTAGCAAAAGATAATTGTCATGGTTAATCAAGAAATGACCATTATCATTTCACATTAAATGCTTTTGCAAGGATCAAAGAGCATCTTTCATATGGAATGATGATGGTCAACTTGTCAACCTAGGTCAACAAATCAAGTATAGTCAAATGGTCAACAACCCTAACCATGAACAATTATAATTAACTAATTATTAATAAATCACAATTCACACAAAACATTAGGGTTAAGAAAATGACAACGGTCGTCAACCCTAATAAAAGTCCTCTGCCTCTGTCTCAGTCAACTGTGTATACACACCCGTATCCGTGTTCCGAGGAACACGAATACAATGAGATAAAACCAATCCCAAATCATATACTAGGATCCGGCCTAAACCAAAGCCTGCTAGTATAAGCTGTCCGGACACCAAACGTGCACAAGTGCGAGGATGTGAACGAACCCAGTCGCAATACCATGCGACCTCTACTCATTTTGCCTAAAGGCGAATAACCCTCTGTGTGGGACTCTAAAGACTCGACACTACGCTGGCAGTGGGTTTAACCATAGACCGCAAGCGGCACTAGCTATACGTAATGGTCCCCAGGTAGATGCCGATAAGAAGACTGATGAGGTAAACCCATCTGAACTCCTACTGAGCCTGTATGTGACAGTCTCCGTACAGTCCGGTCTGTTCGTCTAAGAACATCGCATGGCGGGCCTAGGGGGTGGTAAACTCCAGTCTCCTACTAGCGGTACAAGTCGTGTCGGAGTGTAGCCCAGAACACCTGAGATAACAATGGAAACCTACCAGTTTATCTCGCTTGCCCTGGCCAGGGACTTTGTGTAATGGCTCTCCTAGACACAGCGCGATATCAACCCCCAATACCGGGAGAGATGAATCCTGTCTAACCGTCACTGCCTCCAAGTGCTTCGGGACTGCACCCAAAAACTACCTGTTTGCACGACTCCTTTGAGCCGTGGTAGGATAGTAATCAAAGTACAGTGGGAATACACTCGAGGCGAAATGACAGTGTCAAGTCAACGGACTAAGCTGTACTCATGTCACCTGGGAACTGATAACTGACGATAGGTATAATATCAACCAACAGTTCCCGACGAGTTCTGTCCAGTGTACTTGTAACCTAACGAGCACCCGCATACTATCTCAAGTACGACGTACTGACGGCTGTGGGACAGACCGTCTCCCAAGCTGGGATAAGAAGCGCATACGCTAGTCTACTCCGGAGTATCGATGCCCTGTCTCGATAGTCCTGCGACTAGGGACCTGCATAAGGATGTGCTTATAGATTACCCAGCCCCCACAAGTGTGACTGCCATCACAACGCTGGTAATCAAGCAAAGATCCTAAGGGCTCCACTAATGTGTAAAGGCGATATGCTAAAAGAAACACATGCACACATTAAAGCAGAAACAGACCAAGTAGCATACTACCATTTTGAGCAAGATTGTCAATACAAGATGAATATCCCAAGCTTCCATCAAGTAATATACAATCCAGTATGATACAGTAATGGCCTCTAGGGCATATACACTAACAATCTCTCACTTGCACTAAGGCCATGTACTGGCGTATCGAAGACCTATCATCTCGATCAGCCGCTCGAACTGAGTCTAGGGTAAGGCCTTCATGAATGGATCAGCAGTGTTATCTTCCGTAGCAACTCTGCGAACCTCGATCTCCTGGCGACCTACGATCTTCCTGATCAGGTGATACCGCCTCAAGATGTGCCTGGACTTTTGATAGGACCTGGGTTCCTTCGCTAAAGCTATAGCTCCGTTGTTGTCGCAATACAGCGGTATTGGATCAACAATGGTAGGAACCACCTGAAGTTCCGTGAGGAACTTCTTTATCCAGACAGCTTCCTTTGCGGCATCTGCAGCAGCGATATATTTCGCTTCCATCGTCGAGTCAGCAACGGTTTCCTGTTTGGAACTCTTCTAACACATCGCCCCTCCATAGAGGGTAAAGACATAACCCGACATGGACTTGGAATCATCCTTGTCACTCTGGAAGCTGGAGTCAGCAAAGGCCTCGATCTGGAGGTCTTTTCCGCCATACACCAAGAACATCTCCTTAGTCCTTCTCAGGTACTTGAGAATGTTCTTTACCGCTATCCAGTGCTTCTCCCCAGGGTTTGATTGATACCGGCTTACCACACTCAGTGCATAAGCTACATCTGGTCTGGTACACAACATCGCATACATTATAGAGCCTATCGCAGAAGAGTAGGGTATAATAGACATGGATTCCTTTCCAAATCAGTCTTGGGACACATCTCTTTGGAGTGGGTGATCCCGTGACAAGCCGGTAGATTACCGCGCTTGGAATCTTCCATACTGAATATTTTCAGTATGGTGTCGATGTACCTGGACTGTGAGAGTCCTAATATCCTCTTGGATCTGTCACGGTAGATCCGGATCCCCAGAATGTAAGAGGCATCACTTAGGTCTTTCATAGAGAACCTGTGTGACAAGAACCCTTTGACAGATTGTAGCATAGGAACGTCATTTCCTATTAAGAGAATGTCATCCACGTATAAAACGAGGAATACTACAGTTCTCGCTACAAATCTACTATAGATGCATGGTTCATCTGGATTTTTGATAAAGCCAAATTCCTTGACCGTCTCATCAAAACAGATGTTCCAACTCCGCGATGCCTGCTTTAGTCCATAGATGGACTTAAGCAACTTGCACACCTTTCCGCTGCTCCCACTCTGAATGAATCCCTCTGGCTGGTCCATATAGACACACTCCTCTAAATTTCCATTTAAAAAAGCAGTCTTTACGTCCATCTGCCAGATCTCATAATCGTGGAAGGCAGTAATGGAAAGAAGGATCCGAATGGATTTCAGCATAGCCACTAGAGAAAAGGTTTCGTCATAGTCCAAGTCAGGTCTTTGACGAAAACCCTTTGCAACAAGTCTAGCTTTATAGGTCTCAACCTGTCCATCTACACCAATCTTCCTTTTGAAGATCCACTTGCATCCTACGGGCTTTACCCCATCTGGAGCAATGTCCAACGTCCATACTTTGTTGGTGTACATGGACTCCATTTCGGTCCGCATTGCATCCAACCATTTTACCGAGTCAACGCTCTGAATGGCCTGCTGGAAGCTAGTAGGCTCATCACTATCAATGATGCAATCCTCTCTATCACCGTCTATGAGAAAACCGTAGTATCTCTCGGGCGGATGAGACTGCCTACTACTTCTGCGGAGCGGCGTAGGAATGTCCTGATCTTTCGAACCCTCTGGTTCTACTAAGCTTTCAGTAATAGCTCGTGGTTCTGAAATTTCTTCCAGTTCTATTGCGCTCCCACTTATCTGTTTTTCCAAAAACTGAGTTTCCAAGAAGTGGGCATGACGAGAAACAAATACCTTTTGTTCATCTTCGCAATAGAAGAAATATCCCTTGGAGTTCTTTGGATATCCCACGAACTTGCACTGTACTGAGCGTGCCTCGAGCTTGTCCGCATGCTGCTTTTTGACAAAAGCTGGACATCCCCATGTCTTAATGTGATTAAGATAAGGTCTCTTCCCATACCATATCTGATATGGTGTAGTAGGCACAGTCTTAGTTGGAACTCGGTTCAAAAGGTATGCAGCTGATTCTAGCGCATATCCCCAGAATGATCGCGGTAACTCAGCGTTACTCATCATGGACCGTACCATATCCAATAGGGTTCGGTTCCGTCTCTCCGATACACCGTTATGTTGCGGAGTGTATGGAGGAGTAAGCTGAGAGAGAATTCCATTCTCTTTTAAGTAATCCAGGAACTCGGCACTCAAGTATTCACCACCTCGATCAGATCTCAGTGTCTTGATACTTTTGTCTGTTTGTTTTTCTACTTTATTCTTATATTACTGGAATTTTCCAAAGGCTTCGGATTTATGTTTCATTAAGAAGACATAACCGTACCTTGAAAAATCATCCGTAAAAGTAATGAAGTAAGAATAACCGATTCGTGCATTCGTAGACATTGGACCGCACACGTCGCTATGTACGAGTCCCAAGACCTCGCTCGCTCTCTCTCCGTGTCCAGTGAACGGAGTCTTTGTCATCTTTCCTTTGAGACAAGATTGACAAGTTGCATATGATTGATATTCGAACGGATCTAAATATCCTTCTGTATGTAACTTCGTCAACCTTCTCTCATTGATGTGACCCAGTCTACAATGCCATATGAAAGTCTGATTTGTTTCCGGAGACTTTCTTTTGTGTGTATTCTGGACATTGAAAATCTGTGGTTGGTTTAATACGTATATACCATTGCTCAATGTACCTGACCCAATCAGAACTTGATTAAGGTAAATGTTTACAACATTACTTACAAACGCAAATTCATAGCCTTCTTTAGAAATCAAAGATACAGAAATGATATTACAAGTTGCGTTGGGTACAAAAAAGCAATTACGTAAAACCAAAACATGTTCATCTGACATTCCCAGGTGATAGTCCCCCACGGCCTCAGCATCCATGCTAGCTCCGTTTGCAACTTTGAGGGTCATGTCACCTGCTTTCAAAAACCTACGCTTTCTCAACGCCTGCAAAGAATTACAGATATGAGATCCTGATCCGGTATCCAATACCCAGGACGCAGAGTTTATTGACAGACAGTTTTCAATAACATACACACCTGAAGCTGAAGCCGCAACCTGCTTTAGATCCTGTGTTCTGGCTTTCCAAGCCCTGCAATTTTTCTTCCAGTGTCCACTCTTATGACAGTAAAAGCATTCTTCCTTATCCACAAGCTTCCCCGCTACCTTTGTTGCTTTTGCCTTTCCCTTCGTATCCACCTTACTAACACCGCCTCTTGGTTTGGCGGGGGTTTTCTTCTTCTTTCCCTTGGCTTTCGCCCTGGACCTAGAAGAGGAAGATTCTCCTACAAACAAAGTGGATGTTTCCCTACCTTTCTGTAGGGTGCCCTCTGCACTCCTCAGCATGTTGAGGAGTTCTGAAAGTTCAACTTCCTTTTCTTGCAAGTTGAAATTCAGGATGAACTGGGCGTAAGTGGAAAGAAGGGACTGGAGAATCAAGTCCGTATAGAGCTCATTCTCCAACGTGGTCCTAAGGTCCGCGAGCTCCTCTATGTAGCCAATCATCTTAAGCACGTGTTCCGCTACCGATGATCCGACGGCCAATCTTGCCGAAAACAACTTCTTCGACACTTCGTATCTGGCGATACGAGATTGCTCTCCATACAGTTCTTTTGTATGGAGAAATATGGATTCGAGGTCCATATTCTCGTGCCTCCTCTGATGTTCGTTGTCCATAGAGGCAAGCACGAGGCACTTGGCCTTCGCGCAGTCGATTTCCCAGGTCTTACGGATTTCCCTATCCGCGACGCTGGTTTTGGGACCTGGGACAGGGGGAGCTTTGGTGGTAAGAAGATACCCCAACTTGTCATAAGTGATTGCCATTTTGACATTCCTGAGCCAATTTTTGTAGTTTGGCACTGTCAGTATGTTTTTATCTAGTAGTAACTTAAGTCCAGTCATGATAAATGGTCGCTGCAATTAGGATAGAGAGAAGAAACACTTTAGCATGATGCTCTTGCAAGTTTATAGTGGTTTTTAATTTGTCTAAACAGGATGGCTCCCACTGTCTCTCGAATCCCTCCTCAAACCATAAAGGAAGAACTAGTCGGGATCAATCTCACCGTACAATACTTGCTTAACCGTTCAGTCAGGCCAGTGTTGGTACTTCGAGGGAGGTTTTCCAACGCTTTCGCGAAGTTCCTTAATTAAGTAACCTCTTTTCTCTGTGGGCGTAGCCCCGCTAACACCTTTCTAGACACCTACTTGGTTTATAGCATTGATCGTTAAGTGAGAAAGTTCCGGAGGAGTAGCATATACTCACAGTAGGATCGGGATCCAAATATCATCGCGTGACAAAACTGAAGGAATCCTACCAGAATCATCACACTCCAAATGGTATGCAGCGCTAGCAAGTTTCAGTTCTTTTGAAACTCCCGATGTGGATTTTTGCCCTATGCTCTTATGACCTTGACTTTGGCCAAAATATCATAAGTCACATATCAAGTTCTACCCGTCATTCTCCAGGTTAATTTGAGCCCACCCGCACATACCCTTGACTTTGGCCAAAATGGTAGAACGACTGCCCCAAACCAACACATCTATCTATGCTGCACATGAATACCCAATAGCTACCAATCACTATGCCTTGACTTTGGCCAGCATACATAGCTTGAATACTTATTGACCATTCATGTGAAACGACGGAGGGCTACGAATGGTTTTGGCGAAACCGTGAACGTAGTGAACTTGATATAATCGAAGGAACGAGATAGTTTTCAAAAGGAGCGGTTCAAGCTCCGCATTTAAAAGTTTGGTTTGAAAAGAACCGAGTGGTTTTCAAAGTGTTCCAACGACTTTTACTTGGTTTATTTTATCTTGCGTTAATTCCAATGCGTCCCATCATTTAATCCTACCATTGCAGAAAACAACAAAAATATGACGTACGCTTATGCCATCCGCATTCGCCACGGGGTCCCGTCATCACCCGTTAGGTTACTTAACTAACGACAGAGCGGGGGCTGGATTAGCGCGGATGCAAAACATAAGCAACGCCTAAATAGATATCATATAGATATATATAAACATTCGTCACATGCAATGATAGCCATTCCAGATCACAGATGAATACATTGGATATACTAGGAATCCGCAATTCGTACGAGCCTGTAACGAAGAACGGATTACACGGTCGCGATGAATAGCCAAACCCCACCCTAGACCCCTACGGGTGCGGCAAACTACCCGCCAAGTATCCGAAGTGAAGCAACCTCCCTCAACGACGTGAGTAGGCCACTCGGCACTTCGAGGTACCCGGTAGTTTGTGCACCCCACCTTGGGTCAATCCTAAGAGCAAAAACAGTAAAAAGAAATTATACAATGACGGCTACAACCCCGACCCGGTTGTGCGGCCATACAAATAATATTACATCAATTTACATATTACAAGAATTGAAAGAATAAGAAAACTTTCATCTCACAACCCCTCGGCTATTCATCCGCGACAATCCAACGAATTCATATACACAAACCATCAATCATTACAGATCACAGATATGTATAACCCCCACTAATCGACGTATAGCGATTAGCGGACGTTCAATATATATATCACATCACAGATATAACCCATTAGCCAAAGTGTAAATAAGTTCGATCAAAAATACGGATTTGTGACCACCCCAAAAACCAACTTGCTCTCTGGAAAAACTGGGTGGAAACAAACTATTTTAAAAATCCCAAAACCTTAACATAAGAACACTGCACCAAACTCAGTCCACGACCGAATCAACTCGGCCGCGGATCCGCGGCAAGAAGCATGTTCTTGCCGCGGAACCGCGACGCTTTGAACGGTTCACTGGATCATTTTTGGTGTGTTTCTTAACAAAACCCTGAGCCGATTTTTGAAGTATGATTTATTATTTTTAGAGCAGAAAAAACAACAACAGAAACTTAGGGTTTTGAAAACTGGTTTTGCGATTTTTTCCGATCGAAGTTCTAGATACCTTGCTAACTAGTTAGTTTGTGTTTAGCTAGGCTTTGATACCACTGTAAGTCCACGTTGCCCACCCGGGTGCTTGCGGGAAGGTGGAAACGTTATGAAAAATCTAATTTTTAATGCACTAGGCAACATGGACTAGCTAAAGGAGGGATCTTTGCTAAACAAAAACTAACTAACAAAGCTAAAGAGTTTAGCTACTCGGAAAGTGGGTTATAACTAGGGCTTCAAGTCCTTCTCTCCTTACTCCTTGGAGTGAAAGAAAGGGTTCTCCTTGTCGCTTCTCTTGCCGAAGAAAGATCCATCCGAGGGCCTCAACCTTTGGCTCCAACCTCAAACTAGAAGTAACTAAGGTGCTTGGTGTGCTAGACCTAGGACCTTAGAAAGAGTAGAGAGTGTTTTTGGAGGGATTATCTCAAGCTCAAATGGTTCTCAACTCATGAGAGGGGAGAGCTAGAGAGAGAGGAAGAGGAGGAAAGAGAATGGAAATGATAAAGTGAGAAGAATATCTCAACCTTCTCACATATATGTGAATTATGTAAATTAGATAATTAGCAAAAGATAATTGTCATGGTTAATCAAGAAATGACCATTATCATTTCACATTAAATGCTTTTGCAAGGATCAAAGAGCATCTTTCATATGGAATGATGATGGTCAACTTGTCAACCTAGGTCAACAAATCAAGTATAGTCAAATGGTCAACAACCCTAACCATGCACAATTATAATTAACTAATTATTAATAAATCACAATTCACACAAAACATTAGGGTTAAGAAAATGACAACGGTCATCAACCCTAATAAAAGTCCTCTGCCTCTGTCTCAGTCAACTGTGCATACACACCCGTATCCGTGTTCCGAGGAACACGAATACAATGAGATAAAACCAATCCCAAATCATATACTAGGATCCGGCCTAAACCAAAGCCTGCTAGTATAAGCTGTCCGGACACCAAACGTGCACAAGTGCGCGGATGTGAACGAACCCTGTCGCAATACCATGCGACCTCTACTCATTTTGCCTAAAGACGAATAACCCTCTGTGTGGGACTCTAAAGACTCGACACTACGCTGGCAGTAGGTTTAACCACAGACCGCAAGCGGCACTAGCTGTACGTAACGGTCCCCAGGTAGATGCCGATAAGAAGACTGACGAGGTAAACCCATCTGAACTCCAACTGAGCCTGTATGTGACAGTCTCCGTACAGTCCGGGGCGGTAAACGTCAATCCCCTACTAGCGGTACAAGTCGTGTCGGAGTGTAGCCCAGAACACCTGAGATAACACTGGAAACCTACCAGTCTATCTCGCTTGCCCTGGCCAGGGACTTTGTGTAATGGCTCTCCTAGACACAGTGTGATATCAACCCCCAACACCGGGAGAGATGAATCCTGTCTAACCGTCACTGCCTCCAAGTGCTTCGGGACTGCACCCAAAAACTACCTGTTTGCACGACTCCTTTGAGCCGTGGTAGGATAGTAATCAAAGTACAGTGGGAACACACTCGAGACGAAGTGACAGTGTCAAGTCAACGGACTAAGCTGTACTCATGTCACCTGGGAACTGATAACTGACGATAGGTATAATACCAACCAACAGTTCCCGACGAGTCTTGTCCAGTGTACTCGTAACCTAACGAGCACCCGCATACTATCTCAAGTACGACGTACTGACGGCTGTGGGACAGACCGTCTCCCAAGCTGGGATAAGAAGCGCATACGCTAGTCTACTCCGGAGTATCGATGCCCTGTCTCGATAGTCCTGCGACTAGGGACCTGCATAAGGATGTGCTTATAGATTACCCAGCCCCCACAAGTGTGACTGCCATCACAACGCTGGTAATCAAGCAAAGATCCTAGGGGCTCCACTAATATGTAAAGGCGATATGCTAAAAGAAACACATGCACACATTAAAGCAGAAACAAACCAAGTAGCATACTACCATTTTGAGCAAGAATGTCAATACAAGGTGAATATCCCAAGCTTTCATCAAGTAATATACAATCCAGTATGATACAGTAATGGCCTCTAGGGCATATACACTAACACCCAGAACCCGACCCCTAATCAAATGTATAGGGGGCAGGTTCTGGGAACCCGCCCCCTATTCTGAATGGGGGTGGGATGGGGGGTGGGGCGGTCGAAACCGCCCTATTCTTACAAATTTAAAACTAAGCCCCCTATTTTAATAATTAATTTTTAAAATAATAATATTTAAAAAAAAACCCTAGAAAATATACTCTGAAAAACAATAAAATAAGTATTCCCATCAGTCAGAAACTTGTGACAATATAAAAACGAAATTTATTTCCGACCATCACCGATGCCTTGGGGTTATATTGCACTGACAAAAACATTAAAATGGTATAACCGCAATTCAAGAAAGCATGGTTAAAATAGAAATTAAAACATACTGCTACGTATAAATCCTATTATCGGCCACGAAAGAAGAAAATTTCAACTAGCAGGTTTTAATTAATTCGATGAAATGATAGTTTTTCTAAGCTGTACATATTACTCCAGTGTCTATTCATCGTAATCCAAAGTCTATTCATGATCAAATAAGAATCGGAGTAAATATTTTAGAGCAAAAAAGTAATGATTGCTCATCTCTTAGTGATCACCGTTGTTATACCACCACTGAGAGTCGTTATATACATTAAATGTCGTCA
Source organism: Agapanthus africanus (assembly GCA_030015575.1). Taxonomy (NCBI): domain Eukaryota; kingdom Viridiplantae; phylum Streptophyta; class Magnoliopsida; order Asparagales; family Amaryllidaceae; genus Agapanthus; species Agapanthus africanus. The sequence continues at coordinate 498,633,619 of CM057347.1, read as the reverse complement.
TCTATTGGTCCCTACATGCTTGCATGTCACCATCAAGTTACAGAGATATGTACTAAATTCAATTATATAGCCAACACATTCATTGAATTAGGATGCAACAGCTAAAAATTAGAGCATCTTTCACAATGTGGAATAAAAAAAAAGGAAATCATATACGATGAAGCGGAAAGGAGGCCCGAGTTATTTTCATGTTTTAAACTATGAATACATCAATTTTTTACATGATGTTTGATACTCTTTTTCCATATATCTAAGGTTTTAAAATGTTCTATTGTCAAAATACCCGTTAATTTTGCAATAGTCTGAAAAAGAGCAAACAAAATCCAATGCAAATGAAAATTGATCTAAAAAATCTCGACGGATGCTTGACTCTCTGAAGTGCTAATTACCTAAAGTTCCACTTTATACCCTTTTTCTTTTACACAATTTGGCTCCTGGGAAGAATAAAAAGAGTGGAGTATATTTTTTTCTTTATACCAGAAATTTCTTTATTTAGTATGGGACTCTTGACCTATCAAAATTTTATGAAGCTGTAATTGAGACTTGATGCACACTTTTTGGCTGCTAACCTTTAAACTTTCTGCTTCCATCAATTCAATCACAACATCGCAGTCTGCAAAAGTCCTGGTCTCATTTGGTTGCGCAGAAAATGACACAAAAATAAAAGAAAATAGACAAAGAAAAAGATGTCAAAATAGTCACTATAAATCAGTTTGCAAAAGATCCTGGTCACTGTAGGAGTCAATGTCTAAAGCATTCTCTCATTGAAGCTGAATTTGATAACTAAAACGCTAGGGGGTTTAGGTGCCTCTCATTTTTTTTCTCTCAATAAAAATTTAAGAAATGAGAAAATATCTCAAAGTTCAAGTTGTCCATGTCATCATCCCTGTATCTACTATTATAATTAGGGAGGGGGGGGGGGGGGGGGGCATCTCAGGCCATCTATGAGTACTCTCTCTTCTCTCTCTCTCTCTCACAACTCTTTCTCTTTATGTGCAACATACGTGTTTAAAATCTAGTGAAGTATTAACGTCAACCCTCTAATAATCATTAGAGTCAAACTAGCGAAGTAACTAGAAAAGCTTACCAATAATATTGGAAAAAAGAATTCACCCTAAAACAAAAATAGACATATTCAATTCAAGAAGAGAACCGATGCTTCTGAAATCAAGCCCATTGATTTTCTGCATTCAATAGGCATGCCATTGTGGGATCAAAATTTCAAACTACCTGCTAAGCAGTATTTTAAAGAAGAGGCACATACAAATTACACACAAGCCTCATTATTGTTAAAGATACATCACTTGCACAGATATTACACATAAACAAGAAATACACATAAAAATACACATGTAGCAGAAGGCTTCATAGAAGAGACCTGATGATGACCCTGACTACGGAAAAAATGGTCTCAACTCAAGTTCAGTAGCTGCAAGACAAAAACAATAGCCACATTAATGAAGCTCTCAAGGGAACCACTCTGTGAGCAAGGATCCATGAAGAATTCAATAAAACTGAGATGTAATTTGTGTCAAGTGACTGGCCAAAAAAACTAGGGCAAGAACTTGCCATAATTTCTGAGAAAAGTAGTTCAACCTTGAGGCACAAATATAACTAAGAGACAAATATAACAAGTTTTCAGAAGTTGAAAGAAGATGTGATGCAAAATCTACTGAACATGGTTGGCTTATGCATGGAAGCTAGAGTTGCAAAAAGGCAGTAAAATCAATGAGATGACATTATTTAACCAAGGAGTTAGCAAGCACAAACCTGCAATTCTCGTCTCTTCAACATTGATCATGGAGATGTTAGCTCCTCTATGACTTAAACTGGTCAGCTGCATGGTGGATGATGATATGGTACATGCTTCTATTTTCTAATCTGGAATTTTAGTGGCTCTCTGGTAACCTGTGACATGAGACATCTTAGGCATTCACTTCCGAATTTTCACCAAAAAGTTATAACAGCTCGTAGTCGTAGCTACTTAATAAATGAAAGTATAATCAGATAATTAGGCAGTAAATGTTTGCAATGGATTACAGCACATTGCAAGACTTCTGTTATATATAGCAATAAGACATTTGGTTCATTTTCATGTTTGTCGTAATGAGAATCACCAACATTTATGCGTGCAAAAATGAAAACAAGTCTTAAGTTTATACAAATGACAAAACATGCATCCCAATTTATAGGCATCAGTTACATGGTCTTTCATTCAGCTCTGAGTTCATATATAACATTCTGTATAAATAATAGGGTAAACCACACTAAAATACCAATAACTATCAATAATTTTCACTAAACTACCTTAAAGTATTTATTACAGTAAGCTGCCTTAAACTGCTGACTGTGAGGTCTTTTAGTGGAAAAAGAATACACCCAAAAAAGCATAAGGGATTACTGTAGTAAAAACTTTAAGGTAATTCTGTGAAAAACAGCAATGATTAAGGGTATTTTAGCGTAATTTACCCTAAATAATAATAACAGAAGATTCCCCCATATCACTGGTAAAATGCACCAAAAGTTGTAGTCACAATAAATACAAAATTAACATGAATCTTCATAAATACCATCTATGCTACACTGCAGATATCCAAAAGAATAAAACATAACCGCAAGTTACTCATCCTCCTAGTGGAGGCCGAGTACGGTTAAGGGCCCCCCTGTTGGGCCCTTTTGACCGACCTTGTATCTATGCAAAATGTTTCATAAGAATAATTTGATATATCGAGATAAGGTTCACATAAAATTGCTACCCATGCAGGAAATATGATGCTCAAATACTTGTATTAAATCCCAACCAGGGTTACAATTTTCCTATGAAATGTATAATTGTTTCTAATTATGTAATAAAATTTAATACAGAATGCCATTGCCTATGACATATGAAGACAAACATGCTTTAAATTTTCAGATGACCAGATGACCACTTCATTGAAAAGCTTACGCTAATGGTGTGCATCAATCAATCTGATCCGAAACAACTTCACGGAAAGTTGAAACTTCAACAATGCAGACTTCCACAATAAATCAAAAATAGAACTTGACTAAAGAAAGAAAAATTCTTACCGCCATGGAAATTCACTTGTATCTATCCCAGCTTGATGCAATTCATCAACATAATGAAGTGCTTCTCTGCACTCTTCTCTATCATCAAAAAATTCCGTGTTATCATCTTCAATTTGATACGTTTCATGACCTTTACCAGCAACAACCTGAAGAAGACAGGGTACATTGCAATGATGTTTAGGGATCCGGAACCAGAAGGCTCTAGAAAGGATTCGAATAATTAACACAGATGAAGATTAGAGAAAGCAATGGCATACAACTTACTGCATTTAACTGAAGAACTGGACACTAAAAAGTGATGGAAAAATAGTCTGTCTGGTACTTTGGCTAAATTTTATCGTCTTATTATTGTTTTAGTTGTTTATATTCCTTGAGCAGGAAACTGTAGGATATAAGGTTATGTTATTGTGGTTATTTGTACTCAGAATAAAATCATTAGTTAGAATCCATAACTTTCATGTGTAGGTCTATTTCTAAACTTATCAAAAAGGAGCAAAGATGTAAAATACAAGCAAAATGCTAAAAGAAGCAATTACATTAACCACCAAGGAATTTGAGCAAGTACATTAAAAATATTACACAAACAATGATGCTAAATAATTAGCTAGGCACGGTTTTAGGAAGCTGATTTATAAATAGAAAAAATAAAAAATAAATTTTTAAAAATAATTTAGAAGTATTTACAATAGTTGTTGTCATAACATTCAAGGGAAAGATCGGTAAGACGAGCTTATATATCAGTGAATGAATGTAAGGACCCATGAGTGTAAACCTACGGCACATAGCTTGGAACTTACAACTATATCACCTTCCTCGCCCATAGCAACAGCAGCCCGAACAGCAACTCTTCTGATGTCATGTAAGAAAAGCCTATGGCCATTTGGAAGAGGTGGATAGTAGTCGTTTTCACCATATTTCAAATAGTCTTGCATTGTCAAACCAACACCCACCAACATGTCATCCAGGATATCAACTGGTCCAATATGAGAAAAATGTCAAAAAACAGAGCAAAATTTTCAGGGAAGCAATAAATTTGAAGATGTAAATTAGAAGATTAACAAAAACTAAAACTCAAAGATGCAAATACAGTCAGGACTCTTACGTGGATCTTCATTCCTTGGATTGTCAGAAGTCAAAAGAACCACATCACTTTTATCCGTGGCAATCTTCGTCATTAATGGTCTCTTCCCTCTATCTCTTTCGCCACCGCATCCAAAAACTGCACGCAATGCAGGAATAAATGAGGTTTTGTTAACATGAGATCACTTATGGCGACAATAATATTATCCTTTGGTAAGTTGATATGTATTGCTATACTCTTGAAAAAAGTTACTGCTCCTTTACCAACAGAAGTTCAAATAATATAAACTTCTTTTCAACAGATTCTCTTCTTTATTTTAAAATTATTATGCAGACTGAAGTTTTTCAGCTTCTGGCATCACATTGATATGCAGTATCAAGAGAAAGAATATATTTTTTAAAATATATTATATGTTGATTGTTTTTTAAAACATTCATGGAACAATTATGAAAACATTCATGGAACAATTATGTTTAAAGGAGGTACCGGACGATCTAAAAGGAGTAGCTAGTCCTAAAGCCTTTGATAGTGCTCAAGAGCAGATCTTTGCCTTATTCTGATGTGCTATCTCTTGACACATTTTTGGCCAACGCTCTGTTTTATTTTTCCTAACAAAATTTTACACTTATCTCAGGCTTTAAGTGTTAACTTATCTTCCTTATATAGAAGAATTTTTATCCTTTCCAACAATAGTTGCTTCTCAAAATAAATAACTAAAAACTAGTAACCTGACTTTAAAATTTTGGGGGAAAATGGGACTTTGAACACCACAGCTAACTTAGCTGTGAATACGTTACTCAACACCAGAGGTGGCTCCCATCCAACTTAAACCCAGGGTCCCATCCCCCTGTTTTACCCCCTTGCCAAGTGAGCGTTCACAGCTAAGTTAGTTGTGAACTTAGTTGTGAACATCCAAAACCTCATTAACCTCAAATTTTTTAATGATGAACTTTCTTGAATGACAAAGTTATAGGTACACACATCAGTTATCGAAGCTTTTAGTTTAAGACAATTATTTTCAAGTTATCGGTTGCTTTACTTCCAAAGTATAGTACTTCTACTGGTTTACAACCCTACAATTCATTTTCTTCCATGAGTCACATCTTAGTAGCTGATAGGTATCCCTCATGTAACATCATTTCTTGCATGTAAAAAATGATGAGTGCGGAGAGTTCTTGCTCTTGAATCCTAGGAAGAGTTTACTTGTTTCATGCATGAACCGATTAACTTTTACATAAATTATTGATATGGAATGACTCAAATGAGTAGTAAACATAACACCTTAATTCAAACACAAAAAAATTATAATGAACAATGCTCATGAAGAGAAATCAGCTATAATTTCAGCTCCAATCTTCCAATTTCTTTTAGCAAATTAAGCAAAATATTACTTGATTCTTATTTATCTAGAATCTACATGAATACAGACTAAAGAACCATAAAGAAAGAGAGATTTAACAAATCATACCAGTAATAATTCTCCGTGGGCCCAATTCTCTCGCAGCATCCAAAAGCCTTGACAACGCATCCGGTGTTTGTGCATAATCCACAACCACAGCAAAAGCTTGTTCCTCATCAATCAATTCAAATCTCCCAGGGACCCCATCAACTTCCTCAATCCCTCTCACTATATCCTCTAACGGCGCACCGACTGCAATCCCAACCGCAACTGCTGCAAGAATATTATATATATTATGTCTCCCTAACAACCCCGAAGAAATCTCAAGAATGCCCTGTGGAGTTTGAACCAACACTTGGGTCTCAAACAAAGATAGCTCAAATTTCAAGGGATGCACATCAGCACTCTTATTCTCCATTGCAAATGTCACCACTGGAACATTAGGGTTTCCTTGTGAGATAAAATATGGAGCATTTGGATCATCGATGTTTACGACTTTGCGATGCCTTTCGGGATCAACCATTTTAGCAAAAAGCTTCCCTTTGCTGTTTCTATACTCTTCTTCGGTCCCATTAAAATCAAGATGGTCTCGGGTTAGATTTGTAAAAACTGCAATGTCAAAATCAATTTCATTACATTGCCCAAGCGCTAATCCATGAGAAGAAGCCTCCATCACGACTGCCTCGGTTCCATTGTGAACCATTTTCGCCATTAATTTTTGAACCGAAACTGCATCGGGCGTAGTATTTGGTGCTTCTAACTTATTGTCACCATGAATATAGTATCCTAAGGTACCCAGCATCCCAGTTCTCAACCCCATTGCCTCGTACATTGCCTTAATTAAATGTGTAGTTGTCGTTTTACCATCCGTCCCTGTAACCCCAATCACCGATAAACTCTTCGAGGGGTGCTTATAAACCGAAGCAGCAAGCAAAGGCAACACTAAACTGGTATCTTCCACTATAACAAGAGCCTTGCACCCCAATGTCTCATCGATATTAATCTCTTTATCAGCCACCACAGCTACGGCCCCTCTTTTATCCGCCTCAGTCAAGAAAGCATGCCAATCATTTTTCATCCCCTCACAACAAACAAACAAATCCCCAGCATTCACCTCTCTTGAATCGTGCTGAATCCCGGTAATCACAATTTCTAAATCCCCATAAACCGACACGGGCACGACACGGCTCTCATCCAAAAGCTCAGCAAGCGTCATTCTAAACTTGGGTTCCACTATCCTGGCCCTAGAACTCTCTAAACTATCAAGATTTATATCAAAAGACGACATTTTTACAGACCCGTTCGAATCGAAATCACCTGTAGATGATGGCAAATCACTTACCTCATCCTCACCCGAACCCTCATCAGGTTCGATAATCGTAAGCCCCTGAAGCTCTTTAATCTCATCCAAATCCACGACCTCCTCAGGCAAGAGCTCATCGATGCCATCCAAAAGCGGCTCCTTTCTCTTCGGATCAGCTTTCAGAAGCCCCTGATCGATGAATTCCTGGCGTTTGAGGGCGACTGCGGTGTCGATGTCGCCGAAGAGATCGTCGCCGGAAGCTGAATTGGGGGATTGAGTGGGATCAGCGTCGGGGTCTAGGGCGAGGGCAGAGAGGAAGAGGGACTGGTCCTTTTTGAATTGGTCCTGCTGCGTCTTTTTGGCTCGCGCGACCTGGCGATCGAACTGTTGGAGCTTGGAGACGCCATGGGAGGTGTCTTCGGGGGCTTCCGGGGGGTCGTCGTCGGAGGGGGAGGGGTCGAATTTGTTGGGGGCGGCGGAGGCGGAGAGGGGAGGGAGAGGGCGGCGGCGGCGGAGAGAGAGGGCGAAGGGGAGAGAGAGAGTGGGAATAGAGAGAGACATTTTATTTTAGAGAGAGATAGGGGGTTTAGAATTGGGTTTAAAGAGAGGAAGATGATGATGAGACTTTGTTCGGAAATAGATAAGGGGTTGTTGAGTTTGGATAGCATTTGCCACTGTTTTGATTTTTGAATTCAGAAAATCGTTTGGAATTTTGGATTTTTGGATTCTTGATTGCTGGATTCTGAGTGTTTTGTATTTGCTTACTTTCTGTGAGGGGCCAATCATTTCTTTTAGATTCTTGAATCCAAAAAAATCTATGGATCGTTGTGGATTTAGCACTGTTCTCATGGGTCCAAGGTGCCTTATTTTATTAAAAAATACTCTCTCTAACTCTCTATAATCCTTAAATCCAAATCTCACTTGTTTTTTCGTAACCAAACAAAAATTACAAAGATCTACAAATCCAACAGCAGAAATCCAATACCAACAAAACACAAAATTAGTAAATCCAGATTTTTCAATTGTACTATTCGAGAATCCAAATTTCAAAATCCTGCAACCAAACGGTCTAAGGAGACAATTTAGGGATTTCATAACAGGACTGCTGATGTGAAGCTACAGCGTGAAATAAAATCCAATAGATTCCACGTAGGCTACGGGTCCGCGATTGGCACGACTTTATCGCCACCATACAACCAATCACCTTTAACATAATGCTGAAGGTGTTATATGTAGAGCTGTATCGATTCATGTGAAGACTATTCACGCTCGAGCTCCTTCGCCCACTCTTTCAACTCGCTGGAAGCCACATCTAACCTCTTTAGTCGCTATTAATGTTGATGGAGCCACAAGTTCAGCTTGGGGCGCCATCGGACGTGACCAAAATGGTTCCGCAATTTTCATTGCATCGGATGCGATTTCTCATGTGGATCCAGAACTAGTCACAGTTTATGGTCTTCTTGAAGCAACCAAATTGTGCCTAAAGTCAGCCCTTTCTCCGAAACGCATTTTTTGTGATGTATTGAATATAGTCAAGTGGGCAACAAATCCTACTGCCTCTCCTAGCTCGTCACACATTGTTAATAAAATTCGAACACTTGTTTCTCAAGACGAGTCACTCTCAGCATCACATGTTCGGCGGCTTTAATTATGCAGCCCTATCGCATGAGCAAGTTTGCACTTTGAAACTTGCGGTTTTTGGTCTTTAAATTTCCCATCTTTATTCATCGATTGTATCTCAATGGATGTAAACTTCAAAATTTTTTTTTTAAAAATAATGATGGTTAATGCTTGTTCGGGAAAAAAAAGGAGCCAATAGCCATGTGATTCTGCTGGTGCAAATTACTGCTCAGATCCGAATTAATAAAGCAGAAATAAGCCCAAATGCATCAAATTCTAGTGTTATATCTTAACGAGGATGGATCATTGAGAGAATAAGAATAGTTTTACTAACGGTTACCACAATGAGACAGACAAGGTTACATTGTCAGTTGTTCATGGGATCTTATCTCATGCCAGATCAAGCAACAACTTTTAATGACACAAGTAAAACACCATGTGCCCGTTGCGAAGTTATAAACAATGCCAAACTATTAAGGCCCTGTTTGGGGATGAAGTTAGACTAAGTTTATTTTTAAATGCAGTTTAAGGGTGGTTTGGAAGCCCCAAGCTCGAAAATTGGACTCTAACTTTGAGGCCCTGTTTGGGAACACGGTTTAGTTTAGTAAACTATAGTTTCATAAAGTTTAGAAAGCTAAACTCCAAAATGCCAACTAAACTCTATTTGGGGACTATTTTGGAGTTGAGATAACTACAGCTATCTCAAACCAAAAACTGAGATATGGTTATATCAACTTCAACCTTACCAAAGTTTACAAAACCCCAATTTTGAAGTTTAAGGCTTGCAAACCACTTTTTCTCCACTTAAAAATAAACCATGGTTATCCTAACTCTATATCCAAACTGATCAGAATGGAGTTGAGATAATTGCGGTTTTGGGCTGAAAATTTGCAGTTATCTCAGCTTCAAAATGGTTGTCAAACAAGCCAAAGTTAGCATTTTGGAATTAAGTCTCTAACTTTGTGAAACTACAGTTTACAAAAAAATTAACTCCATTCCCCAACAGGGCCTAACTGTTTCCACTTATATTTGGTTTCCCTATCTCAGATTAAATATATCAGCCTTGTTAAATTGAGAGTGGCACATCCTTGTTCATAATGTACTCACCTTGATCATAAATCTTCATATACAAACTTTTGACGCCATCCAAAATTCAGATTCATAATATCATCACCATACAAAATAGGAAGACAGATTTTGAGAGAGAGCGAGAAAAAAAATGAAATGAGAGAATCAAGTGCTGTGTCCTCTTAGTAGTTGATGTACATTGTTAGCCCACAACCTAATAGCTCATGTCTTTAACAGAGTTTTGCACGTGCACAAGCGAAATTGTCTACCTGCAAAATGGAAATTGGAATGATCAGAAGAAAGCCTTTTTCAGATATTGGCTCACATGAACAATCTCATTGGGCATTTACAGTAATGTACAGAAGAAATGCATAATTAATTTATTGTCTAAAAAACAGTGCTTAGGTCATGCATGACGATTAGATGATTAGCTCTAGTGAGGAATTTATGTTTCTCAATCGGAGAAAATAATGTACTGCTTCTAGCTCAAAGATATCAGTCTTCCAGCTATGTATGAATTGTCATCGAATCAAAGGTTTACATCAAATAAAAAAATTAAATTAAAAAAAAATTAAAGGTATCATGCACTGACGCTAATGAACACCAAGCTTCAACCCCGCCGGCTGAAAAGTGACCGGTGAAAGTCGAAACAAAGTAAGAGAGAAAAGTATCAGGTAATAAAGAAATCTAACAAGATTCTGAATCAAAGACCCATCATAACTAAAAGGAGCTGAGCTGGGCATAATCATAATGCACTAAGAATCTAGTTTGCTTCAAAATTATGCATGAGATTGACTGCATATATATCCTATTTTGCTAGCTATAGGTTGTCCTAAGGCTATCGCGTTCTAATGATCATGTATTTATGAATGCATGTCCTCTCGTTAAGCAAACGTTGTTGTTATGGATATTACAAAGTACTATTAATAAAGATGAATCTACTAGATGTGTTAAAGCAGCAAGAATCAATTAGGAAAAAAATTTAATTCAGTCAAACGAACTAATACAACCTTCAAGCAGAGTAGAATCATCCTCTAACCGAATCCATATAGGCTTGGAAGCTAATTTCTTGCCATACAAAGAGAGCTTATCATTTTCTTTACATTTAGGATATCTCCTATGGAATAATGGAAACTGCGTCGTGCACAGAAACCAGATATTAGATATGTAAGCATGATAATCACAATGTCACGTTAAAAAAGCGTCTATGAAAACATCAGAAGAAAAAGAAAATCTATAGCAACATATGTACGTACATGACTTGCTATCAGGATCGATTTGGATCATGACAAGGATATGGTGCTCACATTGAGTGTGCTAAATAAGAAAACAATGCTATGTTTTTCATCATTGAACGATTTCAACAATATTATGATGGTAATGTTTTAAATTTAATCTATATATAGTTATTTTTTGCTATTATCGACATTACCGTTTGTAAAATAAAAAATAGAGATGAAGATATATTGCTTCATAGAGAAACATATGGAAAAGTGCACAAACTGCGGCTTTTATGCTTATACAAAGCACCTAGCTAGCCAAACAAACAAACAAAAAGTATATCAATTTATTTAAGGTTCTTCTTCTTCTTTCAAACAAACAAGGGAGAAGATATTTTAAGCCTTTTTCAGTGACTTTTTATTATTAATTCGATGTGTTTCCACGATACTTCCAGCAGTCGAGTTCATCCAAACAGGCCACTTGATTTTGCACTCGGTCTTCCATTCATAATCCAAAGCACTTCCTTAAGTTGACTATCCGGCTCAATTTTAACACCGTTCGAAAGCCTTTCAAACATGCTAGCGATAGCAACAGAACTCTTTATGTTATTCACTAATATCCCACTATTGAGCAGCTGATTGATACGTTTTTACTTTGTCGTATTTTAGAAAGAGCTTAGAAATTACCGCAATCAAAACGGTGTCGCGTGTAGCGAGCCGCGATTAGTATGGGTCGTCCGCGGGGAGATGGTAAGTTTTTAGGCTTATGTTAACGAGTTAACAACGTATTTTGATTTGTTGATTAAACTAAATGTCGCAACAAAGATATGTATATTAAAAGGACTTGTTAAGGACAGTAATATATTAGCTTGTATGAAGGTGAAGTTTGTCGAATCCTTATAGACCCAACTTTGGTATTGACACTAAAGCAATAGGTAACAACGCGGATTAGAGAACTTAAAATACGGTATTTGCAGCATTTCGCTAAATCCGTCTTCCTTGTCTCTTGTCCTTCCGTTGTTATCTCTTGATTCTAGCCTCCGGCAAATCACTAGCAATCCGGTCACGATTAGAAATCATCGCTATCGTGATAGGATGGGATGCCTAGCGGAGTGGAATTGCGAGTGATTTGCACGGAGTTTCAATTGCAAAGTTTAAGCTTTTTAAGGTTTTTAGCAAATAACATCTTCATATACAATCTAACCATATTCCACCATTAACAAGTACAGCGACTACTCACCCATATTTACAAAGTAAAAATAAGAAAAAGGGAAAAGAGTAAGGAACATAATGAAAAATACGAGAAAAGAAAGAAAAAGAGAGAACCAATAAATCCAAGTGTAAATATCTCCAAGTGTTCGTAAGCCCGGTGAAGTGTGAAATCCAAACACAAAACTTTAAGGTTGCAAACTCACTTAAGAGGTTGCAAGATCAAAGTAAAGCGAGAATTTTACAAGTTCAAATATGTAAACATAGAACAAGACATGGTAATACAAAAATGAGAACTTTTTATTGAATCACAAACGAGTTACACTAATTTTGAAGTCAAGAACCTAAATCTTAACCTTGCAAGCTCAATGAAGAAGTTGCAAGGTCAAGGCAAAGGGGCAAGAGCTCAAGAATTACAAAGGAAAGCAAGCTTACAAATTACAATAGTTTTGATACAAAACTAAACAAAAGGTATCTTCTCTCCTTGCCCATGGCTTGGTATTTATAGGCAACATGGGTTGCTTAGTAGTTTTTGGAGGGAAATCATGATGCTTTAAATCACATCACATCACATCTTTTAGCATTTAATGCACATGTTCCCTACTTGCACCATTTCATCATGTCATGTAGCCTAGGTAGTCCCACCATGGTCGCACACTTGCATTGTGTTGGACCAAAATTGTGTGCACAAATCTATTTGCAAAAAGGACTCTTTGGAAAATGATCGGTTTTCTGTTCTGTTTGCAGTGTCGGCTCACAAACGATATATCCGTGATTTTAAGTGTATTTCCAGTATTTTGTCCCGGATACCTGTAATCTGTAATACTGAACAGACACTGGTTAATAGTACCGATATATACAAAAATAGATACTGAATGAGCGGTATTAAAATGCAATATTCCGGTATGAACAGCAGCCTCGAAACATTCTCAGCTGTAAAAATAAGGGGTGCCATGAAAGCAACATAAGAGGCAACACTATTTCCAGCACCAGCATGGAGACGCTCAAATGCCAATAGATTGAGAAATACTGCCTCTGTGTGATCATCAATGATCGGTACCGGTATATCATAATAACCGCTACAACGATTATAGATGTCGTTAAGGCAGGTGTTAGTCCTAGATGACAGCCTCGAGCCTTCGAAGGATTTCGCACTAAGTGCAAAGGCATAGGGTAGTGGACAGAAACAAGCCGTTGCGTTTTTGGCAGGCACCTGAAAACTTCCCTTGAGACAAACATCCAATACGTGAAAGCCCTAACCCTGTTGTGGGCACAGGACCACTAATGCCTTGGAACCAATTAATTCATTATCAGCTTGTGGATAAAGTCTTCATTCTGCACCGATTGATTCAAGAATGAGAAAATTAAGTGTGTGGTGAGATAGAGGGAGAAGAGGAGGCTTACATTGGACTTCCCTATCAAAATGTCCACCAGCCTCTCAAGAACAAGAAGAGGCAGCTGATTTTCTAACACCAGCATGTCCCTCTTTACAGTAGGAAGCACATGAAACATTCCATGCTCACCAAATATAGGATCGTTCTCAGAGTACTCTTCTGGCACCTTATCAGTTGCAGCCTGCAAAATTTCAAGAAGGAAGCATCCATCGAGCACCGTCATCTCCCGGTAATCTTTGATACCTGAAGGCTTAATTACGAAGTGGTTCATCGTAGGCATCAATCGCTTGATAAACCAAGTCTTCCAATTCTAAAACTAAATCACGGGCATGCACTCAAATTTATTCGATGGAGGAAGACAATAAAGGATCTATGCTTGTGAGATTGGTCGTATGAACGGTAGAATGCAGGGACAAAAGCAAAGGCATGGGATTTGCAGGCATCAGGGTTGAGAGATTCAATGAAAGGAGGAATTTTGTAAATTGATTGTTGCTTATTGCGCTCGATTTGTGCAAGATGTTCCTTGCTTTCAACTATTGTCCCGAGATGATATATCACCTTTCCTTTCATAGCCGTCCACTATTTTGAATAGCTAGGTACTGTACTGGGACTTGAAAGGGCTTCCTTAAATAATGAATTTGTTCTGCAAGAGATCTAACAGAGGTGCATGAATACATGTTGTTGGGGTCGAAAATTGCATCCCGGTTGACCGAGTCAAAGTCAAGCTCAACCCCAAACCAGGTGGGCCCAAGCCCAGGTCAAGCAAGCTCATGCCCAAGTCGAGCCCGCGGCCAGCCTCCTCCATGCCAAAATAAAGATCATGTAATAAATAATTTTTATGTAATTTTTTATGCATGAATATATGCAAAATGGGCATAAAACCAAAATTTTGTAAAGCCCATGGCTTATGTGCAAAATGTAGGGTTTCTAGGCACACTCATGAGGTTCTACAAGGCATCTACCATGCCAAAATCAAATTTTTATGTGCCGAACAACCCTATGCAAGATCGTATACTAAAGATTAGGCGAAACTAAAAGCAAGTTAAACATATTAACTACAAGTGAAAGGGATTACAACTTTTGTAGATCCGGTCCTTCATTTCTAAAGCTCCGTGTTGACGTCCCTTCTCTGCGATCATCGGAATCCCGGACTCTAGCGATGGTTTCTTCGGAGAAATGAGCGGGTTAGGACGTTGACTTCGAGGCCGAAAATGATCTACGTCGAGAAGACTCAAACTCAAGCTCCATCTTCACTTGGTTATGAACTTTGTGAAGAGAACACCCTATACTACATGGCAAGTGGTAGAGGATGAAGAAATAGAAAGCGAGTTCACTTTCGATTTGGATTTCTCAGTCTTTTTCTTCACTTGAAATTTTTCTAGTAAGCTTTCTTCTTCTTGAAGAAGAAGAATAAGAAAAGAATATGAATGAATAATGAATTCACTAAAATGAATAATCAAGTGAAGTATATCATAATGCAACCATGGATGAGTTAACCTTTGTAGAGACTAAACCCTAGTTTAAGTTAATGGTTAGGTTAATGAAAATCTCATGCAAAACAAAATGGTTGGACTTTGTCAAAGATGCTTGAAAGCTTCATGAAGCTTCAAGCAAAGACAAAAATGGCCACCATTTTGTTTTACCAAAATAATTAAAAACCTAAATCATTAACTTAAATATGGTGTAAGTAATACACACACCCAAGTTTGCATGTATCATCAATCATGATACAAACTAGTGCACAAACATATATCACATATACAACTTGTGTACATCAAGTGAGAAAATCAATTTTAAGTGAATAAATACTAGTTAATGTAAAGTAATATATCAAATATATAATTATACATTAAATCATTAAATCGATACTTGATTTAATGATTCGGTCATATCGCATATAACCGACTAATATCAAGTGTATCAATATATCGAATCAACACTTGATTCGGTAACCTGGCTATATCTCATATAACCGTCCGATGATACAAATCGTGAGAATAGAATACAGTATCACATACTGGTATTATTTTCGGTCCCGCACATATCTCATATGCGCTCCTATTTCGTTTCGCTTGAGCCAGGAAACCTCTGTGTAGGACTCTAAAGACCCGTCAATACGCCGGCAGTAGGTGGTGATCATATCAATCACCCACAAGCCGCAAGCGGTCTGCTAAACGTAACGGCCACCCGGGTATTGAGCGATCAGAAGATCAACGAGCAAGCCTGCTCACACTCCTGCGAATCCAACCAGTAACACTTACCGCACAGTCCGGTCTGTTCGTCTGATATATCGCATATCTCGCGTAGAGGTGGTAAACGTCAGACCCCAGAAGCTTGATAAGTCATGCCGATATAAGGCCCATAACAAGCATGAAACTACTGATAACACTTACCAGTAAATCAGCGCAACCCTGGCCAGGGATTTCCAGTTATGGCCAGTCGAGCATAGCGCAACATCACCCCCCAATACCGGGAGAGACGAATCCCCTCCTATCGCTCATTGCCTCCATGTGAATCGGGACTGTACCCAAAAACCACCTGTTTGCACGACTCAGTAGAGCCGTGGTAGGGTGGAAATCAAAGCACAGTGGGAGACACACAAGACTCTATGACGATCTCGGGTCAACAGACTAAGCTGTACCAGTGTCACCAGAGAACTGCCATCTGACGTAAGGTATAATACCATCTGGGAGTTCTCGGCGAGTCCGTTCAGTGTACCCAGTCACCACTGAGCACCCGCATACCATCTCTGATGTCAAACACCAATAGATATGGGATCATCTATCGCCCATCACATGGGTCGAGAAGATATACGCTAGTCTACTCTGGAATATCGATGCCCCGTCTCGATATTCCCACGACTAGGAATATTGAAGGATGTACTCATAGACTACCCAGGCCCCACTAGTATGATCTACATCATAGTCCTGCAAGTCGAGTACACATCCTAAGGGCTTTATCAACATGTAACAGAGAGACAATAAGTATACATGTTAAGATAAAGAGCAACCAGATAGCGTACTATCATGTCGAGCAAGAAAGTCCTACCTATATATGTCCCAGCATCCACTACAATATACATCTCATGTACAGTAATGGCCTCTAGGGCATACATATAACTAACACAAAAAAGAAATGGCACATGAGCCATGGGATGGGCAAAATGCCATTTTGTAAAGCCTAAAGGGCTATATGTAAATACGTAAGCCTATATAAGGCAACATGATGAAAATATCTAAGTCAATTTTCATTCCCCCCAAATGTAGGGTTCTTTGTGCCTCTTGCTCCTTCATCAAGATTCTAAAAACCTTCTTCTCTTTTTGAATTAAATCAAGAGTTTTGCTTTTTCTTTTCCAAAACTAACTAGTTTTTTACCACGAAACCCACAAAGGGGAACTCAGATCTCTCATCAGATCTTAAAAATAATAGATTTTTAAAATCTCATATTTCTTGTTCTTCAAGATCCAGCCAAAAGAGAAGAAAGAAGAAGACCCATCTCCTAAAAATCCCACTTTGGGAAAATCCAGAGCTCAAGGGAGAAGCCCGTTTCAGCATCTCCAAAAACATCTTAGGAGTTTAACTCCGCTCTAAATTCTCTTTCGGGAGTTTAAATCCCATTTCTGGACCTTGTAAATCCCCGTTTCCATCTCAATAAAAGTTTCTAATTTTCCAAATATCCCCGAGCTTTCCTTTCTTTTCCCTCGAAAATTTTGTAGGAAAGTGGTTGCTTAAATTCCAATATTTAAATTAATCTAAAACTCAAAACCCAAAATTTATTTTAAAACCTAAAACAAAACCCAAACTAAATAAATCATTCTCTTTCTATAAAAACCCTCAGCCTATAGAATTTTTCCCCATCAAAATGAAAACAATTAAACATTTAACCCCGGCCCAGCAACTTTCCTCAGCTCGTGTCTATAAAATAAAACCCCGGCCCTTTCCCAAATTCCCTATTTTATTTCCTTCTCCTCGGCCCAGCCCGTCCCCTCCTTAGCCACTATAAAAAAAATTCAAGGGAATTAAACAATTAATTTAAACTTCCCCAGCCCAGCCCGTCTCCAAGCCCAACTCCCTCCTGACCCGACCCGACCCGCCTCTACTCCCTCCTTCTTCCCCAACGGTAACTTTTCCCGCTCGCGATCCGCTTCCTTCGCCGCAGCTCACGCCCACGCCCACGCTCACGCCTTGCCGTTACTTCCTCGCGATCCCCTCAATCTCCTCCCATCGTCTCCCCTATCTCCCTCACACCCTCACTTCTCTCTCACTTTCAAAATTCCTCACCTCTCTCTCTCTCGAAAACTCACTAACCCACTGCACTCGACTCCCTCCAACGACGGCGAACCTCCTCGTCGACCCCTCATTCATCATCCCTCGCTTCTCCTCCACCCACAGAACCCTCCTCCATCTTCCTCCACCAACCTAGAACCCCTACACACCCAACCCCGTACTCCCGAGCCTCACCTGCACCCATTCGACTACCACCGTACACCCTCACGCCGGCGATCCCCCATCTCGTTGTCGACCCCTACACTCTCTTCTCCTCAGCCTCATCTCGCTCACGACAACACCCGAGCCCTACTCTCTGTCTCTTCAAAAATACCAAAACCCAAGAACCCACACACACAACCCGACACCCCGTTGCTCATCGCCGGAGCGCCGCCGCCGACCGTCGTCGACCCCAGCGCACTCGCAGAGGACCACTAAGCACCCCCTCAACTTTCAGTGACCGTGCAACGGCTCCGGGCAGCTCCGACGTCAAATCCGTATCGCGAGCCGAGGCCGTGCAAACCAATCCACGCCGTTCGACGCGCGTTCGTGACGTTACCGCCACCGTACATCCACGAAACGTTTCCAGGCAAGTAATTTACTTGCTACATGCTAATCTACATGTATTACAAACTCAAACAGATAAGTTATGAAATTACAATTTCCGATAAAATTAAACGACATACCTGTTCGATGCGTGATCCCAATGAAAATACTCACCTAATTTGACGGAATTGGATTGTTTCTGTTGGCCCATGTATTGACGAATATCTTGTATAAATCTCACTGGAAAATTACGACCGTTAGTGACTAAAACGAATATCCCCAAATATACCCGTAAAACTAGAAATTTCACGTATCTGAAAGTTGTTAAAATTACCATAAATTATGTATATACTGGAATGATGTGTTCGAGGGTTTAAATCGAAGCCGGCTCGACGAACTTTAACCCCATGTAAGTTTCTAATAGTTTCTGTGCTGAAACTGCGACGATATTTGGATCGGAGTGCGACTCTGGACTGCAGTCCAGAGCGACTCTGGTTACTATTTACTGCCTCATAATGCGTGCCATTTTGTTTCCTGAATTCGTATGTTGTGGAACTCTACAGTGTATTAAAGTTGAATCTGTTAGATAAACAACATAAGTGGTTTCATTCCGTTTTATGGTCGTTTGCTATTTAAATTGTAAATAAAAAGGGCAGGACGTATAACAGTTCAGAACAGATTCAGAAGTGACATACTAATGTTAAACAGTATATAACTTTCGACGTACAGACGCGATTGAGGATCCGTCTATTGAATTGAATACCCTAATGAAAACACTAGATTTTATTCAACTGTAGCGTCGCTAAATTCTGAACCCAACTGGGTGAAATTCGTGTCGCGAAACGGACGTTCAGTTCAGAAACTGAGTTTCCAGCCGCGAGCACTTAAAATAAAACTGCTGTAACTTGAATGCCGGGAATCCGATCGAACTGAAATTAATTTTGATGAACTTCTGACAGAGTGTACTATTTATCGTATTTGTATCATTTCGTTAAATTCCGAATATATGAATTTATGCAAATTTTGTAAGTTGATGACGTGCATATTGGTTCATAACATACTTGGCTTGTTAATGGCATACATACACATATCTTATCCCATTTGCCATATACTTAGTATTAGTGCGTGTTAGAGTCAGTGGACATTGCATTATCGTGCGAGATTGATGTTGGTCTAGGAGTGATGAGTACACCAATGGAAAGTGGACATTCGTGACAGTGATTGATACAGTGAACAGTGATAAAACCGTGCCATTGGTATACTTGTACACGACTAAATCAAAATCATAAATAGTGTAAACCTGGGAAAAAAGGGGAAATCGAAGTGGAAAGAGAATCGTATTTAGCGGGACCGTGTTTAGAGGATGATCATTCAAGCAGTGATATATATATATATATATATATATATATATATATATATATATATATATATATATATATATTAGGTAGGATCTAGCGATCCGGCTGACAGGGTTATGTCCCGGGCATGTGGGTCGTTGTCTCGGGCATGTACGTGACTCCTGTTAAACATGATCCTCCTTTCCACTATACGATTTCAAACTTGACCTAGAGACTGATAGGGACACAGATTCATACTTTGCATCATATAGTGATATAGCGATTACACGCCTTGTACTTTCATTGTTATTATCTCATTTACATGTTTCACCTCATTATAATAATATTGCTATTATGTCGCTCTGACGACCTGAGAATGCATGCTCAGATCTCGTGGAAGGACCAGCGTAGGAGACGGATCTATCTTTCAAGTTCACGGAGATCTAGTCTGGTGTACTTTCTTTCTTTACTGCTTTCCATAAAAGAGATCGTGAAATTGAACTTGGTTAGTAACTGTTCTTGTTATTTGTAATTTGTGAACAATGGATTTTAATGTAATAATTTAGTGATGTAATTCCTTTAATACTGTGCTTTATTTACTGATTACCATGTAATGCTAGAAGCCGAAGTGTGACTACGGCGGGATTATTCCTTGACCGTAGGAGCATGGCTGGCCTAGTCATCCCTCGTTTTCCGTATTTTGGGAAGCGGGGAGTGACATGGTTTAGTTGGTATCAGAGCCAGGTTAGTATCAAGGGATAACATTAACTATACTGTATTACGTTATCCTCGTTTCACTACTCTTGATTTTCATCCTTGAATCTGATCTTATCTTTTTGAATCTTCCAGCGATATGACGTCCCCGAACGACCCCTCCTCGGACTCCAACTGTCAGGACCGCACGGAAAGAATACTTAGTGCACTGACCTCTCTCGCGGAAGCTCAGGAGAGGAAGACAGACTTACTCGCTGAGGGACTCAGGGCGATTACCGCTGCAGGAGGACCCTCCGCACTCATTACCGCCCCCGAGGGCGCTACCCCACCAGTCTATCATGCTATGGCTGGTACCGTATCAGACTTCCGACGGTTGCATCCAGCCGCATTCATGGGGCTAGCTGAACCCCTTGAGGCCGAGCAATGGCTGGTGAACATGGAGAACTTACTGACAGCCGCCAGGGTTCCAGAGGAAGATAGGATGGACGTGATAAAGATCCAATTGGAAGATGAAGCCCGTACATGGTGGTCAGTGGAAGAAAGCAGGCTAGACGGGCCGATTGAATGGGGCAAATTTAAGGAGTGCTTCCTAGATCATTATTTCCCTTCCACAGCCAAGACAGAAATGGAGGAAAGGTTTATTCTTTTGAAGCAGAATGGATGCCCAGTGGACGTATATGCGGCAGGGTTCAATCGTCTGAGCCGTTTTGCACCATACATGGTCGTCTCAGAGGCCACCAGGGCCAGACGCTTCCTTCAGGGGCTAGATTTCGAGTTGCAGCAGTTGATTGCATCACTGGATTTGCAGACTTTCGCACAGGTACTTAACGCGGCGAGAGTTCAGGAGCAATTGATCAACAAGTTCAGGAGACCCCCAGTCGTTCCAGCACGTACCCACGCACCTTCTCGAGGAGCTATACCGGTTCACAGGCCTGGAACGACACAAATGAAGCGCCCGTTCGTACCACAGCATCGCCCCCAGAGACAGAACGTAGTTTGCGGCTACTGCGGTAGAGGTGGGCATACCCAGAAGGACTGTCGTCGTGCCAAGGGACAGTGCTTGATTTGCGGATCCAGTCTGTAACACCCGAGCCCAATGCTACTATTTTCAGTTACTGTTTGAGCATAATGTGGTACTCATTTCATTTAATTTGCTTGTTTGTTGCTTACTGTAAAATTTACCCGGCAAAGTCATTTCTACATATAACAAATTTTAGCACCTAAAATAAAATTGAAAATATTCATCTTGGCCTACTTGACACCCTTAGTCTCGTGGTAGCGTCCGTGCATTGTGTTCTCGTCCCGTCCAGTAAAACGAGCGAGTTTGGATGGCTACGTGCACGTGCGTGTGTCCGTTTTGAGAGTATGCTTTTTAATCATAAAACATTTCATTTTAAAATTTGGAACCCGCCTAAAATCTTATTATTTGAATTTCGAATTTTTGGACCCAACCCGGGCGCAATTTGGAAATGTTTCATTTGGCGCCAAAATCCTAAATTTTAATATTATTAAAACCTTCGCATATATTTTTCTAACTAATCTGATATCTTACTGTTCATTACCTATCTTTTAAATCTTTAAGTTAACCATATAATATTTTTACAATCTTTTATATCCTTCTCAATTTATTCTCTCAGCCAATCGCAACCTCCCCTTTAACCCCGTGGGCCCCACTTTCTCTCTCTCTCCATTTTCTCTCTCTCTCCCCCTTATATATTCTCTCGTACTTCTCTTTATCATTTTTCTCTTCTTGCTTCATATCTCATTTCTCATTTCTTTTAACTGTTCTTTTGTTGCCGGAATTCCGTCGTGCCGGTGACGTTTCTCGACGTTCCAGTGAGATACCCCGACCCGTGTGGTTCCTTTGTTCGTCGTTTGGGTTCATTCCGTGAACCGTGCGCCCGTCGCGAGTTTTCCCCGCCGACGGTTAACGTTCCGTTTTCCCGATTCGCGACCCATCGAGGCAAGTTAATCTTGCTACATGCTATATACTTTTATAATCTTCATTTTATAATGTTATACATTTGAAAATCTTATAGTTTACATATGAAATGTCGTTGAAAAATCGGATATGACAAATCTGAAATTTACTGTACACCTTATCTTATAAAATTCATTATAAATCATAGAAAAATCATTAGTATACGTTCTTTAGTTCGTTACGAAGATAATTCAGAATACTATAACTCTATGAAATATTTACTTGCAAAATAAATTGTTTAAATAACGTAAAATGCAAATGAAAATGCCTTTAAACTGCTGTCCAGGGAAATTCCACCAGCAAACTTTCAACTTGGAATATTCATAACTTTTTGTAGGGATAACCTGAGATGCTTATACTTATAAAACTGAAAACCTTATTGAATTATCTTTGTTTTGGTATAAGATACGTCTCTTTTGGAGAACATTTGTTATTTTTAAGCTATTTTACAAATTAGGGTGACGCTGAATTTCTGAACGGAATCTTCTTGTGCATGGTTAATCAATACATCTTTTATAGTTACTAATCGCTTTGAATATGCTATCCATATTAATATTATTATATCAATATTTATATCACATATTGTTTAGTTATACATCCCACATTACCATTTTATAGTTTTATAACTTTTCGGATACCCGTTTGCATCCATCGCATTTAAGATACCTATAATTGCATCCATAAATCACATTACTACATAATAATGTGATATTAACATTCCATATTTAATAAATTGCATCCTAATTAATATTGAAACTATAAATGTAACCCTAATCGATAACTGTGCATCCATATCCTTGAAATTATATCTATTGGCATATCATATTACATGTTCCAGTTATTGTTCTGATAGTACTCATGCTTGTTTATTTATACACATGTTTATGTTAGTTTGATTATGAGCACCCACATGACATCTTGTGCTTCTTGACATGACCTGTTACACTTCCTACTTGACATGACATGGTACCGTACACTCTTGACATGACATGACACCTTTATACATTACCTGGTTGACCTGATGTACCATGGCTTTACCTGTTACCTGATCTCATGCCTAATGCCGACAAACCCGACCATCCCTGCTGTGTATCCAGACAGACCTACTCTTACCGGATTTTGTGTTGGCATTAGTCCTTGATTACTGAATACCTGACCTGACATACATAGCTTGGGGGTATGGGGAAATCAAAGATGAACCTGACTTGTAACTCGACAGTTCACTACCGTTCGAGTGTACACATTCCTATTCTGTGCCTAACGGCATGTCTCGGTTTCGACCGAGAATATTGTGGCCGTGATCCCGGGTATGTACGGGGTAATACCGAGTGTACACATTCCTATTCTGTGCCTAACGGCATGTCTCGGTTTCGACCGAGAATATTGTGGCCGTGATCCCGGGTATGTACGGGGTAATACCGAGTGTACACATTCCTATTCTGTGCCTAACGGCATGTCTCGGTTTCGACCGAGAATATTGTGGCCGTGGTCCCGGGTATGTACGGGGTAATACCGAGTGTACACTTTCCTATTCTGTGCCTAACGGCATGTCTCGGCTGCAGCCGAGAATATTGTGGCCGTGGTCCCGGGTATGTACGGGATACTATTGGGTTACATCGACGATTCATCAATTGGTTTCAAAGACTTTAGAATAGAAAACCTGTTAGAACAGTTTAGTTACCCACTGCACATTACCCTGCTCTGTTATTTCTTGGTACTGCTTTATTCATGTTCATATTTGCATTGCTTATTACCATGTTTATATTATATACTTGATGTCATGACGCGCTGACGTCTGGGTTTTGCATGGCCCAGATTCTTTACCACTGTCGACGACCGAGCAGGAGTACTTCAGCCAGCATGCTGAACTGTGAGTTCCTTAGAGTTTAGTTTATTTATTTCATTTCATTTCCAGATGTGAGCCCGCATTATGGGACGTACTGTTTATTCATTGTATTGGATCATTAGCTTCCGCACTTATTGTTTATTGATTCTTGTTATTATGGATTTGGACATGTATTAGATTAGCTTATTGTTTTGTTCTTGATATCTCTACAACCGTAATGTGACTGTGGATGGATTTTTCCTACCCACAGGTAGCATGGTTGGCTATGTCACGTGCCCAATCTTGCGTACTCTGGGAAGCGGGGCGTGACATGGTTCTTTTGGTATCAGAGCCATAGGTTAGTCGGGTTGATTTTTTTGTAGTTGGGTATTGTACCCAATACACGAATCAGAATACCCGTGTTTAGGAAACATGTCCAGCCACATTGACCGTTTTACCATTCTTGAATCACATTCTTCCTGATTATATCTTTTACGACGTGCAAACTTACTTTGCATGTCGACTCGGAAACCTAATTTCTTGTATCTCTAGGACTTAGGCGACTTGGGTGGAGTTAAGTAATTGCGGCTATGATACCGCGGCATAGCTACAATGCAGTACTCTATTTAAGTATCTTGGAGTTCTAGCCTTGATCCATATTCAGAATCTATCATCATGCTAATATTGGGTGTTTTGAGTTCAGGATTATGACAGGTAAGAAGTTGAAGACGTACCAGAGGCGTGTGAACGGAGCCGCCATGCTTGGAGCGATAAGAGGAATGCTGGAAATCAAAGAAACAGCCCGAGCTGATCCAGCAGCAAGCGGACTCGTTTCAGGAAGGTTTGCAGATCGTTCAGCAGTCTGTGAACAAGATTGGAACTAGACCAGTTGACCGAGTAGGGACCGTGGCAGAGTTCAGACGTGTGGGTCCTACTACTTTCACTGGTTTGGAGGAGCCATGCCAGCCGAGCAGTGGCTAGTCAGCACGGAGAATTCGCTGATTGCGGCACAGATTCCATAGGACAAAGGAGTTGATGTGATGCGCATTCAACTAGTGGATTACGCCCGAGAGTGGTGGCTTGTGGAGGAGAACCGCTTGCCCCAGGCCAAGCAGTGGGCGGATTTCTCTAAGAGTTTACTGGAGAAGTCCTTCCGCGGACTACGCGGAGGAAATGGAAGAGAAGTTCATCGGACTAAGGCAGAATGGAGCAACCGTGGACGTGCATGCAGCAGAATGGACGAGACTCAGTAGTCTTGCTGGACCTTTCGTGGCCAACAATGTAGACAGCAGTTGCAGTAAGGAAGCAGTTCTGTCGGGCCAGTCGAGTTTAGGGCTAGGCCGACAAACAGTGTTCTTGCAGCTATGGAAGTTGATAGTAATGAAGAGCCGGCAGTTGTTCGCGATTTTATGGACGTATTTGAAGATATATCGGGCTTACCGCCGAAGCGAGATGTGGAGTTTGAGATTGACCTTATTCCTGGTGCAGCGCCAGTATCAAAGTCTTATTATCCGATGGCACCAGTGGAATTGGAAGAAGTTAAGAAACAAGTTGGTGAATTACTCGAGAAAGGTTGGATTCGAAGCAGCAACTCGCCTTGGGGAGCCCCAGTTCTTTTAGTAAAGAAGAAGGATGGCACGAGAAGGATGTGCATTGATTATCGAGAATTGAACCGGGCGACTATTAAGAACAAGTACCCGATCCCTCGCATTGGAGGACTTTTGAGCAGCTTAGTGGCGCGAGAGTATTCTCGAAACTGGATTTGCGATCCGGATATCATTAGGTCCTGCAGATGTTGAGACAGGAGAAGCTTTATGCGAAGATGAGTAGTGCGAATTCTGGCTGGAAGAAGTGAAATTTCTGGGACATGTCGTGTCGGGTGATGGAATCGCCGTCCATCCCGAAAAGATTGCAGCAGTTCGAGATTGGCCTATTCCAAGAATGTTGCTGAGATAAGAAGTTTCCTTGGATTAGCCGGATACTACAGGAGATTTATGGAGAACTTTGCTCGTCTGGCAGAGCCGTTGACCAAGGAGGTACCTTTTGTATGGGCGGATAAGTATGCGTTAGCTTTCGAGACGTTGAAGCAGAAGTTGATAACCGCCCCTATTCTGACCGTGCCAGACAATTCCAGAGGACTGGTGATTCACAGCGACGCATCTGGGAAAGGATTGGGATGTGTTTTGATGCAGCATGGGAAGGTCATAGAATACGCATCGAGACAGTTGAAGACCCATGAGAAGAATTATCCGACTCATGACTTGGAGCTTGCAGCCGTGATCTTCGCCCTGAAGATTTGGAGACACTACCTTTTGGGCGAGAGAGTTGAAGTCTTTACAGATCACAAGAGTTTAAAGTATGTGTTCACTCAGAAGGAGTTGAACATGAGGCAACGCAGATGGTTGGAGCTGATGGCCGACTATGACCTTGATCTTAAGTACCATCCGGGAAAAGTCAACGTCGTGCCGGATGCGCTGAGTCGGTTACCAGCAATTCAGATATTGACTGCACAGAGAGAGATCATTGCGGATTTTCGGAGATTTGACTTGGAGGTTGTGCTACCACATGCTACAGGACAGTTGATGCAGTTGCAAGTACAGTCGTCCTTAGTTGAGAAGATTAAAGTGGCGTAATCGCAGGATCCTAGACTGCAAAAGTTTCGAGAGCAGGTTGGAGCCGGACTACGAACCGATTTACTGATCCATGAAGACGGTTCGTTGAGATATGGCAGCCGTGTGTGTGTGCCAAAAGGAGATGTGCGTGAAGAGCTTATGAAGGAGGCACACAGTTCAGCTTACTCTGTACATCCAGGAGGGACAAAGATGTACCGAGATATTCGACAGCACTTCTGGTGGGAAGGCATGAAACGGGAGATTGCTCGCTTCGTGGCTAAGTGCTTGGTATGTCAGCAAGTCAAGGCTGAACACCAAAGGGTTGCTGGTTTATTGCAACCATTTCCAATTCCTCAGTGGAAGTGGGAACATATAACCATGGATTTCGTGACGGCTTTACCGCGGAGTCCAAAGGGCAACAATGCCGTATGGGTGATTGTCGATCGTTTGACCAAGGCAGCTCACTTTATTCCTTTTCGGGTTGGTCAATCGACGGAGACTTTGGCAGAGCGATACATGCAGGAGATTGTCAGATTGCATGGAGTGCCGGTAAGCATCGTGTCCGATCGGGACACTCGATTCTTGTCACACTTCTGGAGGAGTTTACAGGAAAGTTTGGGGACTCGATTGAAGTTTAGCACAGCCTATCATCCTCAAACTGATGGACAATCGGAGAGAACGATCCAGACTCTTGAAGATATGTGGAGAGCATGCATGTTGGACTTCAAGGGGTCTTGGGAGGATCATCTACTTTTGGTGGAGTTGTCTTACAACAACAGTTTTCAGGCAACTATTCAGATGGCTCCATTTGAAGCTTTGTATGGTCGTAAATGTCGTTCACCTGTTTGTTGGGACGATGTCGGTGAACGGAGATTACTGGGACCAGATTTGGTTGTGCAGACAGTTGAGAAGGTTAACCCTATCAGAAATCATATGAAGACAGCACAGGACCGACAGAAGAGTTGGGCAGATACGTCAAGAAGATCTCTAGAGTTCACCGTGGGTGATTTGGTATTCTTGAAGATATCACCGACGAGAGAGGTGATTCGTTTTGGAAGTCGAAGAAAGCTTAGTCCTCGATTCGTTGGACCCTTGAGATCATGGAGCGTGTTGGTGAGGTAGCGTATCGTTTGGCGTTACCGCAGTCCTTGGCAAATGTACACGATGTGTTTCACGTATCTCAACTACGAAGGTATGTTCGAGATGAAACACACGTTTTGGATCATTCGGAGCTAACAGTACGAGAAGACTTGACTTTTGAGGAGCGACCGGTTGAAATCAAGGATCGAAGAGAAAAGGTTCTTAAGAACAAGGTTACCCCTCTTGTGCTAGTTTCTTGGGGTAATCGATCGCATGGAGAATCCACTTGGGAACGAGAAGATGAAATCCGGCAGAAGTTTCCTCACCTTTTCTTGTAGTTATCTATCTTTGTATTCTTGGAATTTCTAGGACGAAATTCTTTTTGTAGTTGGGTATAATGTAACACCCGAGCCCAATGCTACTATTTTCAGTTACTGTTTGAGCATAATGTGGTACTCATTTCATTTAATTTGCTTGTTTGTTGCTTACTGTAAAATTTACCCGGCAAAGTCATTTCTACATATAACAAATTTTAGCACCTAAAATAAAATTGAAAATATTCATCTTGGCCTACTTGACACCCTTAGTCTCGTGGTAGCGTCCGTGCATTGTGTTCTCGTCCCGTCCAGTGAAACGAGCGAGTTTGGATGGCTACGTGCACGTGCGTGTGTCCGTTTTGGGAGTATGCTTTTTAATCATAAAACATTTCATTTTAAAATTTGGAACCCGCCTAAAATCCTATTATTTGAATTTCGAATTTTTGGACCCAACCCGGACGCAATTTGGAAATGTTTCATTTGGCGCCAAAATCCTAAATTTTAATATTATTAAAACCTTCGCATATATTTTTCTAACTAATCTGATATCTTACTGTTCATTACCTATCTTTTAAATCTTTAAGTTAACCATATAATATTTTTACAATCTTTTATATCCTTCTCAATTTATTCTCTCAGCCAATCGCAACCTCCCCTTTAACCCCGTGGGCCCCACTTTCTCTCTCTCTCTCCATTTTCTCTCTCTTTCCCCCTTATATATTCTCTCGTACTTCTCTTTATCATTTTTCTCTTCTTGCTTCATGTCTCGTTTCTCATTTCTTTTAACTGTTCTTTTGTTGCCGGAATTCCGTCGTGCCGGTGACGTTTCTCGACGTTCCAGTGAGATACCCCGACCCGTGTGGTTCCTTTGTTCGTCGTTTGGGTTCATTCCGTGAACCGTGCGCCCGTCGCGAGTTTTCCCCGCCGACGGTTAACGTTCCGTTTTCCCGATTCGCGACCCATCGAGGCAAGTTAATCTTGCTACATGCTATATACTTTTATAATCTTCATTTTATAATGTTATACATTTGAAAATCTTATAGTTTACATATGAAATGTCGTTGAAAAATCGGATATGACAAATCTGAAATTTACTGTACACCTTATCTTATAAAATTCATTATAAATCATAGAAAAATCATTAGTATACGTTCTTTAGTTCGTTACGAAGCTAATTCAGAATACTATAACTTTATGAAATATTTACTTGCAAAATAAATTGTTTAAATAACGTAAAATGCAAATGAAAATGCCTTTAAACTGCTGTCCAGGGAAATTCCAGCAGCAAACTTTCAACTTGGAATATTCATAACTTCTTGTAGGGATAACCTGAGATGCTTATACTTATAAAACTGAAAACCTTATTGAATTATCTTTGTTTTGGTATAAGATACGTCTCTTTTGGAGAACATTTGTTATTTTTAAGCTATTTTACAAATTAGGGTGACGCTGAATTTCTGAACGGAACCTTCTTGTGCATTGTTAATCAATACATCTTTTATAGTTACTAATCGCTTTGAATATGCTATCCATAATAATATTATTATATCAATATTTATATCACATATTGTTTAGTTGTACATCCCACATTACCATTTTATAGTTTTATAACTTTTCGGATACCCGTTTGCATCCATCGCATTTAAGATACCTATAATTGCATCCATAGATCACATTACTACATAATAATGTGATATTAACATTCCATATTTAATAAATTGCATCCTAATTAATATTGGAACTATAAATGTAACCCTAATCGATAACTGTGCATCCATATCCTTGAAATTATATCTATTGGCATATCATATTACATGTTCCAGTTATTGTTCTGATAGTACTCATGCTTGTTTATTTATACACATGTTTATGTTAGTTTGATTATGAGCACCCACATGACATCTTGTACTTCTTGACATGACCTGTTACACTTCCTACTTGACATGACATGGTACCGTACACTCTTGACATGACATGACACCTTTATACATTACCTGGTTGACCTGATGTACCATGGCTTTACCTGTTACCTGATCTCATGCCTAATGCCGACAAACCCGACCATCCCTGCTGTCTATCCAGACAGACCTACTCTTACCGGATTTTGTGTTGGCATTAGTCCTTGATTACTGAATACCTGACCTGACATACATAGCTTGGGGGTATGGGGAAATCAAAGATGAACCTGACTTGTAACTCGACAGTTCACTACCGTTCGAGTGTACACATTCCTATTCTGTGCCTAACGGCATGTCTCGGTTTCGACCGAGAATATTGTGGCCGTGATCCCGGGTATGTACGGGGTAATACCGAGTGTACACATTCCTATTCTGTGCCTAACGGCATGTCTCGGTTTCGACCGAGAATATTGTGGCCGTGATCCCGGGTATGTACGGGGTAATACCGAGTGTACACATTCCTATTCTGTGCCTAACGGCATGTCTCGGTTTCGACCGAGAATATTGTGGCCGTGATCCCGGGTATGTACGGGGTAATACCGAGTGTACACATTCCTATTCTGTGCCTAACGGCATGTCTCGGTTTCGACCGAGAATATTGTGGCCGTGGTCCCGGGTATGTACGGGGTAATACCGAGTGTACACTTTCCTATTCTGTGCCTAACGGCATGTCTCGGCTGCAGCCGAGAATATTGTGGCCGTGGTCCCGGGTATGTACGGGATACTATTGGGTTACATCGACGATTCATCAATTGGTTTCAAAGACTTTAGAATAAAAAACCTGTTAGAACAGTTTAGTTACCCACTGCACATTACCCTGCTCTGTTATTTCTTGGTACTGCTTTATTCATGTTCATATTTGCATTGCTTATTACCATGTTTATATTATATACTTGATGTCATGACGCGCTGACGTCTGGGTTTTGCATGGCCCAGATTCTTTACCACTGTCGACGACCGAGCAGGAGTACTTCAGCCAGCAGGCTGAACTGTGAGTTCCTTAGAGTTTAGTTTATTTATTTCATTTCATTTCCAGATGTGAGCCCGCATTATGGGACGTACTGTTTATTCATTGTATTGGATCATTAGCTTCCGCACTTATTGTTTATTGATTCTTGTTATTATGGATTTGGACATGTATTAGATTAGCTTATTGTTTTGTTCTTGATATCTCTACAACCGTAATGTGACTGTGGATGGATTTTTCCTACCCACAGGTAGCATGGTTGGCTATGTCACGTGCCCAATCTTGCGTACTCTGGGAAGCGGGGCGTGACACAGTCAGCACAGGATTAGCAGTTGCCCTGAGCGAGCAGAGATACAGGGAGGTTCTGGACCGTCGCAACAGAGGCCACAGGAGCAGAGGCGACCCTTTACAGGACGCGGTCAGGGACGGGCTTTCACCTTGACCGCCGAGCAGGCAGAGGCGTCAGGAGACGTTGTTACAGGTACTCTACTCATACATTCCTTACCAGCTAGAGTACTATTTGATTCTGGAGTATCGCACTGTTTCTTGTCTGAGCATTTCACTGATACACACTCCATACCACATGAACCACTGACCAATGGCTGGGAGATACATACGGGTAATGATATTATAATATCTAGCCGAGAATGTAGATCATGTCCGGTTGTAGTGTGTGGCAGGGAATTCTATGCAAATTTCCTTCTGATTGGGACAGGCAGTTACGACGCAATTCTCGGGATGGATTGGATGAGTACCTTCCATGCAGTTATCGATTGTCGTGCAAGGAATGTGATCTTCCGCGTTCCCAATCACCCGGAATTTATTTTCGAGGGCGGAAGCGAATCTTTGGAGCCAGCCAAGTACAGAGCCAAGCCCAAGGAGCTGACAGCTATGGAGATTGATGAGAGCCCAGTCCCAGAAATTGTTCGGGACTTTCTGCACGTATTTCCTGAAGATCTACCAGGTCTGCCACCTTCTCGAATCTTGGAGTTCTCGATCGATTTGACTCCAGGTACGGCCCCAGTATCCAAATCCCCATACATAATGGCACCAGTTGAGTTGGCGGAATTGAAGAAGCAAATTGAAGAACTATTGGAGAAGGGATTTATTCGACCGAGCGCTTCACCGTGGGGTGCACCAGTTCTGTTAGTAAAGAAGATGGATGGATCGCTGCGAATGTGTATAGATTATCGAGAGCTGAACAAGGTTACAATAAAGAACAAGTACCCAATCCCGCGCATCGACGACTTATTCGATCAGCTAAGTGGGGCCAAGGTATTCTCGAAGTTAGACCTCCGTTCTGGATATCATCAAATCAGAGTAGCAGCCGAGAATGTATGCAAGACGGCTTTCAGGACCCGATATGGACATTACGAGTTCCTTGTGATGCCGTTCGGTGTTACCAATGCCCCAGCAATATTCATGGACCTGACGAACAGGGTGTTTGCAAAGTACTTGGACATATTTGTCGTTGTGTTCATCGACGACATACTTGTCTACTCGAAGACCCGAGAGGAGCATGTTCATCATTTGCGCACGGTTCTACAAATTCTTCGGGAAGAGAAGCTGTATGCGAAGCTAAGCAAGTGTGAATTCTGGCTCGACAAGGTTCAGTTTTTGGGACATATTGTTTCGGGCGAAGGCATCTCGGTGGACCCGGCAAAGATAGAATCTGTCAGAGATTGGCCAACGCCGAAGTCACTGGCCGAGATCAGGAGTTTTCTGGGATTGGCAGGTTATTATCGGAAATTCGTCCAAGACTTCTCAAGAATCGCTGAACCATTGACGAGGCTGACACGGAAGGACGTACCGTTTACGTGGACAGAGGAGTGCACTCAGGCATTTGACACACTGAAGCAGAAGTTAACCACGGCGCCTATTCTTACAGTACCAGATGATTCCGGTGGTTTGGTGATACACAGTGATGCCTCAGGGAAGGGATTAGGCTGTGTTCTGATGCAGCACGGCCGAGTGGTTGCTTACGCCTCTCGACAACTAAGGAATCACGAGAAGAACTACCCTACGCATGACTTGGAGTTAGCTGCGGTAGTCTTTGCGTTGAAGATTTGGAGGCACTATCTATTGGGCGAGAAAGTGGAGGTATACACGGATCATAAAAGTTTGAAGTACGTCTTCACTCAGAAGGAACTAAACATGAGGCAGCGCCGATGGCTAGAACTGATGGCAGATTATGACTTGGACCTTCAGTATCACCCGGGGAAGGTGAATGTTGTACCAGATGCGCTCAGTCGCAAGCCAACGGTCATGAAGTTGACCGGTCAGAGGAACATTATTGAGGACTTCCAAAGACTCGAGCTTGAAGTCGTTACACCGGGCGCACTCGGTCAACTTTGGCAACTACAAGTGCAGTCTTCTCTGGTGAATCGCATCAAGGCTGCACAAGCGGGTGATCCCCGATTGCAAAAGTTCAGGGTGCAAGTAGAAGCCGGGCTGAGAACGGACTTGATTATACATGAAGATGGCTCTCTGAGATTCGGTAGCAAACTCTGCGTACCCAAGGGAGATGTCCGAGAGGAAGTACTGGCTGAAGCGCATAGTTCAGCTTATTCTGTGCATCCGGGAGGTACGAAGATGTATCGGGACCTAAAGCAGCATTTTTGGTGGAACGGAATGAAGCGGGAAATTGCGAGGTTCGTATCCAGGTGCTTGGTATGCCAGCAGGTGAAGGCGGAGCATCAGAGGACAGCGGGATTGTTACAACCACTGCCGATACCAGAATGGAAGTGGGAGCACATTACCATGGATTTCGTGACGGCCTTACCACGGAGCCCTAGGGGTAACAACGCCATTTGGGTTATCGTCGATCGCCTCACGAAAGCTGTACACTTCATACCATTCCGAGTGGGACAGTCGACAGAGTCACTGGCAGAGAGATATATGCAGGGGATTGTACGACTTCACGGTGTTCCAGTCAGCATTGTGTCAGATCGGGGCACCAGATTCTTGTCGCACTTTTGGAGGAGCCTACAGGAGAGCTTGGGTATCCGCCTCAAATTCAGCACAGCTTATCACCCGCAGACGGATGGACAATCCGAGCGTACGATTCAGACGCTCGAGGATATGTTGAGAGCCTGTATGTTGGACTTTCAGGGTTCCTGGGAGGACCATCTGCATCTAGTCGAGTTTTCTTATAACAATAGTTATCAAGCTAGTATTCAGATGGCTCCTTTTGAAGCACTTTACGGGCGGAAGTGTCGATCCCCAGTATGTTGGGATGATGTGGGAGAACGAAGATTACTGGGCCCCGAACTCATTGTTCAGACAGTCGACAAGGTCCAAATAATCAGGTAGCGGATTAAGACGGCTCAGGATCGACAGAAGAGTTGGGCAGATACCAGCAGGAAGGCACTAGAATTCGAAGTCGGAGATCACGTGTTCTTGAAGATTTCCCCTACCCGTGGAGTTATCAGGTTCGGAGGTCGGGGAAAGCTTAGTCCCCATTTTATCGGACCTTTTGAGGTGCTAGAGCGAGGAGGAGAGGTGGCCTACCAACTTGCCTTGCCTCCATCGCTAGCTGGTGTGCACAATACCTTTCACGTGTCACAGTTGCGGCGTTATGTTCGGGATGAGAGCCATGTCTTGGACTATTCGGAGCTAGTGTTGGGTACCGATCTATCGTACGAGGAGCAACCCACTACCATCCTCGACCGCAGAGAGAAAGTGCTGAAGAATAAGGTCATTCCGTTAGTACGAGTGTCTTGGGGCGGTCGTTCCCCAGGGGAATCCACCTGGGAGCGGGAGGAAGATATCCGCGCACGTTTTCCGCATCTCTTTGTGTAGTCCTGTTGTTTTTCTTGTATCCTTGTTAAATTTCGAGGACGAAATTTTTGTAAGGGGGGTATGATGTAAATCCCCGTTTCTATCTCAATAAAAGTTTCTAATTTTCCAAATATCCCCGAGCTTTCCTTTCTTTTCCCTCGAAAATTTTGTAGGAAAATGGTTGCTTAAATTCCAATATTTAAATTAATCTAAAACTCAAAACCCAAAATTTGTTTTAAAACCTAAAACAAAACCCAAACTAAATAAATCATTCTCTTTCTATAAAAACCCTCAGCCTATAGAATTTTTCCCCATAAAAATGAAAACAATTAAACATTTAACCCCGGCCCAGCAACTTTCCTCAGACCGTGTCTATAAAATAAAACCCCAGCCCATTCCCAAATTCCCTATTTTATTTCCTTCTCCTCGGCCCAGCCCGTCCCCTCCTCAGCCACTATAAAAAAAAATTCAAGGGAATTAAACAATTAATTTAAACTTCCCCGGCCCAGCCCGTCTCCAAGCCCAACTCCCTCCTGACACGACCCGACCCGCCTCTACTCCCTCCTTCTTCCCCAACGGTAACTTTTTCCCGCTCGCGATCCGCTTCCTTCACCGCAGCTCACGCCCACGCCCACGCTCACGCCTTGCCGTTACTCCCTCACGATCCCTCAATCTCCTCCCCTCATCTCCCCTATCTCCCTCACACCCACACTTCTCTCTCACTTTCAAAATTCCTCACCCCTCTCTCTCTCGAAAACCCACTAACCCACTGCACTCGACTCCCTCCAACGACGGCGAACCTCCTCGTCGACCCCTCATTCATCATCCCTCGCTTCTCTTCCACCCACAGAACCCTCCTCCATCTTCCTCCACCAACCTAGAACCCCTACACACCCAACCCCGTACTCCCGAGCCTCACCTGCACCCATTCGACTACCACCATACACCCTCACGCCGGCGATCCCCTATCTCGTCGTCGACCTCTACACTCTCTTCTCCTCAGCCTCATCTCGCTCACGACAACACCCGAGCCCTACTCTCTCTCTCTCTCTCTTCAAAAATACCAAAACACAAGAACCCACACACACAACCCGACACCCCGTTGCTCATCGCCGGAGCGCCGCCGCCGACCGTCGTCGACCCCAGCGCACTCGCAGAGGACCACTAAGCACCCCCTTAACTTCCAGTGACCGTGCAACGGCTCCGGACAGCTCCGACGTCAAATCCGTATCGCGAGCCGAGGCCG
This sequence comes from Agapanthus africanus, assembly GCA_030015575.1. Lineage (NCBI taxonomy): Eukaryota > Viridiplantae > Streptophyta > Magnoliopsida > Asparagales > Amaryllidaceae > Agapanthus > Agapanthus africanus. Next base: position 498,597,627 of record CM057347.1, on the reverse strand, counting down.
TGCAAACCAATCCACGCCGTTCGACGCGCGTTCGTGACGTTACCGCCGCCGTACATCCACGAAACGTTTCCAGGCAAGTAATTTACTTGCTACATGCTAATCTACACGTATTACAAACTCAAACAGATAAGTTATGAAATTACAATTTCCGATAAAATTAAACGACATACCTGTTCGATGCGTGATCCCAATGAAAATACTCACCTAATTTGACGGAATTGGATTGTTTCTGTTGGCCCATGTATTGACGAATATCTTGTATAAATTGTTAGTTATATGTATGCCCTAGAGGCCATTACTGTACATATGATGTATATAGTAGTGGATGCTAGGACGTATATAGGGAGGACTTTCTTGCTCGACATGATAGTATGCTATCTGGTTGATCTTTACCTTAACGTGTATGCTGATTGTCTCTCTGTTACATGTTGGTAAAGCCCTTAGGATCTGTACTTGACTACCTGGACTATGATGCGGATCATACTAGTGGGGACATGGTAGTCCATAAGTACATCCTTCAAAGTCCCTAGTCGTGGGTGTATCGAGACGGGGCATCGATATACCAGAGTAGACTGGCGTATACCTTCTCGACCCATACAGATGGGCGATGGATGATCCCATATCCATTGGTGTTTGACATCAGAGATGATATACGGGTGCTCAGTAGAGACTGGGTACACTGGACGGACTCGCCGAGAACTCCCAGATGGTATTATACCTCACGTCAGATGGCAGTTCTCTGGTGACACTGGTACAGAGTAGTCTGTTGACCCGAGATCGTCATAGAGTCTTGTGTGGTTCCCACTGTGCTTTGATTTCCATCTTACCACGTCCAAGAGGGCGTGCAAAACGGTGGTTTTTGGGTACAGTCCCGAGTCACATGGAGGCAATGAGCGATAGGAGGGGATTCGTCTCTCCCGGTATAGGGAGTTGATGTTGCGCTGTGTTCGATTGGCTATAACAGGAAATCCCTGGCCAGGGTTGCTGAGATTTACTGGTAAGTGTTACCAGTAGTTTCTCGAAAAGTTATAGACCTCATATCGACACGACTTATCGAGCTATTGGGGTCTGACGTTTACCACCCCTAGGTGAGATATGCGACATATCAGACGATCAGACCGGACTGTACGGTAGTGTTACTGGTCGGATTCACTGGAGTGTGAGCGGGCTTGCTCGTCGATCTTCAGATCGCTCAATACCCGGGTGGCCGTTACGTTTAGCAGACCGCTTGCGGCTTGTGGGTGCTTGATATGATCATCATCTGCTGCCGGCGTATTGACGAGTCTTTAGAGTCCTACACAGAGGTTTCCTGGCTCAAGCGAAACGAAATAGGAGCGCATATGAGATATGTGCGGGACCGAGAATAATGCGTGTATGTGATACCGTATTTCATTCTCGCGATGAATGTGTCGAATGGTTATATGCGATATAACCTAGTTATCGAATCGAGGGTTGATTCGATAAGCCGATACATTGGATACTAGTCGGTTATATGCGATATGACCGGATCGCTAAATCAAGTGTTGATTTAATGATTTAATGCATAATTATATATTTGATATATTACTTTGCGTTAACTAGTATCGGTTCACTTAAGATGGATTTTCTCACTCGGATGTACACATTGTATATGTGATATACTTTTGTGCACTTGATTGTATCATGTTTGATGATACATGTTATGCTAGGGTTTTTGTGTAAAGATCAAACCATGGTTACATGATTATGGTTAGGGTTTTGTTTTATTCACTTATTTATTTATCCATTTCATTTTGGAAATTAAATGGAAAAGAGAAAAGAATGGTGGCTTTTTTTGGAGTTTAGTTGAAGCTTCATGAAGCTTTGATCAAGTCAACCATTCTTATCTCATCCTTAACCCTAACCATTCCCACTAACCACGATTCATTCTCTACACTTGACTATAGTTAACATTATGATAAGTTTTATTTTTCTATTGATTTTAAAATAACTTATCATAATTCTATCTTCTTCTTCTTCATCTTCTTCCATGAAGAAACCTCCACTTCATCAATGGTGATTGATGAAGATGAGTGAGAAATCCAATTCTAAAGTGAACCCAACTCCTATTTCTTCATCCTCTACCTCTTGCCAAGTAGTATAGGGTGTTTCCTTCACAAGTTTTCAAAGCTTGATGAAGTTGGAGCTTGTTCTTGCGATACCTCGACGTAGATCATCTTCGGCATCGAACCGACGATCAAGCCCGCCCATTCTTCGATGATACCGACGCTAGAGCCCAAGACATGATTTGGACAGCGAGGGGACTTCATTGCGGAGCCGTGGAGGTGGTGGACCGGATCTACAAAGGTTGTATATCCGTTCCCTTAGTTAAAATGTTAACTAGTTTGCTTGTTTCGCCTAAATATCTAGTAAACGATCCGTAGTCGGGTTTGTAGGCACCCGTAAAATTTGATTTGTGCATGTTTGATCACTTGTGAGACTTCACTAGAGTGCCTAGGAACCCTACAGTGGTATCAGAGCCTAGCTAGAGCCTTAGGCGAAGTCTAGACGGATTTTGAACTCCGAACGAACCCGAAATCCTAACACACCCATACTCTCTGTCCAATTTTCAAAAACAGGGATTTTTCTATATTAAAAATATTCAGAAAAACATGCAGGAATATATAAGAGTTACTGTGAAGTCGTATACCCTAATTCCATTAAAGCGCCGCGCTTCCGCGGCACGAGCATGGCTCGTGCGGCGGAACCGCGGCTGTTTTGTCGTGTTGTGAGGTGTTGTTTGCACAGTAACTCCTATTTAACAGTGCTGGTTTTCCTGGGTATTTTTAATATTTTTTCAAGAGTTGAATTTTCTGGGGTTGTTTTGGGGATTCGGTGTTTCGATCGGGGTATCAAATTTTGTCTTTTTGGCTTTCCGGATAAATTTTAGAATATGTTAAAAAGTTCGACCGGATATAAATACCCAATTTTTCCCCTGTCGGGAAATTTCCAAGTGTTGGATTTTTCCGAAGTTTAACGACGTTCTAAGTAGTGCAAGTAACTCGATGGACCCTCTAGAAGACAACAAAGCTTAACTCGATTATGTGACCGTCTTGAACTGCCCTTTGAACCTTCGGGTTTGGGGCAGTACGGCGTGCCACATGTGAGGCGTTGGCTTGACCCTTCTACGGCTGGACCGTTGGTACTGAGGCACGAACGGAATGTTGTTAGACTTGTTTCATGTGTTGATCTGTATCGGGAAAACTTGGGTGTTCGATTGTTCGATCGGAAAGTTTAACATTTTCTGTTTATCTGGAATGGGATACAATAATTGGAATTCACAGTAGTTATGTGATAACTGAATGAATGTTATAAACATAGCAGTTTAGTCTCACTTGATCGGTTGCCACGGAATTTTGATGCGATCAAAAGTCCGTCGCAATCACGTAGCGTACGCGGATACTCGCCGGGTAAACTTAATAGACAGCCTCACTCCATAGCTCCGACCAAGTGACTGTAGGAGAACCCCGTCGCCGAAAGCATCCGTTCGGGTGCTCGCGGCAGCGGTGTTCCGCCTTGGTGCACTTCGTCGACGGCGTCGGGGGTGCGGCCGCCTACTAAAGTTTGCGACGAGCATTCGATCAGGATGTCGGGAATCTCGTTGAATTGCCCGACTTAATATTGAAAAGTGTTTTCGATTTTGAGACTAAAATGCGGGGTTTATAATTGTTAGGCATGCGATGTCTAAGGAATTCATTTGATCAGGCATGTGATGTCTAAAGAGGTTGCGGATTCCAACTGTTGTAGTTTTACACTTTCTTTTCTGTGACCGTAAGTGTAATATGTGATATCGCCGGTTTCGTTGCTATATGTCAACGACAATTGGGATGGACATATTTACTTACGTTGATGACATGTGATGTTATGTGTTGCTGGATATGTTATATTGGATCGTCGTGTTTGAATAGCCGGGGGTTTTTATGTGAGATGAGTGTTTTTCATTTTCATTCATGTAAAAACTTGTATGTAATATTCTTTTATTTGGGGCACTTCCAGGTAGCGGAAGTAGTCACCGTTTGTATATTATTTACTTTTCCGCACTAGGATAGACCCAAGGAGGGGAGCACAAGTAACCGGGTTCTGGAGTCCAGTGGGAGACCAACTCGAGGAGTCGAGTCCGGGTCTCCTAACTCCAGAATTGGTAGGGTTGCTTGCCGTTCTCGTAGGGGTCTAGGGGTGTGGGTTTGGTTATTCATCGCGACCGTGGAATCCGTGTTTTATACTGGCTCGTATTGAAAACACGGACGTCCTAGTATATCCAATATTTCATATGATTCTTCTGCTGCGATATCTGTGATGTGATCATGTGATGTTCTGTGATAGATACAGTATATAGTATATATGATATATTATATAGACGTTACTTATGTTTTACACCCGTGCTAGCCCTGCCCCGCTCTGCCGTTAGTTACCTAACCTAACGGTGCACGAGGGGACATCGAGGCGAATGCGGATGGTATAAGTGTACGTCGTATTTATCTGTGATGTTTAGGTACATAAATGATGGGACTTCATTAATGTGATTAATGAAATAAAAGAAACCTAAGATGTTGTAGAATCGAATTTCAAAATAAAACAGGTAGCTACAGTTCTTGCTTTGCACAGCGGTATATGCGATATATCCTGCACCTTATTCGATAAGGAAAGGACCGAGATCCCTTCACCGGGAGTGACTCCTTTAGCAATAACTGGCAGATGCTACACACTCGGTTTGTCTTTTGATTGCTTTTAAGTGTTTTTGCTTTGCACAGTGATATATATGATATATCCCGCACCTCATTCGACGAGGAAAGGACCGACAATCCCTTCACCGGGAGTGACTCCTTTAGCAAAACTAGAAAAGCCTCAAAAGCACTCCATTTTAAAACCATTTGATTCTACAACGATATCAAGTTCATTACGCAATAGATTTTCAGAAAAACCTGTCGTAGCCCTCCGTCATTTCAGATAAGTAGTAGTTAGTATTCGTGCTACGTTTGTTGGCCTGCGTCAAGGCGTAGTGTGCGGTAGCTAACTGGTGCTTATCTGCATAAGCATATGATGTGATTGGATTAGGGTAGTCGTGCGACTTTGTTGGCCTGCGTCAAGGGTCGTGCGGGTGGGTTTAATTCAATCAGGAAATGACGGGTTGAACTTGACTAGCGGACTATGGTTTGTTGGCCTGCGTCAAGGTCATAGGACGCTAGGGGCAAAATATTATCGGGAATTTCAAGAGTTGAAATTTGCAATGAGATTGCATACCTTCTATGAGATAGTTGGATCCCGATACCCGCTGCGAGTAAGAGTTACTCCTGGGAGAGTTTTATACATTACAATTAGCCGATCAAGTAGGTGTCTAGAAAGGTGTTAACGAGGTTACGCCTCTGGGAAAACGAGGTTTACATTAATTAGGTTCGTGCGAAAGCACGGGGGACCTCCCTCAAAGTACCGACACTGGCCTGGCTGAAAGATTGGCGAACTTGTAGTGTGTAATTAATCCCGGCTAGTCTTTCCTTTTAGGGTTTGAAGGAAGATTTGATAAAAAGCAGTGGGAGCCATCCTGATTAGATAAAATAATAACCAATCTATTCTTGCAAGAGCGCACGCTGAGTGTTTTCTTCTCCCTCTCTCCAGGTAGCGACCATATCACGCCTTAATCAAGATAATAATACGGATATTTGACCGAACCCGCTTGTTATACTGAGCTGGGGAACGTTGGTCCCGCTCCAACTTATAATTGTTATAAGACAGAGCAGGAAATTGGGGAATACCAGAATTCCCGTGCCGCCCAAACGAAGAGAGTGCATGCTGATGCATCATCTTCGGGTGTGTTCATTACAGAGAACTGTTTCTCACTGTCCTTTACGTCCTGGGTATGTGATACCAGATCAGGATCCCAGATATGTAATATGTTAATTAGGGCTACAGAAAGGTAGAGAACTGAGAACGGGTGATAAGTTTCATGAGGCAGAAAACGGGGCAAGTGTTGCAGCCAAGTCTGTTGGTCACTGTCACCCTGTATTACGAATACATTGATTCTGAACGAATGTTATTAGATACCGAACCTGATATACAAAATCATATCTATCTCTTTATTAGTAAAGAAATGATAAAATTTTGTATTGTTGGATAATGTTTTGAACATTTCCTATATCAAAAGTTGATCGGTTCAGGCACGTTATCTAAAAGCATTAATGTTCTAAATCAAACTACAGTTCTTAGTATACTGAACACACACAAGAGGAAGAGTTCAGAAATGAACGGATTCTTCTTGAGGTATTGTAGACTAGGTCAGATCAATGTGACCCGACTAGCTGAAGTTACATTTAGATGTATATTTAAATCAGTTTGAATTTGCATCTTATGAAACTTGCCAGTCATGTCATAAAGATAAGATGACCATAACTCCGTTTACTGGAAACAGAGAAAGAGTTAGTAAACTCTTGGGATGATACATGTTGATGTATAAAGGTCCCCTGTCTACATATGCCAAGACCGGTTCTTTGTACTTCATTACATTCTCTGATAATCTCTCAAGATTCAGACATATGTTCCTGTTGAAACACAAGTCTGAACCTTTTGAGATATTCACAGAATATGATTTAGAAGTAGAAAACCAAAATACGGGTATAAGTATTATGTCCTTTGATGTGATCAAGGAGGAGAATACTAGAGCACGGAATTCCTGGACTATTTTAAAGGAGAATGAGATTCTCTCTCAGCATTACTCCTCTGTATACACCATAGCACGATGGTATATCAGGGCGGAGCAATCACACCCTATATGATAAGGTGTGCTCTATGATGAGTACTACTGAGTTACCTTTTTCCTTTTTGGGAGTTATGCACTTGAGAAGCTGCATACCTATTGAATAGGGTTCGAATCAAATCAATGCCTACCACTTCATATGTGATATGGAAAGGGAAGAGCCCATATCTTAAGTTGGTTAAGATTTGGGGTTGTCCGGTGTTCACAACAGAATACTGCATTTTATACCGTCCATTCTTACGCTCGTGTGTTTATAGGTAGGTGCTTTTGATCTGTGTTTGTTACATATTTACAGAGTACAGGTTTTCAGTCCAAATATTGCAAATCATGACAAAATCTCCACAGTTACACCAAATACAGAACATCTGTTGACAACAGATAAAAGCCGGGTTCCGGTCATCCATATCCGTCCGGTGCTGCGTACCGGTTCCAGGGACAAGACATATGACAGCAGTCATTCGTGTCTCGGACAAGCACGGAGCACGAGAGGGGCTGCACAAGAATCAATGGGTGCGCGGAGCTCAAGAGAGATAAAGTCAAAAGTGAAGAAAAGATAACAATCTTGGACTATGAATTCTGCTGATATTCTGGAAGAAATTATCAGAAAATACATGTACCAGACAAGAGGGGACAGGAGACCAGGAAAACACTCAGAAGCCCACACCCTAAACCCACAGTAGGGGCGCGGATCCGCGGCCATAGGGGGCTATAGGCGGCGGATCCGCGGCCGTACAGTGGCCTTGTTCTGTCGTTTTTCAGGGGCTTTTTGGTAATCTTATCTTGGGTCTGGTGGTTGCCCTAGAACTCCATTCTCCTGCCTATAAATACAGCAGTTTTGAGCTTAACCAAAGGAGCTTTTCTTTGTTCTCTTTTTTGTAGAATTTTGTTCTTCTTCTTCCTCTTCTTCATTCTTTCTCCATTAAATTGTAGTGAGAGCTTTTGAGTGGAAGATTAATGAAGATGAGGGTTCTTTATCTTTCTTGTTAGTTTGCTCCCCCTTGAGATTTCTGCTTTCTCTTGCTCATTCAATCTCTTCATTGAGGTTGAATGGTTAAGAGTTAGTTATTGATCTCAAGGGTCGTATTTTCTTCCGGGACTAGCACTTCATTTCACATGCGTTTTCTACCCTTCCCTTGATCTTGCAACCTCTTCATTGAGCTTGCAAGTTTAAGGGTTGGCTATTGAGCACATACTTGGCTTGGGTCCTAGTTCCGTATTCTTTTATTACTCGCTTTTTATTACCTTGTCTTTATTTCCATGCACTTTTATTTCATGCACTTTAATACTTGTATCTTTTCTTTTCTTTGTTCTTTTCTTTTTGTTCTCTTTTGTTTATTTTGTGAATGTTGTAATTATTGTTGTTGTTAAGAATGAATAAGGTATTGTAAGTTAATGTTTCTTTGCCAATTCCTTTTCCCGTTATTTTCTATTTGAACTCCGCCCGAACCATACGCAAGCGCTCCGTTAGGCACCGTACCCTGACAAGGTAACGGTGATTCCTAACCACGACCGGTTGCGTTCGGTTTGGCCGGAGGCGAAAGCAAGAGACAAGAACGGAAGGACAAGGGTAAATAAGCCGGATTCCACGAATACCGCGCTTAAATCCCCTAATCCACGTTGTTGCCAATTGCTTAGCTTCAATTGGTCAAGACTCGGCTCAAAGGTTTTGAGTACAGATTTCTTAGCTTACAATCTCGTATTTTCTTAACAACTTTATACTTGCAGATAAACACATAGGTTAGTCTCAAACAAACACATACAGATTCTTTATTGACTCGTCTAAGACAAGAAGGTAAGATACCACCATCTCCCTGTGGACCGACCCGTGCTCACCGGCTAGCTGCATAGCGACACCGTCCTGATCGCGGTTACACTTTAAATCTTTGAACATCCGACACGCCATCGGCGTGCGATCATCCGGCCTATGTCTAAAAGCAAAATCCGGATAAGCTCGAGGCAAATACTGTTATGTAGAACTGGAATGGTTCCAGCTATACAAATTACAGCAGATGATTTGATAAAACCAAAGGATTCAATAGTTACCGACGAACCTCAGCCTCTCCGCCGATCTAGTAGGGTTCCTCACCCACCTGAGAGATACTTCGGTTTCTCTATAACAGTGGGAGCGAGGATTACATCATGAGATGATGACCCAACTAGTTTCGAGCTGGCCATCAGGAGTAAGACTCTGTAAGAATGGCTGGATGCTTAGTGATCTGAGATGGAATCCTTATACACCAGCAAAGTATGGACTTTAGCTGCTATATCTGAAGGGTTAAATCCCCATCAGCAGCAAGTAAATCTTGAGAAGATTACTTGGTGTACATGGAAAGGTTGAGACTTTCAAAGCTAGACTTGTTAAAGGTTTGCATCATTGACCAGGTGTGGATCATGATGAAACTTTTTCAAGTAGCTATGCTTAAGTCCATCCAGATCCTACTTGCCACGGCTACATACCATGACTACAATATCTGGCGGTTGGGTGTCTTGACTGCTTTTCTAAATGATGATTTGGAAGACAGCGTCTATAAGTACACAGCCAGAGGGCTTCGTAGACAGTGGGAGCAGCGGAAACGTGTGCAAGATGTTTTATAGGATAAAGCAGACATCGCGGAGTTGGAACATCTGTTTTGATGGATAAGTCAAAGAGTTTGACATCATCAAAATGGTAGATGAACCTTGTATATACAAAAAGGTAGTAGGGAGTATGGTGATGATCCTCGTAGAGTACGTGGATAACATACTCTTGATAGGGAAGGAGTTTCCTATGCTACGCTCGGTCAATCTCCGTTTATCACACTAATTCTCCATATAGGATCAAAGTGATACCTCCTAAATCCTGGATTTTGGATCTATGAGATAGATCTAAATGGATGTTAGGATTCTCACTAGTTGTAGTGAGATGGTATCAAATGATCCTGGGGAAAATCACTGGAAGTGTTCCAGGGTGATAAAGACGACTGAATGTTAGTCACAGACATTGTCTATACCCTCAGTAAAAGGACGGTATGTTGGAAGAGTTCCAAGCTAGATACCGTGACATACTAGACGATAAAGGCAGGATACATCGCTACTTAAGATGCTACCAAAGAAGCTGTTTGGGTGTATATAGGTTCATGAGATGAACTATGTTCCTACCATTGTGAGACAATGGAGTTGTGGCTTATGCCAAGGAACGCCGGTCCCATCAATGATCCAGACATATTCTAAGGCAGTATCACTTGATCATGGAGATGGTTGATCTCCAGGGAGATCGAGGTTAGGAGAGTAGACTCAGAGGACAACACAGCGGATCCACTCACAAAGGCCTGTTCCCAGAGAGAGACTTTTATGGGATGGTTGAGTATGAGATACTACAACCACTGCTACAGATGGCCCTAGTGCAAGTGGGAGATTGTTAGTTATATGTATGCCCTAGAGGCCATTACTGTACATATGATGTATATAGTAGTGGATGCTAGGACGTATATAGGGAGGACTTTCTTGCTCGACATGATAGTATGCTATCTGGTTGATCTTTACCTTAACGTGTATGCTGATTGTCTTTCTGTTACATGTTGGTAAAGCCCTTAGGATCTGTACTTGACTACCTGGACTATGATGCGGATCATACTAGTAGGGACATGGTAGTCCATAAGTACATCCTTCAAAGTCCCTAGTCGTGGATGTATCGAGACGGGGCATCGATATACCAGAGTAGACTAGCGTATACCTTCTCGACCCATACAGATGGGCGATGGATGATCCCATATCCATTGGTGTTTGACATCAGAGATGATATACGGGTGCTCAGTAGAGACTGGGTACACTGGACGGACTCGCCGAGAACTCACAGATGGTATTATACCTCACGTCAGATGGCAGTTCTCTGGTGACACTGGTACAGAGTAGTCTGTTGACCCGAGATCGTCATAGAGTCTTGTGTGGTTCCCACTGTGCTTTGATTTCCATCTTACCACGTCCAAGAGGGCGTGCAAAACGGTGGTTTTTGGGTACAGTCCCGAGTCACATGGAGGCAATGAGCGATAGGAAGGGATTCGTCTCTCCCGGTATAGGGAGTTGATGTTGCGCTGTGTTCGATTGGCTATAACAGGAAATCCCTGGCCAGGGTTGCTGAGATTTACTGGTAAGTGTTACCAGTAGTTTCTCGAAAAGTTATAGACCTCATATCGACACGACTTATCGAGCTATTGGGGTCTGACGTTTACCACCCCTAGGTGAGATATGCGACATATCAGACGATCAGACCGGACTGTACGGTAGTGTTACTGGTCGGATTCACTGGAGTGTGAGCGGGCTTGCTCGTCGATATTCAGATCGCTCAATACCCGGGTGGCCGTTACGTTTAGCAGACCGCTTGCGGCTTGTGGGTGCTTGATATGATCATCACCTGCTGCCGGCGTATTGACGAGTCTTTAGAGTCCTACACAGAGGTTTCCTGGCTCAAGCGAAACGAAATAGGAGCGCATATGAGATATGTGCGGGACCGAGAATAATGCGTGTATGTGATACCGTATTTCATTCTCGCGATGAATGTGTCGAATGGTTATATGCGATATAACCTAGTTATCGAATCGAGGGTTGATTCGATAAGCCGATACATTGGATACTAGTCGGTTATATGCGATATGACCGGATCGCTAAATCACGTGTTGATTTAATGATTTAATGCATAATTATATATTTGATATATTACTTTGCGTTAACTAGTATCGGTTCACTTAAGATGGATTTTCTCACTCGGATGTACACATTGTATATGTGATATACTTTTGTGCACTTGATTGTATCATGTTTGATGATACATGTTATGCTAGGGTTTTTGTGTAAAGATCAAACCATGGTTACATGATTATGGTTAGGGTTTTGTTTTATTCACTTATTTATTTATCCATTTCATTTTGGAAATTAAATGGAAAAGAGAAAAGAATGGTGGCTTTTTTTGGAGTTTAGTTGAAGCTTCATGAAGCTTTGATCAAGTCAACCATTCTTATCTCATCCTTAACCCTAACCATTCCCACTACCCATGATTCATTCTCTACACTTGACTATAGTTAACATTATGATAAGTTTTATTTTTCTATTGATTTTAAAATAACTTATCATAATTCTATCTTCTTCTTCTTCATTTTCTTCCATGAAGAAACCTCCACTTCATCAATGGTGATTGATGAAGATGAGTGAGAAATCCAATTCTAAAGTGAACCCAACTCCTATTTCTTCATCCTCTACCTCTTGCCAAGTAGTACAGGGTGTTTCCTTCACAAGTTTTCAAAGCTTGATGAAGTTGGAGCTTGTTCTTGCGATACCTCGACGTAGATCATCTTCGGCATCGAACCGACGATCAAGCCCGCCCATTCTTCGATGATACCGACGCTAGAGCCCAAGACATGATTTGGACAGCGAGGGGACTTCATTGCGGAGCCGTGGAGGTGGTGGACCGGATCTACAAAGGTTGTATATCCGTTCCCTTAGTTAAAATGTTAACTAGTTTGCTTGTTTCGCCTAAATATCTAGTAAACGATCCGTAGTCGGGTTTGTAGGCACCCGTAAAATTTGATTTGTGCATGTTTGATCACTTGTGAGACTTCACTAGAGTGCCTAGGAACCCTACATAAATCTCACTGGAAATTTACGACTGTTAGTGACTAAAACGAATACCCCCAAATATACCCGTAAAACTAGAAATTTCACGTATCTGAAAGTTGTTAAAATTACCATAAATTATGTATCTACTGGAATGATCTGTTCGAGGGCTTAAATCGAAGCTGGCTCGACGAACTTTAACCCCATGTAAGTTTCTAATGGTTTCTGTGCTGAAACTGCGACGATATTTGGATCGGAGTGCGACTCTGGACTGCAGTCCAGAGCGACTCTGGTTACTATTTACTGCCTCATAATGCGTGCCATTTTGTTTCCTGAATTCGTATGTTGCGGAACTCTATAGTGTATTAAAGTTGAATCTGTTAGATAAACAACACAAGTGGTTTCATTCCGTTTTATGGTCGTTTGCTATTGAAATTGTAAATAAAAAGGGCAGGACGTATAACAGTTCAGAACAGATTCAGAAGTGAAATACTAATGTTAAACAGTGTATAACTTTCGACGTACAGACGCGATTGAGAATCCGTCTGTTGCGTTGAATACCCTAATGAAAACAATAGATTTTATTCAACTGTAGCGTTGCTAAATTCTGAACCCAACTGGGTGAAATTCGTGTCGCGAAACGGATGTTCAGTTCAGAAACTGAGTTTCCAGCCGCGAGCACTTAAAATAAAACTGCTGTAACTTGAATGCCGGGAATCCGATCGAACTGAAATTAATTTTGGTGAACTGCTGACAGAGTGTACTATTTATCGTATTTGTATCATTTCATTAGATTCCGAATATATGAATTTATGCAAATTTTGTAAGTTGATGACGTGCATATTGGTTCATAACATACTTGGCTTGTTAATGGCATACATACACATATCTTACCCCATTTGCCATATACTTAGTATTAGTGCGTGTTAGAGTCAGTGGACATTGCATTATCGTGCGAGATTGATATTGGTCTAGGAGTGACGAGTACACCAATGGAAAGTGGACATTCGTGACAGTGATTGATACAGTGAACAGTGATAAAACCGTGCCATTAGTTTACTTGTACACGACTAAATTAAAATCATAAATAGTGTAAATCTGAGAAAAAAGGAAAAATCGAAGTGGAAAGAGAATCGTATTTAGCGGGACCGTGTTTAGAGTATGATCATTCGAGCAGTGATATATATATATATATTAGGTAGGATCTAGCGATCCGGCTGACAGGGTTATGTCCCGGGCATGTGGGTCGTTGTCTCGGGTATGTACGAGACTCCTGTCAAACATGATCCTCCTTTCCACTATACGATTTCAAACTTGACTTAGAGACTGATAGGGACACAGATTCATACTTTGCATCATATAGTGATATAGCGATTACACGCCTTGTACTTTCATTGTTATTATCTCATTTACATGTTTCACCTCATTATAATAATATTGCTATTATGTCGCTCTGACGACCTGAGTATGCATGCTCAGATCTCGTGGAAGGACCAGCGTAGGAGACGGATCTATCTTTCGAGTTCACGGAGATCTAGTCTGGTGTACTTTCTTTCTTTACTGCTTTTCATAAAAGAGATCGTGAAATTGAACTTGGTTAGTAACTGTTCCTGTTATTTGTAATTTGTAAACAATGGATTTTAATGTAATAATTTAGTGATGTAATTCCTTTAATACTGTGCTTTGTTTACTGATTACCATGTAATGCTAGAAGCCGAAGTGTGACTACGGCGGCATTATTTCTTGACCGTAGGAGCATGGCTGGTCTAGTCATCCCTCGTTTTCCGTATTTTGGAAAGCGGGGCGTGACAGACCTAAAAGCCCATTTTCCTCGTCGACGTCCAAGCTTCCCAAGTGCTCAAACGCCCAGCGCCCACATGTCGGGCACGTGGTGCGCTAGCGCTCGAGCGCCCAGCGCCCACGTGTCGGATACGTGGTGCGCTAGCGCTTAACGCACGGCGCTCAAGCGTCCACGTGCCAGGCACGTGGAGCACTAGCGTTCGAGCACCCAGTGCCCACGTGTCGGACACGTGGTGCGCTAGCGCACAGCGCCCAAGCGTCCAGCGCTCGCGTGCTCGGCACGTGAGGCGCTGGCCCCACGCGTCCTTTGGGCGCTTTTCCCCTTTTTATATATATAGATACACACACTCCACAATACCGTCCCTATTAGAAAAAAATTTCTAACGGGGCGTTGCCCCGCACCCCACAAGAAGGCTGCTAGCCTCCTTGACCCCCAGCCCATTATCCGGGTAGCGAGACCCCCGTAAAAACTCTACGAGACTCCCGATATATCCAAAACCCCTCCAAAACACAACACTGCACATTGAGTTCGCATAACCAGTTTAACCCGTCAATCAGAGGTTTTCTCGCTCCGAATGCGAGTGGTAATTAACGGCAGTTTAGTCCGCGGCTGCCGGAGATTCGGATCCCCACAATCAATAAACCCCAGCCTACCCTAGGCAAGGGGAATTCATAATGCGCCTGACAAGCGCGCGTGTATTCCCATCTCAATGGGGTGACGAAAAACACCCTGCACATGCATATATGCAACTTGGAAGACCAAATGCCAGTTTTGCATTGAATTTTAGATAATTTGGTATTGATATATTTTGAAAATTAAATATAATCACTAAAAACATATTTATAGTTATATTATTATAAAGATAAAGATAGGAACTGATTTACCCGGTTTTATTCAAAATACCTTAATCAAGGATACCTCGTTCTAAGCCCTTACATTAGGGAAAATTTTTCCATGTGCCGACTGTAAACACTCGGATAGAAGAGAGAAAGAGATGGAGAATTCCGAGCATCCTTCGGGCAACTTGGTGGGGTCCACATTCCTATTTATTTCTCTTTTCTGTCCGGATGTATACGGCCGGCACATGAAAAATTCTTTCTTAAACTAGGGTTGCGCCTGGTATATGGAATGGGAGATTACTGGGAATACTCGCATTCTTGAGAATGGGACGACGCACATCCAATTCCAAGAAATCTTGTATCAACGTGCTTTATATACTTTAATCGTTCCTGGTAATATATGTATGTGCAATCGTCGACCGATGGTGAGGCTGGAGGAGGGCCGGGGATGGCAGCGAGGTCGGCGGTGGGCCGACGAGCGGCCGGCAACAGGAGGTTGGGTCGGCCGGCGATGAACTACGGTCGGCCGACGACAAACGTCTGATCGGCTGCGAGACGGCCGGCGGACGATCGGTGATGACCGACGACCGGCAGACGACGAGCAGCCGATCAGACGTTTGCCGTCGGCCAGCCGGAGTTCGTTGCCGACCGACCCCGCCTCCCGTTGCCGGCCGGCGAACGACCGGTCATTTTATAGGGTGATTCTGAAATTGCGGAGGCTTGGTCTGATCAAACTGCTGAATATTGGAAACAATACCGGCCGGCCGGCGGCGAATGTCTGATTGGCGGCGGGCCGGCAGTGAAGGTACGATCGGAGGCCAATCGGCGGCTGGCCGGCGGACGGCCGACGATGGGTGACGGGGCCGACCGGCCAGCGGGCGGCAAGAAAGACCAACGGCGAATGGTCATGGCTCATTTATGGTAGACGGTAATATTTCATAGTAATCAATAATAGATACATGTTTTTGGAAGAATATATAAAATTACCATGAAATGAGGTCATTTGATTATCATAGCAATTCTATATTTCCGAAAATATATTTTACACCTAAAGAAGTATGGTAATATTTTATGATAATCTAGTAACTCCTACAAAGCAAGCCCAAGGTTTCATGGTCATGGGTTATATTTTGTTTCATGGAATGATCCCCTGCATATTTCATTCTTCATCGCAAATGCATGAACGGACTGTTAAGATGCTCCACAAAAGTGAAGGTTATTAAGAGAACAACGCTTTTCGAGTACTCAATAGGTACTCACAACCATTTCGTCTTCCTAAAGTCTTGGCATTCATGCATGCATGCAGTTTTTGCTTCACCAAATATTTTTTTGGGCATTAGGCCGTAAGTCCTAATCTAAGCATACAACGCACACAGCACATCCACGCATACAACACACAGGCACACAACACACATGCACGCACACAAGATGCTGAGTTTTAGTTTGGTTAAGACAGAATTAAAAACTTTGAGGTGTGTAATGCCCCTACTATGGGAGTACAGTAAAAGGCAATCACTCCCAAGATACAATAAAACCCTTGAAACTCTTTTAGAAGATAATGAAAAGAAAATGAAAAAACCGTGAAGAGCAAGACTTAATTTATAGAGTTGAATAGTCACAACTGTTTGGATGGTTGTGACTAGAGTTGAATAGACACAACTGTTTGGACGGTTGTGACTATTCAAACAACAAAATTGCAATGGACAATTTTTCAGACAACCTTTGAATTTGAAATTCAAAAAGACAAACTCTGTTATTAAGTCAACCCAAAATGCCCCAAGTGCCTAATCAAAGACAATAATAAATAATTATTATAAGCCTGCTATAAATCAGGCCCACTTGGCTCATAACCCATTTTGTTTAAAATATTACTTAAATATTGGGAATTATTATAAAGTCTTGGGCATTCGTCTCTCCATCCGATGTGTGACTATTTCCCGCATACAAATGCTACCAATAGATTCAAACTACTAACACAAGGGGCCCTTGAATTTCCCCCGAAAGCGTTAATTTGTGGCCTTTTTCTCTCTGGGATTCCTGAAGTTCGACCTCGCACTCTCTCCGAAGGAGAAAGTGCTCATACCAACTGAGCTACCGCTTATTGGTCCTTCACCAAATAATTCAGTCATGAATTTACCAACTTCTATATCCGTTCCAAATCATCTATAAGGGCCCGTTTGGATGACTTCCACAACAATGAAATGGAAGTGGCCCTTAAAAGTAACTTCATGTGTTCATGTGTTTGTTTGCATATTTTTGGCGGAAAGAAACTCATCTAAGAAGTAACTTCTTGTATTTTTTTTGTATGTTTAACTCGGGCTCATTTGGTTGTTCGGAAGCAACGGAAGAGCAAGTAAGTCTGAAGTAACTTCCAAAAAAATGCCATGAAAGTGAACCTAAATCTTACATCTAGTATTTGTTTGTATATTTTTTGACGAGGGAATTGAAAAAGCGAAACAACTTTCTATGATTCTTTCATAAACAAAACAAACAAAAAATTACCGTTTTATACTAATAAATTATTACTTTTTGAAAGTAATAACGAGAAGCGTTAAATAAATATTCTCTGTCTTGTTCCTTGTGCTCAATGGTTACTTTTTATCCATAGGATCCATGTCATCATCTTGGAGAAACTTTCAAGTCCTGCTTCCGTGTAAACAAACCACTTGAAGTAGATTTACTTCCGGTACTTCCATCTTAGGGCATGTTTGTTTGATATGAGGTTACATGGAAGTACTTTGTTTGATGGAAGAAGAGGAAGTTACTTCTAATTGATAAGGTGAATCATATATGACATACTTATTTTCAAAATTTTCTTCACCTCATTTGGGATTAGAAGAAGCCATGGAACACAAGGAACAAGAAAAAAAGTATTAATTGTTTATCGCTTCTCTTAAATACATCCAAAATGCAATAATTTCTTATTATTAAAAAACAATTTTCTTTTTTCCTTTCGTAATAAAAAAACATAAAAATTTACTTCTTTATTTACTCCCTTCTTCAAAAAATATAATATACAAACATTGGAAGTAAGTTTTAGGTTTACTTTCATGACAGCTTTTTGGAAGTTCATAACTATTTTCTCCACTTTCAGTATTTCCGATCATTTAAATAGGGCCTTACTTTCGTGCAAACAAACATGCCCTCGTTGAGGAAAGGAACCCCTTTACTTTTGGCCCAGCCTGCTATACCCTATCAATCTTATGATCTTTCACACAAGTACAGGGCCCTGGTTTTATTTCTTTAGTGCGCAGAAAACCTAGAAGATGTGCACCACGATATGGGAGTTCGAGATACAACTTATGGACTTTTATGAGCCATCGATCGTGAGTTTTATGAAAGATGATGTTGCTTGATGGGTGCTTCATGCTCGAAATCATGCGTGCTGCAAGCATTCGTGAAATTCCCAACGTTTATCAAGAAAGTGATTCAATATTTAGCACTCATGGGCTGTTTCATGTGCTTCACTGTGAGAACCAGCTGCCCCTTCGGGTAATTGCTGCTGATATCGACCAAAGCAGTGCGCGCGCGCGCTGTGCTATTCTTATTGGAAGAAATAAACACTCTACTCGTATAATAAATTGCACGGAGAAGTGGAAAGTAAGAACAAGCATTGATTAACCAGTAAAAATTCTTCATTCCCCCGCTCTTTTGCCAGTTGCAAAAGTCTAGTAAAATGAATCCGGTGAATGTGCATATATAGCCTGCAACGACTGCAAAATTCCGATCGTCATTTATTATCTCGAACCGATCAGGAAACCCGTCTACACCTTAGATCCTTTACACAGTTTCCTTAATGCCTGAAGAACTTTGTAATCTTTCCTGAACTCAACCTTCAAAGGGTAACAACAATAGGAACATCTGAGTTCCCCTTGCAAATAAAGAACGAAGCATTTGGACCGCCAATAATCACAACTCCGCCTTCCTAAAGAACTACGTGTCGCGATTCCTATACTCCTCTTCACTCTTATGGAAACCATGGTGGTTCACAACTGTAGATTTGCCCACATTGTGAACCATCTTTGCCATTAGTTTGTGAGCCATGACCGTATTAAAAGACTGCAGCAATGGATCCTACCGCTTCGTTGACGTTGGCATCTTTATTAGCTGCTACAGCAACTGTTCCTCTCTCTCACAATGGCATCATAAATTAAGCAAATGCATAAGAAATGAAGAGATTTACCTTCATCGAATCATTCAGAAGTAGTAACAAAGATCAAGACCTTTGTGCTTCGCCTTGCTCAATGAATCCTCTCTCAGGCAATTAATCAAACAGGCGGCGTTCAAAAAAAACGCTAGTGGCTTTGTTCTGGCCCAAGATTGCACCTTTAGAGCTAGCATTGGCTTTTCATCGACATTGGAGAGAGAGAGAGTGATGATGCTCAATATTGACGATCCCCAAGATCAGCACACGTGGCAGATGACGTGTCCCAGAATTCAGAAGAAAGAGCTCATAGGGGTCGACCCGGCCGACCTTGTACCCGACCTGCAAGCACGAGCTGGCCAACCCTGTACCCGACCAAGACTCCTCGGCCTTCTCGCTCGTCCCGAGCTCCCCAGCTGAGGTCGTCTTCCTCGGTCCTCCGACCAACTCCACCGCCCACAGGCGTAACCGCCGCTCCGTAAATCTCACCATGCGCAGATTCTCCACCAGCAACATCCCACGTTCCACGCCATCACGATCCTCATTAATAGGCGATCAGCTCTCTACGCGGGCGTGACGTCAGGAGCATAACTGTCGGCGAGATTCTCGCATCCGCTACTGCGTATTGCCATCGCTATATAAACCCCCATCACAGAGAGGTTCTTGGTGGTACCAAACTATCCCGGGACTTGACTTCTTTGCAGGTAGTCGGCGTTAAATTACTCTAGTCACCAATCTCCTCAAAACCCATTGGGACCCACACACAACGAGAGATCACCTCCAAATCTACCGGGAGATCGACGGAAGACAACATCTGAAGGAGACCCGAAAAGGACCTCCATCACAGAGAGTACTAAGGCTACTTGAATGTGAAAAAGATGATGACGTTCAAGTTCGAGGAGGATTCACAGGGGAAAATGGCAATGAGCGTTGGGAACGAACTATACAAGAAAAGCCCATTAATAGTCCGACCCAAACCCGATTAGCAGTTGGCCCAATTTTTTGCCCGGCCACCTAGCAGGCCTTGTGATATTGGTGAAGGCATATTATATGTTAGGAAAAGGAAAAAAAATTCTTCGGTTTTAATTAATTAATTTATTTTTGGGTAAATTCACCCAAAAAAAAAGGGGGCCGCTTCAAACTTGTGCAAAAATATTGAGCTTTTTGCTCTTGTTAAAAAAAACCCTAGACCCAATCGAAACTCCCAGTTGTGTGTAATCTCTAAGCAGTTTCCAGCAATATCAAAGCAATTCCAGTTGTCTATAATATCTAAGCGGTTGCATGTAGTATCCAAATGGTTGAAGAATACAAGACCTAAAGGAAATACATCCTAAAGGTTTCTTTATGAGGATTTTGAACGGTGGCCCCTTTCCAACAATTTCAAAAATTACATGGCTTTTTTTAAACAAGGCTTTTTGACAATTCAACCTTTGTTTTTTGGTTAAGATTGTCCTTCTTTTAGGATATTAAAAAAACTTACATTATACAGCGGGCATTTAAATTCTGAAAAATGCTTTTTCTGTTCACTTTAACTCCTAATGGTATGTACCCAAAGGATAAACGTCACTCATGGGTATATACGGATATGAATAATTAATGATTAGAAAAGGTATTTGCCTTAAAAATTTAAAATTTTACTTTTAAAGGCGCCATTGTTTCGGAAAAATACAGCTAACATTACAAATATTTTGTTATCCTGTGATCTTTTATTTGTTTTTTTCCAAACCGCTTTGTCCTCCCCTCTTTATCCTTGGATCTATTTTGTCTCGTGAGAGCATGCGTAACATGACCAGTCCTGGAAAACAAAATGGTGGTTTAATTAGGTTTAACACAATTTTGATCCCAACGAACAATAGCCTAGTTGGCTGGACACTTTCCCTCGTGAAGAGACCGTGAGGTTCGATCGAAAGCGGCCATAATCCAACATTTTCGAGGCAAATTCATGACTCTTGACGTGCATGTGTGTTTTGAGTGTGTTGTGTGCATGGATGGATGTGTTGTGTGCATGGGTTTCGCTTCAAAAAATAAAAAACTGAAAACTGAGAAGATTTATCGGTGTACCACCGAGAAAGCACAAAATTCAAGGGTTCATAGGTGTGCGTGTGTTTTGTGTTTTCTGCAGATTACTCAATAAAAATAGGGTTAATTATAGATATACCCTGCACTACAGGGATTTGAGCACTTATACCCGCTTACAACATCATAATAAGCGTTTAGATCCCCTCTAGTCACAAAATACTTTTCTAATCCCAATTTTATTCATTTCTTATTCATCTCTTCAGCATTATAAAACTCGAAAACCTGATTCAAAAGGTCAAGCAGATGGTACAATCTCTACCAAAACAACTTGAGAAAATGTCGTAATAAATAAATATCGCTCGTCTTGGATTTCTTTTTTTCTCATTGGAATTATCAAAGAAAAGATGTTGAATATCGCCATAGGCTGAAGAAAAAATTAAGAGAAACAGTTGAAAAAACAAAATAAATCAGGGATAATGGAAGAAAGATCGGAATCGTGATGAATGATAATATAAGATCATGGAGTTTATAAATTGGGGTTAATGATTAGTTGTTTTGGGTCAAAAAAAGAAAGATGAAAGGGATAAAATAAGAATCAGAAAAGTATTTTATAATAAAAAAAGATATAAATACTTATTATAATAGCATAGGGGCATCAGCGCTCATCCCCATAGTGCAGGGGTATACCTGTAGTTAAACCTTAAAAATAAAACCAAATGCGAAATCCATTTCGAATTAATATATATAAATTGCTACCCCTCACTGCCCCGCGCCATCGAAGCCTTTCGAGCCTTAAATTTCAAAATTTAGATATAAAGATTTGGATTCGAGATCTGGATCTCGATCTCCAATGAAGCTAAAGATCAACAAGGCCTACGATCTCAACTCCATCTCGGTTCTTCCTCCTCATTCCAGGTCCCGATCTAAATCTCGATCTAACTTTTCTCTCTCCTCGATCTGATTTTTTTCGTTTTTGAAAATTTTGATTTCGTTGATATGTGAAGGAGACCGAGTGCGATGAGCCAAGCGTCGCAGATCCAAACCCAGTCTCAGCCGTCGTTCTCTCAAGGGATGTCGCAGTCGCAGCCGCAGTCTCAGCTCTCGCAGAGCTCGTTTGAGGAGAATCCGATGAACGATCAGGTGAGGAGTTCGATCTGTTTGCTGATTTCATGCAGATTTTTTTATCTAGGTTAAAATTTCTCCAATTCTTGTTTCCAATAGTGATTTAAGAGACGATTTTCACTAGATGTGATATAATTGAAACTTTGAGTTTTAGTCAAATATTCGAGTGGAACGGAATCAGATCACCGATGAGAGAATTTTAGGCTTTATCTGGGTTGAGTAAATTTCTGTTGGTGTAACTAAATGGGCATCAAGATCTTTTCTTCTTCTTCTTCTTCTTCTTTTTCTTACCGATAACAGTTGCCTTTTAATTTAAAAAATAAATAAATGTAAGGGTGTAAAAGCGCTGTTATGGTTAAGTATGGATCAGTCCTATTTCTGGTAATTATTCTATTTTATCATAAAATTCAAAATATATACTAATTTTTTCTATAATTGATTTTCCTGTAATTTGTTGAATAGCTCGTGAAATGCAGGGTCCAAAATGTGAATATCAAATACAAGTTTATGGTTTTAGTCCAAAAAAAAAGGTTTATGGTCTTATTCTCGTTTTATCTACTACGATAAGAGATTTGGACTTTGAAATGCTGGATGTTAAATTCCCTACTTGGAACCACATGACATGAGTACTTGATAGCATACTGGTATATCACTTGTGTGCATTCTTAACCAGGACAAGTCTTGAAGTTTACCACATAAAATTTAGCAAATCACACTTTATTATTAAGTGACAGTGAATAATGCTGGGCTATTCATCACATGTGCTTGTTTATCAACCAGGAGTCTTCAATTAGGCCATTTACTGATAAATGAAACCTTAAAAGGTTCTTTCAGATTTACATTACCATGTTATCAGAAATTTTTGTCGATCAGTCGAATTCTAATGCTCCTTCGAGTACATATGTTTGTGAATTCTTGATGAATGATTTCAGCCTGAATATAATAACCATACGATATTCATCTTATCATATTCATATGTAACAGATTTTTCTGGTCAGCTAATCGGTTGAATACATTTATTTCCTAATGTTCTGTTTTTCCTTTCATTTTGTAAGTAGGGACTTGAATCTCAAGAAAGAGAAAGGTCAACAAATAGGATCCCTTCATCGGCCTCGGGTATGGGCACACGAGATGAATCTCAACTTCAGCTCGCAAGAATATCCAACCGTGCTGTACGCCGTTGGAGTTCAGCCTCCGTTCCAGATAACAGATGTAAGTTCCATATTGTGGCCCAAATCATATTTTCTAGTTAATTTCAATTGATGCTAAACCTTTTTTTATATTTTGTGTTATACATCATTAGTTGCATCATACTTTATCTTTATAACACAGCAGATAAAGGTAAACATTTACATGTTCGTTATCAAATCATATTAAGATAGTGCATAAACTGTTGTGCGTGTAACGTCCTGGTTGAAATGCTTTTGTCAGGTCAAGCCAGTGAAAGGCTTGAAAATGGAATTCAACATATGGAAGGTTCATTAAATAGGCTGGGGTTGATCTTGGACTCTGTTCAAAGTGACGTAATGCAAGTTAATAGAGCTGTAAAAGAAGTAGCACTAGAGAGTAAGCACTATTAATTTACTTTTGTAGAGTAGAAGTATGAATCTGCTCTTTATCAGATTAAATGTGTAGGGAATCTGATCATCAAAATATTTGCACCACTTGTCTAATGTTCTGTCATTGTGCAGTTAGTATAATTTTTTTTCCGCTCTAAGCAAGTAAGCATTGTAAAATTGTTTGATTTATTTGCATTCAATTACAGCGGAAGGTATCCGGCGGAAGATTTCTCTTCTTGAGAACTCCATGGGGCAAGTGGTAAAAACAATCAGAAATTGGGAATCGTCTGCTTTATTAAATTCCTTATGTATTACATCTATCAGTTACAGAGTACTTATGTTGGTATTAAACTACGCTGACAGATCAAGGAAGAAGGACTTAAAGCTATCATAGATGCAACCCTGAAATCTATTCTTGAGAAAATACTGGAGTCCGACCGAAACAACCTGAATGAAATTGCCCAAACAATTTCTGGCTTACCAAAGCAGATTGAATCATACATAGTAAAACTCCAACATGAAGTTTGTACGATTATTGCTGAAAAGATAGAGGTATTGAATCTAGTGATGACAGAGTTCTACAGTGCTGTGAAGCGCTCAGATTTAATTTAAAGATGTTAAATGTTTTCTTTGTTTTTTGTGCATAATGTTTATTGCAATTTTACTTAATTTCCTGGAATAGGATGTGTAACTACTTATGAATAAAGTGGAATTGTGGAGCATAATGCTTAGCTATTCAATGTCAAAAATGTAATCTATATTTTAGTGCAGCCGGAGTGAAATTATATCTATGATATTTTTATAAAAAAAATCATTTGCGTATATCTTTATCTTTTTGTTTTGTTTTTTCCTTATTAAGTACTGCATCATATTTAGATGCAACGTTTTCTTTAACTTTCAATTTTTCTTTGCATGCTTTTTGACTCTTGTCATAAACCTGTTTACATTCTTTTATCTTTTTGCTTGGCACACTTGAAGATTGCATCTTCTCTCGGAATTTATACCCTACTTTTTCCACTCTTCCACCTGCAATTATCATATCTCAATCAATCATCTTGCGTGTCATGATCCACATTGTATGGCCAAAGTCCAATATTAATTTGAGTCCCTATATTGCTATATCTGGCCCGAGATTGCCTAGCCAGCAGTTTCCTTGGCCAATAGTTTTGCAGGCAGGTTGAGATCTGGTTCTTAGATTTGTTCAATCTTTCCGTGATACCATGCGTTGCACAGTCGATCCGATTTTGAAAGTAAAGGCTTAGACGACGATAAGGAGAATGTCTATATAGTTATGACAATAAGGAGAAAGTCCTTGCAAGAATCCCAGGATGCCTGATATGAACATTACCTGAAGCGCTAAAAGATTCTTCCACATTTTTGGTTATTGCTTGCAGGTAGTAGCAAATGGAATGAAGCCTTCCCACAATTGCTATGAAGATTCAGTTCTATTGCCTAAGGTACTTTTTGTTCTAGTTTCTGCAGAAATTTTCCACTTAACTACGTATCCTTTTTACATGAAGCATAGGTTTTCTCTACTAACAAAATTTACTGGTTTCTTTTCTTTCTTCTTTTCAGAGTAAAAGCGATTACTCTGCCACTCTACAATCTCAGAAGAACCAGATACCAATGTACAACTTCATACTAATAAGTCACTTATCATATTAATCACTATTAAGCTGCCTAAGGAAGTATCAGAGATTAAGGTGTGATCCTGTCATTGTGGACATGCAGGAGATAATCTATTAATACGTCTTCATTTCAATCAGATAGCTACCATCTATTATGTTGATTGGATATAAGAAATATGATTCTGGTTTTGGGCCACTCTCATTATTTAGCATTTACAATATATAAAAGAAAAAAAAAATCTGCTCGGCCATTTATGGAGAATATGGTAACTTAGATGTCTTTTCTGATTTATGCCTTTGGTTTAGCCGCTGGATTCCTTTAATTTATTTCAGTATTTCCTTATAACAGTCCCCTACTGTCTCCTTTTTATCCTGAGAGAAGTGTTCCGGCTTCGACCGTAGAAGCAGAAACCCCGAAAGTACTGAAACCAAAGATTACTGGTTCCAATGACAGTGTACCTCTAGTGCAAGAAGAAATTCCACTCCCACCGAAGGTACTCGTAATTTTAATGTAATAATGCTGGAAGATGTTTGTCCAAAATTCATCAGTGAGCAAATTAATTTCTGCTGCGCATTGGGATTTTTAGCGAGTTAAACAATCTTATGCCTTCCACTTTGCTGATCCATGCCAAGCTTGAATTTAGAACAAGCTGAGGCATATATGATCCAAAGGGACAATTCGCATACTATATTGCTATATTTGAAATATACCTGAACTTTATGTTTATGGATGTTTATTTAATCCATATGTAACAACATGCAATGCAGGAGAAAGCTTTTAGAATAATCATTGATGCCGACGAAGAAAGTGATGGTGACCTTTCTTGCCTTTTTCTCAAAAAGGAAACAGGTATGGTATATCCACAGTCTTGTCTGCATTGCACATGATAGTTCTTTGCTGAATGTCAGAATATTGCATGAGAATGATACCACGTCCTTGTTTTCATACATTAGTGGTTATACTACATTTATTCTCAAATATGTCAGAATTGTAGTAATCCAATTTAAAGCTAACTTGTCTATTGGAAAATATGCTCATTTTAGTAGTGATCCATTTTAAAAGCAACCTTATTTATTGAACGGAAGTCTGATTTAGCTTATCTTGATAAGGTATCAAGTTTTTACATCTAATATTTTGATCTTTTTTCGGTAATGGACATGCCATTCTTTCTTTCTTCTTCTTCTTTTTAATGACATGTTGGTGTTGTATTTTCCCTTTCTTCCCCACCTGTTATTCTTCAGCCCGTTTGGCGTTTTGGTGCTAAATCATCTATGCATTTCCATTATAACCGGTTCTATCTATATATATTAGATAATATTAATTTTCTTCTTCAGTGAGAAGGAGCTCAAGGTTTGAGGGAAGACAACCAGAGACGGTATTGCAGAGGGCCATAAACTTACAAATGGTCAAGTCACTGGAGGCTAAACCTTCGACCTCTCATGGTAATGTTTTTGTTTTAATCTGCTACGTGACTAGTTTTTGTTTACTTCTTTGAAGGGTGGAATCTTTTGAAAATGCTAATTGTATCGCTCTCTCCAAGTTCAATTCTGTATATTTTCTCATTTCATACTTCCAATGAATTGTTTAAACATGTGTATGTCGGCCTTATATCCTTATATCGATAACTTAAACCGTGGCGTTTATAGACCTCCACAATGCTTAATAATGGATGTTATATACAATACAATTAAATTGCATAAAGGAACTAAAACAATGTGAATACATAGTTCTCAAAAAGAAAATGTAAAATAACAGTGGAAAATGCTTCTGTCAGAACTCAAATGATATCGTTCTGATATACTTGTCACAGATCCACAGTGTAATACAAAAGTGGAGCCAAAGGGCTATTACCAAGTCAATGAATTATTGGTTGCTCTTAGTTTTCAGATATAAAAGTGTTACTATTTATACATATTATAACTACATGATGCATCATCTTAGTAAAGGAACCCAAATGCTAATATTTTTGTTGTTTCCAGTTTCGACAATGATATAATTGATTTGAGATTATTTGCGCTATGGTTGATTGCAGAAGAGGGTAAAACAGGGGGTGGGTGGGGTCCCTGGATTTAGTTGGGGTGGGGCCACCATCCCCTAGGGCTAAGTCACGCGCAGCGACGCTGCGGTGGACCCCAGTCCATTTATCTCAATTAATTTAAATGTCAGCATCAGACTGTAAGCTAGTAACACCAGCAGAGGGTTATGCTATTGTTTGTGATATCATGGCAGGTAAAGCAAGCTATTCGATACAGGAAGCCAACAAAGAAACTCTTCGGATTCTGAGAAAAGCTAGGAAGAGAAAGAGAAAGCGTGATAATTGTGTTATTTTAGATTGAAGGTATGATTCCAGGACTCGACTTCCCTAATTGTTAGTATCATTCTGTTGTAATTTCTCTGCTTTCTGAGTTTTATTTAGAAGGAACCACATGTTATTGCCTCAAACTTGCTTGCAAAAATTCAATAATACATAGGAACTATAGTTATATGTCACATCTTCATGAGCCTTTGTCAGTTGTATCTAAAGTGGTCCCTCCTCTTATTTCTTAACCGTTTATGAGCTGAACAAGTAGAGCTTTCATTTCTCTTGTAGTACAAATAGCCTGAATGAGAACCAAATGCGATCCACCAATTCTAGTAACTGGCCAAAGAGCTTTACTAAACCTAGACATTCCTAGCTTAAGGAGCATCCCACTCAAAATAATTGTTGCGAGGATTCTTCTTATAATTACTTATGTAAAAATCATTATTCTTTAAGTATGCCATTCATCAGTAGAAGTCTCAGGCGGAATCAGGATGAAATCATTGGCAAGCAATATTAATAGCCTACAGTCCCAATTTTAATTAAGGACTTTCCTGGTGCCAGGAGTTCTTTAGTTCTCTTCATAATTCTTATTATACTAACCTGCAAGCCTACACTTATTCTGTAAATTTTTGGAGATTTCTCAACACTGTTGGGGTCAAAATTTGCAACCAGTTGACCGGATCAAAGTCAAGGTCAACCCCAAGTAAGCGGGTCCAAGCCTAAGTAAGTGGGTCCATGCCCAAGTCGAGCCCCGCGGCCGGCCTCACCCATGCCGAAATAAAAAATCATGTAATAAATAATTATGATGTAATTTTTTATGCATGAATGTAAGAGAATGTGCATAAAGGCAAATTTCTGTAAGCTCATGGCTTATGTGCAAAACAAATGAGTACATGAGGCATGAGATGGGCAAAATACCATTTTGTAAAGCCCAAGGGGCTATATGTAAATGTGTAAGCCTATATAAGGTAACATGATGAAGAAATTAAAAAGAATTTTTTCATTCTCTAAAACTCTAGGCTTTTTTGTGTCTCCTTTTTCTTCCTCAAGATTCTAAACCTTCTCATTTTTTTGAATTAAATCAAGAATTTAACTCTTTCTCTTCTAAAAATAAATAGTTTTCCACAACAAAACCCACAAAATAGAGCTCGGATCTTCCATCAGATCTTAAAAAGGAGAGATTTTTAAAATCCCACCACTCTTGTTCTCCAAGATCCGGCCAACAAAAGAGGAGGAAGAAGACTCATCTCCAAAGATCCCATTTTGGGAAAAGATCTAAGGCTCAAAAGAGAAGAAAGAGATCCCCTTGAGCATTTACAAAGATTCCCTGGAGTTTAACTCCACAAATCAAAGTTTCTAGGAGTTTAACTCTATAAGAATAAATTGACAATAATAATACATCTTTTTTTAAGGAGTTTAACTCCCAAAATTCAATTGGAGTATAACTCCCAGTACGGGGGCTGAGCCCCTTTACTTTCCGCTGGCGCCTTGCGCCCAGCGCCCGTGTGCCAGGCGCGTGAGGCGCCAGTGCCATGCTGTCACGCCCCGCTTCCCAGTGTACGGCGAAGTGGACGTGACGAGGCCCGCTACGTATGTACTCAGAAGTACATACGCTAAGCGTAACTAAGCAATATAAAATAATCACAAGAGACAAATGATATTGAAATAACATCAACTTTTATTAATATCATTCTTTGTACAATGCATGAAATGAAAATACAACTGGAATGGAAAAGCAATGCCTAAACAGTGGCATAATAATAAAAGGAAATACTGGAAAGAACAAAGTACAATTATCTAGAGCTCTGGGTCTTCTTGGAACTGCTCCAAATCTTCACTTGTGGGCTCGGTCTCAAGTTGGTCCAACGCACCTGACGACATTCAAAGAAGAAAGAAATAGAATGTCGTCAGCGAACAGGTCGCTCGGTAAGTCCCAAAGAAAAGAAGAATGAGAATGGCAGAGTAGCAGTATTTTCTAAAGTATTATGTTGTTGAATATTATGGAATATTGTTTAACGCCGTTGTTTGTAGCTTGGTACAGAAGGATGCCAGTGTATACGAGGGGGATCTCTATATGCTAGAGATCAGGGCAAATGGAGAGTACAAGGAACCGTTATGCCACGGTACAACAGCAACAGTATTCATGTTAGGTGTCTTAATCCGACCACCTCGTGCCACCTTTAACACCTTCCGTATCAATCTACCCCTTTAAACCCCGTAGTGTTTTAACAGTGTTGTAGTATTGGAATATGTAAACTGGATGACTGACCAAAACCATGATATCAGTAAACATGTTGTAACTGTATAATCAGGAAAATGAAATATCAGGATAATGGATGAATATCCATGGTTTGATTCAGTCAAAATGAATATATTGTTAACTGGATTCAGGGATTCTTGTATTCAAATTTGTATTGGAATATGATTGAATATAGGTTGACTTGAATTATATTCAAGTCAGAATTAGTCAGACTCCAAACCGAGTCAGACTAAAAGAAAGATAATTTGAAGTTCAATATTAGTTAGGGGCCTTATTGTAATTTGTGAAACTTGAGGGGGTTTTATGTAAAAAGAACTTTTGTATAGTTTTCAAAATATACCTCAAGTATTTAATAATCATCTTTATTATTATAATGAATGTGAATTTTATTTGTGTTATTCTAGTGAATATATCCTAATAGAAGAATTAATTGTTTATTTGAAATTCGTGGTATTTTAATGTAACTTTTAATCTTGAATTTTAGGAAAAAGTGGAAACTTTATATTATAACAAAATAGGTGTTTAAATGATAATTATATATAATTAAACACATAAATAATTTTCTTTTATATGAATATTTTATTTACAAAAAGTCTCACGTTCCTTAAATATCGTATTTTAAACCTTTCGAGACCGAATGCTCCTTGCGGAGGTCTGAATCTCGCACTACTAGCCTGCGGGTGCACGATGAACCGTACTATCCCTAACAGGTTCCCCAAAGATGGGTTGTAGCGGCACTTTGCTTAGGTTTTATAAATACTTTTCATTTAGGAAAACGGTTTTATAAATATAGGGTGTTTATTTGCAAAAGAGTATAGTTTCCGTATTTTAGTTATTAGGGTTTCCTAAGCCAACTAGCCTATTTCTAGGGTCTAAACGATGAGTCATTAGAAGCCTCAAATCGCCTCTTCACCGTCAATTGCGGCCAGATAAGTGCCAGGTAAGTGGGAAGGAACCACAGTCGTGGGCCTAATTAAAAACCACTAGCCTTAGACACACTTGCCTAGACCCACAAGACAGTTTAGATAAACGATCGATGTCCATGACCAATCGTGCTTTCATTTTATATAAGATTTTATTTAGAAAAGTTTACAATTTAAAGATTTAACTAAAGGTTATAAAGGTTATGGTATTTTAGTGAAAAGTCCTGTAATTTCGTATTCTTTATTTTTGATATTTATTATTTAGGGTTATATTGAGTGTGTGTAAGGGTAGGTCATTACCCCGTGACTTATATTAGGTTTTGGTGAAGTTTAAAGGTGAAATAAGCTATGTTAAACCTAAAGGTATTAAAGTGCAAGAATACGGTATTCGTAAACGTTATCATTTCATGTGTGAAATTTCATTCAAATTGATTGAAACAAGTTTAGTTATCACAATAAACATGTTTAGGAGTGAGGTACTTGATTACATTAAGAAAAATGAACTTCATGGTATTTTAATGAAAGAAATACGGTTTTGTAAAGAACTTATCATTTCATGTGGAAAAGTGTGATTAAATTGGTTTAAGGGTGATTAATAGTCAACATGCATATGGGTAGATAATATGTATTAGGTGACAAGTGGAATTTTAAAGAAAAATCGAATCGGAAATCGGTTTGTCCGATTTCCGTCGGGTTCCAGAAATTCGTATTTTTACATTAAAGAAAAGGAAGATAGAAGAGGTGGGACTTACATGTTTAAACTCTTCTAAAGAGTAAAGAGAACTAGGGAGGAAGGCCGAGGGGTGATTACGTCGCCGGTTGCTCCAAAACGCGTCGTCGGAATTCCGTCAGAGCTTCGCCGGGAACTCGATTTCGAAGGACACTTATTGTGGAAACTTTTGAGAGAGTGGCTCAAGATTTTGGGGGGTGAGAGGGTAGTGTGTAGGGTTGGTATTTATAGGGTTAGGGTAGATGAAAAGTTAAAAATAAAAATATGATAAAATGTAATAAAAATATATTAAAAGTGGAGTAATTGGGGGTTTTAAAGAGCTCTGGAAGTGGTATGAGGCTGAAACTTTGCAGGTGCGTAGGGAATACCTAAAGACACAACTTTCATGTTGTGACCCTCGCCGGAATCGGCCGAATCGGGGGTGACTCGGCCGTGACTCGGTCGGATCACTGAGTCGGCCGAGTCAAGGCCGAGTTGGCCGATTCCCGACCGAGTCCGGTGACCTGAATCTCCCCCGACGGTTCATCTACCCTCTGCAAGTGTTACATCTTTGGGTGTAGTGGGGGTTTTTGTGAGATATGCACGTGTAAACTCTTGGTATTCTAAAGGTTTTTTAAAAAATCCATATTAAAAATAATGTGGGGTATGGGATTCGAACTCTGGTGGCTTGGTTCAGCAGTGCAAGGTATTACCAATGAGCTACAAGCTCCTTCTTGTAATTATTGTAAGGAATTAAATATTTAAGTTGTTTCCAGCAACAACAATACTCCAATTGTACACTATTTTTAAAGCAAATTTTTGGTATACAAAATTGGAGTTGTTACAATCTACCCTCCTTACAAAAATTTCGTCCTCAAAATTTATAACTTTTATTTGAGGACTAGTTTATAAAAAGGTGCGGATATCTTGCACGCATCTCATCTTCCCTCTCCCACGTGGATTCTCCTGGAGTGTCTTTCCTCCACATTACCCGGATCAAATTAACTTCTTTGTTCCGAAGTGTCTTCACTTTCCTGTCCAGGATCTCCACAGGTTGCTGCTCACAAGACAAATCGGGCTGTATCGTGAGCTCTGAATGATCAAGTACATGGCTGGGGTCACTCACATACCTTCTGAGTTGAGATATGTGGAACACGTTATGCACTCCTTCCAATGAAGGTGGAAGCGCTAATCGGTATGCCACTTCACCGACTCGTTCGAGTATATCGAACGGTCCAATGTATCTCGGACTCAACTTTCCCCGTCTCCCAAATCTGATCACTCCGCGGTTCGGAGATATCTTCAAGAATACATGATCTCCTGGCTGGAACTCCAAGTGTCGTCTCTTCGCATCAGCCTAATGTTTCTGTCTATCTTGGGCTATGCGCATTCTTTCTCTGATAGTACGAACCACATCAACGGTCGCTACTATCATCTCTGGTCCAAGGAGTTCCCTATCTCCGATGTCGTCCCAACTTAATGGCGATCGACACTTCCTTCCATATAATGCTGCAAAAGGTGCTATTCCTATGCTTGCTTGATAGCTGTTGTACGCGAACTACACAAGATGCAAGTGATCTTCCCACGATCCTTTGAAGTCGACCATACATGCTCTGAGCATATCCTCCAAGATCTGAATAGTTCGTTCCGACTGACCATCTGTTTGTGGATGATAAGCCGTGCTGAAGTTCAGACTTGTTCCCAAGCTAGCTTGCAGATTCTGCCAAAATTGTGATCGGAACCTGGTGTCACGATCAGAGACAATGCAGACCGGTACTCCATGAAGTCTCACAATTTCCTGTATGAGTTCATGGGTATCAGAGATAGTACATTATGAAGAGTTTTTAAATCTAAATTAGATTATTACCTCCATGTACTTCTTTGCTAATGTCTCAGTTGATTGGCCAACTCGAAATGGGATGAAGTGAGCCGACTTTGTGAGTCGATCCACAATGACCCAAATCGCATCGTTACCCTTTGTGCTACGAGGAAGAGCAGTTACAAAGTCCATCGTGATGTGCTGCCACTTCCATTCTGGGATTGGTAACGGTTGAAGTAGTCCAGCTGTCCTATGATGTTCAGCCTTTACCTGCTGACACACCAAACATTTTGCGACACTCTTGGCTACTTCACGCTTCATTCCATGCCACCAATAATTCTGACGTAGATCTTTGTACATTTTGGTACCTCCAGGATGTACTGAATAGGGAGAGCTGTGAGCTTCTTTCATTAACTCTTCCCGAACAGGACCTTTTGGTACACACAATCTGCTGCCGTATCTCAAAGATCCGTCTTCATGGATGATGAAATCTGTTTTGAGTCCATTCTCCACTTGTTCTCTGATCTTTTGCAACTTAGCATCGCTGGCTTGAGCTGCTTTGATCTGATTGACAATAGTTGATTGAACTTGTAGATTCATCAAATTTGAAACATCACCTGGCATGACTAGTTCGATCTCCATCTGATGTAGGTCTTGCTGAAGGTTCCACTGTGCGGTGAGATTCATTGCTAATGGTTGGCGACTAAGAGCATCAGGTACTACGTTCACCTTTCCTGGATGATATTGCAAATTGATGTCGAAGTCCGCCATAAGTTCTAACCATCTTCTCTGCCGCATATTCAATTCCTTCTGAGTAAACACATACTTCAGACTTTTGTGATCTGTGTAGATGTTCACTCGTTCACCAAGTAAGTAGTGGCGCCAAATCTTGAGAGCAAAAATAACAGCTGCCAACTCTAGATCATGCGTCGGATAATTGCGCTCATGAGTCTTCAGTTGTCTTGAAGCATAAGCCACAACCTTACCGTGCTGATGTAGAACACATCCTAATCCCTTACCGGATGCATCGCAATGCACTTCGAATCCTCTAGATTGATCCGGTATGACGAGAATAGGTGCAGATGTCAGTCTTGACTTGAGTTCTACGAAAGCTTGCTCGCATGCTTCTGACCACACAAATTCCTCATCTTTTCGTGTGAGCTTGGTCAGGGGTGTTGCTATCTTCGAAAAGCCTTCAATGAATCTTCTGTAATATCCAGCTAAACCCAAGAAACTCCGAATATCCTTCACTGATTTTGGTGTAGGCCATTCGCTGACTGCTGAAACTTTTGCTGGATCCACAGAAATCCCTTCTCCTGATACGATGTGTCCAAGAAAACCAACTTGTTTTAGCCAAAACTCGCACTTGCTGTACTTGGCATAAAGCTTATGTTGTCGAAGTGTTTCCAGGACAATTCGTAAGTGCTCCGCATGCTCTTTCCGATTCTTAGAATATATCAGGATGTCGTCGATGAAGATGACAACGAACCTGTCTAAATACTCCCGGAAAACTTGGTTCATAAGGTTCATGAAGATTGCTGGTGCATTGGTCACTCCAATGGCATTACTAGAAATTCGTAATGTCCATAACGAGTTCTGAAAGCTGTTTTGTGAATATCAGCCTCCTTGACCTTTACTTGATGATATCCTGAACGAAGATCTAGTTTAGAGAAGACACAAGATCCACTTAGCTGATCGAATAAATCGTCGATGCGCGGGAGTGGATACTTGTTCTTTATAGTAACTTCGTTCAAGGCCCTATAGTCGATGCACATTCTGTATGAACCTTCCTTCTTCTTCACCAACAGTACAGGTGCTCCCCAACTTGAAGTGCTGGGACGAATCCATCCTTTCGCCAGTAATTCGTCCAACTGTGTTCGTACTTCCTTCAATCCTTCCGGACTTAGTCTATAGGGTGCTTTGATTACTGGTTGTGCTCCTGGTACTAAGTCAATACTGAATTCAAGAGCTCGATCAGGAGGCAAACCTGATATATCGTCAGGAAACACATCATCGAACTCACGAACTACTTCCGGTCTTGATTGTTCCTCTGCATGAGCCGTTGCAACTACTGCTTCCCTTGGCTTTGCTTTGTAAGTACTTGGTTCTAGTGTACGATCTCCACTCTTGAAGTAGAAGACTGGGTGATCGGGAATCTCAAATACTACCCTCCTTTGACGACAGTCGATGGTAGCATAAAAGGTTCCAAGCCAGTCCATTCCTAGAACCACATCAAAGTTCGGTATGTCCAGTACCTTGAAGTCAGCATAAAACTCTCGACTGCAGACGACGACTGGACACATGCTGTATCCCATAGTTGCCTTTAGAACACCATTTCCGGAACTGACGTTCCAGCTGGATACAAGCGGTGAGACTGGAATCGCATGGGTTCGGACAAACCGTTGCGACATAAAGCAGTGGGATGCTCCAGTCTCAAACAGTGCAAGTGCAGATAGTGAAGCTACTAGGATTGTACCTAAGTTATATAGGGTGGGTTTTAGGTATAAGGAAAGTGTGTAGGTAACCAAACTAAAAGATAAATTTGAGAAAGTAAGTTTACCAGTAATGACTTGGCCAGTGGCCTCAGCTTCTTCAACAGACATCATGAAAGCCTGGCGCTTCGGCACATTCCTCCTGGCCTGAGGAGCATTCCTCTGAACGTTCCTTTGTGCTTGATGGAACTGTCGAGGAGGTGGTGCAGCTTGTGGTCCCCTAGGTGGTGCAGGCAGTGCAAGTCTGGTAGCAGGTGCCTGAAGAGCTGGTCGCTGCTGATAAGTATTTGCTGGCCGGGGTGCAGCAACTGAGTTCTGCCTTTGAGGACAAGATCCAATATCATGAGTGGCTGAACCGCAGATCAAGCAAAGGCGGTTGGCTCGACGGCAATCCTTCATCATATGCCCCTTTCTCTTGCAGTAGGTGCAAGAGGCTGGGCTAGGACGATAAGTTGATACTCCGGGTCGCCTTGGCA
Organism: Agapanthus africanus; assembly: GCA_030015575.1. NCBI lineage: Eukaryota > Viridiplantae > Streptophyta > Magnoliopsida > Asparagales > Amaryllidaceae > Agapanthus > Agapanthus africanus. The sequence continues at coordinate 498,561,181 of CM057347.1, read as the reverse complement.
CGAAGGGTGGTCTGGACATGGCTCCACCTGCCATCTGGTTGGCAGGGCGCTTGACTCCTACAGAGTGAGGTCTTCCCCTCTCTTTTATCACTGCCTCGTAACTGCGGGCAGCTTCAAGGGCTTCCTCATGAGTCAAAAACTTTCCGGTGGCTAGAGCAGCCTTCATCTCGGTGTCCAAACCTTGCTGAAAACGACGGGCTCTGATCTCGTCCGTCGGTATCAGGTGTGCCGCGAATCTGTTTAAAGATTGTTTTAGCTGTGTAGTATGTGATATTAAAAATTGAACTACTGTGACAGATCTTACCGGCTCAACATAGTGAACTCAGCATCGTATTCATCTACCGATTTCTCCCACATTGATCCTTGCTGTAGATGAATAAATTGCTGCTCCATCGCGAACCTAGCAGTCACAGGGAAGTATTTCGCGTCGAACTTCTCGCGAAATGTCTTCCACTCAATCGGCTGTGCCAGACGGGTTTCTTCCGCCTTCCACCAATTGCGAGCGTTATCCGTGAGCTGTAGCTTCGCTACACGGACCCAAGCATTATCCGGCACTTGAGCTGCTGCCAGATCGTCTTCGATACTTTGTGCCCATTCTTCTGCTTCGAGAGGGCTTCTTTTACCCGAGAATTGCTTTGGGTGTAAAGCTCTGAATTGTTTTATTCCCGGTGCATCTGTTTCAGGACGACTCAGAAGTTGTTGCTGTCCCTCTAGCAGACTGCGGATCGCATCGAATAGCATGGTTTGCTCAGTGGATGGTGCGGGAACAACTGGTGTGAGAGGTAGGGCTGGAGTGGGGTTGTTGGCGTTGGTGCTGGTGTTGTTCGGGGAATTGTTCGTGGAATCCATAATCCTGAAGAAAAATTTGGATTAGGACAGATTCAAATACATGATAAGATTCAAGGAATAAAGACTTGTAAGATTCAAAGAACATGAATTGTAAAGAATGTTTTAGTTGCTGTTTCTTGTGTTACATTGCTTAGGTTGTTCACGCAGACCAGAACTGCATGACAGGGATTCATACAGCTCTGACCTGCATGGGCCACCAACAAAACCTGTCACGCCCCGCTTCCCAGTGTACGGCGAAGTGGACGTGACGAGGCCCGCTACGTATGTACTCAGAAGTACATACGCTAAGCGTAACTAAGCAATATAAAATAATCACAAGAGACAAATGATATTGAAATAACAGCAACTTTTATTAATATCATTCTTTGTACAATGCATGAAATGAAAATACAACTGGAATGGAAAAGCAATGCCTAAACAGTGGCATAATAATAAAAGGAAATACTGGAAAGAACAAAGTACAATTATCTAGAGCTCTGGGTCTTCTTGGAACTGCTCCAAATCTTCACTTGTGGGCTCGGTCTCAAGTTGGTCCAACGCACATGACGACATTCAAAGAAGAAAGAAATAGAATGTCGTCAGCGAACAGGTCGCTCGGTAAGTCCCAAAGAAAAGAAGAATGAGAATGGCAGAGTAGCAGTATTTTCTAAAGTATTATGTTGTTGAATATTATGGAATATTGTTTAACGCCGTTGTTTGTAGCTTGGTACAGAAGGATGCCAGTGTATACGAGGGGGATCTCTATATGCTAGAGATCAGGGCAAATGGAGAGTACAAGGAACCGTTATGCCACGGTACAACAGCAACAGTATTCATGTTAGGTGTCTTAATCCGACCACCTCGTGCCACCTTTAACACCTTCCGTACCAATCTACCCCTTTAAACCCCGTAGTGTTTTAACAGTGTTGTAGTATTGGAATATGTAAACTGGATGACTGACCAAAACCATGATATCAGTAAACATGTTGTAACTGTATAATCAGAAAATGGAATATCAGGATAATGGATGAATATCCATGGTTTGATTCAGTCAAAATGAATATATTGTTAACTGGATTCAGGGATTCTTGTATTCAAATTTGTATTGGAATATGATTGAATATAGGTTGACTTGAATTATATTCAAGTCAGAATTAGTCAGACTCCAAACCGAGTCAGACTAAAAGAAAGATAATTTGAAGTTCAATATTAGTTAGGGGCCTTATTGTAATTTGTGAAACTTGAGGGGGTTTTATGTAAAAAGAACTTTTGTATAGTTTTCAAAATATACCTCAAGTATTTAATAATCATCTTTATTATTATAATGAATGTGAATTTTATTTGTGTTATTCTAGTGAATATATCATAATAGAAGAATTAATTGTTTATTTGAAATTCGTGGTATTTTAATGTAACTTTTAATCTTGAATTTTAGGAAAAAGTGGAAACTTTATATTATAACAAAATAGGTGTTTAAATGATAATTATATATAATTAAACACATAAATAATTTTCTTTTATATGAATATTTTATTTACAAAAAGTCTCACGTTCCTTAAATATCGTATTTTAAACCTTTCGAGACCGAATGCTCCTTGCGGAGGTCTGAATCTCGCACTACTAGCCTGCGGGTGCACGATGAACCGTACTATCCCTAACAGGTTCCCCAAAGATGGGTTGTAGCGGCACTTTGCTTAGGTTTTATAAATACTTTTCATTTAGGAAAACGGTTTTATAAATATAGGGTGTTTATTTGCAAAAGAGTATAGTTTCCGTATTTTAGTTATTAGGGTTTCCTAAGCCAACTAGCCTATTTCTAGGGTCTAAACGATGAGTCATTAGAAGCCTCAAATCGCCTCTTCACCGTCAATGCGGCCAGATAAGTGCCAGGTAAGTGGGAAGGAACCACAGTCGTGGGCCTAATTAAAAACCACTAGCCTTAGACACACTTGCCTAGACCCACAAGACAGTTTAGATAAACGATCGATGTTCATGACCAATCGTGCTTTCATTTTATATAAGATTTTATTTAGAAAAGTTTACAATTTAAAGATTTAACTAAAGGTTATAAAGGTTATGGTATTTTAGTGAAAAGTCCTGTAATTTCGTATTCTTTATTTTTGATATTTATCATTTAGTGTTATATTGAGTGTGTGTAAGGGTAGGTCATTACCCCGTGACTTATATTAGGTTTTGGTGAAGTTTAAAGGTGAAATAAGCTATGTTAAACCTAAAGGTATTAAAGTGCAAGAATACGGTATTCGTAAATGTTATCATTTCATGTATGAAATTTCATTCAAATTGATTGAAACAAGTTTAGTTATCACAATAAACATGTTTAGGAGTGAGGTACTTGATTACATTAAGAAAAATGAACTTCATGGTATTCTAATGAAAGAAATACGGTTTTGTAAAGAACTTATCATTTCATGTGGAAAAGTGTGATTAAATTGGTTTAAGGGTGATTAATAGTCAACATGCATATGGGTAGATAATATGTATTAGGTGACAAGTGGAATTTAAAAGAAAAATCGAATCGGAAATCGGTTTGTCCGATTTCCGTCGGGTTCCAGAAATTCGTATTTTTACATTAAAGAAAAGGAAGGTAGAAGAGGTGGGACTTACAGGTTTAAACTCTTCTAAAGAGTAAAAAGAACTAGGGAGGAAGGCCAAGGGGTGATTACGTCGCCGGTTGCTCCAAAACGCGTCGTCGGAATTCCGTCAGAGCTTCGCCGGGAACTCGATTTCGAAGGACACTTCTTGTGGAAACTTTTGAGAGAGTGGCTCAAGATTTTGGGGGGTGGGAGGGCAGTGTGTAGGGTTGGTATTTATAGGGTTAGGCTAGGGTTAGGGTAGATGAAAAGTTAAAAATAAAAATATGATAAAATGTAATAAAAATGTATTAAAAGTGGAGTAATTGGGGGTTTTAAAGAGCTCTGGAAGTGGTATGAGGCTGAAACTTTGCAGGTGCGTAGGGAATACCAAAAGACACAACTTTCATATTGTGACCCTTGCCGGAATCGGCCGAATCGGGGGTGACTCGGCCGTGACTCGGTCGGATCACTGAGTCGGCCGAGTCAAGGCCGAGTTGGCCGATTCCCGACCGAGTCCGGTGACCTGGATCTCCCCCGACGGTTCATATACCCTCTGCAAGTGTTACATCTTTGGGTGTAGTGGGGTTTTTGTGAGATATGCACGTGTAAACTCTTGGTATTCTAAAGGTTTTTTAAAAAATCCATATTAAAAATAATGTGGGGTATGGGATTCGAACTCTGGTGGCTTGGTTCAGCAGTGCAAGGTATTACCAATGAGCTACAAGCTCCTTCTTATAATTATTGTAAGGAATTAAATATTTAAGTTGTTTCCAGCAACAACAATACTCCAATTGTACACTATTTTTAAAGCAAATTTTTGGTATACAAAATTGGAGTTGTTACACATGCGCCCGCGTGCCGCGCACGTGAGGCGCTGGCGCCTTCTTCCACGCACCTTTCTTTATATATATATATGTATATTTATACACACACACATATTGCACAATTGAGTTCGCATGACTTGTTTAACCCGTCAATCGGGAGTTCTCTCGCTCCAAAGGCGAGGGATAATTAACGGCAGCTTAGTTCGCGGCTGCCGGAGATTCAGATCTCCACAATCAATAAACCCCAGCCTACCCTAGACAGGGGAAATCTGTAATACGCCTGACAAGCGCGCGCCCGGTAGGACTTATCTTTCCTCCTATATTTCGGGTTAAGCGTTCATGTGAACTCAATCAACATACATATCGACATCTATACTAAAATAATGCTCTTTCATACAGGCTTTCAAGCAAATAATTTTCAACAATATCTCCAAAGATGAACTCAGCTCTCAGCACGGCTCCCATCTCTTACACGATGAAGATGGACGCCAGGACGGTCCTTCCGCCCAGTCTCGGGCGACAGTGGGAGGAGCCGCCGCTACCATTTGGCTTTATTCTGTTCGTGCCAGCTAACGCCGTCCCTGCTCTTCAAGTCCCAGTGATGGATAAACCAACCTCAAAGGGGAAAATACCGAATGTCATGGTCGCGAGGGCACCTCAGCCTAAGCGCAAGTCCGTTTCCGAATGACTCTCCATTGCTCCAGCTGGGGGCAAGGCCATCAACACGAACAAAGCAACGAGACGTCTCGAGCAAGCTCCAGGGTGCCCTCGACAACTGCTCGATCGGGTATCTTCTCTAAGCTCTTCATCAATCGACTCACGGTGGCTTCCCAGGAAACAGATGCCCGCCAAGCCCTTAAAATTGAGAAGCTAAGACAGAAAAATGCTCAAATATAGAGCCAACAAAAGAGCCAGGGCTCCTGCTAGGCTGAACTTCATGAGGTTCGAAGAACAGGGTTACCCCGCCAAAGATGAGGAAATGGCTGGATATGTGGTCCATACTGTCTACATGGTGGGCACGCGCAGCAAAAGTAAGGATATGGCTACTACATCTCAAATCCAATCTGGTGTGAATGTGGCTGTCACTTCCCAAGACCAGCATCCTCCGAAAGATAATGAAAATCCTCCCAGTGAAGCTAATAAGCGGAGAGATCCCTCGGTTCATGAGGAGTCGGGCTCGGAAAGCGAAGAGGAGCCAATCTTCCGTCCCAAGAACGCAGAGCAGCAACTTCTCCAAGAGCTTCGAAAACAGCTCAGAAGTAAAGATAAGGAGATGGCCGAACTTTACTCCAAAATTGACGACTTTACGAATGTCGTCTTGCATCTCACGGCCCGACTTGCCTCTCAGCCGCCCAATCAAGCGCAAGGCTTTGCTCATGAACCGGGAAACGATGTCCCAAGGCAGCCGACGCCTATTCCCTCAAATCCAAAGGTGGACGGACCACATGAAAGTCAGTCGCATCCTATCTCGGAAAATTTCTTGGCTACCGATGACAGTAGCCCGCTAACTCAAGATCAAATCATGGATTTGGTCGCCAACAAAGTCAAAACATTGGTAGCCGAAGCTGAAGCGCAAAAAGATGTTAGCAGTAGCGGGAGACCATATCCTGCTCAGTATGATCTGGTAGAATTTCCTATAGGCTATGTCATCCATAAATTCGGAAGATTCGATGGGACGGGAAATGCGAATCAGCACATCGCCCACTTTAAAGCCTCATGCGGGAATACTGGGGGCAATGATGCGCTTCTCCTCCGCCAGTTCGTTAATAGCTTGACCGATGTTGCTTTCGACTGGTACGCGAGCATACTGGCTGGCTCCGTCACAACTTTCGTCCAAATGGAGTCTCTGTTTCGGCAGAGCTTCATGAGCGTCAGCGATAAGATCACCATTGCCGATCTTGTAAGGACTAAGCCAAAGAACAACGAAAGCGGACGGATTTTATAACCCGATGGCGCAATCTCTCCGTCAAATGTGAACCGCCGATAGAGCAGGACCAATCTGTCGGTCTCCTCGTCGGAAATCTCGATAATTGGATAGCCCCGTTTCTATGCACCGCGGATCTCAAAACATTCCAAGAGCTGACCAGGAAAGTTCAGATGTTGGTGCGCTCAAAGCGGGAATCCTCCTTTGATTCCCAAAATAACAATAGGTCCTGGAGAAACCGTAAGGACGATAATCGCAAAGGCGGAAATTCTGACGATTCTGAATCTTTCAACATCTCGGCTAACCGAAATAACTAAAGGATGAGCGGGCCTAATGCCAACCGGCCTCGGAAACCAGTGTTCGGAGAAGGAGGAGAAGCCCCACTAAAAGAGAAGCTGGATAAGATCTATTCCTTCAGAAAGGACAAAGTCCATAAAATATTTAAAGATGCCATAAGAAAACGGTCTACAATTGCCAGAATCAAAAAGACCGCAAGAAGCGAATATGACCGATGACCCTAAATACTGCCCATATCATAGAGTGATAGGTCATGCCATTGATGACTGTTTCGTCTTCAAAAATTGGATCGAAAAGCAATATAAGGCAGGAGAGATAGAACTGTCTAAAGACGTGTTAACAAACAGTCAAGCTGCGACCGCCAATTTCATACAAATGGAGACCGAAGTCCTTCGGGAACCTGATTCTCTCAGACATCTGCTTTTCTCTGAAAACAGCTGACCACCACGTCGTTAAACTGGGAACAATCGATCTCTAAGTCGTTAAACTGGGGGTGTAAAAATATGTAAATAAAACAAACATAAAAAATAAAAAAATAAAAAGCCGAAATGATGGGGCAACTCGCAATAAAAATCAGCGAGTAAAAATAAAGATGAAAATAAAGTCGGAATGATTGGGCAACCGCGAATAAATAGTCGAAATGATAGGGCAATCGTGACCTTCGCGATAAGAAAAACTGAAATGATAGAGCAATCGCGGTAAAAAATAACAAAAAAAAACGGCGAATGATGAGTCGCTCCTAATACCATATTCTAGTGCAGCGATACAAACGCCAACCAAAACGCAAATTCCCGAATATCCCAACGGCGAATGATGAGTCGCTCCTGGTATCATATTCCAGTGCAGCGATGCAGACGCCAACCAAAATCCAAATTCTCAAACGTTGAATGATGAGTCGCTCTTGGTACCATATTCCAGTACAGCGATGCAGAGGCCAACCAAAATTCAAATTCCCAAAATTCTCCCGGCCTTATGGTTGGTCCCCAAGTTGACTACCGTATACAATCCACGGGCTCAAATAATTCTCACCACACTCATGCCCCACCGCATTCACTAGTCCAGCGGTCGGTCTCCGCCCTTACAATTATGCTCCATTTGGGAAGACCCACTCATGTGCCCTCACGATGCATTAGGAGAACAAACTTACGAGATCCTCTCGACTCGTAAGAAAACACCTTCATGGGATCCTTACAATCCACGAAGGAAAAACACACTTGGGAGTCCCCACGACTCCTAAAGAGAAAGTACACCCACGAGATTCTTTCGACTCGTAGGGAGAAAATGCTGTTATGGGACCCTTACGGCTCATAAAATTGAAAAGCCTTAGGTGATAGGGACCTAAACATGTCTCCTAAGCCATCACTTCCCGACAAGAAAAGGCAAATGATGAATTGCTCCTAACACCTGTGCTTCAGTGTTAGCAACGATGATGCCGACCCTAACCCAAAATTCCAAACTTCTGATCCAATAGACTCATAAGTCGTTAAACAGGGAACAGATGACCTCTAATTCGTTAAACTGGGCACAATTGATCCCTAAGTCTTTAAACTAGAAACAGATGGGCTCTAAGTCGTTAAACTGGAAACAGAAGACCTCTAAGTCTTTAAACTAGAAACAGATGACCTCTAAGTCGTTAAACTGGAAACAGATGACCCTTAAGTCGTTAAACTGGGAACGAGGAAAATCTCCTCGTGGCAAATGATGATTCGCTCCTGGTACCATATTCCAGTGAAGCGATACTGATGCTAAACCAAAACCAAAATCCCCAAATCCACTTATGGCAAATGATGATTCGCTCCTGGTACCATATTCCAGTGTAGCGATACTGATGTCAACCCAAATCAAATTAAACCAACAACCGCTGCGGCGGAATCATGCTTCGTCTCAGAGTGTACCCCGTGCCGAAGTCATGCTTCGCCTCGGAATATCTGCTTTCCCTGTCAGAATTATGCTCCGCCCTGGAATCAAGTCAACAAGCGACCTTCTCGTCGGAATTATGCTCCGTCCTGCAATCAAATCAACCAACGACCTCCCTGTCAGAATTATGCTTTGACTCGGAATCAAGTCAACCAACGACCTCCCCGTCGGAATTAAGCTCCGCCTCAGAATCAAGTCGACTAACAAGCTCTGTGTCGAAATCATGCTTCGTCTCAGAATGTACCTCATGTCGAAATCATGCTTCGCCTCGGAGTATCTGCTTTCCCTGTCGGAATTATACTTCGCCTGTGAATCAACCTCTGCATCGAAATTATGCTTCGGTCAGAATGTCTGCCGCCCGTCGGAATTATGCTCCGACCCTTTTGGAATAATGTTCTGCTCATCGGAATCATGCTCCGATCCCTGAAATCATGCTTCGCTCTTCGGAATCATGCTCCGATCCCTGGAATCATGCCTCTACTCTTCGGAATTATGCTTCGATTCTTCGGAATGATACTCCGACCCTGGAATTATGCTCCGCAAATCGGAATGATGCTCCGATCCCCGGGAATCATGCTCCCCGAGGGATGCTCTACCCCCGGAATGATGTTCCATCTCGAAGTCCAACTTCAAGATTCATCGATTTCATGCACACAACTCATATGCGTGGTGTGCATTTATTGATGGGGGACACTTTGTTGGGTTCAAAATTTGCACCCCAGTTGACCGGGTCAAAGTCAAGGTCAACCCCAAGTAAGCGGGTCAAAACCCAAGCAAGTGGGTCCATGCCCAAGTCGAGCCCCGCGGCCGGCCTCTTCCATGCCGAAATAAAAAATCATGTAATAAATAATTTTGATGTAATTTTTTATGCATGAATGTAAGAGAATGGGCATAAAGCCAAATTTCTGTAAAGTCCATGGCTTATGTGCAAAAAAATGAGCACATGAGCTATGAGATGGGCAAAATGCCATTTTGTAAAGCCCAAGGGGCTATATGTAAATGTGTAAGCCTATATAAGGTAACATGATGAAGAAATTAAAAAGAACTTTTTCATTCTCTAAAACTCTAGGGTTTTTTGTGCCTCCTTCTCCTTCCTCAAGGTTTTAAAACATTTCTTTTTTTTGAATTAAATAAAGAGTTTAACTCTTTCTTTTCCAAAAATAAATAGTTTTTCACCACAAAACCCACAAAAGTGAGCCCGGATCTTCCATCAGATCTTAAAAAGGAGAGATTTTTAAAATCCCACCACTCTTGTTTTCCATGATCTGGCCAACAAAAGAGGAGGAAGGAGACTCATTTTCAAAGATCCCATTTTAGGATAACATCCAAGGCTTAAGAGAGAAGAAAAGGGTCCCCTTGAGCATTTACAAAGATTCCCTGGAGTTTAACTCTACAAATCAAAGTTTCTGGGAGTTTAACTCCATAAGAATAAATTGACAATAATAATACATCTTTTTTTAAGGAGTTTAACTCCCAAAAGTCAATTGGAGTACAACTCCCAGTACGGAGGGCTGAGCCTCCCTTTACTTTCCGCTGGCGCCTTACGCCCAGCGCCCGCGTGCCAGGCACGTGAGGCGCTGGCGCCATGCGTTCGGCGCCATGCGTCCGGCGCCATGCGTCCAGCGCGTGAGGCGCCTTGCGCCTTGCGCCCAACCCACGTGAGGCGCTGGCGCCTTGCGCCCAGCGCGCCCGCGTGCCGCGCACGTGAGGTGCTGGCGCCTTCTCCCACGCATCCTTTGGATGCCTTTCCTTTTTTATATATATATGTATATTTATACACACACATACTCCACAACACTGTTCCCGTTAGAAAAAATTTCTAACGGGGCGCTGCCCCGCACCCCGTAAAGGGGCTGCTAGACCCCTTGACCCCCAACCCGCTATCCGGGTAGCGGGACCCCCGTAAAAACTCTGCGGGGTCCCCGATATATCCAAAACCCCTTCAAAATACAATACTGCACAGTTGAGTTCGCATGACCTGTTTGACCCGTCAATCGGAGGTTCTGCTTAGTTCGCGGCTGCCGGAGATTCGGATCCCCACAATCAATAAAACCCAGCCTACCCTAGGCATGAGGAATCTGTAATGCGCCTGACAAGCGCGCGTATTCCCATCTCAATGTGGGGACGAAAAACACCTTACAAACACTGTGGCTTTCAACCCATGATTGTTGTGCTTATTCTTGATGGTTTTTATTTAGCTTATGGGCTGAGGATTGGTTGCTAGTGTTGTAGTATTGCCATGACCTCGCTTCTTCAACCATAAATTTAGTGCTTTCCACTTAATTAAAAGTTCTAGACTTTCTTAAAGGATTTGGATTTCTCACACGAATCGTTTGGTTGAAACAGACATTAAATCTGACGGATTTTTAATTGACTCCTGTAGCAATGGTGACTCCTGTAGCAATGGTGTAGAGAAAGAACAACAAATAGTCGTTTATTGCACTAGATGATGATTAAAGTAATGAAATGGAAACATAATAATGAGTAATGTAGATATCACTGTCATATCTAACATAAGTTGGTGTTGGCTTTTACTACATTGCTATGATTTCTCCATCTGGAATTTTCTTCGTGCTAGAATTTTCCTTTTCATTGAAATATGAACACGTAGATTAGCCTTAAAAGGCTTCCCAGCTGAATGTGTTCTGTCCTTAGAACCGAACGTAAATTTATTTTCCTCGGATTGATAGAAATAACTTAGAAAATTATCGTTGTATCAACCTTCAGACTGAAATAGAATCCATTGCTACTGATATGGCTGCTGATTTTCTTGAAGATATAATAGAGGAAATGATTTTCCAATAGCAGTATAAAAGTACGGTTTTACTGTGATTTATTTTGGTTTGCTAGATTCTTTCAGAATGAAATGTGATCGTGTAGTTTAAAGGTTTCAAAGGAGCTTTGCCGTGTAGGTTATACTCGATCCGCTGTGCCTATGATGCTGAAAGCCACAGGGTGTTTCTTAATCTTTTTTTCTCCCCTTGATTTTTTCTTCTTTTCTTTTGAAGTTAGGAATTTGTAATTTGTGATTGTTAGAGAAAAATAATATATCATGTCAGGTTCTGTGCAGTTGCACTGCTTTTCATACTATTATATGTTTTTCGTTATGTTTTTCCCCCAATGTGATCATGGTGTTGCTAGTTTTATCTTGTACATGTTTTTTGTTTCTTTTTTTAGAGTTTTGTATTTCATTGAATAAAAACAAACAAAGTGGAGGCTAGTTTAACGCACTTCCTCGAAAACGATTTCGTAATTGGTTTTATAATTTTTAGCATTGTTGTTTTATCCATAACATTAATTTTTTTGTTGTTTCCTTCGTCGGTGATGATGCTCACAAGTGGTTACGACACGTGGTGGATGACGTGTTCCAGACTTTACGGGATGGACATTGTGGACATTTCCTGGGGCTCCTTCTCTGTGGACGTACCCGATCTTTCGGGAGACCCCCTGAAGACATTCCACTTTCATCTAGGAAATTACCAACAGCTCGTCTCCGAGCTTTCTCAATCTCCTCGCTCCCTTCCGAGTCTTTTCTCGTGCCGAGCTTTCTCGACCTCCCGCTCATCTTCGAGCTCAAAGCATGTCGAGCTTCATCAGCCTCCTGCTCGTCTCCGAGCCCCTGTTGTGCCGAGATTCCCTGGTCTCCCCCGATCAACCGAGATTGCAGAGCCCTATTGCCTCCGCAACGGCTCTGCGTATCTCGTCAAAGTGGGATAACCGCCGCCTCACGTTCCGCGTCCCACGCTGGCGCGTCCTTTCTATTAATAAGTGTATCCTGTCATTAGTGAAGGGATCTCGCCATTCAAGCATGCGTAACGTCAGGGGCGTAGCCGAAGGCGAAGATCTCGTGCCTACTCGCTCCATGCTACCATTATAAAATCCCTCTCTCAGACGACTCAGGTAAGGCAACTTGAACCCAATAAGCCATTACTCTGCTCAAATTTCTCGGCTAACTTGATCGTCGGAGGGTCCTACGGTGGTCACCCACTCCGGGACTTCTTTGCAGGTAGCCCGGCTTCGACCTCAAACTCAACCCATTAAGATCCATACACTCAAGGAGACAACCTACGAATCCAATCTGTCACGCCCCGCTTCCCAGAGTACGCTAAGATAGGCACGTGACATAGCCAACCATGCTACCTGTGGATAGGAAATATTCTTCCACAGACACATTACGGCTGTAGAGATATCAATAACAATAATAAACTATCTAATACATGTCCATAAACCAGAATAAAACGAGTCAAGAATAAAATAATGCGGAAGCAAAAGATCCAATACAAGAATAAACTGGAATGTACGTCTCATAATACGGGTTCACATCAGGAATGAAAAAATACCGAAAGTAAAATGAGCTAACTACTAGCAAGTCCTCACTGCTCAGCCTGCCGACTGAAATACTCCTGCTCGGACTGCAGCAAAGGTAAGGAATCTGGGCCATGCAAAACTCAGACGTCAGTGCGTCATAATATCAAGCAATACTATAAGCAGGGGTAGTAATACATGTAGGTATGAGTATAAATGGTAAAACAGGTATAACAGTGATATAATTAAGGACAGTGGGGTAATGTGTAGTGAGTAATCTAAACTGGTTTATTGGGTTAACTACTCTCAAGTCTTTGAAATCAATTTGATGAATCATCGATGTAACTCAATAGTATCCCGTACGTGCCCGGGATCACGGTGAAGATTCTCGGGTTGAAGCCGAGACATGCCGCTAGGCACTAAAAGGTAGCATATAACGATGAGTGGTGTCAGCAGCATCACCCCAAGGCTGGCTTAGCCTCTAAAATAGGAAATATGTATAGATGAATGATGTCAGCAGTATCATCCCAAGACTGGCCTAGTGTAAAGACCCCAAAATCTTTATACATTTGTATTATCCCTCTTCAATAATATACCGTATTTATTTGTACTTGGTATTTTCCTTTTTCTATTAAATTTATTATTATTTTATTCCTCAATCTATTATGTATTTTTTTCTATGTACAATTTCTTTTTCTTATATTTAAGTTTTTAACTTCTCATTCTTATTTTTCCTTTCATAAATATTTAACCCAAATCCATTATTCTTATTCTCCACAGCCCATTTAAAAAGCCCATTTTCTTTTTAAGCAACATCATATATTTAATTCTAATTAAATATATGCATGAACAATCTTATAGCTCATTGGTTAAGTCCTTGCATTGTTATTTCATAAGTCGCATGTTCAAATCCCCATTCTTGCAATTATTTTTATCATTTTTTATTCTTCTCATAACCTACAAATGAGACCTTTCATTTCCAAATTGAATGGTGACCTTTCATTTCTCTTTTAATTCTCATGTTGAATGCATATATTATTATACATAATGCATCATTACACTACCTTTATTGTCCTCCTATATCTTTTCCTTCCTCACATTTTTCTATCTCTCACTTCTTCCTCTTTACCTAGAGTCCAAGAAGAAGAACATGAAGAAGTATTCAAGAAGGTCTCGCTACTAACGCGAGGCTATCGACGGATAGACAAGCCCGGTGACAATACCGGCTTGTGCATGTAAGTCCCTTCTCTCTTTCCCTCCCTCCATCTCTTTCTTTTTCTCTTTATATTTCTCTTAGTTTATATTGCCATGAAAAACTTCCCTTGACATATCATAGTTCCTAAATAATTAATTAAATGGATACATATATAAATAATGAACACACAAATATACACACATATATAGTTTGTAAAGTCTTTTTCATTACTCTCAATTCACATGTTAACATTTCATAGTGACCAATTAGGAGTGTATGTTTGTTGCTTTATTTTAAACCACTTTATTTAAAGTTTGTAAAAAAAAATGAAGTTACGAATAAATACCATGGTTTTCTCATTTCTCACATATGACATATCAATACCTTTAGTTTTAAAATAATTTTTATAAATTAATTTTTAACTATGAAAATTTCAGGAAATTTACATATAATAGAATATATTATTTTATATACTTTGTAAAAATTTTAGATCGATCCGCATAACGGTTTAGGAATTACATCGTATTTATTCACTGATCGTAAAACAGAAAACTGCAGCTATCGGTCAATTTGTAGGACACATAACTTGGTATACCGGTATCCAAATTGAGCAAACTCTGGTGTTTTTGATATCTACATCGAATGATCTAGATTTTCTTAGTTCTATAGTTTTACCGAAAACCTATCTAAGATAAAGAAAACTGCATTACAATATTAAGTGACGGATCTGGACAGAATCTGTTCCGATTCGCACACTGTTTTTAAATTGGACATAACTCGAACACCCGATGTCCGTTTGTGACAAAATTTAGATGTGTAGATGCACCATTGATAGAACTATAATTTTCTGTATATTATATTACTTAGGAATGCATGAAACAAGCTGTTATAGGTTTTGCAATACAATATATAGTTGCTGTCCAGAAATCTGAATTTCTGTTTTAAACGCTGATATTAAAATGATCATAACTAGAGTTTCAGTAATCCAAATCATGTGAATCTTAGTGTTTTCGATAATTTCATCAAAATACCTACAATTTTCTTATAATTTTCATAACCTGAAAACCGATAGAAATTAACTCAAACTGCGTTTTAAAAATATGTGACGGTGCCGAATAGATTCTGATCTGTTTTACGCGACGATACGAAAACATATATATCTCTTAAACCGGTAGTCGTATTTAGGTGAAACTGGAACTCACGCATGGAAAACACTTAGAGCCATATTTTTGTTTATGTTCTCGCATTCGTTTGACTTGATTAATTAGTCGTACATAATATTTCTTTACAGCATTGTTTATGGTAGTTACTCGAATAATATACTTGACTTATTTCATGTTATTCGAACATGTATACATATTTAGCTTGATCATTAAATTGTTGTATGTACATAAAGACGATAATTAAATACTTGAGTTGTATTTTGAAAAATATACAATAGTATTTTTACAATAAACCCCCTCAAGTTTTATAAATTACAATAAGGCCCCTAACAATTATTGAACATCAAATTACCTTCTTGTAGTCTGACTCGGGTTAGAGTATGACTTTTTCTGATTTGAATATAATTCAAGTCAATCTATATTTTTTATATTTCAACTCGAGATGAATACATGAATCCCAGAATCCAGTTAACAATCTCTATATAACTTGACCGAACCGAACCATGGATATTCCTTCTACATGTTTCCCAGTATTCCATTTACATGACTCTACGGTTATAACCGTTTCCTGATATCATGGTTTCGGTCAGTCAGTTAATCAATCTTACAATCAACACAATTTTACAAGATAACAATACAAACAAGATATCACGGGGTTCAAGGGGTAGACTGGTACGGAATATGTTAAAGGTGGCACGAGGTGGTCACTTAAGACGTAATTACATCCATGCCGTTGTTCCGTGGTATTATCGACGGAGCCTTGTACTACAGGTTACCAAGGTCCCTGGTGTAAGTGGGACTCCCCTCGTATACACTGGCATCTTCTGTACCAGGCTAAAAACAAAAACGTTAATACAATATTATAATATTATAATACAACAGTAAAAGCTCTCTCTCTCTCTCTTTCTTACTGTCTGTCTATTTCCTCCCTTATCTTTGGGACTTACCGAGCGACCTGTTCGCTGACGACATTCTATTTCTTTCTTCTTTGAATGTCGTCAGGTGGTTTGGACCCGGCAGAAGTTGAGCCAACCCAGGAAGACTTGGAGCAATTTGCTGAAGACCCTGCAGTATGATTTCATTATACACTTTTCTCTTCAGTACTTTCCATTCCCTGTTATGCCACTGTTTAGGCATCTTTATTTCAGTTGTACTTTCTTTTCATGTATTGTACAAAGAATGTTAATAAATAAAAGTTGCTGTTCTTTTTATACTCTTGTCTCTTGTGTAATATTTTATATTGCTTAGCTATGCTTAGCGTATGTACTTCTGAGTACATACGTAGCGGACCTCGTCGCGTCCACTTCGCCGTACACTGGGAAGCGGGGCGTGACACCTAGCCTCTAAAACTGATCGGTACAAGTAAGCGAACTGTCGAGTTACAAGTCAGGTTTCATCATTGATTTTCCCATACCCCCAAGTTATATATGTTCAAGTCAGGGATTAATAAATCCGGAGCTAATGCCAACGCAGGATCAAGCAGGTATAGGTGTGTCTAGATAGACAACAGGAAATGTCCGTAGGGACAACAGGTCAGGTTTGTTGGCATTAGTAACAAGATCAGGTAACAGGTAAAAGCCATGGTACATCAGGTCAAGTCAGGTAGTATATAGGTATCATGTCATGTTAAGAAGTGCACGGTACCATGTCGTGTCAAGTAGTAGGTGTATCAAGTCATGTCAGGGGTGCACAAAATGTCACGTGGGTGCTCATAATCAAACTAAAATAAGTATGGGTATACAAAACAAGTATGGGGTACTAATGGAACAATAAAAATGGAACATTGTGATGTGGTATGCAAATAGGTACAGATTAAAGCATATGGATGCACAGTTATCGATTGGGTTAAGGTTATAGTTCCAACATTAACTAAAATACACTTTATCAAATATGGAATGTTAAAATCACATTATTATGTATTAAAGGATCTAGGGATGCAATTGTATATATATTAGGCTAGATGGATGCAAACGGGTTTTCGAAAGGTTATAAACTATTAAAAGTACTATGGACTATATAACCAAGCACTATGTGATATAACTATAGACGTGGGTACAATGTATTGTAATCTAATATGCAGCATGATATATTTTCAAGTTCTAGATTTAAAATGATATAATGGAACATCGAAATGGAATATGGGACACTAGATTTAAACAACAGATTTGATATGCATTTAAATAAGTATAAATAATTTAAATAGCATGTAGCAAGTTTTACTTGCCTAAACGGATCAAGAAACGGGGGTACGGAACGTCTCACGTCGGCGGGAAAAGTCGCGACGCGCGCACGGTACACGGAACGGATCCAAACAATGCACAAGATGATCACATGAGTCAGGTATGTTCGCTGGGTCGTCGACGGCACGTCCTTTTCCGACGATCTGCAAGAGATTGGTACACATAGCCATTTCTCCACAAGTAATATCTGCTCTTAGGGTCTTGCAAACCCTTCTAAATGGAAGATTGCCAACAGTGGTCAAAGGTGCAAGATACAGCTTTCCTCTGAAATCAACAAGTTTCCTTTCCCGTGGATGTGGTCGCAAACTTCGATCAACTTTAGATGAACTTAAGCTGCTATTTTCTGGATTTTCTTTGGTACCATTTTCTGCATCAAGTTGATCCAGATTAGGCTCTAAGAGACATGAACCATTGCTCAGTGGAGCAGCATTGTTCATCACTTGGACGCTTCATCTTCTTCAGAGGTCGAGAGTCACTACTAACAGAAGCATCATCTAGGCAATCCTTCTCTATGGACGTCGCTGAAGCACATTCCATAACCTTGACTTCTTCACTAGGCATCACACTACTGTCGTCCATATGAACATCATTTGATTTATTTAAATTATCTTCATGGCTTTCAACGCCACGATCGGGATTTTGCTGAGACACTTGGCCTCGAACACAGCATAGTGCTTCTTGAATTCTGCGGTAACCTTCTCTGCTAATGGATCTATTTTATCTTCGTACTTCTCGTAGAGAACAGGCACAGTGTGCAGCAGAACAAATGTTATGTAAAACAGGGTCAAGAAATTGTAGCAGCTCCTGACAACAGAGAGTAGCCATAGCCCAACAACCACAATAAGGAACTTCTTCAGATCTTTTCCAGATGCAATCTCTCTGAGATGAGCAAGAGCCTTGTTGATCTCATATCTTGTTGACAGTGCAATGTTCACAGCAAGATCCTCAGGGATGCTAACCTCAGGAATGTGAGGTGGAGACTTGTTGATGATAGTGGTGGCTTTTGACCAGAGGAAAATGACCACGAGCGAGAGACCGAGGATGTGGCAGACCAAACTCAGCCAGTGGTATTCGAGCAGTTCGAATAGAACCTATATGGCAGTGGCCGCACCGAGAAAACTAGCCGAGATCTTCTTGTTCCTCCATAAAAAAACATCGGTAGGCTTGCCACCGCCCAAAACACTGTGAACTGGCTTCTCCCTGCCGAAGATCCGCCAGATCTTGTCCTTGATCGATGATTTCTCCTCGATCTTCTTCGCTTCGGCTTCTCGTTGTCGGAATCTGACGATGACGACGAGGAGTCGCCGTGGAACTTCTCCTCGATCTTCTCGATCAAAGATTCGCCCTTTCGTTCACTCTCTGCCATCGCTTGTAGAAAAATCGTCGGGTTTCTTGGGGGAAATTTAGAGAGAGAGAGAAAAGATAGAGAAGGAAAGAGAGAAAGACTCTGATTTGTTAAACTGTTTGGATGTTAAATTTAAAAAGATTTGATTAGGTAAATAAATTTAAACTGTTTAAACGAAATTAAATATTAAATAATTTGAATTTTGGCGGGATACAAAATATTCCAAAATGCGCCCGGGTTGGGTCTAAAAATTTAGATTTAAAATATGAAAAATATATGTGACTTCCAAATTTCAGAATGAATGCTCAGGTAATGAAAAAGCATACCCCTAAGAACGGATGCACGTACGTGCGCGTAGCCATCCAAACACGTCCGTTTCATTGAACGGGACGAGAACAAGATGCGCGGATGCTACCATGGAGTTAGGGGTATCATGCAAGCCATGTTATGCAATTTTAAAATATTTTCTGTGACATAAAATGTTATACGGTAAAATATGCAATGCCAGATGAAACGCCAGTATGCGATAAAGTTAAAAATGCACAAGTCTACATAACAAGTCAGGTTGATTCATAAATATGAATCAAACAAGTTTCAAGCAAACGGGTCGGGTCGAATGCAATGTAAAGTGTAAAATACCATCGCACCCAAAATACGTTAAATCAAGAAATATTACGAATAAAGAAATACGAGAACTGGAATTGGTATAAATGAACTCGGGTGTTACATTATACCCAACTACAAAAAGAATTTCGTCCTCGAAATTCCAAGAACAAGAAAGGATAAACAATTAAGAAACTATAAGAGTAGATGTGAAAACTTCTGTCGGATTTCATCCTCTCGTTCCCAAGTTGATTCTCCATGCGTGCGATTTCCCCAAGAAACAAGTACAAAAGGGATAACTTTGGTCTTAAGAACTTTTTCTCTTCGATCCACAATCGACATCGGTCGCTCCTCAAAAGTTAAATCTTCTCCTACAGTCAGCTCCGAATGATCCAACACATGTGTTTTATCTCGAACATAATTACAGAGTTGAGATAAATGAAACACGTCATGAACATTCGCCAAAGATTGTGGTAACGCCAATCGATAAGCCACTTCTCCAACACGCTCCGAAATCTCGAAAGGCCCCACGAGTCGAGGACTAGGCTTGCCTCGACTCGCAAAACGAATCACTCCTCTAGTAGGTGATATCTTCAAGAATATCAGATCACCAACAGCAAACTCTAGAGGTCTTCTCAATGTATCGGCCCAATACTTCTGCCGATCTTGTGCTGCCTTCATATAATTCCGGATAGTATTAACTTTCTCCACGGTTTGCACGATCAAATCCAGTCCCAACAATCTTCATTCTCGAACATCGTCCCAACAAACAGGTGAATGACATTTACGACCATACAATGCTTCGAATGGAGCCATCTGAATAGTCGCCTCGAAACTGTCATCGTACGAAACTCTACCAAGTGTAGCTGATCCTCCCATGAACCCTTGAAGTCTAACATGCAAGCTCTCAACATATCTTCAAGAGTTTGGATCGTTCTCTCCGACTGGCCATCTGTTTGAAGATGATAAGATGTGCTAAACTTCAATCGAGTCCCCAAACTTTCCCGTAAGCTCCTCCAAAAGTGTGATAAGAAACGAGTGTCATGGTCGGACACGATGCTCACCGGTACTCCATGCAATCTTACAATCTCCAGCATGTACCGTTCTGCCAAAGCTTTGACCAACTCGAAATGGTATAAAATGAGCTGTCTTGGTCAATCGATCAACAATCACCCAAACTGCATTATTGCCTTTTTGGACTCCGCGGTAAAGCCGTCACGAAATCCATGGTTATATGTTCCCACTTCCATTGAGGAACCGGAAGTGGTTGCAATAAATCAGCAACCCTTTGATGTTCAGCCTTAACTTGCTGATACACCAAGCACTTTGCCACAAAGCGGCAATCTCCCGTTTCATGCCTTCCCACCAGAAATGCCGTCGTAGATCTCGGTACATCTTTGTGCCTCCTAGATGTACGGAATATGCTGAACTGTGCGCCTCCTTCATAACTTCTTCGCGGATGTCTCCCTTTGGCACACATAAACAACTACCATATCGCAACGAACCATCTTCATGAACCAATAAGTCCGTTCGAAGTCCAGCTTCAACCTGTTCTCGAAACTTCTGCAATCTTGGGTCCTGCAATTGCGCTGCTTTAATATTCTCAATCAACGACGACTGTACTTGCAGCTGCATCAACTGTCTCGAAGAATGTGGTAGCACAACCTCCAAATCGAATCTTCGAAAATCTTCGATAAGTTTCTTTAGTGCAGTCAACATCTGAATTGCTGGCAATCGACTAAGCATATCCGGCACAACATTAACTTTCCCCGGATGGTTCTTAAGATCAAGATCGTAGTCAACCATCAGCTCCAACCATCTACGCTGTCTCATAATTAGCTCCTTCTGAGTGAACACGTACTTTAGGCTTTTGTGATCGGTGAATACTTCGACCCCTTTCGCCCAATAACTAGTGTCTCCAAATCTTCAAAGCGAAAATCACAGCTGCTAGCTCCAAGTCATGAGTTGGGTAATTCTTTTCATGGGTCTTCAACTGTCTCGATGCGTAAGCTACAATCTTCCCATGCTGCATCAAAACACATCCTCAAACCTTTTTCCAGATGCGTCGCTGTGAATCACCAATTCTCCGGAACCGGCTGGTACGGTTAAAACAGGTGCGGTTATCAGCCTCTGCTTCAACGCCTCAAAAGCTGACGCACACTTATCCGTCCATACTAATAGTACCTCCTTGCACGTAAGCTTGGTCAAAGGCTCAGCCAAACGAGCAAAATTTTCCACGAACCTTCTGTAATTGTCACGTCCCGCTTCCCAGAGTACGCTAGATTGGGCACGTGACATAGCCAACCATGCTACCTGTGGATAGGAAAAATCCTTCCACAGTCACATTACAGCTGTGGAGATATCAAGAACAGGAAAGTAAACTAACTACCTAATACATGTCCATAAGCCAGAGTAAAAATATCAAGAGATAACAATATGCGGAAGCCAAAAGATACAAAATGAAACACCCGGAGTGAAACTACGTACCGACAGGAACCTCACCGCTCGTCTAACAGCGGCAAAACTCCTAATCAGTCTGCAGCAAGGTAGAAGAATCTGGGCCATGCAAAACCCAGACGTCAGCGCGTCAAGTCATCAAGTAATAATATAGTAAACATGCAATGCGAATATAAACATGAATAAAGCAAGGGTAACAATAATATAAATCAGAGCAGTACAGGGTAGTGTGCAGTGGGTAAACTGGATTGTTCTATCAGGTTCTCTGTTCTAAAGTCTTTGAAATCAATTTGAGTAATCCTCCATGTAACTCAAAGGATATGTCCCGTTACCCCCCGGGACCACGGATCATGAATATGTGAACCAGTAATGGCTCTGTCCCGTTACCCCCCGGGACCACGGATCAGGAAAATGTAAGAGTCACGAATGGCTCTGTCCCGTTACCCCCCGGGACCACGGATCAAGTAATACCCTTTTAAGTTACACTTTAGTTTACACTTTTGATTTCCCCATACCCCCAAATTATATGTGTCAGGTCAGGTATTCAGTAATCAGAACTAATGCCAACACAGGATCAGGTAACAGCAGGTTTTGTCTGGATAGACAACATGAACGGTCCATGAGGACTACATGTTATGTTTGTTGGCATTAGACACAAGATC
Source organism: Agapanthus africanus (assembly GCA_030015575.1). Classification (NCBI taxonomy): domain Eukaryota; kingdom Viridiplantae; phylum Streptophyta; class Magnoliopsida; order Asparagales; family Amaryllidaceae; genus Agapanthus; species Agapanthus africanus. The sequence continues at coordinate 498,538,827 of CM057347.1, read as the reverse complement.
AGGTAACAGGTAAAGCCATGGTACATCAGGTCAAGCCAGGTAATGTATAAAGGTGTCATGTCATGTCAAGAGTGTACGGTACCATGTCATGTCAAGTAGAAAGTGTAACAGATTATGTCAGGAAGCACAAGATGTCATGTGTGTGCTTATAATCAAACTAACAAAAGCATGTGTATAAATAAACAAGCATGAGTACTATCAGAACAATAAACTGGAACATGTAATATGATATGCAAATAGATATAATTTCAAGGATATGGATGCACAGTTATTGATTAGGGTTACATTTATAGTTCTAATATTAATTAGGATGCAATTTATTAAACATGGAGTGTTAATATCACATTATTATGTAGTAATGTGATCTATGGATGCAATTATATGTATCTTAAATGCGATGGATGCAAACGGGTATCCGAAAAGTTATAAAACTATAAAATAGTAATGTGGGATGTACAACTAAGCGATATGTGATATAAATATTGATATAATAATATTAATATGGATAGCATATTCAAAGCGATTAATAACTATAAAAGTGGTATTGATTAACCATGCACAAGAAAAGTTCCGTTCAGAAATTCAGCGTCACCCTAATTTGTAAAATATGTTAAAATAACAAACGTTCTCCAAAAGAGACGTGTCTTATACCAAAACAAAGATAATTCAATAAGGTTTTCAGTTTTATAAGTATAAGCATCTCAGGTTGTCCCTACAAAAAGTTATGAACATTCGAAGTTGAAAGTTTGCTGCTGGAATTTCCCTGGACAGCAGTTTGGAGACATTTTCATTTGCATTTTACGTTATTTAAACAATTTATTTTGCAAGTAAATATTTCATAGAGTTATAGTATTCTGAGTTAGGTTCGTAACGAACTAAAGAACGTATACTAATGATTTTTCTATGATTTATAATGAATTTTATAAGATAAGGTGTACAGTAAATTTCAGATTTGTCATATCCGATTTTTCAACGACGTTTCATGTGTAAACTATAAGATTTTTAAATGTATAACATTATAAAATGAAGATTATAAACTAATTAAAGATAATAATAATAAATATTACGACGATATATATTTTAAATGATATGGTTGCAGTATAATGTAATCTAGTATGTCACAAGATAAGTTTTCATAATCTAGATTTAATATGATATAAACGGATGCAAACGGAACATCGAAACGTTATAAAATTAAACATAGGGCACTGGATTTAAACTATAGGTATGGTATTTATTTAAATAGGTATAAAAAGAATTATATAGCATGTAGCAAGATTAACTTGCCTCGATGGGTCGCGAATCGGGAAAACGGAACGTTAACCGTCGGCGGGGAAAACTCGCGACGGGCGCACGGTTCACGGAATGAACCCAAACGACGAACAAAGGAACCACACGGGTCGGGGTACCTTGCTGGAACGTCGAGAAGCGTCACCGGCACGACGGAATTCCGGCAACAAAAGAACAGTTAAAAAAAATGAGAAACGAGACATGAAGCAAGAAGAGAAAGAATGATAAAGAGAAGTACGAGAGAATATATTAGAGAGAGAGAAAAAAAATGGAGAGAGATAGAGAGAGAAGTGCGGCCCACGGGGTTAAAGGGGAGGTTGCGATTGGCTGAGAGAATAAATTGAGAAGGATATAAAAGATTGTAAAAATATTATATGGTTAACTTAAAGATTTAAAAGATAGGTAATGAACAGTAAGATATCAGGTTAGTTAGAAAAATATATGCGATGGTTTTAATAATATTAAAATTTGGAATTTTTGGCGCAAAGTAAAATATTCCAAAATCGCGCCCGGGTCGGGTCAAAAAATTTGAAATTGAAATAATAGAACTTTAGACGGGATCCAAAATTTAAAATGAAGTGTTTTATGATCAAAAAGCATACCCCCAAAACGGACACACGCACGTGCACGTAGCCATCCAAACTCGCCCGTTTCACTGAACGGGACGAGAACACGATGTACGGATGCTACAACGGGGTTAGGGGTGTCAAGTAGGCCAAGATGAATATTTTTAATTTTATTTTAGATGCCAAAAATTGTTATATGTAGAAATGACTTTGTCGGGTAAATTTTACAGTAAGCAACAAACAAGCAAGTTAAATGAAATGGGTACCACATTATGCTCAAACAGTAACTGAAAATAGTAGCATTGGGCTCGGGTGTTACATTATACCCAACTACAAAAAGAATTTCGTCCTCGAAATTCCAAGAATACAAAGATAGATAACTACAAGAAAAGGTGAGGAAACTTCTGCCGGATTTTATCTTCTCGTTCCCAAGTGGACTCTCCATGCGAGCGATTACCCCAAGAAACAAGCACAAGGGGGATAACCTTGTTCTTAAGAACCTTTTCCCTTCGATCCACGATTTCAATCGGTCGTTCCTCAAAACTCAAGTCTTCTCGTACTGTTAGCTCCGAATGATCCAAAACGTGTGTTTCATCTCGAACATACTTACGGAGTTGAGATACGTGAAACACATCGTACACATTTGCCAAGGACTGTGGTAACGCCAAACGATACGCTACCTCACCAACACGCTCCACGATCTCAAGGGTCCAAGGAATCGAGGACTAAGCTTTCCTCGACTTCCAAAACGAATCACCCCTCTAGTCGGTGATATCTTCAAGAATACCAAATCACCCACGGTGAACTCTAGAGGTCTTCTTGACGTATCTGCCCAACTCTTCTGTCGGTCCTGTGCTGCCTTCATATGATTTCTGATAGGGTTAACCTTCTCAACTGTCTGCACAACCAAATCTGGTCCCAATAATCTTCGTTCACCGACATCGTCCCAACAAACAGGTGAACGACATTTACGACCATACAAAGCTTCAAATGGAGCCATCTGAATAGTTGTCTGAAAACTGTTGTTGTAAGACAACTCTACCAAAAGTAGATGATCCTCCCAAGACCCCTTGAAGTCCAACATGCATGCTCTCAACATATCCTCAAGAGTTTGGATCGTTCTTTCCGACTGACCATCAGTTTGAGGATGATAAGATGTGCTAAACTTCAATCGAGTCCCCAAACTTTCCTGTAGACTCCGCCGAAAGTGTGATAAGAACCGAGTGTTCCGATCGGACACGATGCTCACGGGTACTCCATGCAATCTTACAATCTCCTGCATGTACCGCTCTGCCAAAGTCTCTGTTGATTGACCAACCCGAAAAGGAATAAATTGAGCTGCCTTGGTCAGTCGGTCAACAATTACCCATACTGCATTGTTGCCTTTTGGACTCCGCGATAAAGCCGTCACGAAATCCATGGTATATGTTCCCACTTCCACTGAGGAATCGGAAGTGGTTGCAATAAACCAGCAACCCTTTGATGTTCAGCCTTAACTTGCTGACACACCAAGCACTTTGCCACAAAGCGAGCAATCTCCCGCTTCATGCCCTCCCACCAAAAATGCTGTCGAATATCTCGGTACATCTTTGTGCCTCCTGGATGTACAGAATAAGCTGAACTGTGTGTCTCCTTCATAAGCTCCTCACGAACATCACCCTTTGGCATACACAAACGGGTACCAAACCTCAACGAACCATCTTCGGGGATTAATAAATCTGTTCGTAGTCCGGCTTCAACCTGTCCTCGAAACTTTTGCAGTCTAGGGTCATGCGATTGTGCTTCTTTAATATTCTCGATCAATGATGACTGTACTTGCAGCTGCATCAACTGTCCCGTAGAATGCGATAGCACAAACTCCAAGTCAAATCTTCGAAAATCTTCAACGATCTCCTTCTGCGTAGTTAACACCTGAATTGCTGGTAACCGACTTAGCGCATCCGGCACGACGTTAACCTTCCCCGGATGGTACTTAAGATCAAGATCGTAGTCAGCCATCAACTCCAACCATCTACGCTGCCTCATATTCAGCTCCTTCTGTGTGAACACATACTTCAAGCTCTTATGATCCGTAAAAACTTCAACCCTTTCGCCTAAAAGGTAGTGTCTCCAAATCTTCAAAGCGAAAATCACAGCCGCAAGCTCCAAGTCATAAGTTGGATAATTCTTCTCATGGGTCTTCAATTTTCTCGATGCGTACGCTACAAGCTTCCCATGCTGCATCAAAACAAATCCCAATCCTTCCCCAGATGCGTCGCTGTGAATCACCAATCCTCCGGAATTGTCTGGCACGATCAGAATAGGGGCGGTTATCAACTTCTGCTTCAACGTCTCGAAAGCTAACGCACACTTATCCGTCCATAGAAAAGGTACCTCCTTGCACGTAAGCTTGGTCAACGGCTCTGCCAGACGAGCAAAGTTCTCCACAAATCTCCTGTAGTATCCGGCTAATCCAAGGAAACTTCTTATCTCAGCAACATTCTTTGGAATAGGCCAATCTCGAACTGCTGCAATCTTTTCTGGATCGACGGCAATGCCATCGCTAGACACAACATGCCCCAAAAACCTTACTTCCTCCGGCCAAAACTCGCACTTACTCATCTTCGCATATAATTTCTCCTATCTCAACGTCTACAGTGCGATCTTCAAATGCTTAGCATGCTCTTCAAAACTCTTCGAGTAAACCAGAATATCGTCAATGAATACCACAATAAACTGATCCAAGAACGGTGAAAAGATTCGGTTCATCAAGTCCATGAATACTGCCGGCGCATTCGTTACTCCGAAGGGCATCACTAAGTACTCGTAATGTCCATACCGAGTTCGGAACGCCGTCTTGCAAATATCTTCTGTTTTCACTCGGACCTGATGATATCCGGATCATAAATCCAGCTTCGAGAATACCTTCGCACCACTAAGCTGCTCAAAAACTTCTCCAATGCGAGGGATCGGGTACTTGTTCTTGATAGCCATCCGGTTTAATTCTCGATAGTCGATACACATCCTTCTTGTGCCATCCTCCTTCTTTACTAGAAGAACTGGAGTTCCCCAAGACGAGTTACTGCTTCGAATCCAACCCTTTTCAAGCAATTCAGCAACCTGTTTCTTTACTTCTTCCAACTCTACTGGCGCCATTGGATAATACGCTTTAGATACTGGCGCCGCACCAGGAATAAGATCAATTGCGAACTCCACGTCTCTCCTCGGCGGTAAACCCGATATATCTTCAAACACGTCCATAAAATCACGAACAATAGCCGGCTCTTTACTTTCATCACTTCCATTGATGCAAGAATATTGTTTGTCGGCCTAGTCCTAAACTCGACCTGCCCGACCGAACTGCTTCCTTAACGCAACTGCTGTCTGCTGCAAACTCCCTTTCATCCCAGATAAACTCTGCTGCTCTTGGCTGCTGCAAGTATTTGTGAGGAAGTGGTCAAACCCAGGGAGACAATCTGCCTCTGGATGTCCACGTCCAGTCTGCGCATGAACCTCCGTGCCCTGTCTGCATCGTTGGCAACTAAAGGTCCAGCGAAACTACTAAGTCTCGTCCATTCTGCTACATGCACATCTACGGGTGCTCCCTTCTGCTTTAGTCTGATGAACTTCTCTTCCATTTCCTCCCGTGCAGTCCGCGGGAAGAACTTCTCCAGGAAACTCTTCGAAAAATCCGCCCACTTGATCGGCTTGGGCAAACGGTTCTCTTCTACAAGCCACCATTCTCGGGCGTAATCCACTAACTGAATGCGTACCACATCAACTCTTTCTCATCTGGAATCTGTGCCGCAATAAGCAAATTCTCTGTGTCAACTAGTCATTGCTCCACTGGCAACGACTCTTTTAAACCAGTAAATGTAGACGGACCCAACCGCCTGAAATCTGCTACGGTCCCTACTCGGTCAACTGGTCTAGCTCCAATATTGTCCACAGACTGCTGAACGATCTGCAAACCTTCCCGAAACGAGTCCGCTTGCTGCTGGATCAGCTCGGTCTGTTTCTTTGATTCTCCTGCATTCCTCTTATCACTCCAAGCATGGCAGCTTCGTCCACACGCCTCTGGTATGTCTTCAATTTCTTATCGGCCATAATCCTGAACTCAAAATACCCAACATTACCATGATGATAGATTTTGAATATAGATCAAGGCTAGAACTCCAAGATACTTAAATAGAGTACCGCATTGTAACTATGCCGAGGTATCATAGCCGCAATTACATAACTCCATCCAAGTCGCCTAAGTCCTAGAGATAACAAGGAATCAGGTTTTCGAATCGATATGCAAAGGAAGTTTGCACATCGTAAAAGATATAATCAGGAAGAATGTGATTCAAGAATGGTAAAACGGTCAAGGTGGCAGGACATGTTTCCTAAACACGGGTATTCTGATTCGTGTATTAGGTACAATACCCAACTACAAAAGAATCAACCCAACTATCCTATGGCTCTGATACCAAAAGAACCATGTCACGCCCCGCTTCCTAGAGTACGCTAGATTGAGCACGTGACATAGCCAACCATGCTACCTGTGGATAGGAAAAATCCTTCCACAGTCACATTACGGCTGTGGAGATATCAAGAACAGGAAAGTAAACTAACTACCTAGTACATGTCCATAAGCCAGAGTAAAAATATCAAGAGATAACAATATGCGGAAGCCAAAAGATACAATAAATGAAACACCTGGAGTGAAACTACGTACCGACAGGAACCTCACCGCTCGTCTAACAGCGGCAAAACTCCTAATCAGTCTGCAGCAAGGTAGAAGAATCTGGGCCATGCAAAACCCAGACGTCAGCGCGTCAAGTCATCAAGTAATAATATAGTAAACAGGCAATGCGAATATAAACATGAATAAAGCAAGGGTAACAATAATATAAATCAGAGCAGTACAGGGTAGTGTGCAGTGGGTAAACTGGATTGTTCTATCAGGTTCTCTGTTCTAAAGTCTTTGAAATCAATTTGAGTAATCCTCCATGTAACTCAAAGGATATGTCCCGTTACCCCCCGGGACCACGGATCAGGAATATGTGAACCAGTAGTGGTTCTGTCCCGTTACCCCCCGGGACCACGGATCAGGAAAATGTAAGAGTCACGAATGGCTCTGTCCCGTTACCCCCTGGGACCACGGATCAAGTAATACCCTTTTAAGTTACACTTTAGTTTACACTTTTGATTTCACCATACCCCCAAATTATATGTGTCAGGTCAGGTATTCAGTAATCAAGAACTAATGCCAACACAGGATCAGGTAACAGCAGGTTTTGTCTGGATAGACAACATGAACGGTCCATGAGGACTACATGTTATGTTTGTTGGCATTAGACACAAGATCAGGTAACAGGTAAAGCCATGGTACATCAGGTCAAGCCAGGTAATGTATAAAGGTGTCATGTCATGTCAAGAGTGTACGGTACCATGTCATGTCAAGTAGAAAGTGTAACAGGTCATGTCAGGAAGCACAAGATGTCATGTGGGTGCTTATAATCAAACTAACAAAAGCATGTGTATAAATAAACAAGCATGAGTACTATCAGAACAATAAACTGGAACATGTAATATGATATGCAAATAGATATAATTTCAAGGATATGGATGCACAGTTATCGATTAGGGTTACATTTATAGTTCTAATATTAATTAGGATGCAATTTATTAAACATGGAGTGTTAATATCACATTATTATGTAGTAATGTGATCTATGGATGCAATTATATGTATCTTAAATGCGATGGATGCAAACGGGTATCCGAAAAGTTATAAAACTATAAAATAGTAATGTGGGATGTACAACTAAGCGATATGTGATATAAATATTGATATAATAATATTAATATGGATAGCATATTCAAAGCGATTAATAACTATAAAAGCGGTATTGATTAACCATGCACAAGAAAAGTTCCGTTCAGAAATTCAGCGTCACCCTAATTTGTAAAATAGCTTAAAAATAACAAACGTTCTCCAAAAGAGACGTGTCTTATACCAAAACAAAGATAATTCAATAAGGTTTTCAGTTTTATAAGTATAAGCATCTCAGGTTGTCCCTACAAAAAGTTATGAACATTCGAAATTGAAAGTTTGCTGCTGGAATTTCCCTGGACAGCAGTTTGGAGACATTTTCATTTGCATTTTACGTTATTTAAACAATTTATTTTGCAAGTAAATATTTCATAGAGTTATAGTATTCTGAGTTAGGTTCGTAACGAACTAAAGAACGTATACTAATGATTTTTCTATGATTTATAATGAATTTTATAAGATAAGGTGTACAGTAAATTTCAGATTTGTCATATCCGATTTTTCAACGACGTTTCATGTGTAAACTATAAGATTTTTAAATGTATAACATTATAAAATGAAGATTATAAACTAATTAAAGATAATAATAATAAATATTACGACGATATATATTTTAAATGATATGGTTGCAGTATAATGTAATCTAGTATGTCATAAGATAAGTTTTCATAATCTAGATTTAATATGATATAAACGGATGCAAACGGAACATCGAAACGTTATAAAATTAAACATAGGGCACTAGATTTAAACTATAGGTATGGTATTTATTTAAATAGGTATAAAAAGAATTATATAGCATGTAGCAAGATTAACTTGCCTCGATGGGTCGTGAATCGGGAAAACGGAACGTTAAACGTCGGCGGGGAAAACTCGCGACGGGCGCACGGTTCACGGAATGAACCCAAACGACGAACAAAGGAACCACACGGGTCGGGGTACCTTGCTGGAACGTCGAGAAGCGTCACCGGCACGACGGAATTCCGGCAACAAAAGAACAGTTAAAAAAAAAGAGAAACGAGACATGAAGCAAGAAGAGAAAGAATGATAAAGAGAAGTACGAGAGAATATATGAGAGAGAGAAAAAAAATGGAGAGAGATAGAGAGAGAAGTGGGGCCCACGAGGTTAAAGGGGAGGTTGCGATTGGCTGAGAGAATAAATTGAGAAGGATATAAAAGATTGTAAAAATATTATATGGTTAACTTAAATATTTAAAAGATAGGTAATGAACAGTAAGATATCAGATTAGTTAGAAAAATATATGCGATGGTTTTAATAATATTAAAATTTGGAATTTTTGGCGCAAAGTAAAATATTCCAAAATCGCGCCCGGGTCGGGTCAAAAAATTTGAAATTGAAATAATAGAATTTTAGACGGGATCCAAAATTTAAAATGAAGTGTTTTATGATCAAAAAGCATACCCCCAAAACGGACACACGCACGTGCACGTAGCCATCCAAACTCGCCCGTTTCACTGAACGGGACGAGAACACGATGCACGAATGCTACAACGGGGTTAGGGGTGTCAAGTAGGCCAAGATGAATATTTTTAATTTTATTTTAGATGCCAAAAATTGTTATATGTAGAAATGACTTTGCCGGGTAAATTTTACAGTAAGCAACAAACAAGCAAGTTAAATGAAATGGGTACCACATTATGCTCAAACAGTAACTGAAAATAGTAGCATTGGGCTCGGGTGTTACAGTAATATCCGGCAAGTCCAAGAAAGCTTCTGATCTCTGCAACGTTCTTCGGAATAGGCCAATCTCGAACTGCTGCAATCTTCTAGGGATCAACAGCGATTCCATCACCTGATACGACTTGCCCAAAAACTTCACTTATTCAAGCCAAAACTCGCACTTGCTCATCTTTGCATACAATCTTTCTTGCCTCAATGTCTGCAGTGCGATCTTCAAGTGTTCTGCATGCTCTTCAATACTCTTTTGAGTAGACCAGAATATCATCAACGAACACCACTATAAACTGGTCCAAGAATGGTGAAAAGATTCGCTTCATCAAGTCCATAAATATCACCGGTGCATTCGTTACTCCGAAGGGCATCACTAAGTACTCGTAATGTCCATACCGAGTTCTGAACGCAGTCTTGCAAATATCTTCTGATTTAACTCGGACCTGATGATATCCGGATCGCAAATCCAGCTTCGAGAATACCCTCGCGCCACTAAGCTGCTCGAACAATTCGCCAATGCAAGGGATCGGGTACTTGTTCTTAATAGTCACCTGGTTTAATTCTCGATAATCGATGCACATTCTCCTTGTGCTATCTTTTTTCTTGACTAGAAGAACTGGAGCTTCCCAAGGCGGGTTACTATTGCGAATCCAACCCTTCTCAAGTAATTCAGTAACCTGCTTCTTGACTTCTTCCAACTTCACTAGTGCCATTGGATAGTACGCTTTTGAGACTGGCGCTGCACCAGGAACAAGATCAATTGCGGACTCCACGTCTCGTTTCGGCGGTAAACCTGATATGTCTTCGAACACGTCCATGAAATCTCGAACTGCAGCTGGCACTTCATCTTTATCAACCTCCAGTGACGAAAGAACATTAGTTGTCGGCCTAGCCCTAAACTCGACCGGCCCGACAGAACTGCTTCCTCCAGCAAAAACAAACTCCGAATGTCCGGGAATATGGAAATCCGCTTTCTTTGCTCTACGATCAATGTGAGCGTGGAAAGTGTCGAGAAAATCCATTCCCAAGACAACAACAAACAAGGAATGCACCAGAATTGAATAATTCTAATGCGGGAAAGACATGAACAAGTAGGATCCCTGAAACGATTTCACCTGAAGCCAAACACTGAAGAAGACAAGCACGGTAAACATGATTCAAGCTTGCGGTAAAACGTGAACTGGAAAGCAAGAGAAACTAGACAATATAACGACCATGGAACAAGGAAGTGAATCAAGACCAGGATTCCAAGTTACTTAAATAGAGTACCGCATTGTAACCATGCTGCAGTTCATGAGTATAATTACATAACTCCACTCAAGTCGCCCAAATCCTAGTATCAGAATCAATGAACAGGGAGAAACAATAGGGAACCAAAAGGTTTCAAGTCGAGATGCAAAGTGGTTTGCATATCGTCAAGACAAAGGATAAGAGGAAGATATGATTCAAGAATTACGATAACAAGCTGGCAAGACATGTTCCTATTCACGAGTATTCTGATTCATGTATTGGGTCCAATACCCAACTACAAAAGAATCAAACTCGATTAATCTATATCCTATGGCTCTGATACCAAACAAACCATATCACGCCCCGCTTCCCAGAGTACGCTAAGATAGGCACATGACATAGCCAACCATGCTACCTGTTGATAGGAAATATCCTTCCACAGTCACATTACGGCTGTAGAGATATCAATAACAATAATAAACTATCTAATACATGTCCATAAGCCAGAATAAAACGAGTCAAGAATAAAATAATGCGGAAGCAAAAGATCTAATACAAGAATAAACTGGAATGTACGTCCCATAATACGGGCTCACATCAGGAATGAAAAATAATACCGAAAGTAAAATGAGCTAACTACTAGCAAGTCCTCACTGCTCAGCCTGCCGACTGAAATACTCCTGCTCGGACTGCAGCAAAGGTAAGGAATCTGGGCCATGCAAAACCCAGATGTCGGTGCGTCATAATATCAAGCAATACTATAAACAGGGGTAGCAATACATGCAGGTATGAGTATAAATGGTAAAACAGGTATAACAGTGATATAATTAAGAATAGTGGGGTAATGTGTAGTGAGTAATCTAAACTGGTCTATTGGGTTAACTACTCTCAAGTCTTTGAAATCAATTTGATGAATCATCGATGTAACTCAATAGTATCCCGTGCGTGCCCGGGATCACGGTGAAGATTCTCGGGCTGAAGCCGAGACATGCCGCTAGGCTATAAAAGGTAGTATGTAACGATGAGTGGTGTCAGCAGCATCACCCCAAGGCTGGCCTAGCCTCTAAAATAGGAAATATGTATAGATGAATGATGTCAGCAGCATCATCCCAAGGCTGGCCTAGCCTCTAAAACTGATCAGTATAAGTAAGCGAACTGTCGAGTTACAAGTCAGATTTCATCATTGATTTCCCCATACCCCCAAGTTATATATGTTCAAGTCAGGGATTAATAAATCCAGAGCTAATGCCAACGCAGGATCAAGCAGGTATAGGTGTGTCTGAATAGACAACAGGAAATGTCCGTAGGGACAACATGTCATGTTTGTTGGCATTAGTAACAAGATCAGGTAACAGGTAAAAGCCATGGTACATCAGGTCAAGTCAGGTAGTATATAGGTATCATGTCATGTTAAGAAGTGCATGGTACCATGTCGTGTCAAGTAGTAGGTGTATCAAGTCATGTCAGGGGTGCACAAAATGTCACGTGGGTGCTCATAATCAAACTAAAATAAGCATGGGTATACAAAACAAGTATGGGGTACTAATGAAACAATAAAAATGGAATATTGTGATGTGGTATGCAAATAGGTACAGATTAAAGCATATGGATGCACAGTTATTGATTGGGTTAAGGTTATAGTTCCAACATTAACTAAAATACACTTTATCAAATATGGAATGTTAAAATCACATTTTTATGTATTAAAAGATTTAGGGATGCAATTGTATATATATTAGGCTAGATGGATGCAAACGGGTTTCCGAAAGGTTATAAACTATTAAAAGTATTATGGACTATTCAACCAAGCACTATGTGATATAACTATAGACGTGGGTACAATGTATTGTAATCTAATATGCAGCATGATATGTTTTCAAGTTCTAGATTTAAAATGATATAATGGAACATCGAAATGGAATATGGGACACTAGATTTAAACAACAGATTTGATATGCATTTAAATAAGTATAAATAATTTAAATAGCATGTAGCAAGTTTTACTTGCCTAAACGGATCAAGAAACGAGGGTACGGAACGTCTCACGTCGGCGGGAAAAGTCGCGACGCGCGCACGGTACACGGAACGGATCCAAACAACGCACAAGATGATCACACGAGTCAGGTATGTTCGCTGGGTCGTCGGGATCGTCGACAGCACGTCCTTTTCCGGCGATCTGCAAGAGATTGGTACACATAGCCATTTCTCCATAAGTAATATCTGCTCCTAGGGTCTTGCAAACCCTTCTGAATGGAAGATTGCCAACAGTGGTCAAAGGTGCAAGATACAGCTTTCCTCTGAAATCAACAAGATTCCTTTCCCGTGGATGTGGTCGCAAACTTTGATCAACTTTAGATGAACCTAAGCTGCTATTTTCTGGATTTTCTTTGGTTCCATTTTCTGCATCAAGTTGATCCAGATTAGGCTCTAAGAGATATGAACCATTGCTGGTTTCAGTGGAGCAGCATTGTTCATCACTTGGACACTTCATCTTCTTCAGAGGTCGAGAGTCACTACCAACAGAAGCATCATCAAGGCAATCCTTCTCTATGGACGTCGCTGAAGCACATTCCATAACCTTGACTTCTTCACTAGGCATCATACTACTGTCGTCCACATGAACATCATTTGATCCATTTAAATTATCTTCATGGCTTTCAACGCCACGATCGGGATTTTGCTGAGACACTTGGCCTCGAACACAGCATATTGCTTCTTGAATTCTGCGGTAACCTTCTCTGCTAATGGGTCTATTTTATCTTCGTACTTCTCGTAGAGAACAGGCACGGTGTGCAGCAGAACAAATGTTATGTAAAACAGGGTCAAGAAATTGCAGCAGCTCCCGACAACAGAGAGTAGCCATAGCCCAACAACCACAATAAGGAACTTCTTCAGATCTTTTCCAGATGCAATCTCTCTGAGATGAGCAAGAGCCTTGTTGATCTCATATCTTGTTGACAGTGCAATGTTCACAGCAAGATCCTCAGGGATGCTAACCTCAGGAATGTGAGGTGGAGACTTGTTGATGATAGTGGTGGCTTTTGACCAGAGGAAAATGATCAAGAGCGAGAGACCGAGGATGTGGCAGACCAAACTCAGCAAGTGGTATTCGAGCAGTTTGAATAGAACCCATATGGCAGTGGCCGCACCGAGAAAACTAGCCGAGATCTTCTTGTTCCTCCATAGAAAAACATCGGCAGGCTTGTCGCCGCCCAAAACATTGTGAACTGGCTTCTCTCTGCCGAAGATCCGCCAGATCTTGTCCTTGATCGATGATTCCTCCTCGATCTTCTTCGCCTTCGGCTTCTTGTTGTCGGAATTTGACGATGACGACGAGGAGTCGCCGTGGAACTTCTCCTCGATCTTCTCGATCAAAGATTCGCCCTTTCGTTCGCTCTCCGCCATCGCTTGTAGAAAAATCGCCGGGTTTCTCGGGGGAAATTTAGAGAGAGAGAGAGAGAGAAGAAAGAGATAAGAGAGAGAAAAGAGAGAGAAGGAAAGAGAGAAAGATTCTGATTTGATAAACTGTTTAGATGTTAAATTTAAAAAGATTTGATTAGGTAAATAAATTTAAACTGTTTAAACGAAATTAAATATTAAATAATTTGAATTTTGGCGGCATACAAAATATTCCAAAACGCGCCTGGGTCGGGTCTAAAAATTTAGATTTAAAATATGAAAAATATATGCGACTTCCAAATTTTAAAATGAATGCTCAGGTAATGAAAAAGTATACCCCCAAGAACGGATGCACGTACGTGCGCATAGCCATCCAAACACGTCCGTTTCACTGAACGAGATGAGAACAAGATGCGCGGATACTACCACGGAGTTAGGGGCATCATGCAAGCCATGTTATGTAATTTTAAAATATTTTCTGTGACTTAAAATGTTATACGGTAAAATATGCAATGCCAGATTAAATGCCAGTATGCGATAAAGTTGAAAATACACAAGTCTACATAACAAGTCAGGTTGACTCATAAATATGAATCAAACAAATTTCAAGCAAGCTGGTCGGGTCGAATGCAGTGTAAAGTGTAAAATACCATTGGCACCCAAAATACATTAAATCAAGAAGTATCACGAATAAAGAAATACGAGAACTGGAATTGGTATAAATGAACTCGGGTGTTACACAATCTCAACCGTCCAGCAACGCTCACAGCAGATCGACGGAGGACAACATCTGAAGGAGATCAAGGCCTCCATCAGTTGGTGTCGTCTATAGGAACGCAAGACTTATTTTGTTCCACCAAAAAAGTTGATCTTCCGCCCTCGATCCGATGGCAAGCAACGACTGCAACGATCCAAATACGAGCCGCTACAATGGAGGCGGGAGCGGCTCGCCTTCCCCTCCTAATGCCATCCACGCCTTGTCTGCTCGGATAGACCGGCTTACAACGCTAGTAGATGCCCTCATCCGCATTCAAGCGGCGGATCCTAACCACTAGAGCGCGGTTCCACCTCCCCGGGATAACGACGTCCGCCGAAGGACGGACATGAACACTCAAGCCTTCAATCCGACTCACACTCATCTCAGCGTCACAGGGAGCCGGCGTGCATGTTCCCCTCCGAACGGCGGCCGACGACGCGAGGGCGTCTAAGCCTGAGATTCGGGGCAGATGCTATATGGTTTTATCCATCTACCTCTCCGAAGATGCCAAGTTGATTTATGGCACCGTGTATCGGAGGTTTAGACGAATGCGGCCGATGTAGCAGACTTCGTCAGATTCCTCCTCGCTTGAGGGGTTTTTGATTGTGGGGACGCTCTTCCCTGCAGGCGCAAGCCCCTGAAGTTAATTACGCTACCGCATCGCGGTAACAACTTTCTCTTTCTCCAGAATTTCACTTCGTGTCGTGGGTGTTTGTTTCGTTTGTGGTTGCCCGTAGATTGTATACGGAGACTGAGTAATGCCGTCGCCCGTAGGACGTGGATTAGTCCAAATCCGTATTTACTTAGATTTGGGTTTGGTGTTTTTTAGTTTAAGGATACGTTAGCCGCATTTGAGACTAAGATCAACTTAAACGTTCGTTAAGGATACATTAGTCTGATTTGAGACTAAGATCAACTTAACGGGATCGTCTAGATCCATTTCCAGTTTAAGGACGTAGTGGTCCATTTAATATATGGCCGTCGGGACCCGTCACCTCTCTGACGACGTTGAAGGATTACAACGACATGTGTCAGAGGAGTTCGGAGATGTACCCTTGAACCAAAGTTGATTGGGGGTCTTATAGTCCAATTTGGGACTAAAGTCTGTTTGAATGTTTAAGGATACGTTAGCCATATTTGAGGCTAAGATCAACTTAAACGGGATCGTTTAGATCCGACAAAAGAGCATTTGGGAGCTCTATTGTTCCAGTTTAGGGACGTAGTGGTCCATAGGTAGTTTAGGGACGTTGCGGTCCATCATTAGTTTAAGGACGTTTCGGTCCATTGCCAGTTTAAGGACGTAGTGGTCCATCATTAGTTTAAGGACGTTTCGGTCCAATATTAGTTTAGGGACGTTTCGGTCCGATATTAGTTTAGGGACGTTTCGGTCCATCGCCAGTTTAGGGACGTGGTGGTCCATCATTAGTTTAAGGACGTTTCGGTCCATCATTAGTTTAAGGACGTTTCGGTCCATCGCCAGTTTAAGGACGTAGTGGTCCATCATTAGTTTAAGGATATTTCGGTCCAATATTAGTTTAGGGACGTTTCGGTCCGATATTAGTTTAGGGACGTCCAGTTTAGGGACGTCTCGGTCCGATATTAGTTTAGGGACGTCTCGTTCCACGAGTTTAAGGACCCCGCAGTCCATATCCATGTGTGGTCGTTGGGACCCGTCGCCTCTCTGACGTTGTTGAAGGATTACAACGAGAAGTGTCAGAGGAGTTCGGAGATGTACCCTCGAACCGGATGTAAATTGATTTAGAGAGCAGCCGTGCTCAGTCAATTTAATTTGAGGACTTATGGCCACGACTGGGCTAATTCCAATTTTGTCTTTGGCTTATTGGACCTGTGCTAGGGCCTTGCCCCTTCACTGCATTATTTTTCTTTGTTTTGGTTGGGCTCTGCCCTTTTATAAATGATGTAGAACATCTATTTTGTTTGGGCTCTGCCCTTTTTAAAATGCATAGCATTTTTGATTAGGCCTGTTGGGCCTTTTAATCGGGCTCTGTCCCTTTTCTTTAATAATGCAGAGCATTAAATACTCTGACAGTGCCCCACGTGGGTTGTCAGGTGCTTTGCGCCAAGTAATGAGCGCAAACTCATATGGTGGTGACACGTGTCATGCTCTGGTGAGTGCAAGCGCAACAGCGCAGTGCACTGTGTCAGTGCGCTGCGCTGCTGCGCTACTGACACGTGGCGCTTCCTGGCAGCTTGCGCCAACACAGGAGCGCAATAGCGCAGTTCTTGCAAGTGCAGAGCACTGTTTTATCTTTTGATCGATTCTAAATCAAAGAAAAACAAGTTTTTCTTGTTTTCAAGGAACCAATGGTTCATAAGTAAGTGCAAAGCACTATTATTAGTTAGTTTTCTTTCTTATTGAAGATCATTGATCTTGTTCTTAGATCAATAATCTGTTTTTAAGAGAATTTTCTCTTTTTCTGAAGGTTTTTACCTTTTTTGTTCTTGAAGAGTTCTTCAGAGTTCTTTTTTTCCCCAGAAAATGTTTATGCCTTTGAGTTGAGGTCTAGGGGTCTTTTTATAGTGCCCATAAATTAGTTAAATTTGTTAGAGAGATCTTTCTCTGAGTGATTTGGGGAATTTTCCCCACCGTTGGATGTTTGATCCAAGGGCTTCTGTTTTACAGAGGGCAATCTTCTTATTTTTAACAAGAACAGAAAGATCTTTTTAGAATTTTAATTCTGTTTGGCGCAAGCGCCCCAGCGCGTGACACGTGTCGCGCAGCGCAACTGTGCTGACACGTGGCGCGCAGAGCACAGTGCAGCGCAACTGCGCTGATATGTGTCGCGCAGAGCACAACGCAGCACAACCGCGCTGCCACGTGGCGCGCAGGCCAGTTGAAGCGTTGCTTCTTTAATTAAAGTTTGAATTTTCAAAGTAGAGCTTTGCTCTGATTGGGGGAAGATGAAGCGTTGCTTAATCTTTCGTCTTGGAATTTGAACAGAGCTTTGCTCTGATTGGGGGAAGATGAAGCGTTGCTCCATCTCCCGCCTCAGAATTTGAACAGAGCTTTGCTCTGATTGGGGTAAACAAATGCCCCCCCACCGTTGCGCTTACGTGGCACCAAATGTGAGCGCAACGGTAGCGGAATTCCAACCGTTGTGGAAACTTTGGAAGTTGAAAGGGCACTTGATGCCTATAAATAGGTCCTTTGGTTCTTCTCAGATGATCATCATCTCCAAAAATTCTATTTTCAGAATCTCAGAGCCCTGCTCTTGTTTTTAAGAACTCTTAGATTTTCTTTTAAAAGGAACTATTTAGGTAAGAGTTAGTTTTGAATTAAATCAATTTTAATTAATAGAGCTTTGCTCTTATAGGTCTTTGATCTAAAGAAAACCCTTCTGGGGTTTCACCAATAGAGCCTTACTCTCAAGAATCTGTTTCAGGTTTTCTTGACCCATGAACAGAACCTTGCATCTTTGTCAAGACATAGATTTCTTTGATCTAAAAATGAGATGAACTCTTAAGAGTTTGAGTATGGATAATGAGAATTAAAAATGGAGTTTTGTATTTAAAGGATTACATCATCTTTTAATAATAATGATCTCAGAGTTCTTGGGGGACTTCTTCAAATTTCCATTATTATGGCATCTGATAGGCATCACCCCTATTCGTAGAGCATTGCTCTCGAGGAGTTTAACTCTTGGTGCTCATTTTTTAACAAGAATTCGCCTAATCAGTCGGTCTACTAATTTTGCTGATCTTCTTTCACAGGAACAATAGACGCCCATATGTATGCTCTTAACGAGATCATCTCTTACGGGGACGTACGCCGACTTGGCCGCTCTCAAAATCGAGAGTTCACAAACGCGGAGTGTGCTGAAATTATGAGCCGCTTCGACGCGTAGAACGGTCCTCTGCTTCCCCGGCGTTCCTCCCTTCTTAAGCTTATCGTGGGATCCATCTGGGAAGCGCTTTCCCTGTTCTGTTCCGGTGTGCCGCTTAGGGCGCTGGATGCCGCTAAGGATAAGGTGCACTTGGTGTACCTGTTGAACTTTATCTCAAAGAGACGGCGAGACAGTCTTATCGATCTCTTGCACGAGATTTTTCAACAGTCTGCCATACTCGCTGCTTATCGGAGGGTGGAAGGCATCAGGGGGGACCCTGACGCTTGTGCTCGCGAAAGAAAGCACACTAGGATGGTCCGCGAGGCTTGGAAAGTCATAGATAGGGTCGCTTTTGAATTTCTCAATCCATGCCCTGGATCTGAGGTTATTCCATTGTAACTTTCGTTTATTGTTTTTATGACTGTAAGAACTTCGGGCGATATTAATGGAATTTTTTTTATCCCAGCTTGTCTTTATTATATATCTTTTGTCCTGAGTCTTCTGCCCATGCATAAATGAGTGCGTCTCGAACGCTTGATCAAATGTAAATCGGATGCTCTTTCTGTTGCTTTTCTTCTTTCTCAGCATGTCGTCACAATTAGCAGGTAATAAAGTAAGCTTCTTGATTTCTTCATGAGATAGCGAGGGCTTAGGCCGCAGGTTCAGATCCGCCGCCTAAGACTTTTCAACTCTATGAGCCGTGAGGGTCTCGTAGAGGTTTTTCTCCCTACGGATCGAGAGGATCTCGTAGGTGGGTTTTCTCCTTAAGAATCGTGAGGATTCCTAAGTGTGTTTTCTCTTGTAAGTCGTAAGGATCCTATAAGAGAATTTTTTTTCCTTGCGAGTCATGAGGACCCGCAAGTGATGGGTGAAGTTGTCCTTATCCGCATTTCACGGAGTCAGGAGTTTTTGCTCTGGATGTTTCACACGGGGTCAGGATTGACATAAGCCGCGTTCCACGTAGCCAAGAATTTTTGCTCTAGATGCTTCTCACGGGTTCACTGCCGTGTTCAGCGAGGACTAGGTTCCGCTCTGGATTCTTCACACGGGTTCATTGCCGTGCTCTGCGAGGACCAGGATCCGCTCTGGACGTTTTCCACATGCTCAGGATTGACGTAAGCCACTTTCCACGTAGCCAGGAATTTTTTTGCTCTGGATGTTTCACACGGGGTCAGGATTGACATAAGCCGCGTTCCACGTAGCCAGGAATTTTTGCTCTAGATGCTTCCCACGGGTTCACTGCCGTGTTCGGCGAGGACTAGGTTCCGCTCTGGATGCTTCACACGGGTTCATTGCCGTGCTATGCGAGGACCAGGATCCGCTCTGGACGTTTTCCACGGGGTCAGGATTGACATGAGCCGCTTTCCACGTACCAGGAATTTTTGCTCTGGATGTTTCACACGGGGTTAGGATTGACATAAGCCGCGTTCCACGTAGCCAGGAATTTTTGCTCTGGATGTTTCACACGGGGTCAAGATTGACATAAGCCGCGTTCCACGTAGCCAGGAATTTTTGCTCTAGATGCTTCCCACGGGTTCACTGCCATGTTCGGCGAGGACTAGGTTCCGCTCTGGATGCTTCACACGGGTTCATTGCCGTGCTCTGTGAGGACCAGGATCCGCTCTGGACCTTTTCCACGGGGTCGGGATTGATATGAGCTGCTTTCCACGTACCAGGAATTTTTTTCGCTCTGGATGTTTCACACGGGGTCAGGATTGACATAAGCCGCGTTCCACGTAGCCAGGGATTTTTTTTTGTATCTGTATTTCATGGAATGAGGGTTTGACTCTGGGTGATTTGTATATCGCCGAGCCATGGAACTTGGAGTTGCCGTTGTTCCGCTTCGCTCGAAGTTGTATCCGTTGTTACGAGACGAGTGTTGAGATAACCTCTAGGTCATTTGTGATCTGTCGAGATTTGGCTTCTTTTTATGATGAAACCTGGAAGAGAAGTATGATCCCTTCTTAGTTTACGCCCTTGGATTGTATACAGGGTTTGATGTAACATCACCTGTTGGGCATAAATTTTATTTTCATTTTGTTTCTTTTTCCGCGATGCTCTATTATTTCGGCTTTTATATCGCGAAGGTCGCGATTGCCCTATCATTTCGGCTATTTTTCGCGGTGCCCCATCATTTCGGCTGTTTATTTTATTTTTACTCGCTGCTTTTTATTGCGAGTTGCCCCATCATTTCGGCTATTTTCATGCATACATTCTTACTTGCTGATTTTTATTGCAAGTTACCCCATCATTTCGGCTATTTCGTATGCATGTTGGCTTGCTGACTTTTCGCCTCAAGCTTTGGATTAGACACCGATTTTGGCATCAACACCGCTACGACTGGGATATTACCAGGAGTGAATCATCATTTGCCTCTTGTCGATATCGAACAAAGGTGGCTTAGCGAACAGGGTTAGGGTCCTGTCGACTAAGGCTTTTAACTTCATGAGCCGTAAGGGTCTCACAAAAGTATTTCTCCCTACAAGTCGTGAGGATCTTGTAGGTGTGTTTTCTCCCTAGGAATCGTGAGGATTCCTAAATGTATGTTCCTCTGTAAGTCGTAAGGATCCTACAAGAGGGTTTTCTCCTTGTAAGTCGAGAGGACTTACAAGGGTTGTTTATCATGCGTACATATCCCTAATCGAGGACGAAACTTGATTAGGGAAATGTTTATTCGCGCCCGTGGATTGTATACAAGGGTCAGTATTGAGCCGCTTGCAGGGCAATATCGAAGGTTGTGTGGGGGGTTTGCTTAAGAACAGGTTCAGGTCTCTATAACTTAAGACTTTCAAATCTTATGAGCTGTGAGGGTCTCATAAAAGAGTTCTCCTTACGAGTCGTGAGGATCTCGCAAGTGTATTTTCTCCTTAAGAATCGTGGGGATCCCTAAGTGTGTTGCTCTCTTGTGAGTCGTAAGGATCTCACGTGGGTGGTTTCTCCTTACAAGGTCGAGAGGACCCTATAAGTGTCTTTTAACGAGGTTGTGCCCTTTCGGGTTTTCACAAACACTCGCCGGTAGTCCTGCTGTTTTTACTCACGGAGCCCTTTCGGGTTTTCATCCGTGCCCATTTTGCTTATGGACATACCGTTTTTTTTTCTTTCGAGGTCGCGCCCTTTCGGGTTTTCACGAACACTCGCCGGTAGCCCTACTGTTTTTACTCACGGAGCCCTTTCGGGTTTTCATCCGTGCCCATTTTGCTTATGGACATATCATTTTTTTTATCTCGTCAGCTTAAGGACGCTGCGGTAGTAGTTTAAAGACGTTTCGGTCGTTCATTAGTTTAAGGACGTTTCGGTCCATCATTAGTTTAAGGACGTTTCGGTCCGTCATTAGTTTAAGAACGTTTCGGTCCGCTGTCGCCGAATTCAAGGCGAATCTCTAGTTTACTGACTTTTCGGTCTATGGGGCTTTCTCTATGGCCGAGCATGATGCCCCCGATGTATCTATCTTTTTAGGAGCATGAAGCTGTGGTGGGCTCACCTTAGAGTCTTCAAACAGCGCGAAGTTTCCCTGCTGGTGTTGGTCTTCAACCCAGTTTTTTGAAGGTGTAGCAGTTTTTGATCGGATAACCCAATACTTGGTGGTAAGGGCAGTAATTAGGATCGTTGACGTCATTCAGTTGTAGCTGGTGTTTCGGTTCCGGTAGAGTGATAAGCCTGTTATGCACTGCCACTTCGAATAGCCTCCTTGTTTCACCCTGGGGAAATGAGTAAGGGCGTTTCAACCTCTCTTCGAGGGACGGGCGTGGTCGCGGATTGTTTTGGCAAACAACCGGTCTAGGGCCACTCGATTGCTGTTGAATGTTGGCCTCGAGGGCTGTTTTTTCCTTTCCTTTATCTTTTGTACTCGATCCTTTATTTGCGGGGCCGAGATTTTTTCCGAGCAGCTTGCGTTTGCACGGCTGAACGTTCTCGCAACTCCTCAATTCTTTCATTTTCGAAATAGATTCCTTAAGGAGAGGTTGAGGGCAGCTTCTTCCTCAGAGTCGCTTCCAAAGGTGATAATTTGCGATCCCTTGGAGTCGGCTATATGACGGTTCGTCGTCGGCTCTTTTGCGCTCATCTATCGCATTTTTTCGACGTCTACGAGCTTCACATTTTGTCCTGTCGAAGTATTGCTTTTGAGCGACATACCCCTGCCACCAACAGTTAAAGGATTCGCAGTCTTCAGTAGGATGTATGATCTTCCGATGATATAAACAGAAGTTAGGATGCATCTCTACTCCACCGAAAGTATTTTCTTCAGAGGGCGGTAGCTTCATTCCCGCTGATAAGGCTTTAGCGAATCTTTTCCTCATCTTGAATTTTTTTTTATCCGCAGTGGATGGCTTTTGATTTGACGGGAGTGTCTTGGCTCTTTCCAGTATGGCTATCTCACGCTCTTGATTGGCTTTTGCTTTCAGGCGAATTTCATTCAGGAAGATATCGATCAACTCATCTGACGGCCGTAGAATTTCCGACTCAGGGTTCGCCCTTGGTTTCTCGGCGTAAGGAGCCTCTTCATCATCCGCCAGTGAACGAGAGATCACATGACAAGTCGCTACGTAGTCTTCGGATTCGTCTGATGGGTTTTCTCCATCGTTTTCGTCCTTGACAAAAGAACAAGCTGCCCCCATCGTGTCCGTCCTCTTTGGAGTGTGCGGCTGGGGTGGATTTACCTTCCACTTTTCAGATAGGGTAAACTTGCCTTGTAGGTATTGATCTTCAATCCATCCCTTGAAGACGAAGCAATCCTCAATCGGATGGCTTGCCGTTTGATGATAAGGGCAATAATTGGGGTTATTCACCTCGTTGGGTTGTGGCGGTTGCCTTGGATTCGGCAAGTTGATAAGCCTGTTGCGCATAGCCAGCTCGAACAGCTTCTTCGTCTTATCCCGCGGGAATGAGTAGGGGCGCCTCATTTTCTCAATATAGAACTGCCGTCTCTCTCCCGATTGATCTGCTAGCTTTGGGGTGCTGGGTTGCAGATGAGCATTCGCAATGAAGGTTGCCTTCCCTCTACCCTTGTCGTTCCGCGGTTCTGGCTTTGGGGGAGAAGGTCTGTGACCCATTTGATCCATCTGGGCCAGCTTGCCGATCAAAGCCTGGAATGTGGTCGTCTTAAAGTACATCATGAACTGTGAGATAGTGGCATGAGGGTCTAGGGTACCCACGAACATGCTCACCGCAGGCGCTTCTTCAATGCGTTGTTCGCATTTTGACCACAAGTTTCGCCAGCGTATAGCGTACTGGACCCACGTCTCGCCCGGCCTTACCCTGGCATTAATCAACGCTGTTATCGGGGCCCGTTCGCTGGCGCTCGTGAATCGCTGAGTGAATAGCAACTCCATTTCAGCGAACGTCTTGACAGGATCGTTCGGGAGTTCGGAATACCATTCGAACGCTGTTTCTGACAAGCTGCCGACGAATTGGCTAAGCATCAATTTGTCATCGCCTCCAGTATTGCCGCATAAGGCCCTGAATTGAGCGACATGCTGATGCGGATTCCCTGTCCCTTTATATATGTGGAACTTAGGTATTGTATAGCCCGGCGGGTACTGTATCTGATCATACCAGCCCGGATATGGTCGTCCTGTTTGGACGATCTGACCGGCTGACTCAGTCGCATGATGAACCCGTATCTGCTGGGCTATATATTCGTCAAGGTCAGCTTTGGAGATTGCCTCATCCTTGGCTGCTGACAAAGCCAGTGGAGGATTTTACGTTTCTCCCCTGTCGTTTTCAAGGCCGACCGGAGGATCTTCAGCAGGAGGGTTCTGCTGAATCATCATCCCTACCATATCTTGGAAGAAAAGCGCCATTTGTTTTATATTAGCCGCTTGCTATGCGGCTTCTTTGTCCTTCTTTTCGAGGACTCTGCGTAGGTAATCAGCGTCGGTTTCTTGTTCATGACGCTGCTCCGATGATGCCTCTGAGCTTTCTTTTGGCTCTGTAAGTGCGGTCATTGCAGTCATCATCTCCTGAAGCTTTTGCTGCTGCTCCTGAGCTTTGGTTACGGATCGGGTAAGTGGTCGGTGACCCGTTGAAGCACGACTTTCCTTCTTTCCAGAAGTCATATAAACAGTGTGCACCACCATGCCCTTAGACTTGGGGCGTTTGTGCGCATCGCTTTTAAGGTCCGCCTTGTTCACAGGGGCTTTTTGCGGCCTTCTTTTCTTTTGCGTGATTGACGCTGAGGATGTCGTTGCAGTGGACACCCGAGTAACCGTTACTTCTTTCAACCTGACAGAGTAGTCTTCCTCCTGTCGAACCTTTGTCTTTTTCTGTCGGCGGAGAAAGTTTTCATCAATCACCGACTCTTGGACCTGTCGCCAGACCTTATAAATTTTAGAGGACAGCCGGTGACGGGGTTGCTCTAGCTTCTTCTACGGAGTATTCTCCACAGGTGAAGGAGTTCGCTTCAGCACCGCAATAGGAGAGTTTCTGCGCACCGTGTTCAGCAATTCAAAGCTGTTCCCGGTTGGAACAGCAGCATCGATCCCCACCGTTGGGGCTGGCAGAGTTATCCCAGAAGGGGAGTTGCCCCCAGCCTTCCTCACTTGGCGCCAGTAGCGATGTCGAGCCTGTCTTGCGGATAGAGCTGTTTCAGCTACACGGGTGGGTTCGTCATGCCCCCTGCTTTGAGAAGAGACTGTTATTGGTGCTAGCCTATCAAAGACTGACACCCGTTGAGAAGCGATGTCCAATCCGTTAAAGATAGATCTCTGAGCAGGGGAAACAGCTTTGAGGACTTCGCCTCGAGCAGCGACCAGAATGGTCAGCCTTGTAAAGACTGACTTCTTGGAAGGAGGAGCCTTTCCAATGATTTTATTCGTTTGAGCCGGGATGGCTATCCGCTTTGGGATGGCAGCTTCGGGTATCGCGGGTTTGCAGACGTTCTGGCCCAGTCTGTTGGAAACTGAGGTAGTGGAGTTTGGCGACCCGTTGAGAGGGGTCGCGGCAGTGGTAAGTCGATCAAAGACCGGCTTCTTTGGAGCTTCTTGCGATGTCATTGGGGCATTGAAGCTCATCGGTGGGAGCATGGTCCCGAAGAATAATCCAGTGGTGGCTTGAGTTACTTGCTCCACTGGCATCTCGAAAAGGGGGGCCGCTTGGGGCCCATAAGTCACTCTTCCAGCGATGACGGAGCGAGAGTTACAGCTGCCGGCGGTGCAGTTCGAAGCCATCGATCTTCTGTTTTCTACACGGAGCAAGGCACCAAATCTTAGTACCTTAAATCCACAGGCAACTACAGCAAACCGCGATTTGTTCGCGAGCACGACACACAAAGTGTGGAGTGGAAAGAGGAAAAGGTCCCACCGGACGTGCCAGAATCTGTTCCCCTCCGAACGGCGGCCGACGACGCGAGGGCGTCTAGGCCTGAGATTCGGGGCAGATGCTATATGGTTTTATCCGTCTACCTCTCCGAAGATGCCAAGTTGATTTATGGCACCATGTATCGGAGGTTTAGACGAATGCGGCCGATGTAGCAGACTTGGTCAGATTCCCCCTCGCTTGAGGGGTTTTTGATTGTGGGGACGCTCTTCCCTCCAGGCGCAAGCCCCTGCAGTTAATTACGCTACCGCATCGCGGTAACAACTTTCTCTTTCTCCAGAATTTCACTTCGTGTCATGGGTGTTTGTTTTGTTTGTGGTTGCCCGTGGATTGTATACGGAGACTGAGTAATGTCGTCGCCCGTAGGACGTGGATTAGTCCAAATCCGTATTTACTTAGATTTGGGTTTGGTGTTTTTTAGTTTAAGGATACGCTAGCCGCATTTGAGACTAAGATCAACTTAAACGTTCGTTAAGGATACGTTAGTCTGATTTGAGACTAAGATCAACTTAACGGGATCGTCTAGATCCATTTCCAGTTTAAGGACGTAGTGGTCCATTTAATATATGGCCGTCGGGACCCGTCACCTCTCTAACGACATTGAAGGATTACAACGACATGTGTCAGAGGAGTTCGGAGATGTACCCTTGAACCAAAGTTGATTGGGGGTCTTATAGTCCAATTTGGGACTAAAGTCTATTTGAATGTTTAAAGATACGTTAACCATATTTGAGGCTAAGATCAACTTAAACGGGATCGTTTAGATCCGACAAAAGAGCATTTGGGAGCTCTATTGTTCCAGTTTAGAGACGTAGTGGTCCATAGGTAGTTTAAGGACATTGCGGTCCATCATTAGTTTAAGAACGTTTCGGTCCATTGCCAGTTTAAGGACGTAGTGGTCCATCATTAGTTTAGGGACGTTTCGGTCCGATATTAGTTTAGGGACGTTTCGGTCCATCGCCAGCTTAGGGATGTGGTCCATCATTAGTTTAAGGACGTTTCGGTCCATCATTAGTTTAAGGACGTTTCGGTCCATCGCCAGTTTAAGGACGTAGTGGTCCATTATTAGTTTAGGGACGTCTCGGTCCGATATTAGTTTAGGGACGTCTCGGTCCAATATTAGTTTAGGGACGTCTCGGTCCACGAGTTTAAGGACCCCGCAGTCCATATCCATGTGTGGTCGTTGGGACCCGTCGCCTCTCTGACGTCGTTGAAGGATTACAACGAGAAGTGTCAGAGGAGTTCGGAGATGTACCCTCGAACCGGATGTAAATTGATTTAGAGAGCAGCCGTGCTCAGTCAATTTAATTTGAGGACTTATGGCCACGACTGGGCTAAGTCCAATTTTGTCTTTGGCTTATTGGACCTGTGCTAGGGCCTTGCCCCTTCACTGCATTATTTTTCTTTGTTTTGGTTGGGCTCTGCCCCTTTATAAATGATGCAGAGCATCTATTTTGTTTGGGCTCTGCGCTTTTTAAAATGCATAGCATTTTTTATTAGGCCTGTTGGGCCTTTTAATTGGGCTCTGTCCCTTTTCTTTAATAATGCAGAGCATTAAATACTCTGACAGTGCCCCACGTGGCTTGTCAGGCGCTTTGCGCCAAGTAATGAGTGCAAACTCATATGGTGGTGACACGTGTCGCGCTCTGGTGAGCGCAAGCGCAACAGCGCAGTGCACTGTGTCAGTGTGCTGCGCTGCTGCGCTACTGACACGTGGCGCTTCCTGGCAGCTTGCGCCAACACAGGAGCGCAATAGCGCAGTTCTTGCAAGTGCAGAGCACTGTTTTATCTTTTGATCGATTTTAAAACAAAGAAAAACAAGTTTTTCTTGTTTTCATGGAACCAATGGTTCATAAGCAAGTGCAAAGCACTATTATTAGTTAGTTTTCTTTCTTATTGAAGATCATTGATCTTGTTCTTAGATCAATAATCTGTTTTTAAGAGAATTTTCTCTTTTTCTGAAGGTTTTTACCTTTTTTGTTCTTGAGGAGTTCTTCAGAGTTCTTTTTTTTTTCCAGAAAATGTTTATGTCTTTGAATTGAGGTCTGGGGGTCTTTTTATAGTGCCCATAAATTAGTTAAATTTGTTAGAGAGATCTTTCTCTGAGTGATTTGGGTAATTTTCCCCACCGTTGGATGTTTGATCCAAGGGCTTCTGTTTTACAGAGGGCAATCTTCTTGTTTTTAACAAGAACAGAAAGATCTTTTTAGAATTTTAATTCT
The DNA here is from genome assembly GCA_030015575.1 of Agapanthus africanus. Taxonomy (NCBI): domain Eukaryota; kingdom Viridiplantae; phylum Streptophyta; class Magnoliopsida; order Asparagales; family Amaryllidaceae; genus Agapanthus; species Agapanthus africanus. The sequence continues at coordinate 498,510,711 of CM057347.1, read as the reverse complement.
GTTTGGCGCAAGCGTCCCAGCGCGTGACACGTGTCGCGCAGCGCACAGCGCAGCGCAACTGCGCTGACACGTGTCGCGCAGAGTACAGCGCAGCGCAACTGCCCTGACACGTGTCGCGCAGCGCAACTGCGCTGCCACGTGGCGCGCAGCGCAGAGCGCAGGCCAGCTGAAGCGTTGCTTCTTTAATTAAAGTTTGAATTTTCAAAGTAGAGCTTTGATCTGATTGGGGGAAGATGAAGCGTTGCTTAATCTTTCGTCTTGGAATTTGAACAGAGCTTTGCTCTGATTGGGGGAAGATGAAGCGTTGCTCCATCTCCCGCTTCAGAATTTGAACTGAGCTTTGCTCTGATTGGGGTAAACAGTGCTGACTCCGGTCACCGTCTTCCGCATGCGGCGATTAATTCCGTGACCCGCTGGGCGCCGGACAGCTCCACACCTCGTTCCAATGCCTACCGCGCGTTCTTGCCCCCCGAGGAGGTATCAGTCAGCTCGCTTGCTTCCAGGCATGACCGACACCTCCCCTCCTGCCGGGGTTGTGCGAATGACGAACGCCAGGGCCACTCGAGAAGGACCTCGCCCGAGGATTTGCGAAATCTGATAGAGCGGAATCGAAGCCGCATACTGGCGCAGACCCGGAGCAGGGATAGTTACCACTCTGACTGTGCAGAATCCTCGGGTTACAACCACCAACTCAAGGCCCTCGAGAAGAAAATCGAGGGCATACACCGGGATGGCCAAGCGTCCGGCGAAGGGGGCTGATACTCTGCCGATTCGTCAACAAAACCCTTTACGGAAGAACTGCTGGCCGAGCACGTCTCGTCCAGGAACAAACCGCCCAAGATGGCCCTCTTCGACCGGAAATCCGACCCGAAGGACCATCTAGCCGCCTTTACGGTGGGCATGAGCTTCCAAGATAACTCCGACGTAGCCCAATGCCGTGTTTTTCCTGCCACCCTCATCCGGGTTGGCTGAGACTGGTTCCGAGGACTCACGCCACGCTCCATCTCGAATTTCGGTGAGCTGGCCACCCAATTCTTCAGTCACTTCGTCGGTAATTGACGACAAAAGAGAACAGTCGACTACCTGTTCACCATAAAGAGCGGGGACAAGAAATCCTTTAAGGGATACGTCACTCATTTCTACAACGCTCTCCTTGAGGTCCCCGAGCATCGGGATGAAACTGTCGTCACCGTACTAAGGTCGGGTCTTAGGCACAAAGAGTGGCTCCGCTCTTTTGCATTAACGCAACCTAAGACCATGGCTGAGGTGAAAGCTTGGACCGAGCGGGAGATCCAACTCGAGTCTGAGGTGAACGCCAACCCGCCCCGGGACGACCAAGCCGACCAAAAGAAGAAAGGCAGAGAAGGGAAGAAGAGGGTCAACCGGCCAAAACTATACTCCCTGAAGTTTCAGGAGTACACTCCTCTTAACATCTCCCAGACCGAGCTGTTGGAGGAAGCGAAAGGCAAGAGATTCTTCAAGCTCCCGCCAGTCACCCAAAGAGCCGCTAAGTGTATCCGGGGACCGTACTGCGCCTTCCATAGGTCGCAGGGTCATCCGACCGAAAACTGCAAACAACTCCGTGACTATATCGAGGAGTTGATCCGCTCTGGCCACCTGGCAAAATACCCGCGGGACAAGCGGCAGGAAGACCGGGAGCAAGAGAACCAGCCCCCTCCCGGGGAGTTAACGATCGGGCATATCATGGTCGTCACCGCGGAATCTGCTCGCGCAACCGACGAAAACCACCGCCTCCTACCAGTCGAGGGTACAAGCGATCCACCCTAAAAGAAGTGCAGGACGACCGTGCCCATCATCTTCACCGATGAAGATTTCCATGGTATATCCTTGCCTCACAACGACCCCCTCGTTAAAACAGCCCGGGTCCACTGTTACGAGGTACAGAGGATATTAGTCGATTCCGGTAGCTCGGCTGACATCCTCTTCTACGACCGTTTCAAGCGTATGGGAATGGGACCGTCCGACCTACGGCCCACCTCCCACGTCCTCACGGGGTTTACCAAGCACTCCATCCCGGCCGAGGGAGTGGTCACCCTCCTCCTCAACATTGGTGAAGCAGGCCATACGAGGACCGTACCGGTGGATCTTCACCTGCGGACATGCCCCGGATCGACCCTAAAGTTATCTCACATAAGCTCGGGGTTGACCCTAAGGCCAGACCCGTCCGACAAAAGAAGAGAAGTTTTGCGCCGATCAAACAAAAGACGATTGAGGATGAGGTTGATAGATTGCTCGCGGCCAACTTTATTAGAAGTATTGACTACTCGGATTGGCTAGCGAACGTGGCAATGGTCAAAAAGGCGAACGGGAAGTGGTGCATGTGCGCCGACTTCACGAATCTGAACAAGGCCTGTTCGAAAGACAACTATCCCCTCTCGGATAGACCAGCTAGTGGACAGCTCGGCCGACCACGAATTGCTAAGCTTCATAGACGCTTTCTTCGGCTAAATCAGATCCGTATGAACCCGGCAAATGAAGAACTCACCGCGTTCACCACAGATCGGGGCATATTGCTACAAAGTGGTGCCCTTCGGTCTTAAGAATGCCGGGGCTACATATCAGCGCCTAGTTAACAAACTGTTCAAACTGCAGATCGGGAGGAACATGGAGGTCTACGTCGACGACATGCTCGTAAAATCAACCCCATCGGACGAGCACACCAAATATCTTGACGAGTCATTCGACGTCCTGCGCAAGTACAAAATGAAGCTGAACCCAACTAAGTGCACGTTCGGAGTCACTAGCGGGAAATTCCTCGGGTTCATGGTTACCCACCGAGGTATCGAAGCTAACCCAGCCATTCTCAACATGGCCACACCAAGAAGCTACGTTAAGATCATGCGGCTCATAGGGAGAGTGGCCGCTCTGAGTCGCTTTATGTCACGATCTGGAGAAAAGTGCCTCCTCTTTTTCAAAGCCTTAAGGAAGATTCCTAAGTTCGAATGATCGGAGGAATGTCAAAATGCTTTCGAGCAACTTAAGATGCACTTAACATTTATTGTACCTTGCAGTCTCCGACCAAGCTGCAGGCTCGGTGCTCATCAGAGAAGTCGAAGGTGTACAGAAGCTGGTTTACTACGTAAGCCACGTCTTCTAAGACACGGAAACAAGGTACCCGGCAATAGAAAAGATAGTCTTGGCGCTTGTCATCGCCTCGAGGAAACTACGATACTATTTCCAGACGCACACCATCCTCATCCTCATCGAGCGACCTATAGGGGCTATTCTCGCCTCCCCCGAATAATCGGGTCGTCTGGAGAAATGGATGTGGGATTATCCCAATTCGACATCAAATACCGCCCCAGGCAAGCCATTAAAGCACAGGTCCTAGCAGACTTCGTGGTCGAATGTACCATTCCCACAAAAGGAGCGAGAGCACGGGACCCCGGACCCCGACCCTCGGTCGAAGAAGTACCCGACTCCGTCTCCGATTGGGTTCTCTACGTGGATGGATCCTCTACCAAGGAAGGGAGCGTGGCTGGCCTGATCATCCGAGGCTAGGACAAAATAGAGATGGAATACTCTTTGAAGCTCGAGTTCAGAGCGTTAAACAATGCTGCGGAATACGAGGCTTTGTTAGCAAGATTGCGAATCGCCTCCGGGGTAAGGCTGAAGACGATCCGAATTCGTAGCGACTCCACCCTGGTCGTCGGCTAAGTGACTGGGCGATTCGAGGCCCGGGAATCGCTCATGGCAAAGTACCTGGCCGAGGTAAAAAACTTCGCAAAAATTTCGACGAAGTCCAGGTGGAGCAGATTCCCCGGAACCTGAACTCCCAGGCTGATGCTTTGAGCAAGCTCGCCTCTTCCTATACGGCCAACCATAAGAGGAATATCCTCTTCAAAGTATTACCATGGCCTAGCGTGGAAGACGAAGAGGTAACGCTCTAAGTATACACGACTCAGGAGGAAGGCCAAGATTGGAGGAAGCCCCTCATGGAATTCTTAAAAAATGGTACGCTTCCGGAAGACCGAGGAGAGGCATGCCGCCTTCGGGGAGGCCAGTACTATGTCAAAAAGCAAAATCCGGAAAAACTTGAGGCAAAGTCAGTACTGTGTATGTTGGATATCCAAAACATTCGCGAGGGTATATCTTCTACCATACTGAGGAACAAAAGGTGTTTTGTTTCTCGGCATGCCACCTTTTTAGAAAAGAAATTTCTTATGGAAGAAATTAGTGGTCATGAGGTAGAACTGGAAGAAGTTCTAGCTAGATAAACTAACAGTTGATAATTTGATAGAACCGGAGGATTCAATAGTTCCCGACGAACCTGTCACGCCCCGCTTCCCAGTGTACGGCGAAGGAGACGCGACGAAGCCCGCTACGTATATACTCAGAAGTACATACGCTATGCGTATCTAAGCAATATAAAATAAATACACAAGAGACAGGATTTAAAAGAACATCAACTTTTATTTATTAACATTCTTTGTACAATGCATGAAAGGAAATACAACTGGAATAAAAGATGCCTAAACAGTGGCATAACAGGAAATGAAAAGTATTGAAAAGAAAAGTGTACAATGAAACTACTGTGCAGGGTCTCCAGTAAACTGCTCCAAGTCTTCTTGTGATGGCTCGATCTCTGCCGGGTCCAAACCACCTGACGACATTCAAAGAAGAAAGAAATAGAATGTCGTCAGTGAACAGGTCGTTCGGTAAGTCCCAAAGATAAGAGGAGAATAGATAGAGAGTAAGATAGAGAGAGAGTATATTATTATAGTTGTATTATATTTTTATATTGTTGTAGTATTGTGTTAACGCTGTTGTTTGTAGCTTGGTACAGAAGGATGCCAGTGTATACGAGAGGAGTCTCACTTGCCCCGGAGACTATGGTATCAGGAACTCAAGCAACCGTTTATGCCACGGTACAACAGCAACGGAATATAGGTTAGGTGTCTTAATCTGACCATCTCGTGCCACCTTTAACACCTTCCGTACCAATCTACCTCTTAAACCCCGCGATGTCTTGTTTGTATTGTTATCTTGTAAAATTGTATTGCTTGCATAATTGGTTGACTGACTGACCGAAACCATGATATCAGGAAACGGTTATAACCGTAGAGTCATGTAAATGGAATACTGGGAATCATGTAAAAGGAATATATCCATGGTTCGGTTCAGCCAGATTGTATAACCTGATAATTGTATTCATGGATTCATGTTTTCATATTGAAGTGGAACTTGTAGATTATGGATTGACTTGAATCATATTCAAATCAGATTAATCAGACTCAAACCCGAGTCAGACAATCAGAAAAGTGAAACGAAGTCTTATAACTGCTAGGGTCCTTAGGGTAATTTATAAAACTTGAGGGGGTTTTATGTAAAAATATTTTATATACTTTTCAAAATACACCTCAAGTATTTATTACTCGTCTTTAGAGTTGTAATGAGGGTGGATTTTATATTGTGACATTTCTAGTGAGAATATCCTAGTTGTAATATTGTTTATTTGAAGTTCATGGTATTTTAGTGTAAAATATATTCTTTTGTGATTTTTAGAAAAAGGTAGAAAATTTATATTATAATAAAATAGGTATTTAAAAGATAAATATACATATGTTTATACAAAAATAATTTTAATAAATATTTTATATTTCAAAAATCTCATTTTCTTAAGATGTCGTATTTTAAACCTTTCGAGACCGAATGCTCCTTGCGGAGGTCTGAATCTCGCACTACTAGCCCAAGGGTGCGCGATAAACCGCACGATCCCGAACGGGTTCCCCAAAGATGGGTTGTAGCGGCGCTTTGCAAAGATTGTAAAATACTAATTCTTTAGAAAACAGTTTTATAAGGTAAAGGGTATTTTCTTGAAAAGTGTAATTTTCCGTATTTTAGATTCTAGGGTTTCCTAAGCCAACTAGCCTATTTCTAAAAGGTCTAAACGACAATTCGTTAGAAGCCTCAAATCGCCTCTTCACCGCCAATTATGTCCAGGTAAGTACAAGTGAGGAGGGAGGGATCCGCTCACGAATCGTGAGGCGGGCCTTTTAAAGTTACCCAAGCTCACTTGCCTAGCCTAGACACCACAAAGACAGTTTAGATAAACGATCGATGTCCACAAGTTATCGTATTTTCCTAGTAAGAAGTATTTATTTAAAAATGTAACAAAATCTAAACCTTCAAGAATGGTTTTACGAAGATTATGGTATTTTAATGAAAAATTCGTTTTATCGTATTCTAAATTTTTATGAAATCATTTTAGGGTTTGTATTTATGTGTGGGTAGAGGTAGGTTGTTATCTTGAGCTCTACTTTAATTGTATAGTAAGGTTAAGGGTTAAATATGATAAACTAAACATGAGGGTATTTAAGTGAAAGAATACGGTATTTGCAAAAGTTATCATTTCATGTGTGAAAACTCATTCAAATTGATTTTTACAAGTTTAGTGGTCAAGATGAAGATGTTTAGGAATAATGGAATTGATTAGAAGAAGAAAAATAAATATTATGGTATTAATGTGAAAAGAATACGATATTACAAAAAAACTATCATTTCATGTGAGAAACTTTGTCCAAATTAATTGTTATGTGATTAATAGTCATCATGAATATGTTTAGGTATTATGGAATAGGTGACAAGTGAGATTTTGTAGAAAAACCGAATCGGAAATCGGTTTGTTCCAATTTCCGTCGGGTTTCATAAGTTCGTATTTTTGAGAAGTAGAAAGAAGAAAGAACGGGACTTACAGGCTTTGATCTATACTAAAGAGTATAGAGGAACTAGGGAAATGGCCGAGGTGTTGTTTCGTTGCCGGTTGTTTCAAAGAACGTCGCCGGAAATCCGTCAGCGCTTCGCCGTGAACTCGGTTTCAAAGCACACCCTTCTTGTAGAAATTTCAAGAGAGTAAACCTAGTGTTTTGGGATGAGAGGGTAGAGGGTAGGGGGTTTATTTATAGGGTAGCTAGGATAGGGTAGGAGAAAGGTTGTCTTTATTAAAAAAAAATTGTAAAAATTTAAAGAAAAACATTAAAATTTGTAGTAATTATGGTGTATTTAAAATTCTGGAACTGATCTATTAAAATGGAGTGAACAGGGGGTTATGGAATGCAAAAAGCCATATTTTTGGTTTCGGGAGCTCGGCCGTCCGACCGAGTCCGGCCGGCGGCGCCGGCCGACTCGGCCGATCCCGGCCGAGTCCGGCGACTGTCGGGTGCGGGGTTCTCTGATGTAGACTTTGGTATACTCCGTTTTTAGGATTCAGTTCAACTTTTGGGAGTTATGACCTGTGGACTGTTGGGCTTCCAAGAATTTTAAAAGAAAAATAATCTAAAAATAATGTGGGGCATGGGATTCGAACTCTGGTAGCTTTGGTTCAGCAGTGCAAGGTATTACCAATGAGCTACAAGCTCCTTCTTGTAATTATTGTGTTATATAATTACTTAAAATGATAGCAGCAAGAGTAAATACTCCAAGTATACATTAAATTTTAAAGTAATTTCTTGTACACTAAAAATGGAGTTATTTCATTCTTGTAGCTTGTAATTAAAAACAAAATTATTACCTATCTCTTGTGCTCAAGTTAAAATACCCCTTTGTGGATTTTTGAAAAAATATTTGAAAAATTTTGTATAGGAAATTTATGGTTGTTGCATTCTACCCTCCTTATAAATATTTCGTCCTCGAAATTTGTAAAAGGAAAGTGTAACAGTGCAAAGAAGTTTGGTGATTGTAGTATAGATAGTGTATAAAAATAACAAAGAGATACAAGGGTGAAAAAGGCTTACCGGTGTTACCTTGACCTACAGTCTCGGCTTCTACGGCTTCCAATGTGAAGGTCTGTCGCCGTGGTACATTCCTTCTGGCTGGAGGCACATTCTGCCTTTGGGGCCTGTTTCTCTGCCCCCTAGGCATGTCCCTCATTGCCTGTTGGAATTGGCGAGCAGGCTGTGCAGGTGGTGGAGCAGGTAGTGCAGGACGAGTTGCAGGAGCCTGGATAGCTGGCCGCTGCGGGTAGTTGGTGTGTGTGTGAGCTGAGTTGTATCTATATGGACATGTCTCAATTCTGTGATTGGACGCGCCACAAACTAGGCACAGGCCTTTTGCACGCCTACAGTCCTTTATCAAATGACCATCTCTCTTGCAATGGAAACAGAAATGTGGTCTTGGCTGGTGATTGGGTTCTTCCGTTCTCCTGGGTTCGAACGTTGGCCTGGAAGAGGCTCCTCCTGCCATTTGAGAGGCATGGCGTTTCAAACCAGCAGATTGGGGTCTGCCCCTCGCCTTTATCACCGCCTCATAACTGCGGGCAGCTTCCAAAGCATCTTCATGTGTCAGAAATTTCCCCGTGGCTAGAGCAGCCTGAATCTCCGTGTCCAGTCCTTGTTGGAAACGACGGGCTCTGATATCGTCCGACAGTATCAAGTGTGCTGCGAATCGGTTCAACATGGTGAATTCAGTGTCGTATTCATCTACCGATTTGTCCCACATTGATCCTTCCTGTAGATGAATGAACTGCTGCTCCATGGCAAACCTGGCAGTCACAGGAAAGTATTTCACGTTGAACTTTTCGCGAAACGTTTTCCATTCAATAGGCTGGGCAAGACGGCTTTCTTCCGCCTACTACCAGTTGCGAGCGTTGTCCGTGAGTTGTAGTTTCGCTACACGGACCCAAGCGACGTCTGGCACTTGTGCTGCGGCCAGATCATCCTCGATACTTTGAGCCCATTCCTCAGCTTCCAGAGGGCTCCCCTTTCCTGAGAACTGCTTCGGATGTAAAGCCCTGAATTGCTTTACCCTAGAAGCGTCAGTCTCGGGACGGTTTAGAAGTTGTTGCTGTCCCTCGAGAAGGCTGCGGATTGCCTCGAGTAGCACTGTTTGCTCGGTAGGTGGTGCAGGAACAGCTGGTGTGAGAGGTAGTGCTGGGGGTGGAGATGTGTTGTTGACGTTGGTGCTGGTGTTGTTCGGAGAATCCATAACCCTGAAGAAAAATTTGGGTTAGGACAGATTCAAGTTCATGAAATGATAAGATTCAAGGAATATGAAATGGCAAGATTCAAGGAATATGAATTGTAAAGAATGTTTTAGTTGCTGGTTCTTGTGTTATATTGGTTAGGTTGTTCACGCAGACTAGAACTGCATGACAGTGATTCATACAGCTCTGACCTGCATGGGCCACCAACAAAATCTGTCACGCTCCGCTTCTCAGTGTACGGCGAAGGAGACGCGACGAGGCCCGCTACGTATATACTCAAAGTACATACGCTAAGCGTATCTAAGCAATATAAAATAAATACACAAGAGACAAGATTTAAAAGAACAGCAACTTTTATTTATTAACATTCTTTGTACAATGCATGAAAGGAAATACGACTGGAATAAAAGATGCCTAAACAGTGGCATAACAGGAAATGAAAAGTACTGAAAAGAAAAGTGTACAATGAAACTACTGTGCGGGGTCTTCAGTAAACTGCTCCAAGTCTTCTTGTGATGGCTCGATCTCTGCCGGGTCCAAACCACCTGACGACATTCAAAGAAGAAAGTAATAGAATGTCGTCAGCGAACAGGTCTCTCGGTAAGTCCCAAAGATAAGAGGAGAATAGATAGAGAGTAAGATAGAGAGAGAATATATTATTATAGTTGTATTATATTTTTATATTGTTGTAGTATTGTGTTAACGCTGTTGTTTGTAGCTTGGTACAGAAGGATGCCAGTGTATACGAGAGGAGTCTCACTTGCCCCGGAGACTATGGTATCAGGAACTCAAGCAACCGTTTATGCCACGGTACAACAGCAACGGAATATAGGTTAGGTGTCTTAATCTGACCACCTCGTGCCACCTTTAACACCTTCCGTACCAATCTACCTCTTAAACCCCGCGATATCTTGTTTGTATTGTTATCTTGTAAAATTGTATTGATTGCATAATTGGTTGACTGACTGACCGAAACCATGATATCAGGAAACGGTTATAACCGTAGAGTCATGTAAATGGAATACTGGGAATCATGTAAAAGGAATATATCCATGGTTCGGTTTAGCCAGATTGTATAACCTGATAATTGTATTCATGGATTCATGTTTTCATATTGAAGTGGAACTTGTAGATTATGGATTGACTTGAATCATATTCAAATCAGATTAATCAGACTCAAACCCGAGTCAGACAATCAGAAAAGTGAAACGAAGTCTTATAACTGCTAGGGTCCTTAGGGTAATTTACAAAACTTGAGGGGGTTTTATGTAAAAATACTTTATATACTTTTCAAAATACACCTCAAGTATTTATTACTCGTCTTTAGAGTTGTAATGAGGGTGGATTTTATATTGTGACATTTCTAGTGAGAATATCCTAGTTGTAATATTGTTTATTTGAAGTTCATGGTATTTTAGTGTAAAATATATTCTTTTGTGATTTTTAGAAAAAGGTAGAAAATTTATATTATAATAAAATAGGTATTTAAAAGATAAATATGCATCTGTTTATACAAAAATAATTTTAATAAATATTTTATATTTCAAAAATCTCATTTTCTTAAGATGTCGTATTTTAAACCTTTCGAGACCGAATGCTCCTTGCGGAGGTCTGAATCTCGCACTACTAGCCCGAGGGTGCGCGATAAACCGCACGATCCGGAACGGGTTCCCCAAAGATGGATTGTAGCGGCGCTTTGTAAAGATTGTAAAATACTAATTCTTTAGAAAACGGTTTTATAAATTAAAGGGTATTTTCTTGAAAAGTGTAATTTTCCGTATTTTAGATTTTAGGGTTTCCTAAACCAACTAGCCTATTTCTAAAAGGTCTAAACGACAATTCGTTAGAAACCTCAAATCGCTTCTTCACCGCCAATTATGTCCAGGTAAGTACAAGTGAGGAGGGAGGGATCCGCTCATGAATCGTGAGACGGACCTTTTAAAGTTACCCAAGCTCACTTGCCTAGCCTAGACACCACAAAGACAGTTTAGATAAACGATCGATGTCCACAACTTATCGTATTTTCCTAGTAAGAAATATTTATTTAAAAATGTAACAAAATCTAAACCTTCAAGAATGGTTTTACAAAGATTATGGTATTTTAATGAAAAATTCGTTTTATCGTATTCTAAATTTTTATGAAATCATTTTAGGGTTTGTATTTATGTGTGGGTAGAGGTAGGTTGTTATCTTGTGCTCTACTTTAATTGTATAGTAAGGTTAAGGGTTAAATATGATAAACTAAACATGAGGGTATTTAAGTGAAAGAATACGGTATTTGCAAAAGTTATCATTTCATGTGTGAAAACTCATTCAAATTGATTTTTACAAGTTTAGTGGTCAAGATGAAGATGTTTAGGAATAATGGAATTGATTAGAAGAAGAAAAATAAATATTATGGTATTAATGTGAAAAGAATACGATATTACAAAAAAACTATCATTTCATGTGAGAAATTTTGTCCAAATTAATTGTTATGTGATTAATAGTCATCATGAATATGTTTAGGTATTATGGAATAGGTGACAAGTGAGATTTTGTAGAAAAACCGAATCGGAAATCGGTTTGTTCCGATTTCCGTCGGGTTTCATAAGTTCGTATTTTTGAGAAGTAGAAAGAAGAAAGAACGGGACTTACAGGCTTTGATCTATACTAAAGAGTATAGAGGAACTAGGGAAATGGCCGAGGTGTTGTTTCGTCGCCGGTTGTTTCAAAGAACGTCGCCGGAAATCCGTCAGCGCTTCGCCGTGAACTCGGTTTCAAAGCACACCCTTCTTGTAGAAATTTCAAGAGAGTAAACCTAGTGTTTTGGGATGAGAGGGTAGAGGGTAGGGGGTCTATTTATAGGGTAGCTAGGGTAGGGTAGGTGAAAGGTTTTCTTTATTAAAAAAAATTGTAAAAATTTAAAGAAAAACATTAAAATTTGTAGTAATTAGGGTGTATTTAAAATTCTGGAACTGATCTATTAAAATGGAGTGAACAGGGGGTTATGGAATGCAAAAAGCCACATTTTTGGTTTTGGGAGCTCGGCCGTCCGACCGAGTCCGTCCGGCGGCGCCGGCCGATTTGTCCGGCCGGCCGGCCGACTCAACCGACCCCGGCAGAGTCCGGCGGCCGTCGGGTGCGGGGTTCTATGATGTAGACTTTGGTATACTCCGTTTTTAGGGTTCAGTTCAACTTTTGGGAGTTATGGCCTGTGGACTGTTGGGCTTCCAAGAATTTTAAAAGAAAAATAATCTAAAAATAATGTGGGGCATGGGATTCGAACTCTGGTGGCTTGGTTCAGCAGTACAAGGTATTACCAATGAGCTACAAGCTCCTTCTTGTAATTATTGTGTTATTTAATTACTTAAAATGATAGCAGCAAGAGTAAATACTCCAAATATACATTAAATTTTAAAGTAATTTCTTGTACACTAAAAATGGAGTTATTTCATTCTTGTAGCTTGTAATTAAAAACAAAATTATTACCTATCTCTTGTGCTCGGGTTAAAATACCCCTTTGTGGATTTTTGAAAAAATATTTGAAAAATTTTGTACAGGAAATTTAGGGTTGTTACAGAACCTCAGCCTCTCCACAGATCTAGTAAGGTTTCCTCATCTGCCTGAGAGATACTACGGTTTTCTCATTGACAGTTGGAGCGAGGATTGCATCATGGAAGATGATGAGTCTACTAGTTTCGAGCAGACCATCACAAGTAGGGACTCTGTGAAATGGGTGGATGCTATGCGATCTGAGATGGAATTCATATACACCAACAAAGTACGGACTTTGGTAGTTGCACCTGAAGGGGTAAAACCCATCGGGAGCAAATGGATCTTGAGAAGATTCTTGGTGTAAATGGAAAAATTGAGACTTTTAAAGCTAGACTTGTAGCAAAAGGTTTTTGTCAATAACCAGGTGTGGATGATGATAAAACATTTTCTCCAGTGGCTATGCTTAAGTCCATCCGGATCCTACTTGCAATCGCTGCATACCTTGACTACGAAATCTGGCAAATAGATGTAAAGACCACTTTTCTAAATGGTGATTTAGAAGAGAGCGTGTGCATGACACTGCCAGAGGGTTTCATAGAAAGTGGGAGCAGCGGAAATGTATGCAAGTTGCTTAAATCAATTTACGGATTAAAGCAGGTATCGCGAAGTTGGAACATCTGTTTTGATGTGGCAATCAAAGAGTTTGACTTCATCAAAATAGTAGATGAACTTTGTATATATAAGAAGGTTCTAGAGTGTATGGTTGTCTTCTTCGTATTATACATGGATGACATACTCTTGATAGGAAATGGTGTTCCTATGCTACACTCGGTTAAGCTCTTCTTATCACTAAGTTTCTTTATGAAGGATTTGGGTGATACCTCTTACATCCTGGGGAGAATCACTGGACAGCTGTGAAGAACATACTTAAGTACTTGAGAAGCACTAAAGGAATGTTCTTGGTGTTTGGTAACGGTGAACTCCCAGTCATGTCCTTTACCGATTCGGGCTTCCAGAGTGATAAGGTCGACTGTGAGACAGTCTCGAGTTTTTTCTTTACCCTCAGTGGAGGGACGGTATGTTGGAAGAGTTCCAAGTTAGATACCGTGGCAGACTCAACGATAAAGGGTGAATACATCGCTACCAACGATGCTACCAAAGAGGCTGTCTGGGTATAGATGTTCATGAGATGAACTTGGTTTCTACAATTGTGGTGACAATGGAGTTGTGGCTTTGGCCTAGGAACCCCGGTCCTATCAGTGATCCAGACATATTCTTAGGCAGTATTACCTGATCAGGGTGATGGTTGATCTCCGGGAGATAGAGATAAGAAGAGTTGATAGGAAGAATAAGGCGGCGGATCACTCACCTAGGCCAAACCCCAGATACAATTTGAGAGTTTTTGGGATGTTGGGTATGAGATGCTACAACAACTGGCCTTAGTGCAAGTGGGAGATTTTTAGTTGTATGTATGCCCTAGAGGCTATTGTTGTACATGATTGTATATTACAATGGATGCTTGGACATATATAGAGAGGACTTTCTTGCTCGACATGATAGTATGCTATCTGGTTACTCTTTATCTTAACATGTAGACTAGTATTGTGATACTTTCTTGCTCTCACATGTTGGTAAAGCCCTTAGGATGCATACTTGACTACCAGGATTATGATGCAGATCATACCAGTGGGGCCAGGGTAGTCCACAAGTTCATCCTTTAATTGTTCCTAGTCGTGAGTGTATCGAGACGGGACATCGATATTCCAGAGTAGACTAGCGTATACGCTTCTTGACCCATTTGATGGGCGATGGATGATCCTATATCCATTGGTGTTTGACATCAAAGATGGTATACGGGTGCTCAGTGGAGACTGGGTACACCGAACAGGACTTGCCGAGAACTCCTAGATGGTATTATACCTAATGTCAGATAGCAGTTCTCTGATGACACTGGTACAGGTTAGTCTGTAGACCCAAGATCGTCATAGAGTCTTGTGTGATTCCCATCGTGCTTTGATTTCCACCTTACCACGTTCAAGAGAGCGTGCAAAACGGTGGTTTTTGGATACGGTCCCGAGTCATATGGAGGCAATGAGCGATAGGAGGGGATTCGTTTCTCCCGGTATTAGGGGTTGATGTCGTGCTGTGCTCGATTGACCATAACAGGAAGTCCCTGGCCAGAGCTGATACTGAGATTTACTGGTAAGTGTTATCAGTAGTTTCTCGACCCATTATGAGCCTCGTATCGGCATGGCTTATCAAGTTATTGGGGTCCAACGTTTACCACCCCCAGACTCGATATGCGACATATCAGACGAAGAGACCGGACTGTACGGTAGTGTTACCGTTGGATTCACAGAAGTATGGACAAGCTTACTTGTTGATCTTCTGATCGCTTAATACCTGGGTAGCCGTTACGTCCAGCTAGTACCGCTGACGGCTTGTGGGTAATTGATAAGATCATTATCTACTGCCGGCGTATTGACGAGTCATTAGAGTCATACACAGAGGTTTCTGAGCTCAAGCGAAACGAAGTAGGGCACATATGTGATATGTGTGGGACCGAGATTAATACGTGTATGTAATACCGTATTCTGATCTCGCGATACAGGTTATATGTGATATAACCGGATTGTTGAGTCAACTGTTGATTCAATGATATGTTATATGTATATGCGATATGCATATAAATGATATTAGTCGGTTGTATGTGATATAGCCGGATTGTTAAATCAAGTATTGATTTGATGATTTAATATATAATTATATATATTTGATATATTAATATGTATTAACTAATATTAGCTCACTTAAGAATTTCTTTTCTCCTAAATACATACAAATATATATATGATATATATTAATGTATTTATTTATGTGTCATGCTAGATGATACATTAGACTTGGGTGTGTGAGACTCATACCAAACTAAAGATATTTTGGGTGATTAATTATTAAGGGAAAAATCAAAATTAGATGGAAATTAGTATGGCTTGAGTTACTTGTGGAAGCATGGAGAAGGTTTAGCTTAAGTCCACTAATTTTGTTTTACTTTAGATATTTATTAACCCAACCATTATCTTTAGTCATGGTTAAGTCTCTACAATTGGTATATGAGATATTTTCTCACCCATGGTTCAACACTTACCACTTGAGATCTTTTCTTCATCTCCTTCATTTATTCTCTAGCTCTTGTGTGAGAAGAAAAAGGAAAAAGGAAAAATAATTCTAAAATGAGCAAAATTCCTACTTCATCAATTTATACCAAACTATCCATTTAGTATAGGTTGTTTCTTCACTAGTTCATCAATTAGTGAAGAGGTAGCTTTAGGTAGCGATTCTTCGATGTAGATCATCTTCGGCCTCGAAGATTTTTGAGCAAGCTCGTTCCTTTCGCCTAGTGGAGCCTAAGGAGGGTCCAGGACGCCACTACTTGGAGCAAAGGGACTACTACATGGAGCTTTAGAAGTGAAGGATCGGTCTACAAAAGCAAATAGGGTTAGGATCTTGTCGATTAAGGCCTTTTGACTTTATGAGCTGTAAGGGTCTCATAAAGGTATTTCTCCCTACGAGTCGTGAGGATCTCGTAGGTGCGTTTTCTCCTTAGGAATCGTGAGGATTCTTAAGTGCATGTTCTCTTATAATTCATAAGGATCTTACAAGAGTGTTTTCTCCTTATAAGTCTAGAGGACTTACAAGTGTCGCTCACCATATGAGGACATTTCGCGCCACTGACGGAACTTGGTGGGGGAGACGTTTATTTGTACCCGTGGATTGTATACAAGGGTTAATATTGACCGCCTGTAGGGCAACTTGGGGGGATATGATGGCTTAAGAACAGGTTCGGGTCCCTGTATCTTAAGACTTTTGAATCCTGTGAGCTGTGAGGGTCTCATAGGGGAGAATTCTCCTTACAGGTTATGAGGATCTTGTAAGTGTAACTTCTCCTTAGGGATCGTGAGGAATCCTAAGTGTTTTGCTCCATTGTGAGTCGTAAGGATCTCACGTGGGTATTTTCTCTTTACAAGGTCGAGAGGACCCTGCAAGTGCACAGGAAAATTTTTACGAGTCTGCGCCTATTCAGGTTTTCACAAACTCGTCGGCAGTCCTGCTGTTTTTACTCACGGCGCCCTTCGGGTTTTCATCCATGCCCATTCTGCTTGTGGACGTACCGTTTTTTTTCACCGCGTTAGCCTAAGGATGTTGCGGTCCGTAGCTAGTTTAAGGACGTTTCAGTCCGTAGCTAGTTTCAGGACGGTTTAGTCCATTGTTAGTTTAGGGACATTTCAGTCCGCAGCTAGTTTAAGGACATTACGGTCCATAGTTAGTTTAGGGACGTTTCGGTCCGTTATTTGTTTTGAGGCGAGATTTCGTCGGATGCTACTTACAGAGTTTGAACTCAGGAAGATAGCGAGCGGACGTAGGCATTGTCATCTATCATTGACCCGGGCCGTGACTCGTCAGGTGCAGTATTTTTTCAGGAATCGGCCGTTTATTGGCCGGAAGGGTCTTTCGCCATGCATATTCATGAGCAAGTAAGCCCCACCTTGGTAGACCTTGTCTATGGTGTATGGGCCTTCATAGTTTGGCTCGAATTTCCCCCGTTTGGCATGATTGGGGATCATAGGTCTTTTGACAACTAGCACGAGTTCGCCTTGGCGGAATGTTCTCGGCCTAGTCAATCTTTCGTATGAGCGCGTCATCTTTGCTTTGTAAGCTTCTAGGTTTTGCTGTGCTACGAGACGAGTTTTATCGAGGGCGTCTAGCTCTTCAAGCCGAAGATGAGCATTCTCTTCGTTTATTAGTTCGTACCGAACCGCCACTCGTAGAGAGGATAGCTCTATCTCCAAGGGGAGTACTGCTTCCGCGCCGAATACTAACGCAGATAGCGTTGTGTTCGTGGCTGTTTTGAACGTGGTCAGATAAGCCCAGAGAGCTTCATGCAGTATCTCGTGCCAGTCGTTTTTGTTTTTGGACACCGTCTTCTTTATGATCTTTGTCAAGGTTTTGTTGAAAGCCTCAGGTAGACCGTTAGCTCGAGGATTATAGACCGAAAAGTATCTCATGTCTATATTATGCTGCTGTGTGAAGCGGCTGATTTTGTGACTTCTATAGGCCGGTCCGTTATCAGAGATAATCCGTCGCGGAGTGCTGACCGATAGATGACGTATGTCTTGAAGAAATGGAGGATATTCTCCGTCTTCACTTCTCTGCTTCTGCCTACTTAAAGAAGTAACCAGTTGTCACCAATATGAACCGATGTCCTTTGGATGACGCTGGTTCAATGGGCCCAATTATATCGGTTCCCCATATTTCGAACGGCCAGCTAGTTGGGTGTAGCGGGTTTGGATGCTGGTGGATGAAATCCCTGTGAATCTGGCATGAGTGACACTGCTTCGCGTATTCGAGAAAGTCCTGAATCATCGTGGGCCAATAATAGCCCATTCTTTTGATCTTCAGCTTCATCTTTGGCTCGGCTTAATGAGAACAGCGTTTCTTGGATGACTCTCCTTGCTTCTTCCAGTCCCAAGCATCTCAGCCATAGAGAGTCGAACGATCTCTTATATAGAGTATCATTGACGAAGGCGAACAACAGAGCTCGTTTCATGAGATGATGTCTTGAGGATGCATTTTCAGGTGTTCGATGGGATTTGAAGTAGTCTATAAAGACTTCTCTCCAATCCTTACCCTTTTCTTGGTCCTCTATTTGTAGGGCTGTTTGCTTGGTCGCTTCCTTTTCATTAGACGACTCCAGAGATATTTCTGCTGGTGCAAGAACTTGATGACTTTGTACAATGATCTTTACGTCATCGAGATTTTCGTCAGCCAGTTCTTTAGCGAGTTTGGCTAGTGCATCTGCTTTGCTATTTTCTGTACATGGTATGCTTTCTAGGGCGTAGGAGGGAATTTGAGTCAGCAGTTGATGTACTCTTTCGCCGTATTTTACCAACTCTGATTTGCATATCTGATAGTCACCCTTTACTTGGCTAACGACCAGCTGGGAGTCTCCGTATATGAGGAGATTCTCGATTCCCATGTCGACAGCGATCTCAAGACCTGCTATCAGAGCCTCATATTCCGCTTCGTTGTTTGTTCTTGGCTCCGTTAAGGAAAAGGCAAAGCAAATTATCCCTTCTTGTGGAGTCACGAAGATAAGGCCTACCCCAGATTTGATTATGGGGAAGCCGTGCTTTCGCTTCTTCATGGAAAACGCCCCATCGAAGTAGAGTTCCCATCGGGTATCACTCCCTCCTCTCTCCCTGTCGATTGTGTCAAATGTATGCTCGTCTAGCAATTCGCAATTTAAGGATGAATCGGCAGGTATCGGATGCTCAGCGAGGAAATCGGCGATGGCTTGGCATTTCACTGCCTTGAGGGGTCAATAGATTATCGAGAACTCCATCAAGAGGAGGCCCATTTAGCGAGTCGTTCTGTTAATATGGCTCTTGATATCAAATATTTGAGAGGATCCACCTTCGATATGAGATGGACCTCATGTGCTAGGGCATAATGTCGAAGCTTCGTTATCGCGAAGATTAACTCCAGGTAGTGTTTTTCGATAGGGGAGTAGTTGTTTTCTGCCCCAAGGAGAACTCGACTCAAATAGTAAAGGGCTCTCTCCTTCCCTTGGTCGTTCTCCTGTGCCCATAGTGCGCCTAAGGAACCTTCAAGGGCGGTTGTGTACAGGATGAGAGGCTTTCTCTTGACCGGAGCGGTCAGTACCGGCCGATTCTGCAGGTATTGCTTGATTTCATCCAGTGCACCCTGGCATTTGCGATCCCAAACGAACGGGGTTCCCTTCTTCGTCGGGTGACTGTAGGGACGACATTTTCCGGAGAGGTTGGCTATGAACCGTCGGATATACGCGAGTTTCCCTTGTAGAGACCGCAATTGTTTTAAAGTTCTTGGGGTGGGCATTTCCATAATCGCCTTGATCTTCGATGGATCTATTTCGATGCCTCGGTGTCGTATGATGAATCCTATGAACTTGCCTGAGGAAACTCCAAATGCACATTTCAAAGGGTTTATCTTCAGGTTTTACTTACGAAGACGTTGGAACACTATTTTCCAATGCTCCCAGTATTCCTCGTACGATTTGCTTTTCACTACGAGATCGTCGATATAGCATTTGACGATTTCATGTATGAGATCATCGAAAATCTTTGTCATGGCCCTCTGGTAGGTAGCGTCGGCATTCTTCAGACCGAAAGGCATCACTTTGTAGCAGAATATGCCCAGAGCAGTCCAGAAAGCGGTATGCTTCTGGTCTTCGGGATGCATCTTTATTTGATTGTACCCAGACGAGCCGTCCATGAAGAAGAAGACTTCGTGAATGGACGTGTCTTCTATCATCAGCTCGGTAACCGGTACGGGAAAATCATCCTTCGGACAGGCTTTGTTAAGGTCCCGGAAGTCTACGTAGATGCGCACCGTCCCATTTTTCTTCATCACTGGGACAATGTTGGCGATCCAGTCAGGGTACTGAACCTCTTGGATGAAGCCTGAGTCGATTAGCTTCTTCACTTCGGTGTTAATACTCATTTCAAGTTCGAGCCGCATTCTTCTTGGTGCTTGTTTGACTGGCTTAACGTCCGGAGATATCGCCAATTTATCCACGGCTATTTCTGGATCTAACCCCGGCATCTCGGAATAGTTCCATACAATGCAATCTTTATACTGCATCAGCACGTCTTTTAGCGTAGCCACCTATTCTTTAGACAGCAGCTCACTGACGAACGTAGGCCGCGGGTCGTTTGCCGTCCCCAAGTCGATTTTCTTTAGGTTGTCCGCGGTAGTGTGTATTCCATCTTCCAACTCTTTCGGTGCTGGTGGAAATTCTGAGATCAACTTCTCTTCATCCTTATTTTCGAAGCACCGGGAGAGGTCATCCATATTCTCGCACACTCCTTCTTCCGATGGCGTTATCATGTGACAGGTACGAGATCGTTTCCAAGACCGATGTTGATCTGGTTCTACTCTCGCTATATACGTTGCTTTTGGCACATGCTTTTGTGGTGGGGCTACCCTCCAACTGTTGGATAGAGTGAATCTGCCGAGTTGATATTGGTCTTCGACCCAATTTTTGAAGGTGAAGCAGTCTTCAAGAGGATGTCTGTAACATTTCAAAAAAATAAAATATTATTTTTGGGAATTTTCATAATTTAATATTAATTTTTAATGAATATTTTAATATTTCGGTATAATTAAATACCGATAAATGGGGAAAATTCTGGAGAAATTATGGAAATTCTAAAATAGGTTATTTTGTGGAAATATGCCATTTTACAGTTTTTATGATGAATTATATGCGACATTAGTGTTAATCACGATTAAAAATCGCTAATTGGATTTTTGTGCAAAATGTGCACGTATCTTTTTCCACACTTGTCATACTTGTTTCATGTTTTGGGTTCATGGTAGCCTAGGGTTGAACCATGCTTAGATGACCATGGTGGTCTAACCCATTTAGTTAGGTTAATTAGCTTAATTAAGGGTTTTTAGTTTTGTTAAAGGCGATTAGGGTTAGGGTTGACCTTGTGTAGAGAAAGAGAGAGAGCCATGATGTTGTGCATTTATTAAGAGAGAGAGGGAGGTGGCTAAGGTTATATCCCCTCCATGTCATTTCAAAACTTTTTACTCTTTCTCACTCACATCACTCTCTCTCACACTCACATCTCTCCCTCTCACTCTCACACATCACACAACATCATAAGCTACAGCTGTAGCAGCTGCACAAACAACTACACCAGCTGCTACATTAACCACAGCAGCAGCAACATCTTTCAAAACACCAGAAACAGCCCATCTGAAGCTGCAACAGCAGCAAGAAACAGCCCCAGCACCATAGCACAACAACACCATACCACAACATCACACACACCACACCACCACAACTTCAGCAACACAAACACCCCAACAGAAACAACAACAGCAGTAGCTGCTGCAACAGCCACAAGAAAACAGATTACAAGCAGCAGCTGCAGCCAAAGCAACAGCATCAGCCAATAGCAACAGCAGCCCACTTCAGCAGCAACCCATTCTCCTCCTCTTTCTTCTCTTCTCCTACATCCTAGGATTTCCTTGAGGTATAATCTCACAACCCAACTCTTTTCTTGCTCAGTTATGGTTAGTTAGCTGAAATCTCGTGTTATTATGTGAGTTAGTGCTAGTTTTAGGTAAATTGAGTGAGATTTGGCCAAGTGTTGGTTTTGATGGTTAGTGTAACCTTATTAAGTGTGTTTGAGACCAGTTAACCCTAGATCTAACCCAGATTCCAGTAAAATACCAGATTGTTCGATTTAGTGTCGGCTAGCTTTTTGTCGACTTTTTAAGCTTTTCTGGAATCTGCTACAACCCGAGATACCCTAAAATAATATTGACTTGGCAGTGAGGTATGCAGGCAGATAGAAACCAATACCCAAAGCCCCAGCCCCTGGACCCACTTCCTGGCCGCAGATAAATCCCATGTGGCCGCAAATTGCGGCCAGAGCATGGGTTCTGGGCTCCGTATTTGTTCTGTAGCTCTTTTACCTGTAAACTTGACCCTGGGTATGTCTAGTTTTGTCTGGTTCCAACCAGGGTAGAATCTGGGTTGATTTTCTTGAGTTGGCGCATGATTTACGACTTGTTTTAGCATGGATTTTGGTATTGGATGATTCATTTCTTTCGGGTGGCGTTTGAACGCCAACGGCAGAGGGTTGTTGGCTGTGATTACACGCGAGGCCACAGGTTTTTACCTATGGGCGTAGCGTGCACCATTTTGGTTTCCGACATGGTTTTCATGTGTTTTAGTGTGTGATATCCTTGTAGGTACCCCACGTGGCGTCGAAGCGTTGGAGATGCAAATGGCGACATCAGCACCGGTACACATAAGTAAGGTGAGTGGATTTATATCTACGGGGAGAAGTCGGGTGGATGGCGTATAGCATCCCCGCAGTTCGTGGTGATATATACGGATGCGTATACATACCAACAATTATTATATGTTATTTGGGATTAATGATAATGTTAAGATGGATATTTGTGTGTTGGATTGGTGAAAGGTTACGAAACCCTAGGGTAGTAGGTGCACTACACATACATATACACACATACATACTTGCATACATCCTTATTTCATATGTATATACGGGATTCTATATAGATATGTGTTCACATGGGTATGGGACTATGTGTTCACATACGGATTTGAGGATGATACTTGAGATTGAGATGGGTCGATGAGTCTGATCTGAGGTTATGATATCGGTGATATAGCAGGACTTATATTTGAGATACGTCCTGATGTTATAGCGGATCTTTTAGACGACGATACATATCCGAGTGATATACATTGAATAGTTGACATGTGATCGTGAAATGAGATAAGACATGTTAGATATTTATAGTGGGTCGTATTGAGTGATGTATCTTACTTTATGGTGATATGATGGTGATATCAGTTTATTTGAGGCTGTAGATCAGCAGCTAGATCATGATTGAATTGATGATATTAATGTTGTTCTAGACGTAGGTCAGTACCCCGGATGATGATCTTGATAAAAGAGGATACCTGATAAATAATGTGATGAACATGATATTGACCCGTACCCAGATTTGGGATGCCGTACGACGGATTTACGTTCGAGCTATAATTTGATGTTTGGTCCGCACTCTTGATTTGGGAATAACTGATTATAGAGATATGGTATCGGATGTGATATTATCGAGGTGGGATCACCGACTATAAATGTATATATATGTATCGAATCAGAGGTTAGGCAGTTTCCCTTAACTGCAGTTAGCCTATTAGATCAGCCCTATAGACGGTGTAGCTGTATGACTCTTATGACATCAGATACAGTCTAGCTACCATTGTGTTTAGTATTCAGCTCCCGCATATTATTATTGTTGCTCTGCATCGCATACTGTTGTGATTCATATTCCATTATTGATATCATGTTGTTAGGACACCAGCACCATTACCGATAATGCATATGTACCACGTACACTTATTTGCCGGCTCACACACATCTTCATCGGTAATTGCCATGTCACGTACACTCAGAGAATATTATTGCTTGATTTAGCTTGTTAGCTAGTAGTGACATGATATTAGTGTACTTGCCATATATGCCAGCTTGACATTGTAGTTATTACTTGTCACTTCATGCACACTGTTATTCATTATATGCTGCATTCATAGATTCTCATGCTTACATTCATGATTTTACATGCTATTGATGATTCGGATCTCCATGATATTTTTTGGATTTGGGGGAAAAACCGCAAAACTTATATAAACTGCTTTCTCTCTTTTTAAATAAAAAGTGCGGTTTTCCCATTATGTATGAGTCGTCCACCATGAGTTTGCTGATGGATTTCGAGACCCGATTCGAGGAGGCGGATGAACCGTTTCGGGTACATGGTGGGCCCGGTGCGGTACGCCGGGGCAAGAAGATCGCAGGAGATGGCGTTGAGCCTGTGCAGGGGAGCACGACCGACCGGTGATATTACCCGACGCGTCGGATATCCGGAGGATACCGTCGTGGTCATGAGATGGATGGTAGGGGCCGGTCTGGACTGACGGCGCCCTAGATATTGTGATTGGGACATTGAGATTCTGAGATATTGAGGTATAGAGATTATGATCGAGATATTGGGATTTATGTTTTGTGCCGATGCTAGGCACTGTTTATGCTAATTTCATTTATGATACCTCATTTTAAAAATACAGAAATCTCATTAACTTATGAAAGCAGTTTTCTTCAGTAGATGTATTCTGTTTCATGCATTCATACATTATCCATATGATATATTGCTACCTGAGGCACTAACACGGGCATATGGGATTTACACCTGGGTTAGATATTTACCCTAGCTATGGTTATAGATTGCTGGTTATATATTTGAGTATTATATATTATGATCGTATGACCAAGGATTGCGTCACACATACGATTTTCTGTTCATAGATATTTTTCTACTCACGAGTTGGCAACTCACCCCCGTTGTGCCCCAGTTTCTTGCAGGTGTTGCCGTACGGGTTTCATTACGGCTTTGCGGGCACAGCTTCTTTCAGGTGACTTTCTAGTTGGTGGGTTATTTGTATCATACCCATCATTATACATTGTATATTATATTTCAGTTGTATCTAGAAGTTCCATCAACCAAACATGTACTTAAATAAGATAGAGACCAGTAATGTTTATTCTTTCGACCTTAGAGTCGCGCGTTATATTTCTGTGGATTTCGTGCTGTCGAGTTTCCTTTTTTGTTGTGATCCTCGCCTTTAGGCGTTGTATATTACGTTGCATACTGGTTGATTTGATATGGTTTTTCCTACACTCTACTGTTCCCCTCCGAAAGACGGCCGAGACAAGACTGCAAAGTCCTGACGCTGAAATTCGGGGCAGATGCTATTTGGTTTTATCCGTCCACCTCTCCGAAGATGCCAAGTTGATTTATGGCACCGTGTATCGGAGGTTTAGACGGATGCGGCCGATGTAGCAGACTTCGTCAGATTCCCCCTCGCTTGAGAGGTTTTTTTGATTGTGAGGACGCTCTTCCCTGCAGGCGCAGGCCCCTGCAGTTAATTACGCTACCGCAACGCGGTAACAACTTTCTCCTTCTCCAGAATTTCACTTCGTGTCGTGGGTGTTTATTTTGTTTGTGGTTGCCCGTGGATTGTATACGGAGACTATTTATTTCGTCGCCCGTAGGACGTGGATTAGTCCAGATCCGTACTTTCTTAGATTTGGGTTTGGTGTTTTAGTTTAAGGATACGTTAGCCGTATTTAGGCTAAGATCGACTTAAACGTTTGTTAAGGATACGTTAGTCTGATCTCCAGACTAAGATCAACTTAACGGGGTCACTTGGATCCGACAAAAGAGCATTTGGGGGCTCTATTATTCTAGTTTAGGGACGTGGTGGTCCATGTTTGAATGTTTAAGGATACGTTAGCCATATTTGAGGCTAAGATCAGCTTAAACGGGATCGTTTAGATCCAACAAAAGAGCGTTTGGGGCTCTATTGTTCCAGTTTAGGGACGTAGTGGTCCATAGGTAGTTTATGGACATTGCGGTCCATTGGTAGTTTAAGGACGCTTAAGTCCGTGGACTTAAGGACTCCACAGTCCGTATTTTAGTTTAAGGACGCTTAAGTCCGTGGGTTTAAGGACCCCACAGTCCGTATCTTAGTTTAAGGAAGCTTAAATCCGTGGGTTTAAGGATCCCACAGTCCGTATTAATGTGTGGTTGTTGGGACCCGTCACCTCTCTAACGTCGTTGAAGGATTACAACGATATGAGTCAAAGGAGTTCGGAGATGTACCCTCGAACCGGATGTAAATTGATTTAAGAGAGCAGATGTGCTCAGTCAATTTAATTTGAGAACTTACGGCCATGATTGGGCTAAGTCCAGTTGAAAAATGTTCAACACTTTTATTTGTTTTTGGCCTATTAGGCCTGTGCTAGGGCTTGGCCCCTTTTTAATAATGCAGAGCATTAATCTTGGTCTCTGTTGGACCTTTATTTGGGCTTTGCCCCTTGATTGGTGATTTAGCGTGCTTGCGCTTTCTAAAAGATAGATCAAAAATATTTGTAACCGCAATCAAGAACGGCGTCGCTTTGCAGCTAGCCGGTGAGTACGGGTCGGTCCACAGGGATGTTGTGAATTTCCTAATCGCGCTAACGAGTTAATTCCGAAGGGTGTTCGGATTAATTATTAAATCTAAAAATTGAAGTTGTATGATACTAGGATTAGAAACTTGCTAGAATTAGGTTTAGGGAAAATTTGGTAAACAAAGATCTACATCTCTTTCCATTGCCTTTAATTAAATATATCATATTAGTGTTATGGTAAATCTTAACAAAGGGGATTAGGATGATTGGGAAGATTGATTCTCCCTCTAGATCCTTGTCCTTCCTTTCTTAATCTTTACCCTAACCTCCATGGAAAACCTTAAAATCCGGGCCTTTATACTACGGTATCACCGCTACCTCGAGGGATAGGGTGCCGTAGGGAGCGGAATAAGAAGGTATGCATGGAGTTCTAATTTTCATAAAAGTTTGGCAACGAAAAGAGATGAGAGATCTTCATCTCTCAAATCCTTCCCTATTCCTAACCCTAACAAGCGAGGAAACTACTCGCTCATTGAGGGGATGAGAAAAGACATGATTTTATTAAAGAGAGAAAATATCGATTGCAAGTTAATAAAAGCTAAACTAAATTAAACTAAGGCGAGAAAATAATTTACCTAGAGCAGATATGAAAAACTACAACTACTGCAAGGAAAATAACCTACTTACTGATGCATCTCTCCAATCATCAACGCAGGTTTGTCAGATCTGAATTCATGAATTGAAAAGAAACACCGATGCTCTCCAAAAGAATTCTAAAATTTATTAATGAAGGGAGGCATAGGAAATTACAATGAGTAGAGTTCCTATTTATAGAGAATAGGAAACCCTAGGTTACAATTGATTTGCATGTCTACATTTACCAAAATATCCTTAGGAAGACCTAGTCAAAGTAGACTTCAACCTTTGGTAAAATTTTATGTCTCTGTCTCTTTAAAAGAAGGTATTGGGCCTTGGATCTTTGGGCTTCCTTATTATTTGGTTCTTTTATTAAAATAGCTTCTATGTTTCTTCCAGATCTCCAGTGAATAATTGCGGTGGACTTTTAACCGTTCACTTTGTAATCTTGGACCTTGTATTGCCTTGTACTTTGTGAATTTTATCTTTGATGTAGGCTTGATCAAGAGTCTTCTGTTTGTCGGTCAAAGTCCACTTTTTGTATCATCTTTTGTCTTTTTCACTGTTTTCGCTCCAAGAACCTGTAACCTGTAATATGTAGCAGACATGCATCAAAAGCACCTGTTTATTTATAAAAATGAATAACAATGGGGAATATAAAATGCAATATTATGATATGAACACCCCTTTTAAAATAATGCATGGCATTATTTATTATTTTGTTTGGGCTCTGCCCATTTATAAATGATGCAGAGCATCAATTTTGTTTAGGCTCTGCCCTTTTTATTGCATTGCAATTTAATTTGGCCTACTAGGCCTTTCTGATTTGGGCCTGGTCCTCTAGTAATGCATTGCATTTGTCAGGCGCTTTGCGCCAATCACTGAGCGCAAGCGCTTGTGGTGATGACACGTGTCACGCTCTGGTGAGTGCAAGCACAGTTAGCGCAGTGTGCTGCACCAGTGCGCTGCGCTGCTGCGCTGCTGACACGTGGCGCGCTCTGGTGAGTTGCGCCAATTTTAGAGAGCAAGGCTCTATCTTATAAGCGCATAGCGCAAGTAGTTCAGGTGCTGACACGTGGCGCTCTCTGGTGGCTTGCGCCAACCCAAGAGCGCAACAGTGCAGTTTTGCAAGTGCAAGGCACTATTAACTTGAGAATCTTTTAGATTCCAGAACCAATGGTTCATAAAAAAGTGCAAAGCACTGTTTGATTTCTTGATCCAATTTAGATCAAAGAAAACAAGTTTTTCTTGTTTTTTCTTGTTTTCAGAGAACCAGTGGTTCATAAAAGAGTGCAAAGCACTTATTATTATATGAAGATCATTGATCTTGTTCTTAGATCAATGATCTATTAGAAGAAATTCTCCTATTTTATGAAGGTTTTTACCTTTTTTTCTTGAAATTTCTTCAGAGTTCTCTCTGTTTTGAGGTTCTCAATCTCTTACAATGTTCATCCTTTTGATTTGGGGTCTAGGGGCCTTTATATAGTGCCCATAAATTTATTAAATTTGGTAAAGAGATCTTTCTCTGAGTGATTTGGGGAATTTTCCCTACCGTTGGATCTTTGATCTAAGGGCTTCTGTTTTACAGAAGGCAATCTTCTTGTTTTAAAAAGAACAGAAAAATCTTGCTAGAATTTAATTCTGTTTGGCGCAAACGCCCTAGTGCATGACACGTGTCAAGCAGCGCAGAGCGCAGTGCAACTGCGCTGACACGTGTCGCGCAGCGCACGGCGCAGCGCATCCGCGCTTGCGCATCTGCGCTGACACGTGTCGCGCAGCGCAGCGATTGCGCAGCTAAAGCGTTGCTTCCTTTAATTTTGTTTTAAATAGAGCTTTGCTCTAATTGGGCGCGCTGCCTTGGGCGCTGCGCTGGCGTATCAGCTTTCAACACGTGGCGCGTTGCGCGCAGCGCAAAGAATTTGAAGCGTTGCTTCGAATTTTGAATTTTTAAATTCAAACAGAGCTTTTCTTTGATTGGGGGAAACAAATGCCCCCCCACCGTTGCGCTCACGTGGCGCGCACGTAAGTGCAACGGTGGCAAGATCCTAGCCGTTGGATTAATGGGTGAGCTGAAGGGGCGCAAGCGCCTTATAAATAGGACCCCTGGCCCTTAGAAAATCTTCACCATTTTTCAGATTTTGATTTTCAGAGCTTTGCTCTTGCTTAAGAACTTCAGAGTTTTGCTCTTGCTTTCAGACTCTAGAGCTTTGCTCTCATTTCCAAATCTAAAAAACTTTAGGTAAAATTAATTTAAAATTAATTTAAACTAATTTAAATCAATCTTAACCAACAGAGCCTTGCTTTCATAGATCTTTTGATCTAAAGAAATCCCCTTTGGGGTTTCATAAACAGAGCTTTGCTCTCAAGAATTTGCTTCAGGGTTTCTTAGCCCATGAACAGAGCTTTGCTCATATTGACAGAATATAGATCTTTGATTTTCTGATGATGAACTTTTAAGAGTTTTTCTTTTTATATGGCTCTTTAAGATCCCAGAACTTCAAAAAAAAAATTTTAGGAATTAATTAATTTTCTTTTTTTGATGAAATTTTTTTATCATTATTACAGAGCTAGGCTCTTTTAAAGAATCTTATTCCCCTAAGACCAGAGTTTGACAAGTGTCACTCTATGACAGAGTTTTGCTCTGAAAGAGGAGATTTTCTTCTTGTCTCTAGGGATTTTTTATTATTAATGGGAATATTCTCTTGGGGATTAATTGACAATCTCATCCAATGATGGGGTTGTCCTATTAACTGACGTATTGTCATCGAGATTCTGTGGGTCCCCCTTGGTCTCCTACCCACTGCATTGCTGTGTGGTGTAATTAATTTTAATTTAATTTTAATTAATCTTTAATTTAATTAATTAATTAATTAAAAAAAATTTAACGCCAAGCGTTGGAATTACAACACTAACGGCTAATTTTGTTCCCTTACAGTGACTATGTCTTTCGATACTTCATTCCCGTTCGCTCGTTCGGAGGAGGGGTTTCTTGAAACACCTTTGGACCGCGAAGTCTTAGCTATGATCAAGGACCACGACCCGAAATATAAGAGTCTCCACCTTTGGGGGTCGTAGTACAATCAGATTATCATTGGTCGACGGAGCTTCACGTGCGCAGAACCATCAGAATCCATTACGGCGATTCATTATGCCAGCCCACCCCTGGTGCAGTATGCCGTGGAGATGGTTGATTGGACTTCGAAGGGCTTTCTTCATCCCGCCATAAATGCGATTCCGGTCCAGCGTCCTATGGTTTTGGATATCCTGGGACGCCGTATTTGTCAAGGTGAGGCGCGACTTTGGGGGCAATCATATAACATAGGTCTGATCCCCTGCCACCCGATCGGTTATCTGCCGTGGGCTCGCTATATCCTGTCGGTGAAGAAGTCGCAGTTGATAAGATTAAGGTTGTACACTGCGGTTTACGTCTCACTCTTCCAGTATCCCACGCTTCCCACCTGGTGGTTCAAGGCTTTCTTGGAGCAGTGGAACATTCCTACTCACACTTTCCTCGCAATGGATCAGGAAGTGTCAATTTCTCTAGAGGAGTTCACAGAGGTCTCCGGTTTACCGGTTATAGGGGAGCACTATGAGGAGTTGCTTCCGACAGACGAGTATGTCTTCGGTGCTAAGCCGGCAGTAAGGGGCCTCACTCCGGAGAATGCTGTTCAACACCAATTCCCAAGTTTGATCAAAGTGTTGAACATCTATGATGCCCTTTTCATCGAACGTGGGAGTCGTGCAGTTAGCTTTGAGGATTTCATCGCTCGGGTTCCTTCACCCAAGCGTCCTCTCGGTGGAACCTGCCAAGTTTGCTACCCTTGATAACCCTTTCGGTCTAGGTTTGGATAACTTAACGGCGAAGGAAATAGACCAAAAGGGTTTTTTCCTTCCTAACTCCCCGACTGTGTCTTTTGCGGAAGTTGCGGCCCCCAGGATGGACGAGGAAGCCTTCTTCTTAGGATTTCTTGGGCTATGGCTGAGTTGGTTTGCGCTCCCGATGCATTCTCGCCATATGCGGTCCTCTGTCTTTTACCCAGCTCACCGGATGACCATCGAGGTGAAAGTGGCCGTTGGAATCGCCGGCTTGGCACACTTGTATCACTGCCTCAGTCGAGCGGCGGATGTTAATGAGCCTGGGGTGCTGCACGTGATCTTCCCGATGCACTATTTCGTATCATGTCTCGAGCTACACACATCGGGTGTCTTCGGCATGCACAAAAAGCCCTCGTTTTATAACAGGTGCAGCTTCCCTCGCATCATACAGCTGATTGGCGCATCAATTATGACTCCATCGCCGAGGAATGCCAGGGGTTTGCTCCTTCGCCCCCACACCGTTGGAGACGGGGTGTCTTTCATTGACAAAGTGTTGACTATTGGAAAGGCATCTACTACTGCAGTGCGGCCATTGCAAGACTCTTTCAAAGATGGAGCCTCAGTTTTGACGGCCCGGGAGACCCTCCACTTATATTCTATTAGACCGGGCTTCCTGGTGTTTAGGCAGAATGGTGCGGCGATTTTCATGAGATACAACCCGCATCGTTTCGCTCAACAACTGAGCTATAATCAAAGGGTGCCGTTGGAGGCTTTCCTGCTGGAACCCGTTGCTACTGAAGAAGGGATGCGGAGCGCGCTTCACCGCTTCATGCGTCTTAATACGGTTTCTCATTTTTTTATCAGCGAGCCGACTTGCGCCCCACGACTCCTCAAGGTATATACAGAATGGTACAATCAGGCGACGGGAGCCGTTATAAAGGAGGAAAAGCGATTGCTGGTCGACCGTAAGGGTGCGCCTCCAGGTAGCGATCACAACGCTCCTTTGGTGCCAAGGACCCCGGTAGTTCCCCCTCTAAAAGATGCTAAAGCCGGACCACCGCGTGCGCAGAGTCCCCCACGTGGATTGCCGCTCCCCGATATTGCGGATGCACCGCCAGCGCCCTGTGCTCCAGTGGAGACAGTGGTTGTAGCCTCGCCGGAGTCTGGTGTGGGTGCGGACATAGGGACCCGCCGCCCCAAAGTGTCTGCCAAGCGTAAGTCGATCCCGGGTGCACCTAGGGTTGGTGGGCAGAAGAAGAAAAAGAAGTCGCTCTTCGCCGCTGACGTCGCGTTCGGTCAGGAACCCCACGCTCCCTATGGTGAGGGCCTGAGTGAATATGGGACTAACGAGGGATTAGTCATGCCGCCGGATGACACGGACTTGGAGGCCGCCCTCGTAGCTTCGGAGCGGTTGGCGAGGCGCGACGCGTGGTTGGCTAAGCTTGCGGAATCAGGTAATCACTAGTCGCATTTTTTATTGCATCATATCTTTATTATTGCCTCTGACTAACATTTTTCCTTCTTTTCTTCCAACAGACATCACCACTGAAGAAGCCATTGCCGCTTCCCTCAAGACTTTCCAAGAGGAGGAACGCCTTAGAGCGTCCTTAGGCCTTAGTAAGTTTCGATTCATCAAGTTTTCATTTTCCTTGTGTTATGGTCGATCTAACCTCTCCCTTTTTATCGCAGGAACCTCAATGCCGATCCCACCAGGTGACGCTGAGACTCTTCTCGGGCCAGCCGCCGATATTTCTGCCTCCTCGGGGCTACCACGAGAGGTCCGTCTTGAAGAGCCGATGAGAGATGCCTTAAAGGCTCTGGAGGCATCTCTGAACGAGGACGACGACGCCTTGATGAAGGAAGCGTTGAAGAGGTCCATCACGATAGCCCGGGAGGAAAGAAAGCGGTTGAGGTGCGAAGCAAAGGCACGCAGGGCTGCCTTGGCCATTGGAGCAGGCCCAAGCACCGTCCCTCGTGCCGATACTCCATCAGAAGAGCCCCCGGTCGCCTTGTCTACGGCTCATAGACCGGCGGTGCACTCCAATAGGGAGGCTAACGATAAGTCCACCTCAGGTAATATTTCTTTCAGAATTTTGTTCTAAGAATTATAAAGCTGCTGGTTCTTATATATTCTATCCTGCAAGGCCATGTCCAACCGAGGGGGAGGCGGAGACCGTCGAACCTGAGGGGCTAGAGGGAGAGGCATTGGTCGAAGCCGAGCCGATGGCGGATGACACAACCGGGATTGCTGGGCCCGAGCTAGTGGCTGACGAAATAGTCACGTCCACTATGCCTGAGCAAGTGGTTGATGCCGAGCCCGAGGTAGCAGCAGACGGAGCGCCTGAGACCGATGACCTCGTAGCGACGGTGGACGAGACAACCGTGACTGCTGAGCCCGAGGGAGTAGCGGGTGAGGTAGACATGATTCCTGAGGACGAGCCGACCGCTCTTTCTCAGGAGTCTGGCAATACTCCGGTCATAGCTCTCCCCGCCTATGGCCCTCCACCGTCTCCTGGCCTCGCAAGCACGACGACGGCCCCCATGGAGTCTGGGGATGAGGCCACGGGTGGTGGACTTATGTCGATAGAGGAGGGAGACGCCTCCGTCTCAGCTGGAGGCTCGTCAGGTAAATTTCGGATTACCGTCCCCCCTTTTTTAATCTTACAACCTTTTCTGACAGGTTTACCCTTATTTTTTAACGCAGGTGCCGCCAGTGCCGATGCTCCATTGCTTGAGGGAGCGCCGTCAACTACTGCCTTGGCGGTGGTCACCTCTCAGCCCTCTCTCGTACCATCGAAGATGTTGGAAGGTATGGGTCTGCAACTTATTAATCTTATTTTTCAGACGCATAATTTATATGCTAAAGTTGTACTGTTGTGTCTTTTCAGGAGTGCTCTTTGATCATCTTTATCAAGTGTTGCTCCCACACTTCTCCTTCCCATCTGAGCTCGCTTCTCCCTCTGGTGGCGCTGGTGAGTATAGTTTTCAACTGATATCTTTCTTCTTCAATGATGGAATTATTTCTAACTTTTTCTCATCCTGACTGCAGTGCTACAAATTGAAGGAGGGGATGAAAGATCGGCCGCGCCACCGGCCCTTCCGGCCTTGCCACCTGCCGCAGCTGGTACAGCAACTATCGCATTGATAACTTCCTTCTTTTTTAATTTCTTGAACTGTTATCTGATCATATCTTTTTTTTTAGCTGTAGTTCCGGTCTCGGCGCCCTTCGAACCTTGTGTCATAATGCCGGCGGGCCCTTTCTTGAGACGTCCGTCCTCGAAAGGTGCCGTGAATAGCCTACTCATGTTGAGCGACTATATTGAGGAACTCAACGTCGAGACTCCTACATCTGCTGCTGATTTCGCTACGGCGGTTAATCCGATACTGGTGATACTCATAAATTTCCATGACGAGGGCATCATCGCGTCTTGGGTTAACCACTGCAGGGAGATCGAGGCTCATCTGCATCAACTGGAGTTTGAGCGCCTTGCTCCCGAGACCTTAGCCGCAAGCAATGAAAGAGCAGCATGGATCGAGCAAAGCGCTTCTTACGTCCACCACTTGGAACAAGAAGCGGCTTTAAGGCTGAGGGAATACCAAGAGACCTCGAGCAAGACGGCTCGTCTGCGTGCTGAGGTTGAGGCGAATGCTACTCAAGTGAAGGCCATCTTTGAGGGCCTTCTGGAACGCATCTCTCATGGGCTAAACTTGAAGCAAAAGCTTGATGTCGCCGAGCGTGACACCTCAGGCCGTGAAGCTGCTCATCAGGCCGTTAGGGAGCAGCTTGCATCTGTCTTGCAGCAGCGGGCTCAAGTGGAGGCAGATCTGGCGGTGGTGGCCGATCAGGAGAAAGTGTGGAAGGAGGTGCGCGAACAATTGCTAGAGTTATGCAAGACGCTTCCTTCCCAGTAATTCCCCTTGTATCTACATACTTGTAAAAAAATTTCTTTTTCGAATAAGATGTATCCATTCTTTATTCTTTTGTACGCTTCCCCTTGTACTTGATTAAATTCAATAAATAAAGATACACATTTTTCTTTGCAATGTCTTGTACTATTTCTTTGCTTTATCCCTTCTCTTATTATCAGCAGGCTGTCTTGATAAACAGATAATAGAGTAAGCATCTAGATTTCTCCAAGAGATAACGATGGCTTAGGCCGCAGTTTCAGATCTGCTACCTAAGACTTTTCAACTCTATGAGCCGTGAAGGTTTTATAGAGACTTTTCTTCCTACGGATCGAGAGGATCTCGTAGGTGGATTTTCTCCTTAGGAATCGTGAGGATTCCTAAGTGTGTTTTCTCTTATAAGTTGTAAGGATCTTATAAGAGAATTTTCTCCCTTACAAGTCGAAAGGACTCGTAAGTGGTTGGTGAGTTGACTTGTTTCCGAGTCGAAGTATTGCTCCGACGGGAGGGTCGTTGGCTGACTTGTTTCCGGGTCGGAGCGTTGTTCCGACGAGGAGGTCATTGGCTGATTTGTTTCCGCGACGGGGGTCATTGGTTGACTTGTTTCCGCGACGGAGGTCATTTGCTGACTTGTTTCCGCGACAGATGTCATCTGCTGACTTGTTTCCGAGACGGAGGTCGTTGGTTGACTTGTTTCCGAGACGGATGTCATTTGCTGACTTGTTTCCGAGACGGATGTTGTTGGCTGACTTGTTTCCGAGACGGAGGTCGTTGGGTGACTTGTTTCGGCGACGGAGGTCGTTGGTTGACTTGTTTCCGTGACGGAGGTCGTTGGTTGACTTGTTTCCGCGACGGAGGTCGTTGGCTGACTTGTTTCCGCGACGGAGGTCGTTGGCTGACTTGTTTCCGCGACGGAGGTCATTTGCTGACTTGTTTCTGCGGCGGAGGTCGTTGGCTGACTTGTTTCTGAGACGGATGTCGTTGGCTGACTTGTTTCCACGACGGAGGTCATTTGCTGACTTGTTTCCGCGACGGAGGTCATTGGCTGACTTGTTTCCGCGACGGATGTCATTTGCTGACTCTAGGTTATCTGTGAACCATTGAGTCTTGGAACTGGGGACTTTGCCGTGGCTCCGATTGGTGATGTCACGTCCGTGTCCTGTTGGAATGAGGAGGAACGCCGCAGTTGGTCTCCAGGCTGTAGATATGGTCGTCGAGATCTGACTTCCCTTTGACGTAGCCTGGTGGGGAAATGTAGTCCCCTTTTTGTTTGTGCCCTTGGATTGTATACAGGGATCGATGTGATCTCAACTGTAGGGCAAAATTTTCATTCTTTCATTTTTTTTTATTTCCGCAATGCTCTATCATTTCAGCTTTTGATCGCGAAAGTCGCGACTGCCCAATCATTTCGTCTATTTTTCGCGGTGCCCAATCATTTCGGCTATTTATTTTATTTTTACTCGCCGCTTTTTATTGTGAGTTGCCCAATCATTTCGGCTGTTTTGTATGCATACGTTTTCTTTACTTGCTGCTTTTTATTGCAAGTTGCCTCATCATTTTGGCTATTTCATATGCATGTGCGGCCTACCGGCCTTTCACCGTAAACTTGAAATTAGACACCGATTTCGGCATCAGCACCGCTATAACTGGGATATTGCCTGGAGCGAATCATAATTTGCCTCCGTCGATGTCGAACAAAGGTGGCTTAGCAAACAGGGTTAAGGTCCTGTCGGCTAAGGCTTTTGACTTCATGAGCCGTAAGGGTCTCACAAAGGTATTTCTCCCTACAAGTCGTGAGGATCTCGCGGGTGTATTTTCTCCTTAGGAATCGTGAGGATTCCTAAATGTATGTTCCTCTGTAAGTCGTAAGGATCCTACAAGAGGGTTTTCTCCTTGTAAATCGAGAGGACCTACAAGGGTTGTTCATCATACGTGCATATCCCCAGTCACGGATGGGACTTGGTTAGGGAAATGTTTATTCGCGCCCGTGGATTGTATACAAGGGTTAGTATTGAACCACTTGTAAGGAAATATCGAAGGTTGTAGGGGTTGCTTAAGCACAGGTTTGGGTCTCTGTAACTTAAGACTTTCAAATCTTATGAGCCGTGAGGGTCCCATAAGAGAGTTCTTGTTACGAGTCGTGAGGATCTCGCAAGTGTATTTTCTCCTTAGGAATCGTGGGGATCCCTAAGTGTGTTGCTCCTTTGTGAGTCGTAAGGATCTCAAGCGGATGGTTTCTCCTTACAAGGTCGAGAGGACCCTGTAAGTGTCCTTTAACGCGATTGCGTCCTTTCAGGTTTTCACAAACACTCGCCGGTAGTCCTGCTGTTTTTACTCACGGAGCCCTTTCGGGTTTTCATCCGTACCCATTTTGCTTATGGACATACCCTTTTTTTTATTCTTTTTATTTTCTTTTTTTTTACGAGGTCGCGTCCTTTCAGGTTTTCACGAACACTCGCCGGTAGCCCTGCTGTTTTTACTCACGAAGCCCTTTCGGGTTTTTATCCGTGCCCTTTTTTCTTATGGACATACCGTTTATATATATATATATATATATATATATATATATATATTTTATTTTTATATATATTTTTTCTTTTTCTTTTATTCATCTCGTCAGCTTGAAGATGCTGTGGTAGTAGTATAAAGACGTTTCGGTCCTTCATTAGTTTAAGAACGTTTCGGTCCGCCATTAGTTTAAGGATGTTTCGGTCTGTCTAGGAGAAGGCTGGCTACTGCTTATAAAGTTTGAGCTTAGGAAGATAGCGAGCGGACATAGTCGTCGTCATCTATCATTGACCTAGGCAGTAACTCACTAAGCGTAGTATTTCTTTAGGAATCGGCCGTTTATTGGCCTGAAAGGCCTTTCACCGTGCATGTCCATGAGTAGATAGGCTCCACCCTGGTAGACCTTGTCTATAATGTACGGGCCTTCATAGTTTGGCTCGAACTTTCCCCGCTTGGCGCGGTTGGGGATCATAGGCCTTTTGACCACTAGTACGAGTTCGCCTTGGCGGAATATCCTCGGCCGGGTTAATCTTTCATACGAGCGCGTCATCTTTGCTTTATAAGCCTCCAGGTTTTGTTGCGCTATGAGCCGGGTCTCATCAAGGGCATCAAACTCCTCAAGCCAAAGGTGAGCATTTTCTTCGTCCGTCAGCTCGTAGTGGACTGCCACTCGTAGAGAGGGTAACTCTATCTCGAGAGGGAGTACTGCTTCTGTACCGAATACCAACGCATATGGCGTTGCGTTCGTGGCTGTCTTGAACGTAGTTCGATACGCCCAAAGAGCTTCTTGCAGCCTCTCATGCCAGTCCTTCTTATTTCGGGACACCGTTTTCTTCATGATCTTCGTCAAGGTCTTGTTGAAGGCCTCGGCCAGACCGTTAGCTCGCGAATTATAAACCAAGGAATATCTCCAATCTATATTGTGTTGTTGCACGAAGCGACTGATCTTGTGGCTTCTATAAGCTGGCCCGTTTTCGGAGATAATCCGTCGCGGAGTTCCAAACCGATAAATGACGTGCGTCTTGAAAAAGTGGAGGATATTCTTCGTCTTCACTTCCCTCAGCGGTACTGCCTCTGCCCATTTGGAGAAGTAATCAGTCGTCGCCAGGATGAAACGATGTCCCCTGGACGATGCTGGTTCGATGGGGCCGACTATGTCAGTTCCCCACATTTCGAATGGCCAGCTAGCCACCGTTGGATGGAGTAGATTTGGATGCTGGTGGATGAAGTCCCCATGAATTTGGCATGAGTGGCACTGCTTCGCATACTCAAGGCTGTCTTGAATCATCGTGGGCCAATAGTAGCCCATCCGTTTGATCTTCAACTTCATCTTTGGACCTGCTTGATGAGAACCGCAGAGTCCGTCGTGAACTTCCTGAACGACTCTTTTTGCCTCTTCAGGTCCCAGACATCTCAACCACAGAGAATCAAACGACCTCTTGTAGAGAGTATCATTGACGAAGGCGAAAGACAGAGCTCGTTTCATAAGCTGATGTCTTGAGGATGCATCTTCTGGCGTTTGATGGTATTTTAAGTAGTCTATAAAGACTTCTCTCCAATCCTCGGTATTTTCCCGATCTTTTATTTGCAGGGTCGTCTGCTCAGTCGCTCCCTTTTTTCGGATGATTCCGGAGATATTTCCGCTGGGGAAGTACCTGACGGCTTTGTACCGCAATTCTGACGTCGTCGAGGTTCTCGTCAGCCAATTCTTTAGCGAGCTTGGCTAATGCATCCGCTTTGCTGTTTTCCGCGCGCGGTATGTTCTCCAAAGTATAGGAGGGAATTTGGGTCAACAGTTGCTGTACCTTTTCGCCGTACTTCACCAACTCTGGCTTGCACGTTTGGTAGTCGCCGTTTACTTGACTAACGACCAGCTGGGAGTCTCCGTATATGAGGTGGTTTTCAATTCCCATGTCGATGGAGATCTCGAGGCCTGCTATCAAAGCTTTGTATTCGGCTTCATTGTTTGTCCTCGGCTCTGTTAGGGAGAAAGCAAAGCGCATTATCCCTCCTTGTGGAGTTACAAAGATGAGTCCTACCCCCGATTTGATTATAGGGGTACTTTGTTTGCGCTTCTTCATGGAAGATGCTCCATCGAAATAAAGCTCCCATCAGATATTATCACCGTCGATCGCATCAAACGCATGTTCATCTGGCAGTTCACAATTCAAAAGAGAGTCGGCCGGTACCGGATGCTCAGCGAGGAAGTCGGCGATGGCCTGGCCTTTCACTGCCTTGAGAGGGTGATATGTTATCGAGAACTCCATCAAGAGCAGGGCCCATTTAGCGAATCTGCCTGTCAATATGGCCTTCGACATTAAATATTTAAGGGGGTCGACCTTCGAAATGAGACGGACCTCATGCGCCAACGCATAGTGCCTGAGCTTTGTTATCGCGAAGATCAATGCCAGGCAGTGTTTTTCAATCGGGGAGTAGTTGCTTTCTGCCCCCAGTAGAACTCGACTTAAGTAGTAGAGTGCTCTTTCTTTCCCGTGATTGTTCTCTTGTGCCCATAATGCGCCTAAGGAACCTTCGAGGGCAGTTGTATAAAGAATGAAGGGCTTTCCCTTGACCGGAGCAGCCAACACTGGCGGGTTCTGCAGGTATTACTTGATCTCGTCTAGCGCGCTTTGGCATTTTTGGTCCCAGACGAACGGGGTTCCCTTCTTCATCAGGTGGCTGTAAGGACGGCACTTACCTGAAAGGTTGGCTATAAATCGCTGTATACATGCGAGCTTCCCTTGGAGAGACCGCAACTGTTTGAGCGTTCTTGGCGGAGGCATTTCCATGATCGCCTTGATCTTCGACGGATCTATCTCAATACCTCGATGACGGACGATGAATCCCAGGAATTTGCCTGAGGAAACTCCGAATGCACACTTGAGAGGGTTCATCTTCAAGTTGTATTACCGAAGGCATTGAAATACGGTCTTCAGGTGCTCGAGATGTTCCTCGTATGATTTGCTTTTCACCACGAGCTTGTCGATATAACATTCAACAATCTCATGTATAAGGTCATCGAAGATTTTCGTTATGGCCCTCTGATAGGTGGCACCGGCATTCTTTAAACCGAAGGACACCACCTTGTAGCAGAATATATCCAAAGGAGTCCTGAAGGCGGTGTGCTTATGGTCTTCGGGATGCATCTTTATCTGATTATACCCTGACGAGCCGTCCATGAAGGAGAAAACTTCATGAGTGGACGTATTGTCTATCATCAGTTCGGTGACTGGCACTGGGAAATCGTCCTTCGGGCAGGCTTTATTGAGATCCCGGAAGTCTACGCATATGCGCACTGTCCCATTTTTCTTCATCACCGGGACGATATTGGCGATCCACTCGGGATACTGGACCTCCTGGATGAAGCCAGAGTCGATCAGCTTCTTGACCTCGGCGTTGATACTCATCTCAAGATCAAGTCGCATTCTTCTTGGCACTTGTTGACCGGCTTGACGTCCGGGGATATCGCCAATTTATGCACAGCAATTTCTGGATCTAATCCCGGCATTTCGGAATAGTTCCATGCGAAGCAATCTCTATGCTGCATAAGCAGGTCTTTTAATGAAGCCACCCTTTCTTCAGATAGCAGCTCGCTGACGAATATCGGTCGCGGGTCATTCGCCATCCCCAACTCAATTTTCTTGAGGTTATCTGCGGTGGTATGTATTCCATCTTCCAGCTCTTTTGGTGCTGGTGGGAATTCTGAGATCACCTCGTCATTACTGTTTTCAAAGCACCAGGGAAGGTCATCCATGTTCTCGGGCTCTTCTTTTGATATTGTTATCATGTGACAAGTACGAATTCATTTCCAAGCCCAATGTGGAACTGGTTCTTCTTTCGTGGCCTTGGGTTCGTGCTTCTGTGGCGGCGTTATCCTCCAGTTGTCAGACAGAGCGAACTTGCCAAGCTGATACTGATCTTCAACCCAATTCTTGAAGGTGAAACAGTCCTCGAGAGGGTGGCCTATCACTCGGTGATAAGGGCAATAGTCCGGATGAGAGACTTTGCTTGCTTGTTCGGGGTGTTTGGATTCTGGTAGCGTAAGCATCTGATGTTTTAGAGCGAGGTTAAGTATTTTCTTCGTCTTGTCCCGAGGAAAAGAGTACGCCCGACCCATTTTTCTTATGAAGGATAGATCAAAACCGTTCGATTCCCGTTTGCGTGGCTTCTTTGTCCCGCTTTGTTGCTGTCGAGCGCCTTTTTCACCTTTCGACTTGTTTCTGCCTCTGCGTCGAGCCTTCTTTATAACAGGTTGACAAGGAGCGGCCTTTTCATCTTTCACAGCCTGTTGGAGGAAGCGTTGCGTTTTGGTTTTCTCGTAGATGGCCATTTCGCGGTTATGGTCGTCCTGGACTTTTTGACCAGCTTCCCTTATAAGCTTGTCCATTTGTTCTTCGAACGACGGACTGGGCACTTTTGCATCTGGAACTTTTACCGGTTCAGGATTAGCATCTTCCCATTGAGCATCCGCCTCTTCGTCGAAGTCATGCACGACGTAGCAACCATGGAGTAGCCCTCGTTTCTTGGACCGAATGTATCCAAGCCCGATTGTTTCGATTCTCCCATTAGGCAGCTTGTGTTGAGTCCCGGGAACGTTCCAGACCCTGTCATAAAATTTGGCTTTTCGAGCGGTCTGTTTAAAGGATATCCCCTGGCGCTTCAGCAACTTCTTCAAGCCTTCTGTATAATATCTGGGCAGACGGATGGACTGAAGCCTGTCAAGCGTAGGATCCGCACC
The DNA here is from genome assembly GCA_030015575.1 of Agapanthus africanus. Lineage (NCBI taxonomy): Eukaryota > Viridiplantae > Streptophyta > Magnoliopsida > Asparagales > Amaryllidaceae > Agapanthus > Agapanthus africanus. The sequence goes on along the minus strand of CM057347.1, from coordinate 498,469,088 downwards.
ATGCCAGATTTCTTTCTCCACTTTGGTTTCTTCAGAGCGGTAGAATAGAATTGCCTTTTCGCCTTCTCGCCTGGGAGGGACATAGAACGTCCGCAGCTCCTCTACGCTGTAGGTATCGAGCGCATCCAGTTCTTTATGATGTTTAAGCGGCACCATGGCGACTTGTAGACTTTGCTCTTCGTCAGCGGACATTTGTATTGAAGGTCGAGCAGAGAATACAGCATGGACCTCATCTTCCGAGTCGCTACCAAAGATCAACGTAGGAGCGGATGGTCCTGGCTTGTTGTGTTGGGGTTGACCCGAATAAACTATCTCCTCCTCTTCTTTAGTATCACTGCCGAAGACAGGGATGTTGGTGTTAGCCTTATTCTCCGGCTTGTGGCACCTCTCCGTGTCTTCGAAATCCGGTAAGAAGTATTTGGCATCTTCATATTTGCGGACTTCGTTCACAGAGAACGGGTTCAGTTCTCCCATTACGGTATATTCGAAACCATCCTTAAAATACTTCATACACTGATGTTGTGTAGAAGGGATGATGTTGTACTCGTGTAACCATGGTCGGCCGAGCAGAGCATTGTAGCAAGTCTTGGCGTCTATGACGTGGAACTTAATGTCTGTGACGAGCAGCCCAAAGCGTAGCATCAGTATCACAGACCCAAGAGTTCTTGATGACTGGGAGTCGAACCCGGAGATGGTGATCTTGTCCCGAGCAAGGTGCTGGACGCTCATGCAGATTTCTTTTAACACCCGCACATTGAGGAGATTAACGGAGGATCCATTGTCGATCAGGATTTTGCCTATCTTTATATCGTGGCAGTATCCCGAGACATAGAGGGGGCGATTGTGTTCGCACGTCCCAAGGAGAAGGTCCTCATCACCAAAAGTTACATCGGCCGTGTGCACTTCCTCCAATTCATCTTTCATCTTTTCTTCAGCCAGGAAAGCTTGGAATTGTTCCGGCTCCTGTAGTGCCTTGATTAACGAGTCTTTCGCCTCCTTTGATAGCAAAAGGGCGTCAAGAATGCTGAGCTGCGAAGGTAGCTTCCTCAGATGTGCTAGGACGTTGTAATCCACCTTATTTCTCTTCGGCGGGTCCTTGGCACTTAGCTCTTCCACAACTTGGTCATCCAGGGCGATCTCCTCAGGGACCTTCTCTTTCCCTTTATCTTTTTTATTTGAGGGTCCGAGATTCTTTTCGGGAAGCATACGATTACGCGGCCGGATATTTTCGCAGACCTTCGGCTCTTCTTCTTTTCTCGAGGTGGACTCTTTAAAGAGGGGGCTGAGAGCCAGCTCCTCGTCGGAATCGCTCCCGAATGTAAGCACTTGTGTTCCCCCGGCGTCAACCATGCGACAATCGCCGGTAGTTCTATTAAGCCCTTCGGTCGTATTTTTCCGCTCCCGACGAGTTTTGTGCTTCTCTCGTTTAAACTGTTGTCGGTGATCAACATATCCTTGCCACCATCTATCGAAAGCTTTGCACTCTTCAGTGGGGTGCAAACCTTCCAATGATACAAGCAGTAGGTGGGGTGCATTTCCACTTCACCAGTAATGTTTTCTTCGGAGGATGGTAGTTTCATGTCCATTGATATGGCCTTAGCAAACCTTTTCCTCGTCTTGAATTTTCTTTTGTCCGTAGTGGATGTATTTTGCTCCAGCGGAAGTGTCTCAGCTCATTCGTCAAGTCGCTGGCGCTTGGCCCTTTCAAATATAGCCGTCTCGCGTTCCCGATCAGGTTTACTTTTCAACAGAGCTTCGTTGAGGAATGCGTCAATTACTTCATCCGATGGCCTTAGAATTTTTGATTCAGGATCTGCCCCCAGCTTTTCAGTACAAGGAGTCTCCTCATCGTCTGCCAACGAATGGGAGATCATATGGCAGCTCGCCACGTATTCCTCAGACTCATTCGACGAACTTTCTCCCTCATCTTCCTCTTGAAAGACGTGGTTGAGAAACTCTTGGAGTGTAATGGGAGTCTGCGTTTTCTGGTTGTATTCCTCCAGCGCGTCAATTTGTTTTTGTATGTCCGTGCGCCTGTCCCCAGGCTTTACAGGCTTCTTAGATTTCTTCGTCCGTTTCTTCGAAGATTTTGACGGCTGGTTGCGAGTGCTTGGGCCACCACCATCGGTCTTTGGAGTTGGACACGGTTTCAACGTCCCCTCAATGACCTGTGGTTCCAGCGGGTTCTTCCACTTAATCGCTAGGCATGTCTGAAGATCGTTCAGCATTCTCTTCGTCTTACCTGACAGCACAACCTCCCATGGGGCTTCTTCGACGAGAGAGCACGTTGCCCCCGGCATATTCATCCTCTTAGAGGCGTGAGGTTGCGGCGAATTCACCTTCCATCTATCGGATAACGCGAACTTGCCTTGTTGGTACTGGTCTTCAAGCCAATTTTTGAAGAGCAATCTTCGATCGGATGACCCAGTACCCGATGATAGGGGCAGTAGTTGGGCTCATTGACATCATTTGGTTGCGACGGACGTTTTGGCTCCGGAAGATTTATGAGTCGGTTGCACAACGCCAGCTCGAATAATCTTCTCGTTTTATCTCGGGGAAACGAGTAAGGACGTCCTAGTCTCTCCTCAAGGGGTACCTGCGGACGCATATTATTCTGACGAACAACCGGCTTCGAGTTATTCGGCTGTTGTTGAGCATTAGCGACAACGATCGCTTTTCCCTTCCCCTTTTCATTTCGGGAGTCCGGCTTTGGAAGAGGGGGTCTATGGCTCATCTGATCCATTTGCGCTAACTTGTCAATTTAGGCCTGGAAGGTAGTCGGTTTGAAGAACATCATAAATTGCGAGATGGTTGCTTGCGGATCGAGGGTTCCCATAAACATACCCACTGCAGGAGCTTCTTCAATGCGCTGCTCGCACTTTGACCATAAGTTCCGCCATCGTATAGCATATTGGACCCATGTCTCGCTTGGCTTCACCCTGGCGTTAATCAGTGCCGTCATCGGGGTGCGTTCACTGGCGCTTGCAAAACGCTGGGTAAACAACAGCTCCATCTCCGCGAATGTCTTGATAGAGTCGTTCGGGAGCTCAGAGTACCACTCGAACGCTATATCTGATAAGCTTCCAACGAACTGGCGAAGCAACAGCTTGTCATCACCGCCGTTGTTGCCGCAGAGTGCCCTGAACAGGGCAACATGCTGGTGAGGATTGCCCGTCCCCTTATAGACATGGAACTTGGGAATTGTGTAGCCCGGCGGGTACTTGATTTGATCGTACCAACTCGGATATGGTCGTCCTGTTTTCACGACCTGACCGGCTGCTTCAGTCGCATGATGAACCCGTATTTGTTGGGCTATGTACTCGTCCAAGTCAGCTTTGGAGATTGTCTCCTCCTTAGCTGTTGACAGAGCTAGCGGAGGATTCGACATTTCTCTCCTATCGTCTTCAAGGACGATAGGGGGATCTTCGACCGGAGGATCTTGTTGGATCATCATCCTCACCATGTCTTGGAACAGGAAGCCCATACGTTTTATGTTGGCTGCTTGTTCAGCAGCCTCTTTATCCTTCTTCTCCAATATCCGAAGAAGGAATTCGGCGTCAGTTTCTTGCTTCTGTCATTCATCCGAGGACGCTTCAGGGTTTTCTTTTGGCCCAGTAAGTGCAGCCATCGCGTTCATCATCTCCTGGACTTTTGCTGTTGCTCCTGAGCTTTGGTCACTGACCGTGTAAGCGGTCGATGACCCGTAGATATGCGACTGTCCTCTTTACCAGACGCAGTAAACGGTATGAACTACAACGCCCCCTGACTTAGGGCGTTTGGGTTCACCACCTTTGATATTCGCCGTCGGCGTGACGACTTTCTCCGGCCTTCTTCTTTTATGGGCCGTTGCTTTGGGCACCCAAGTGGTCGTCACTTTTCGTTGCTTGACCGGAGGATTTTCTTCTTGTCGATCTTTCGACTTCTTGTGTTGGCGAGAGAAATTAGGATCAATCACGGATTCTCGGACTCGTCGCCATGTCTTGTAAATCCTGGAGGACAGCGATTGAGGAGGCTGCTCCGGCTTTTCTGCTTCCATGGCGGTCTCTACCGGTGGAGGAGATCTTTTGAGCACCGCAGTTGGCGAGTTTCTGCGTACTCTGTTCAGCAGCTCAAAGCTGTTCCCAGTGGGAACAGCAGCATTAACTTCCACCGTTAGAGCTGGTGGAGTTATCCCAGAGGGGGAGTTGCCCCCAGTCTTCTTTATCCGGCGCCAGTGGCGTCGTCGGTCGCGACGAGTCGTCGGTATTGATTCAGAGACAGAAACAGCTTCTTCTTGCCCCCTGTTCAGGTGTGGGGCTGTTGCCGGCGTCGGCCTATTGAAGACTGATGTCTTTTGAGCAGCAAGAGCAGGAGTGGGAGTTGGAACGGTCAGTCTTGTAAAGACCGATCTCTTGGCAGGAGAAGCCACCTTGAAGACTTCAGGAGCAGGTTTGGCTACTCTTTTTGGAATAACCTTTTCTGGGACTGCAAGCTTTATTGTGGGCCCGCAGGAGTTTTGGCCCAGTCTGGAGAAGACCGAGGCACTGGTGTTGGGCGACCCGTTGAGAGGGGCCGCAGTAACTGTAAGTCGATCAAAGACCGACTTCTTAGGAGCTTCTGGTACGGGCACGGGGGTGCTGAAACTTGTTGGCGGAAGCATGGTTCCGAAAAACAGCCCTGTGGTGGCTTGAGTAATCTGCTCCACAGGCATCGTGAACAAAGAGGCCGCTTGGGGCCCGTAGGTTATGCCCCCAGTTGAGGCAGGACGCGAGTTGCAGCTGCAGTTGGAGCACTTCGAACAGGTGAATGCCATTGCTGTTTTGCTTTCTGCGCCAAGCAAGAGACCAAATCTTAGTAACTTGAAACCTAAGGGCAACCATTAACAAACCGCGATTCGTTCACGAAGACGACACACGAAGTGTGGAGTGGAAAGAGAAAATGGTCCCACCGGGCGTGCCAGAATCTGTTCCCCTCCGAAAGACGGCCGAGACAAGACTGCGAAGTCCTGACGCTGAGATTCGGGGCAGATGCTATTTGGTTTTATCCGTCCACCTCTCAGAAGATGCCAAGTTGATTTATGGAACCGTGTATCGGAGGTTTAGACGGATGCGGCCGATATAGCAGACTTCGTCAGATTCCCCCTCGCTTGAGGGGTTTTTTGATTGTGGGGACGCTCTTCCCTCCAGGCGTAAGCCCCTGCGGTTAATTAAGCTACCGCATCGCGGTAACAACTTTCTCCTTCTCCAGAATTTCACTTCGTGTCGTGGGTGTTTGTTTTGTTTGTGGTTGCCCGTGGATTGTATACGGAGACTATTTATTTCGTCGCCCGTAGGACGTGGATTAGTCCAAATCCGTACTTTCTTAGATTTGGGTATGGTGTTTTAGTTTAAGGATACGTTAGCCGTATTTAGGCTAAGATCGACTTAAACGTTTGTTAAGGATACGTTAGTCTGATCTCCAGACTAAGATCAACTTAACGGGGTCACTTGGATCCGACAAAAGAGCATTTGGGGGCTCTATTGTTCCAGTTTAGGGACGTGGTGGTCCATGTTTGAATGTTTAAGGATATGTTAGCCATATTTGAGGCTAAGATCAGCTTAAACGGGATCGTTTAGATCCAACAAAAGAGCGTTTGGGGGCTCTATTGTTCCAGTTTAGGGACGTAGTGGTCCATAGGTAGTTTAGAGACATTGCGGTCCATTGGTAGTTTAAGGACGCTTAAGTCCGTGGATTTAAGGACCCCACAGTCCATATTTTAGTTTAAGGACGCTTAAGTCCGTGGGTTTAAGGACCCCACATTCCGTGTCTTAGTTTAAGGACGCTTAAATCTGTGGGTTTAAGGATCCCACAGTCCGTATTAATGTGTGGTTGTCGGGACCCGTCACCTCTCTGACATCGTTGAAGGATTACAACGATAGGAGTCAAAGGAGTTCGGAGATGTACCCTCGAACCGGATGTAAATTGATTTAAGAGAGCAGCTGTGCTCAGTCAATTTAATTTGAGAACTTACGGTCATGATTGGGCTAAGTCCAGTTGAAAAATTTCAACACTTTTATTTGTTTTTGGCCTATTAGGCCTGTGCTAGGGCTTGGCCCCTTTTTAATAATGCAGAGCATTAATCTTGGTCTCTGTTGGACCATTATTTGGGCTCTGCCCCTTTTAAAATAATGCATGGCATTATTTATTATTTTGTTTGGGCTCTGCCCATTTATAAATGATGCAGAGCATTGGGCTCTGCCCATTTATAAATGATGCAGAGCATTGGGCTCTGTCCTTTTTATTGCATTGCAATTTAATTTGGCCTACTAGGCCTTTCTGATTTGGGCATGGCCCTCTAGTAATGCATTGCATTTGTTAGGCGCTTTGCGCCAATTACTGAGCGCAAGCGCTTGTGGTGATGACACGTGTCACGCTCTGGTGAGCGCAAGCACAGTGCGCTGCGCTGCTGCGCTGCTGACACGTGGCGCGCTCTGGTGAGTTGCTCCAATTTCAGATAGCAAGGCTCTATCTTATAAGCGCATAGCGCAAGTAGTTCAGGTGCTGACACGTGGCGCTCTCTGGTGGCTTGCGCCAACCCAAGAGCGCAACAGTGCAGTTTTGCAAGTGCAAGGCACAATTAACTTGAGAATCTTTTAGATTCCAGAACCAATGGTTCATAAAAAAGTGCAAAGCACTGTTTGATTTCTTGATCCAATTTAGATCAAAGAAAATAAGTTTTTCTTGTTTTTTCTTGTTTTCAGAGAACCAGTGGTTCATAAAAGAGTGCAAAGCACTTATTATTATATGAAGATCATTGATCTTGTTCTTGGATCAATGATCTATTAGAAGAAATTCTCCTATTTTATGAAGGTTTTTACCTTTTTTTCTTGAAATTTCTTCAGAGTTCTCTATGTTTTGAGGTTCTCACTCTCTTACAATGTTCATCCTTTTGATTTGGGGTCTAGGGGCCTTTATATAGTGCCCATAAATTTGTTAAATTTGTTAAAGAGATCTTTCTCTGAGTGATTTGGGAAATTTTCCCCACCGTTGGATCTTTGATCTAAGAGCTTCTGTTTTACAGAAGGCAATCTTCTTGTTTTAACAAGAACAGAAAAATCTTGCTAGAATTTAATTCTGTTTGGCGCAAACGCCCTAGTGCATGACACGTGTCAAGCAGCGCAGAGCGCAGCGCATCCGCGCTTGCGCATCTGCGCTGACACGTGTCGCGCAGCGCAGCGCTTGCGCAACTGAAGCGTTGCTTCCTTTAATTTTGTTTTAAATAGAGCTTTGCTCTGATTGGGCGCGCTGCCTTGGGCGCTGCGCTGGCGTATCAGGTTTCAACACGTGGCGCGTTGCGCGCAGCGCAAAGAATTTGAAGCGTTGCTTCGAATTTTGAATTTTGAAATTCAAACAGAGCTTTGCTCTGATTGGGGGAAACATCTACTACTTTTCTTGGTTTGGATTTCTGAGCTCGGTTTACTTAGAGCACGTACGCCTTGAGACGTTCATAGCCTAAGTGCCGGTCATGTTCCGTACTTTCGGGTCATGACAATGTCCTATCGCTCGGTGATAAGAACAATAATCCGGGTGATGAATCCTGTTTGCTTGATCGGTGTGCTGGGACTCCGGGAGTGTCATCATTTGATGTTTCATGATAAGGTCAAAGATTCTCCTTGTCTTGTCTCGAGGGAAAGGATATGCTCGACTCATCTTTTTCATAAGAGACGGATTCCGGCTGACCCTTTCTTGATCGCGTGGTCTTTTGGATCCGTTTTGCCGTTGCCGAACATTTTTTCCGTTCTTTAACTTGTTTTTGCCTCTGCGTCGGGCCTTTTTCTTTTCTTGGGAATGCATGGCGAGCTGACGGTGGAGGGCATTGTCATCTTCTCTAGCCTGCTGCAGGAGGCGTTGCGTCTTGGCTTTCTTGTAAATGGCCATTTAGCGGCTGTGGTCGTTCCGAACCTTTTGACTCGCTTCCCTCGCTAGCTTGTCCATCTGTTCTTGAAATGACGGACTCGGCATTTTTATGAGAGGACCTCGTTCTCGTTCAACGTCGGCGTCTTCTAAAAGAGCATCCCCTTCTTCATCAAGGTCATTTATGACATGGCAGTCATGGAATTGCTTCCGTTTCTTGGACTGGACATATCCAAGCCCAATCGTTTCTATTTTTCCGTTGGGCAATTTTCGCTGAGTTCCGGGGACGTTCCAAATCCTGTTGTAGAACTGAGCTTGTCGAGGAGTCTGTTTGAAAGGTACGCCTTGGCATCTTAATAGCCTTTTCAATCCCTCCGTGTAGTATCTGGGCAGACAGATTAGTTGGAGCCTGTCAAGCGCAGGTTCGGCACCACGCCAGACTTCTCTCTCGACTTTGGTTTCCCCGGATCGATAAAATAGGATTGTCTTTTCACCTCTTCGCCTGGGAGGGACGTAGAATGTCTGCAGCTCTTGCACACTATATGTCTCAAGCGCATCAAGCTCTCTGTAGTTCTGCCGCGGAACCATGCCGATTTGCAAACTCTGATCATCTCTAGTGAGGGCCTGCATTGATGGACGGACCGAGAACACTGTGTTGACTTCGTCTTCAGAATCACTGCCAAAGACCAGAATAGGGGTAGATGGTCCCGGCCTGTTGCATTGGAGCGACCCCGAATAGACTATCTCTTCCTCCTCCTCGGTATCGCTCCCGAAGACTGGAATAGTGGTGATAGCTTTTTGCTTACTCTCTGGTTTATGGCATCTTTCCGTGTCTTCAAAGTTTGGTAGGAAATACTTTGGATCTTCGTACTTTCGGATTTCATTTACGGAGAATGGGTTTAGTTCCCCCGTCACGATATACTCGAGACCATCTTTGAAATACTTCATACACTGATGTTGTGTAGAAGGGATGATGTTGTACTCGTGTAACCAAGGCCTGTCTAGCAAAGCGTTGTAGCAGGTCTTGGCGTCAATGACATGAAATTTGATGTCAGTGACAAGCAGCCCAAAGCGTAACATCAGTATTACAGACCCGAGCATTCGTGATGACTGGGAGTCGAACCCGGAGATGGTGATTTTATCCTGAGCGAGGTGTTGAACGCTCATGCAGATTTCTTTTAGCACCCTCACATTTAGGAGGTTGACAGAGGACCCGTTGTCAACTAAGATCTTCCCTATCTTGATGTCATAGCAGTACCCGGTGACATACAGGGGACGGTTGTGCTCGCACGTTCTGAGGAGGAGATCTTCATCGCCGAAAGTGATGTCAGCTGTGTGCACTTCTTCCAGCTCGTCCTTCATCTTTTCTTCGGCAAAGAAAGCTTAAAACTGCTCGGGCTCTTGTAATGCCCTGATCAGAGAATCTCGTGCCCCTTTAGACAAGAGAAGGGCATCTAAAATGCTTAATTGTGAGGGTATCTTCCTCAGGTGTGCCAAGACATTGTAATCCACTTTGTTTTTCTTAGACGGGTCCTTGGCTGCAAGCTCTTCGACGACTCGGTCATCGAGGGCAATATTCTCAAGGACTTTTTCCTTTCCCTTATCTTTTTTATTCGGTCCCTTATTTGTAGGTCCGAGATTTTTTTCGGGCAACGTACGATTACGCAGCTGAATATTCTCACAGTTCTTCATCTCATCCTCTTTTCCTGAGGTAGATTCTTTGAAGAGAGAGCCGATGGCTATTTCTTCGTCAGAATCGCTTCCGAAGGTGAGAACTTGAGATCTCTTGGTATCAACCATGTGACAGTTGCCGGCAGTTCTTTTGCGCTCATCCGTCGTATTTCTCTGCTCCAGGCGCGTTTTGCGCTTCATTCGCTTGAAATGTTATCGGTGAGCAACGTATCCCTGCCACCATTTTTTAAAGGCCATGCATTCTTCGGTAAGGTGCGCAATTCTTTGATGGTATAAGTAGTAGTTAGGATGTATATCCGCTCCGTCAAGGTGTATACCGCCAGGAGTATCTCCTTTGAAAGGTGGCAGCTCCATTCCTATTGACAGGGCTTTAGCGAACCGTTTCCTTATTTTAAGCCTGCTTTTGTCTGCCACGGGCGTGCTTCGATCTGGTTGGAGTAGTTCAACATTTTCATCCTGTCGCCAACGTTTGGCCCTTTCGTAAATAGTCATTTCACGCTCTTGATCAGTTTTGCTCCTCTGACGGGCTTCGTTCAGCAGCATATCAATCATCTCGTCTAACGGTTCCAAGAATTTTGGCATCGATCCTGCCCCCAACTTTTTTATATTATCTTCTGATGCCGACTGAGCTTCTTCGTCATTTATTGGTGAATGAGAGATTATGTGACAACTTGCCACATAATTCTCGGGTTCTTCTGACGAGTCTTCTCCCTCATCATTGTCATTATCTCCGTCCTCAAGGATGTGGTTGAGAAACTCTTGGAGTGTGACCGGGGTTCGCGCCTTCTGGTTATATTCTTCCAGCACGTCAATATGCTTTTGCAGGTCCGTGCGTTTGTCGTCAGACTGCGCTGGCTTTTTGGTCTTCTTCTTCTTTTTCGAAGACTTCGACGGCTGGGCCTGGGTATTTTGCCCATTGCTACCAACTCTCGGTGTTGGGCGCGGTTTCAGCATTCCCTCAATGATCTCTGGATCCAGAGGGCATCTAATTGCCGGACACGCTTGAAGATCTTTCAGCATTCTTTTAGTCTTGTTCGAAAGAACAACTTCCCATGGAGCTTCCTCTATAAATGAGCATGATGCCCCCGACGTATCCACCATTTTAGGAGCGTACGGTTGTGGCGGATTCACCCTCCAGTTTTCAGACAGCGCATATTTGCCTTGTTGGTACTGGTCCTCAATCCAGTTTTTGAAGATGAAGCAATCTTCGATTGGGTGGCCCACTATTCGGTGGTAGTGGCAGTAATTGGGATTGTTGACGTCGTCCAATTGCAGCGGGTGTCTCGGATCTAGTACAGTGATAAGCCTGTTGTGCACCGCCAGTTCAAACAGTATTTTCGTTTTATCCCGAGGGAATGAGTAAGGACGTCTCAGCTTTTCTCCGAGTGTTCACTGTTTATCGTTTTGGCGAGCAGCTGGTTTCGGATCACTCGGCAGCTGCTGAGCGTTGGCGACGAAGATCGCTTTCCCTTTACCCTTTTCATTCCGAGGCTCCTTTTTTTAGGAGGACGGTCTATGGCCTATTTGGTCTATTTGGGCCAGCTTGTCAATCAAGGCTTGGAAAGTGGTCGGCTTGAAGAACATCATGAATTAGGATATAGTTGTCTGCGGATCGAGGGTCCCTATGAACATGCCTACGGCGAGAGCCTCTTCTATGTATTGTCCACATCTCGATCATAGGTTTTGCCACCGAATTGCATACTGAACCCATGTCTCTCCCGGCTTCACTCTGGCGTTGATCAACGCCGTGATTGGGGTGCGTTCGCTGGCGCTTGCGAAACGCTGGGTGAATAGCAGCTCCATTTTTTTAAACATTTTGATAGAGTCGTTCGGAAGCTCCAAGTACCATTCAAAAGCCGTCTCTGCTAAACTGCCGACAAACTGGCGAAGTAGCAATTTGTCGTCGCCTCCGGTATTGCCGCACAGAGCCCTGAACTGAGCGACGTGCTAATGGGGGTTGCCTGTTCCCTTGTATACGTGAAATTTAGGGATCGTGTATCCTGGCGGGTACTTAATTTGATCATACCACCCTAGATATGGTCGCCCAGTTCTAACGACTTAGTCAGAGGGTTCGCTTGCCTGATGAGCTCGTATTTGTTGAGCTATATAGCCATCAAGCGCAACTTTCGAGATCGTCTCCTCCCTGGCTGTTGATAGAGCCGGAAGAGGGTTTGATGTCTCCCCTCTATCGTCTTCAATGATTATTGGGGGATCTTCGGCTGGAGGGTCCGGCTGGATCATCATCCCCACTATATCTTGGAACAGGAGCGCCATTTGTTTTATGTTAGCCGCTTGTTCCGCAGCTTCTTTATCTTTCTTTTCGAGCATCCTTCGGAGGAACTCGGCGTCGGTTTCCTGCTCCTGGCGTTGATCCGACGATACTTCCGGGTTTTCCTTCTGCCCAGTGAGTGCGGCCATCTTTGTCAACATATCCTGGAGTTTCTGTTGTTGCTCTTAAGCCTTTGTTACGGACCGCGTAAGTGGTCGATGACCCCCAGAAGCACGGCTTTCCTCTTTTCCGGAAGCCATATAGACGGTGTGCACCACCATGCCCCCAGACTTGGGGCATTTAGGTTCAGTGCCCTTGAGATTTGTCACAAACACGGGGATCTTCTCCGGCCTTCTCCTTTTATGGGCGATCGAAGTTGAGAGAGCTGTCGCAGACGATATTTTCCGTGGTATGACAGCGAGATGACCCTCCTGTTGCCGGACCTTCATTTTCTTCGATTTGCGGGAGTAGTCTTTGTCGATTACAGAGTCTTGGACTCTTCGCAAGACCCTGTAGATTTTGGAGGACAGCCGCTGAGGGGGCTGCTCCGGCTTCGCCTTTGTGATGTTTTCAACAGGCAGAGGAGACATTTTCAACACGGCTGGAGAGTTCTTGCGCACCCTTCTGAGCGGTTCAAAATTGTTCCCAGTTGGAACAGCAGCGTCAATTTCCACCGTTGGAGCTGGTGGGATAAGTCCAGAGGGGGAACTGTCCCCAGCTTTCCTCACCCGGCGTCAGTGACGACGTCGAGCATGTCGTGCAACCGGGATCACCTCTGTTGTCGGGGTAGCTTCGTCATGTCCCCTGATCTGATGAGAAGTTGTTGTCGGTGTCAGCCTATCGAAGACAGACGTCCGCTGAGAGCGAATAGTCAATCTTGTGAAGGCCGACTTTTGGGCAGGGGAAGCACTTGTAACGACCTCACCCGAAGTAGGAATTGGGATGGTCGGTCTTGCAAAGACCGATCCCTTAGCAGGAGAAGCCCCTCTGATGACTTTGTTTACCGGAGCTGGAATGGCTATCCGCTTCGGGATAACTCCTTCGGGTATTGCAGGCTTCTTCACGGGCCCACTTGAGCTTTAGCCTAGTCTGTTAAAGACCAAGGCATTGGACTTGGATGACCCGTTGAGAGGGGTCATGGTAGTGGTAAGCCGATCAAAGACCGACTTCTTTGGAGCTTCCTATGACGGCACTGGAGCATTGAAGCTCATTGGCTGGAGCATGGTCCCGAAGAACAATCCAGTGGTGGTCTGTGTCACTTGTTCCACCGGTATTGCGTAGATGGAGGCTGCTTAGGGCCCGAAAGTTACTCCTCCAGACGGGACGGAGCGGGAGTTGTTGTTGCAGTTGGAAGCTATTGACGCCATCTTCTCTTCTGCACGGAGCAAGACACCAAATCTTAGTATCTCGAATCTAGGGGCAACCATATTAAACCGCGATTTGTTCGCGAACACGACACACGAAGTGTGGAGTGGAAAGAGGAAAAGGTCCCACCGGACGTGCCATAATCTGTTTAGCGCCGAAAGATGGGACCGCGATGTTGGGACGTCTGGCCTGCATTTTAGGGGCAGATGCTATTTGGTTTTATCTGTCCACCTCTTCGAAGATGCCAAGTTGATTTATGGCACCGTATATCGGAGGTTTGGACAGATGCGGCCGTTGTAGCAGACTGCATCAGATTCCCCCTCGTTTGCGAAGGGTTTTTGATTGTGGGGACGCTCTTCCCTGCAGGCGCAAGCCCCTGCAGTTAATTACGTTACCGCATAGCGATAACCACTTTCTCCTTCTCCAGATGTTCACTTCGTGTCGTCTATATTTGTTTTGTTTTAGGTTGCCCGTGGAACGTATACGGAGACTAATTTATGTTGTCGCCCGTCGGGCGTGGATTAGTCCAAACCCGTATTTTCTTTGTAACGACCCCAATATTAATATACCTCCGTATTTTCTTTCTTTAGTAAAATATTGTATTTATTTATTCTTAGTATTTTCTGTATATTCTTTTTTATAAATATATTATTTTATTATTCCATCTATTTTTCCCAATCGTATTTCTTTAAAACTAAATTTTAACCCTTTTTTCAAATTAAACATAAATCCTAACACAGCCCATAACCTAAATCCAATTTCATTTTCATATTATTTAATAAAACTATGAGCCCAAAAGCCCACTTTCTTTTTAAGCAACATCATATATTTAATTCTTATTAAATATGTGTATGAACAACCTTGTAGCTCTTTGGTTAAGTCTTTGTATTGTTATTTCATAGATCACATATTCAAATCCCCTTTCTTACAATTATTTTTATTCTTCTTATAACTTACAAATGAGACCTTTCATTTCTCTTTTAATTCACATGTTGAATGCATATATTATTATACATAATTCACCATTACACCATCTTTATTTGTCCTCCTCTTTTTTTTCTTCCTCATATTTTTCTATCTCTCCCTTCTTCCTCTTCACCTAGAGTCCTAGAAGAAGAACACCAAAAGTTTCAAGAAAGCCTCGCTAGAAACGCATGGCTATCGGCGGATAGACAAGTCCGGTGACAATACCGGCTTGTGTATGTAAGTCCCTTCTCACTTTCCTTCCCTCCATCTCGTTCTCTCTATCTTTCTATTTTCATATTGCTATGGAAAATTTCCCTTATCATATCATAGTCCCTAAATAATTAATACATATATAAATAATGAACACACACAAACATATGCACATATATAGTTTGTAAAGTCTTTTTCATTACTCTCAATCCGTATGTTAAGATTTCATAGTGACCAATTAAGATTGCATCGTTTGTTGTTGTATTCTAAATTACTTTATTTAAATTTTGTATAAAAAAAAATGAAGTTACGAATAAATACCATGATTTCCTTATTCTCACATATGACATATCAATACCTTTGCTTTTAAAATAATTTTTAGGAATTAATTTTTATTTCTGAAAATTTCAAGAAATTTACATATGATAGAATATATTATTTTGTGTATGCTGTAAAAATTTCAGATTGAATCGCTTAACGGTTTATGAATTATATCGTTTTTATTCACTGTTCGTAAAACAGAAAACTGCAGTTATAGGTCAACTTCTAGAACACATAACTTGGTATACCGATGTCCAAATTGAGTAAACTCAGATATTTTGGGTATTTACATCGAATAATCTAGATTTTCTTAGTTTTAAGTTTTTACTGAAAACCAACGTAAAATTTACAAAACTGCATTACAATATTAAGCGACGAATCTGGACAGAATCTGTCCTGATTCGCACACTGTTTTTAAATTACACATAACTCAAACTCCCGATGTCCGTTCGTGACAAACTTTAGATGTATAGATGTAAAATTGATAGAACTATAATTTTATGTATACTAGATTACTTAAAAATGCATGAAACAACCCGATATAGGCTTTGCAATATAACATATAGTTGCTGTCCAGAAATCTGAATTTCGGTTTTAAACGCTGATATTAAAATGATCATAACTAGAGCTTCAGAAATCCAAATCGAGTGAATCTTGGTGTTTTGGATAATTTCATCGAAAGACCTAAAATTTTCTAATAATTTTTGTAACCTTAAACACAATAGAAATTAACTCAAACTATATTTTAAAAATGTGTGACGGTGCTGAATAGATTCTGATTTGTTTTGCACGACGATACGAAAACATGTATATCTCCTAAACCGATAGTCGTATTTAGGCGAGACTGGAACTCACGTGTGCATAACACTTAAGGCTATGTTTTCATTTATATTCTTATTTCAAATGACTTTATTAACTAGTCGAACATATCACATGTTTACAACATTGTTTTGGACGTTACTTGTATATTTATCTCATATCATGTTCTGTAATTATTTATTTATTTTTATTTAAATGACTTGTGATTAAATCATTACATATTAGAATTGAGTTGATCTTGACACGAATCAATCATGAATACTTAAACCCAGTATGTACATTTGAACTAACTTGACATCGAACCATGAATACAATTGGCAAGACTTGCACTTGACATGACTACATGAACTCAATCTTGAAAACTTGATATCATACATCACCTTTTGTATTCATGGATTCGATCAAGACTCATAACATTAATCATAAACTTATATACACGGGGTGTTGGGGTAGTTCATGCGTGAATCCAACAAATTCTCAAGAGTCCCCTTAGATCATGAATCCATGTCTACTGACACAAGCAAGCTATCATGAGGGCACGTGTTTCCATGCTCCTGGATTACAGCCTGTTAAGTTTGGAATACTTCAACACTAGGTTGAAGTCCCGTTACTAACATTTAATTCGGGCCCGTGGTTCCCTACCCCTGGATTACAGCCTGTTGGGTTCGAGAACACTCTTAAGATTGGTTGACATTCATTCTTGAACTTACGTTAGATTAGTATACCCAAGTAGAGACCTGTTAAGACACTTACATTCACTTCATGTTCACTATATCTATACTCCACGGCCATATTATACTTGTTTTCCATGCTGATAAAGTTGACATACACATTACCATGCATGCTACCATACTTGTTTATATGTTCATGATTTATATTCATGCTATACTTGTTTACTATGCTCATGTTATATTGGCATGCTTACATAGTTGTCATTAATATCACCATGTTATACTTGTTCATGTTTTATTTCCATTCATGTTATATCACATGTCATCTTGCATATTCATTTATATACTTTCACATCCCACCATTCTTGGGGACTTACCGAGCGCAAGTTCGCTGATGGACATTCCACCTACTTCTTTCTATTCTTGGAATGTTCGTCAGGTGACATTGAGACAGAGAAGATAGAAGTTGTCGAAAAGGAGTACAACCAGTTCACATCACAAACAGACGTATAGTTTCATTCAGTTTTTCATTTCATTTCAGCTTATTTATGTATGCCTCATTGTTAAGGCTTATCATGTTAAATATCATGTATTCAGATATTTTGTCTACCATGAATCATGAATGTAATAAATCACAGTTGGATTTTATTTTTTTGTTTATTCTTGTTAGTTTATGTTGCTCATATACGCTTAGCGTATTTATTTCGAGAAATGGCCTTCTCGGAATAAATACGTCGCGGGCTTGCCACGTCACCATTTCCTTCTACTGGGAAGCAGGGCATGACATTCTTAGATTTGGGTTTGGGTTGATTTAAGGATCGTTAACCTCGTTTGAGATTAAGATCAATTTAAATGTTTGTTAAGAATACGTTAGTCTAAGTTTTTAGACTAAGATCCACTTAACAAGATTTGAGGATCGTTTAGATCCAACGAAAGAGCATTTGGGCTCTATCGTTTTAGTTTAGGGACGTTACGGTCCATTGGGTTTAAGGACATCATAGTCCGTGGAGTTTAAGGACATTATAGTCCATAGAGTTTAGTTTAGGGACGTTGCGGTCCAAAGGATTTATGGTTTGTTGGTTTGGGGGTATACTAAGAGTTATTAGTTATTGGGACCCTCCACCTCTCTGAAGACGTTGAAGAATTACAACGACACGTATCAAGGGTGTGGAGAGATGTACCTTTGAACCAATGGGTATTCGTCAAAAGATCGGTAGTCTTATTTGGGACTAAGACTAGTTTGGGAAAATAAGGATTACGTGGGCTCGGTAGATTTAGGAGTTTGGCCAACTTGGGCTCAGCCCACTGAGTCTTTGTCGTTTGCTTTTTAAATAAAGTGTCAGACACTTGCTAGGACATAGTCCTTTCTCTGTACACACAATGCTAAGTATTTATGTGGGTACTGACACTCACACTTTACTTCTTTTTCTTTTGTTTTTTGTGAGTGTTGAACACTCTTTATGGCATTGGGTTCTGTGTGATGAGTGTAGAGTACTCTATGTTAAGTAGCGCCCACGTGGGGGGCACGTGGGGCGCTTGGCGCTGAGCGCCAGCATTTGAGTGCTAAGCACTTCTTATTTTGAGCAGCGTCCACGTGAGGGGCACGTGAGGCGCTTGGCGCTGAGCGCCAACCACGGAGTGCTAAGCGCTCTTTATTAAGCAGCGCCCACGTGAGGGGCACGTGAAGCGCTTGGCGCTGAGCGCCAGCATTTGAGTACTGAGCACTTTTTATTGAATAGGGCCCACGTGAGGGGCACGTGAGCCGCTTGGCGCTGAACGCCAACATTTGAGTGCTGAGCGTTCTTTATTAAACAGCGCCCACGTGAGGGGCACGTGGGGCGCTTGGCGCTGAGCGCCAACATTTGAGTGCCAAGCGCTCTTTATTTTGCAGCGCCCATATGAGGGGCACGTGGGGCGCTTGGCGCTGAGCATCAATGTTTGAGTGTTGAGCGCTCTTTATTTTACAGGGCTTGGAGCTGAGTGCCGACGTTTGAGTGCTGAGCGCTCTTTATTTTGCAGCGCTTGGTGCTGAGCGCCGACGTTTGAGTGCTGAGCGCTCTTTATTTTGCAACGCTTGGTGCTGAGCGCCGACGTTTGAGTGCTGAGAGCTCTTTATTTTGCAGCGCTTGGCGCTAGGTTTTTCTTTCTGTGTTATGTTCTGCAATGTTCAATTCTTTGTTCTTCCCCGGATCTTCGATCCTTAAGAACAAATTCATCCCCGTAAGAATTAAATTCTCATTTGTGGGAGACTTGTCTCATGGATCTCAGATCCGAGGAAAGAACTATGTTCTTTTTATGAGGATTAAACACTTGCAAATGAGATGTTTTGATCTCTATTACCTTTTTGTTTTTCCTCGAAGAGAATTCTTCTTCTCAGAGCTTGCTCTTCTTTTTTCTTCTGAGAACTTCAAGTTTATGGGGGGGTTCTCTCTGCAAGACTTGAAGTCTTAGGTCCTTTATATAGGAGAGGCAGATTGAAGAATCTTGTTAAAAGAATATCTCATTGAGAGATTTTCATTGATTTGGGGATTTTATCCACCATTGAATTTTTGATCTAAGGGTTTTTATTTTACAGAAGACATCTTTCTTGTTTTTAACAAGATTGGGAAAAAATTTTCTCATACAGAACTTATTCTATATCTTGGTGATTTTTAATCACCATTGGATCTTTGATCCAACAGTGCTCTGATTTACAGAGCACAATCTTTCTTATTTGGAAAGATTTGAGAAGTATTTCCTCAATAGAATTTAATTCTGTAATTCGATGATTTATCATCTTCGTTGGATTTTTGATCCATGGGTGGAGAACTTTTAGTTCTGGCGCCGGCGCTCCCGTGCTTTGCACGTGAGGCGCTGCCTCAGAGTTTTTAACTCTGGGTGCTGGCGCTCTCGTGTTTTGCACGTGAGGCGCTGCCTCAGAGTCTTTTGACTCTTGGCGCTGCCTCGGAGTTTTTAACTCTGGGCGCTGGCGCTCTCGTACTTTGCACGTGAGGCGCTGCCTCAGTTCAAATTTTGAACAGAGTTTGCTCTCTTATTGGGGGGAAACAGTGCTCAGTGGAGACTGGGTACACTGGACGGACTCGCCGAAAACTCCTAGATGGTATTATACCTATCGTCAGATAGCAGTTCTCTGGTGACACTGGCACAGGTTAGTCTGTCGACCCGAGATCGTCATAGAGTCTTGTGTGATTCTCACTGTGCTTTGATTTCCACCATGCCACGGTCAAGAGATCGTGTAAAAAGGTGGTTTTTGGGTACAATCCCGACTCACATGGAGGCAATGAGCGATAGGAGGGGATTCGTCTCTCCCGGTATTGGGAGTTGATGTTGCGCTATGCTCGATTGCCATAACAGGAAATCCCTGGTCAGGGTTGCTAAGATCTACCGGTAAGTGTTATCAGTAGTTTCTCGAACCGTTATGGACCTTGCATCGGCATGACTTATCAGGCTCTTGGGGTCTGACATTATACCACCCCCAGGCTGTGATATGCGACATATCAGACGAAAAGATCGGACTGTACGGTAGTGTTACTGATTGGATTCGCAGGAGTATGAGCAGGCTTGCTTATTGATCTTCTGATCGCTCAATACCAGGGTGGCCATTACGTTCAGCAGACCGCTTGCGGCTTATGGGTGTTTGATATGATCATCACCTACTGCCGGCGTATTGACGAGTCTTTAGAGTCCTATACAGAGGTTTCCTGGTTCATGCGAAACGGAGTAGGAGCACATATGTGATATGTGCGGGACCGAGATTAATACATGTGTGTGATACCGTATTCTATTCTCGCGATATGTGACATAGGTCGGTTATATGTGATATAGCCGGGTTATTGGATCAAGTGTTGATTCGATAAATTGTTACATTTGATATTAGTTGGTTATATATGATATAGGCGGATTATTAAATCAAGTGTTGATTTAATAATTTAATGTATAATTATATATTTGATATATTACATTATATTAACTAATATTAGCTCACTTAAGCATTTCTTTTTCTCACTTAATGATACAATTAACATATATGAGATTTATGTTAATTGTATTGTTTTCTTTTTCACACAAAATATATATGTGATATATATCATTGTGACATACTAGGTTACACATGCAACATGGATGTATGAGACTTATACCATGCTAGGGTTAATATTAGGGTTTATATTTATTATTAAGTAATTCAAATAAAGTGGAATTTATCATGATTGATTTTTTGGTGGAAACTTGTAGAACATTGACTTAGTCCACTTATTTTGTCATGCTTAAGATATTTATTAACCTAACCATTACCCTACATCATAGTTTAGTCTCTACAAGGGTTAGTGTATGTCATATACTCACCATGGTTGCATTTCTAACCTTATCTCTTTTGTTCATCACTTCATCTTCTTCTTCTTCTTGAAAGCTTTCTAGCTTTTGATCAAGTGATGAAATAATGTGAAAAAATAAAATCTAAAGTGAGCATATTTCCTACTTCATCATCCTCTACTATATTAGCCATTTAGTTTAGGGTGTTTGCTTCACTAATTCACCATTAGTGAAGAGGTAGCATGAGGTTGAGTCTCCTCGACGTAGATCATCTTCGGCTTCGAAGGCACTGAGCAAGCTTGTTCATTTCTTCATGTGAACCCTCTCAAGGGTTCGGGTCTTCACAACTTGCAGCGAAGGGACTATGACATGGACCGGTCTACAAAGGTTGTATTCCCTCATTCACTTAGATGTAAAGTGTTTACATTTGTGTTTCGTATGATTCTCTAGTTAAACATCCTATGTTTTGGGTTCGTTAGCGTGGTAATTTTTTAATTTGGCATGGACGATACCGCCCAAAACCCTGCTGCCGTGCTAGGGAATCCAGTAGTAGTATCAGAGCCTAGCTAAAGAATTACACGATATTTGTTAGATTACGAAACCGAAACGAATCCAAAACTTGAAACCCTTTAACCTAGTTTCTATCGAATTTGAAAAGTGCTCTAAATTTTTTTTAAACAACTGCAGAATGTTATATGTGATATATCATGAACAACACCAAAAATTGAAGCAATTTTGACTGATTATGGCCGGCCACAATAGGGATTTTCCTGAGCTCACCGGGTGTTCTGTGGAATTTTGGCTTCAAATTTTGGTAGTGTTCCAGTCTCTGGGTTTTGAGGTTTCAGGTGTTGCTGGTTTTTACTAAAATTGCATGTGATGTTAATTTTCTGCATAGGCAACTCGGACTGTTTCGTATTCTTAATTGTAATCTTTGTTTCGGGTATATTAGATGGTGCTAAAAAGTTCGAACGGATATAAATAACCCAATTTTTCCCTCGCTGGAAATTATCCAAGAGTTAGATTTTTCCAAGTTTAAAATATTCAGAAAATCATGCAGGTGATTCTGTGGACCCTCTAGAAGAACGAAACCCTAACTCGATTCTGTGATCGTCAGAACCGCCATCAAACCCTAGGGTTTATGGTAGTTCAGCGGTGCCACAGGTGAGGCATTGGTTGACCCTTCTACGGCTGGTTCATAGGTGCTGTGGCAAGTTCTGGGTATCTTTTTTTTAAAACTCCGCTCAAGTGTTGAGCTCTTTGGGAAAGTTTAGGTGTTTGTTTATTCGATCGAAAAGTTTAACATCGTCTAGCTATCTATGATTGTGATACAATATTTGGAATCCACATAATTAGTTATGAGATAACCAGTTTGAATTTTATAAATCTAGCAGTTTAGTCTTATTTGATCGGTTGCCACGGAATTTTGATATGGATCAAAAGTCCGTCGCAATCACATAGTATACGCGGATACTCGCCGGGTAACCTTACTAGATAGTCACGTCCCATAGCCCCGACCAAGTGACTGTAGGAGAACCCCGTCGCCAAAAGCATCCATTCGGGTGCTCGCGGTCGCGGTGTTCCGCCTTAATGCACTTCGTTGACGGCATCGGGGGTGCGGCCGTCTACTAAAGTTTTCGATGAGCATTCGATCAGGTTATCGGAAATGTTGTTGAATTACCCGACTGATTATTGGAAAGTGTTTTCAATATCGAGACTAAAATGCGGGGTTCATAATTGTTAGGCATGCGATGTTTAAGGAATTCATTTGGTTAGGCATGAAATCCAAAGTATGTGATACATTGGTTTTATGATGTTTAAGGTGGTTGCGGATTCCAAATGTTATAGTTTTTCACTTTCTTTTCTGCGACCGTAAGTGTAATATGTGGTGTATCGCTGGTTTCGTTGCTATACGTCAACGACAATTGGGAGACGCATATTTACTTACGTTGATGACATGTGATGTTATGTGTTACTGTGATATGTTATATTGGATCGTCGTGTTTTGAATAGCCGGGTTTTTCATTTTCATTCATGTAAAAGCTTGTATGTAATATTCTTTTATTGGGGCACTTCTGGGTTGAGAATGATGTCACCATTGATATATATTATTTACTTTTCCGTATTAGGATAGACCCAAGGAGGAGAGGACAAGTAACCGGGCTCTAGGGTCCAGTGGGAGGCCATCTCGAGGAGTCGAGACCGGGTCTCCTAACCCTGGAATTGGTAGGGTTACTTGCCGCTCTCGTAGGGGTCTAGGGATGTGGGTTTGGCTATTCATCGCGACCATGGAATCCATGTTTTCTACTGGCTTGATATAAAACACAGAAATTCTAGTATATCCATTATTTCATATGTTATCTTCTGCCGCTCTGTGATGTGATCACTGTGATATGTTGAGACGAATGCTTATATTATATATAATATATAATAAATATTGCTGCTTTCGTTTCTTCTGTGATACTTAAGAAGCATAATTGATGAGACTTCATTAATGAGATTAATGAAATATAAGAAACCTAAAGATATTGTAGAAACTTGTTTTAAAAACTGGTAGCTCTAGTTTTTATTTTGCATAGCGGTATTCCTTGTAGAATATCCAGAACCTCATTCGATAAGGAAAAAGCCGAGATCCCTTCACCGGGAGTGACCTCTTTAGCGAAACTGGCAGATGCTACAACCCACTCGGTTTGTCTTTTAATTGTTTCTATAGTTTTTGCTTTGCATAGTGGTATTTGTGAAATATCCTGCACCTTATTCGATAAGGAAAGAACCGAGATCCCTTCACCCAGAGTGACCTCTTTAGCAAAACTAGTAAAAGCCTTAAAAACATTCCTTTTCAAATTCACTCGATTCTACAACGATATCAAGTTCATTAAGCAAAAGGTTTTCTTAAAAACCTGTCATAGCCCTCCGTCATTTCAGATAAGTAATATTTAGTATTCGTGCTGCGTTTGTTTACATCTGTCAAGACGTAGTGTGCGGTAGCTGATTAGTGCTTATCTGCAAAGCATATGATGCGATTGGATTAGGGTAGTCGTACGACCTTGTTGACCTCTGTCAAGGGTCGTGCGAGTGGGTTTAATTCAATCATGAAATGGCGGGTTGAACTTGACTAGCAGCCTATGGTTTGTTGACCTCTGTCAAGGTCATAGGACACTTGGGGCAAAAGATTATCGGGAATTTCAAGTGTTGAAACTTGCAATGAGATTGCATACCTTCTATGAGATAGTTGGATCCCGATACCCACTGCGGGTAAGAATTACTCTTGGGAGAGTTTTACACATTACAATTAGTCGATCAAGTAGGTGTCTAGAAAGGTGTTAACCGGGTTACGCCCCTGGAAAAACGATGTTTATTTTAATTAGGTCTGTGCGAAAGCACGGGAAACCTTCCTCAAAGTACCGACACTAGCCTGGCCAAAAGATTGGCGAACTTGTAGGGTGTAATTAATCCCGGTTAGTCTTACCTTTTAGGGTTTGAAGGAAAATTTGATAAAAACAGTGGGAGCCATCCTGATTAGATAAAATAATAACCAATCTAATCTTGTAAGAGCATACGCTGAGTGTTTTCTTCTCTCTCTCTCCTGGTAGCGACCATGTCACGCCTTAATCAAGATAATAATATGGATGCATTGACCGAACCTGCTTATTATACTGAGCTGGGGAACGTTGGTTCCGCTAAATCTTATAATTGTTATAAGTCCGAGCAAGAAATAGGAGAATACCAGGATTCCCATGCCACCCATTCGAGGAATAAGCATGTTGATGCATATTCTTCGGTTGTGTTCATTACCTAGAACTGTTTCTCAGTATTCTCTGCGTCTTAGGTATGAGATACCGGATTAGGATCCCACATATATAATCTGTTATATGGGCTACAGAAAGGTAGAGAACTGGGATAGGGCGATATGTCTCTAAGTGTTAGAGAATGGTGCAATTGTTGCAGCCAAGTCAGCTGGCAAATATCACCTTGTATTAATACATTGATTCTGAACAAATGTTATTAGATACTGAACCTGATATACAACATTACATCAGTTTTTTTATTAAGTTAAAGAAGGGTATAATTATGTATTGGAGGATAATATTGTGAACATTATTCCTGAATCAAGAGTTGATTGGATCAGGCACGTTATATAATAGCATATACGTTCTAAATTAAACCACAGTTCAAAGTATCTAGAATACACACAAGAGGAGTAGTTCAGAAATGAACGAATCCTTCTTGTAGCATTGTAGACTAGGTCATATCAATATGACAAGACCAACTAAGTTACATAAGGATGAATATGAGAATTTATTCGAATTTTCATCTTATGCTACTTGCCAGTCTTGTCTCAAAAGTAAAATGACCAATACTCCGTTTACTGGAAACAGAGAAAGAGTTACTGAACTCTTGGGACGGATACATGACGATGTATACGATCCAATGTCTACAAATGCCAAAGTTGGTTCTTCGTACTTCATTAAATTCATCGACTATCTCTCAAGATTCAGACATGTGTTCCTGTTGAAACACAAGTCTGAAATTTTTGAGAAATTCAAGGAATATAAGCTTGAAGTTGATAACCAAACGGGTAGAAGAATTAAAGTCTTTCGATGTGATCGAGGAGGAGAATACTTGGTCATGGAGTTCCTGGATTTTCTAAACGGAGAATAGGATTCTCTCTCAGCTTACTCCTTCGTTTACACCACAGCACAACGGTGTATCGGGGCGGAGGTATCGCACCCTATGAGATATGGTGCGCTCTATGATGAGTACTGCCGAGTTGCCTGTTTCCTTTTGATGTTATGCACTTGAGAAGTTTCATACCTGTTGAATAAGGTTCCATCCAAATCAGTGCCTACCACTCCATATGAGATATGGTATGGAAAGAGACCATGTCTTAAACGAGTTAAGATATGGGGTTGTCCAGCCTATGTTGAAAAGCGGAGACCAGACAAGCTCAAGGCAAGGTCGGTTCTATATAAGTTTGTTAGGATATCCCAAACATTTGCGAGGGAATATCTTCTACCACACCGAGGAGCAAAAGGTGTTTTGTTTCTCAGCATGCCACCTTTTTAGAAAAGGAATTTCTTATGAAGAAATTAGTGGTCATGAGGTAGAACTGGAAGGAGTTCCAGCTAGACAGACTAACAGCTGATGATTTGGTGAAACCAAAGGATTCAATAGTCTCCAACGAACTTCAGCCTCTCCGCGAATCTGGTAGGATTCCTCATCTACTTGAGAGATACTACGGTCTTCTCGGTGACAGTGGGAGTGAGGATTGCATCATGATAGATGATGGCCCAACTAGGTTCAGGCATGCCATCACGAGTTGGGACTCTGTGAATAGGCTGGATGCTATGCAATCAAAGATGGAATCCATATGCACCAACAAATTATGATTTTGCATATTGCACCTGAAGGGGTAAAACACATTGGGAGCAAATGGATCTTGAGAAAATTATTTGTGTAGATGGAAAAGTTGAGATTTTCAAAGCTATGCTTAAGTCCATCAAGATCAATGCGCGCATCGCGGAGCTGGAACATCTGTTTTGATATGACAGTCAAAGAGTTTGACTTCATCAAAATGGTAGATGAACCTTGTATATACAAGAAGGTTGTAGAGAGTGAGGTTGTCTTACACGTATTGTACGTAGATGACATACTCTTGATAGAAAATGGTTTCTTATGCTACACTCAGTCAAGCTCCTCTTATCACAAGGATTCTCCATGGAAGATCTGGATGATACTACTACATCTTGTAGATTATGATATATGATAATAGATCTAAGTGAATGTTGGGGGTGTCTTAAATCCAGGTACATTAACACCATACTAAAGGGGTTTAGTATAGAGGATTATAAGCGTGGTGGTTCGCCCACTTACTCAAGAATCACTCTCTCCAAAAAGATGTCTTCCGAGACTGATTTGGAGAGAGCTCGCGTGTAAGGGATACCCTATGCTTCGGCAGTAGGCTCTATCATGTATGTGATATTATGTACCAGACCATATGTAGATGCCTCGCTAGGTGTAGTGATCAGGAATCAATCGGATCTTGGGAGAATCACTGGACAGCTGTGGAGGACATTCTTAAGTACTTGAGAAGCACTAAAAGAAAGTTCTTGGTTCGAGCTTCCAGAGTGATAAGGTCGACTGAAAGTCAGTCACAGGCATTTTCTTTACCCTCAATGGAGGGACGGTATGTTGGAAGAGTTCCAAGCTAGATACCGTGGCATACTAGACGATAAAGGCTGAATACATTGCTACCAACGATGCTGCCAAAGTGGCTGTCTGGGCATTTCTTATTCATGAGATGAACATGGTTCCTACCATTGAGCGTCCAATAACCGTTATTGTGACTACAATGAAGTTGTGGTTTTAGCCTAGGAACACCGGTCCTATCAGCGATCCAGATGTATTCTGAGGCAAGTATCACCTGATTAGGGAGATGGTTGATCTCCAAGGGATCAAGGTCAGGAGAGTAGACACGAAGGATAACACGGCGGATCCACTCATAAAGGTCTTTCCCTAGAGAGACTTCTATAGGACGTTGAGTATGAGATACTGCAACAAATGGCCTTAGTGCAAGTGGGAAATTGTTAGTTATATGTATGCCCTGGAGGCCATTACTGTACATGTGATGTATATTGTAGTGGATGCTTGGACATATATAGGGAGGACTTTCTTGCTCGACATGATAGTATGCTATCTGGTTGCACTTTATCTTAACATGTACATTTATTGTCTCTCTATTACATGTTATGATGCAGATCATACTAATGGGGACCGGGTAGTCGGTAAATACATCCTTCAAATATTCTTAGTCGTGGGAGTATCGAGACAGGGCATCGATATTAGAGTAGACTAGCGTATGCGCTTCTCGACCCATGTGATGGGCGATGGATAATCCCATATCCATTGGTGTTTGACATCAAAGAGGGTATACGGGTGCTCAGTGGAGACCGGGTACACTGGATGAACTCGCCGAGAACTTCTAAATGGTATTATACCTATCGTCAGATAGCAGTTCTCTGGAGACACTGGTACAGGTTAGTCTGTCGACCCGAGATCGTCATAGAGTCTTGTGTGATTCCCACCGTGCTTTGATTTCCACCATACCACGATCAATAGATCGTGCAAAAAGGTAGTTTTTGGGTACAGTTTCGACTCACATGGAGGCAATGAGCGATATGAAGGGATTCATCTCTCCCGGTATTGGGAGTTGATGTTGCGCTATGCTCGATTGGCCATAACAGGAAATCCCTGGCCAGGGTTGCTGAGATCTACCGGTAAGTGTTATTAGTAGTTTCTCGAACCGTTATGGACCTTGCATCGACATGACTTATCAGGCTTTTGGGGTCTGACGTTATACCGCCCCTAAGCTGTGATATGCGACATATCAGACGAAGAGATTGGACTGTACGGTAGTGTTACTGATTGGATTCGCAAGAGTATGAGCAGGCTTGCTTGTTGATCTTCTGATCGCTCAATACCAGGGTGGCCGTTACGTTCAGCAGACCGCTTGCAGCTTGTGGATGTTTGATATGATCATCACCTACTGCCGGCGTATTGACGAGTCTTTAGAGTCCTACACAGAGGTTTCCTGGTTCATGCGAAACGGAGTAGGAGTACATATGTGATATATGCGGGACCGAGATTAATACGTGTATGTGATACCGTATTCTATTCTCGCGATATGTGACATAGGCCGGTTATATGTGATATAGCCGGGTTATCAGATCAAATGTTGATTTTATAAGTTGTTATATTTGATATTAGTTGGTTATATGTGATATAGGCGGATTATTAAATCAAGTGTTGATTTAATAATTTAATGTATAATTATATATTTGATATATTACATTGTATTAACTAATATTAGCTCATTTAAGTATTTCTTTTTCTCACTTAATGATACACTTAACATATATGTGATATATGTTAATTGTATTGTTTTCTTTTTCACACAAAATATATATGTGATACATATCATTATGACATGGTGGGTTACACATGCAACATGGATGTATGAGACTTATACCATACTATGGTTAATGTTAGGGTTTATATTTATTATTAAGTAATTCAAATAAATCGGAATTTGTCATAGTTGATTTTTTAGTGGAAACTTGTAGAACATTGACTTAGTCCACTTATTTTGTCATGCTTAAGATATTTATTAACCTAACCATTACCCTACACCATGGTTTAGTCTCTACAAGGGTTAATGTATGTCATATACTCACCATGGTTGCATTTCTAAGCTCATCTCTTTTGTTCATCATTTCATCTTCTTCTTCCTCTTGAAAGCTTTCTAGCTTTTGATCAAGTGATGAAATAATGTGAGAAAATAAAATCTAAAGTGAGCTCATTTCCTACTTCATCATCCTCTATTATATACTATATTAGCCATTTAGTTTAGAGTGTTTGCTTCACTAATTCACCATTAGTGAAGAGGTAGCATGAACTTGAGTCTCCTCGACGTAGATTATCTTCGGCTTCGAAGGCATTGAGCAAGCTTGTTCATTTCTTCATGTGAACCCTCTCAAGAGTCCGGGTCTTCACAACTTGCAGCGAAGGGGCCACGACATGGAGCTTTAGAAGTGAAGGACCGGTCTACAAAGGTTGTATTCCCTCATTCACTTAGATGTAAAGTGTTTACATTTGTGTTTCGTATGATTCTCTAGTTAAACATCCTATGTTTGGGGTTCGTTAGCGCGGCAATTTTTTAATTTGGTATGGACGCTGCCGCCCGAAACCCCGCTACCGTGCTAGGGAACCCAGCACACCGACCATGGGACCAACTTCGAAAATGACAAAGTTAGTGAGTGTTGCAGCGAGTACCACATATTGATGATGTTTTCCGCCGTTGCCCATCCTCGATGCAACGGGTAGACAGAGGTAGTGAACCGAGGCGTCATCTGCGGTCTCCGAGCCCGTTCAGAAGGAAAATAAGGCAGCTGGGTCGAGGAACTGCCTCGGGTCCTGTGGGCATTGCGAACGTCGAAGAAAATACCTACGGGAGAAACCCCGTTTAGTCTCTGCTACGGTACCGAGGCAATGGCCCCAGTGGAGATCGGACTATCCAGTTACATGGTCGTACATTTCGACGACGAAGCCAACACCTCGGCGTTTCGAAACAACTTGGACGTCTTATTGGAGAAGCGGGACCGAGCACAAATCAGAGCGGCCGCCTATCAATAGCAAACGCTCGCTACCTACAACGCCCGTATTAAACATCGGGTCTTCAAGGTTGGAGATCCGGTCTTACGAAGAAACGAGTTAGCAGACCCGAGCAGGCTGCATAAGTTTTCCCCGAAGTAGGATGGACCTTTCATCGTGAAAGAGGCGTTGCCCGGTGGGGCATACCGCCTGCAGGACGCCCGGGGCTATAATTTTCCCCGGCCTTACAACGCTGAAAAGCTCAAGTTGTACAA
Source organism: Agapanthus africanus (assembly GCA_030015575.1). Taxonomy (NCBI): domain Eukaryota; kingdom Viridiplantae; phylum Streptophyta; class Magnoliopsida; order Asparagales; family Amaryllidaceae; genus Agapanthus; species Agapanthus africanus. Next base: position 498,439,167 of record CM057347.1, on the reverse strand, counting down.
ATGAAAAAAAGTATCTGTATCCTCTTTCTGAAATAAATAAAGTTGTTCATGTTGGCATTTAGTTAAAGTTTAAAAATTGTACGAAAAGAGAAAAAGGACACAACACCCTATCGCCAAAAACAAACTTTATTGATTAAAAGGTATTATAGGCTCCCTAGCCTTACAATAATTACAATAGAGGGGGCGGGGATCAAGAAAGCACTGTTGATGGTACTCCGAGCAGATCTCCTGCAGCCGAGCCTGAGCTTCCTTCGTCCGCTCCCTCTGACGGTGCCCGTGGACCCTAGATGCCATGGAAGTGTCGGGGGCCTGATCCGACAGGCAAGAAGCAACGATCTGCCTTTTCTGGAAACACTCCAGAAGTAGACCCACCAACCGCTCCCGCCTGCTCTATGAGATCAGGCCGAGGTGGTAGAGCGAGTGCAACTTTTCGATCCCTTCATCCCTCAGCCACGGTGACAGGGCATTGTGCGGACCTAGGGACATCCTCTAAATCGCGTAAATGAGCAGTTGGAGCAGAGGAGATCGCTGAGGAAGAAGACGTCTAAAGTGGCCCTCTACGCGGTCTATCATCGCCTCGTACATCTGTTTGGAGCGATCGAGGCTATAAAGATACACATCGTCACGAGAAATGATCTCCCTGATGAGCACACACGGACACCCGACCATCTTCAGAAACACAAGGCTAGAAAGAAGCCAACATACTTTTTCTATTTATAGCATCAACAAAATTTTCCAACGGCCGAAAGTTTACTCGCGCAGCGACTCGAATCGCGAGGCGTCTCAATTTCCCGATATGGAAAGGCCACGTATCGGCCATGCCTGTCTTCAAGGGCAGCTATACGGCCTACGGAAAGTTGAACAACGCCCTCACTCCCGCCAATGCGGCCCGCGGAAGTTTGAACGACACCCCGCGAGGGCCCAGGGGAGACTCGAAAGCTCTCCTCATGAGGCCGCTGGGTAGCTTCCTGCTCGGCGCATCCGCAGCATGTATCTTCTTGCCCAACAACGCTATGGATCCAAATTTCTCGCTAAAAGCCCGCCAAGCAATTTCATGCTGGCCAATCCCTAGCGGGTAGTTTCCTACCCATCTACGCTAAGGATCTAAAGCCCTCATTACGAAGCCACCGAGTAGCTTCCTGCCCAGTCCATCCCTAGCGAGTAGCTTCCTACCTATCCATGCTAAGGATCTGAAGCCCTTATTGTGAGGCCACCGAGCAGCTTCCTGTCTGGTCAATCGCTAGCAGGTAGTTTCCTACCCATCTACCATAAGGATCCGAAGCCCTCATTGCGAGACCACCGAGCAGCTTCCTGCCCGGTCCATCCCTAACGGGTAGCTTCCTACCCATCTACGCTAAGGATCTGAAGCCCTCTTAACGAGACCACCGAGAAGCTTCCCTGCCCGGTCCATCCCTAGCAGGTAGCTTCCTACCCATCTACGCTAAGGATCTGAAGCCCTCTTAACGAAGCCACCGAGTAGCTTCCCTTCCCGGTCCATCCCTAGTGGGTAGTTTCCTACCCATCTACGCTAAAGATCTGAAGCTCTCATTGCGAGGTCACCGAGCAGCTTCCTGCCCGGTCCGTCCCTAGCGGGTAGCTTCCTACCCAACAACGCTAAGGATCTAAAACCCTCATTGTGAGTCCACCGAGCAGCTTCCCTGCCCGGTCCATCCCTAGCGGGTAGCTTCCTACCCATCAACGCTAAGGATCTAAAGCCCTCACCAAGAGGCCACCGAACATACTTCTGTTCGGCTCGTCCATGTGGGCTAGGTTTCTGCCCTAAGAAAAGATGGATCCAACGCCCTCGTCAAGGAAGAATCAGTCAACACCGATCTATTCTAACTTAGCTATTTTTCAATTCATGCTAAACGAACGATCGCCACCTCGACTCCGGGGAACAGGAGGGTACCGACCTTCTGTTACTCGACTTACACTCGATGCGCGATCGTCACATAAAAAGGCCGGACACCAACCCATGACCTAACACTCACGGGATGAGGCTATTGACGAGCTAAATACACTTGCAGAATGAAGATACAAATAAAAGTATGCGAGCTAAATATTTGGACAATGAAGAGAAGGTGCACTTTATTTATGATCCGAAAATAAATACAAGGTATGCTGGGCTCCTCAGCCTTACAAAAATGCCCGGAGGCTTACAAAAGTTTGAAAAAAAGAGAGAAAGAAAATCCCCTAGGCAGGAAAGCTCAGGCCGTAGGCTCGAGGAGGATCTCGCCCTGCTCGACGCCAGTATCGGGGACCAAAATGGCGACCTCTAGGTCGGCGCTTCCACCGACAGCCTCACCCCCGGCGGCTGTTCGTACCATAATATTGCATTATTATATTCCCCATTCTTATTCTTTTTACAAATAAACATGTGCTTTTGACGCATGTCTACTATATAGTACAGGTTACAGGTTCTTGGATCTAAAACAGTGAAAAAGATACAAGACGATGCAAAAGTGAGACTACGAATGATAAATGGTGAAATCTTGATCGCGCCTACACTGTGAGGAACAATGAACAACAGTTCACCGAGTATAAAGGCATTGACACGAAGAAACGGTAAAAAGTCCACTGCAAATATTCACTGGGAGATCTGGAAAGAACCTCGAAGGCCAATTGAGAAAAGTACAGAAAAAATAAGAAGAACAAAATTGCCAGAGCCAGCCCAAGAAAGATGAAGGCCCAAGCCCACTGTTGGACCGCGGAACCGCGGCCAAACAGGGCCTCGAGCCGCGGTTCCGCGGCCGTCCAGAGATCTTGATGGAAATAAATTTCACCATAATTTTAAGACGACTTTGACTAGTCAACCTAGGGTTAGTTTGGTAAATGTAGACATGCGGGTTAATTGTAACCTAGGGTTTCTATGCCTTATAAATAGAAGCCCAAATCATTGTATTCTTTTCATCCCTCTCTATGCCTCTTTTCACTTCATAAATTCAGATATGTACTGTGTTGATATTTGGAGAGAGCCATCAATAAAAATTAGTAAGTTATTTTATTTTCATTGCCTTAGTTTACTTTTAATTTAGAATGTTCTTAAATTCCCTAATGAGCGAGTAGTCTCCTCTCTTGTTAGGGTTAGTTTTAGGGAAAGGTTTGAGAGATGAGATCTCTTACCCCTTTCTTGCCCCATCACACATAAGAATTAGAACTCCATGCATATAAGCACACACCGCTCCCTGCGGAACCCTACCCCTCGAGGTAACGGTGATACCGTAGTATAAAGGACCGGTTGCGCGTGTTTTCCATGGAGGTTAGGGTAAGGATCGATAAAGGAAGGATAAGAATCTAGAGGAAGAAATATCTTCCCAAATGATTCTAATCCACTTTATTGAAAATTACCATAACACCTAATAGATCTATAATAGGGCATTGAAAGCGGTGAGGAAACCTTTAATCTCTCAACTTCCTCTAAACCTAACCCTAGCAAGACTTAGATCTGGATAATCTTAGTATAGATAGATTTAGTTTTTAGATTTAATAAATTAATCCGACTCCCATCGGAATTGACTCGTTTGAGCGATTAGGAAATTCACAACATCCCTGTGGACCGACCCGTACTCACCGGCTAGCTACCAAGCGACGTCGTTCTTGATTACGGTTAATAGATAGTTTTTAAGATCAATCAAATGGCGCCGTTGCCGGAGATGGCGTGTTATTTCCTTTTTGCAATTTCGGGTTAATCTTAATTAAAAAAATCATAAAAATATCAAAAATATAAAAATATAAAAATATATCATCTGTTATTTTTGGGAAGGGTACTTTTGTGTGAATTTTGCAGGATCTACAAACAAATTCGGATCTGAAAATCTACAGAGATCAAAACAGCAAATATCAAATCCGAACAAACAGAGGAATATCACAACAGACAACAGAAGAAATTTGGAGGACCGAGTCAACAAGTCAACCGTGCGATCTGGTGAAAAAAAAATCGCCTGCTGACGTCATCGCCTTGCGGCGGATCCACGGTCGTTGGTGGCTTAGGGCGGCGGTTCCGCGGTCATCTCAGCGGATCAAATCTCCAAACTTCCTCTGCGGTTCATTAAAAAAAATGTAAGTCTTCTGATCTCCTCCTCTGCAAATCTCTGATATCTCCTCTGAAAAATCTCCTGCAGGATTCTTTGCGCTTAAAAAATCTTCCCCCTTCTCAATAACAAATCTTGTGCAGGATTCTTTGCGCCGCGCATAAAATAAAAAGATTTGATTGTAAGTGATTTTTCTGTTTTGCATATCTTTAAACTGACTTTAAGGGGCTTTTGACCAATTCAAATTGGGTGGGGATTTCATCACCCTTCCCAGGACCCCAAAAATCACATAAGGCATTTGCATTGACCATATTTAATTAAAAAATACTAGACTCAGCCCTAAGGACTTCGAGCTCAATAGGACAGAGGACTAGTTATAGGTATCGACCGTTTATCCTAACCTGACTTTGCGGTGTCTAGGCAAGTGTGTCTAAGACAAGTGGTTACTTAATTAGGACCGCTACTTGTAGCGGGGAGTCTCCCACTTACCTGGCACTTACCTGGCCGCAATTGGCGGTGAAGAGGCGGTTTGAGGTCCTATTTCTAGCCCTTTGGAACAGTTAGGAGCTGTCTAGATGACCTAGATGACCCTAGATCTAGGCCTGATTGTGCATTTGTGGTTGATCGCATTTGTGTCAAAGTCTCTTTTCAAAAAAAAAATCTTTTTGCAAAATTTCCAGATAAAGAGAAAAAGGAAAAAGGAAAAATTTTTAACAACTTGCAAATTTTTGCCGCTAAGAAATCCTTGCACCACCCAACCTTCTTTCTTTCCCCTTTCTTCTATCATGGATACCCCACATCACAAATCTCTTGCCGAACTTTGGTATCCTGAACCTAACTTTATCTCGTACGTCAATTGTTTCGGTCGATTTAAGAAAGATCCCTCCGTACCCAAAATTTCTTTGAAAGATCAAATAGAAGCGTCTAGGAGAAACAGTTTGACTTTGCAACCCACTTTGTGTCAACCAAGTCAACCTTTACCACCTTCATATGTTGATACCACTTTTTCAAGTCCTGCTGTAACTCCTAAACCGATGTCCATTGCTGAGCATATTGCTCAATCTCGTAGCTGATCTTTCACCCCTCTCCACTCATCTAGTTCTAGAGATCCACAAGACTATTCACCTTTTTATCCACTTGTTGACCCTACCCCTGTCCAACCACCCATTTCCTACCAGTCCTACCCGACTTTCCCACCGTCATTAGACACTGTTTCTACACGGCCTTTTGGGAGTTTCACATATCCAAACAATTTCGAATCTTTTACCGAAACCCCCTTACCACCCAAGTCTAGTTTGGAAGAGTCGTTGGAGGCTTATATCTTAGCAACAAAAAAAATGATTAGGAATGTGGATGCGTCCGTTTCCGCCCTTATACAATCTAGTGAACCGGTAGCTAGTTTTCTACTAGTTTCAAATTTTTGAATGTATGAGGAAGCGGTTGGACAGAGGGAGAATTTGAGAGGAGCGAGTGAGTTCTACACATTCCCAAATCAGACCTATACTTACCCAATTGAAGCCCACAACTCCGGTTTTCCATCGATTGTCCCAAATAGTTCACCAGTTGAAAATAAAAGCGAGTTGTGTGATTTTGTAGTGCTTGATTTTCCAGATTGTGAAGAACTCCTTTCGAGTGAAACCACACTTAATCCTTTCGATCCTTACACCTCCAATCTAGAACCTAAATTGATAAGCATCCATGCTTTTGATGAGGTGTCAGAAAAAATTGATTTTCACTTGATTGAGGATATAGACGCCGGGAATATTTTGGATGATGAACCCATAGATTTGATTGAAATTTTATGTCCAACTCATCATCCCGAGTTATTAAATGTTTCTCCCGAACCTCATATGCGTCTTGATTTTGATGATAATGGCATGGACAGGCTAAATTTTGAGGAGAATTATGAGGATAGTATTGAGGAGAGTATTGAGGATAATATTGAGGTTGAACCATTTTTCTTTGATGTGTCGGATTTTCCAATTCATCCTCCTGACCTTTAACTGTTATATCACCCTCCCTCCTTTCCATCGTTCTGACCACGCACAAGATCACGCTTGAAGACTGTGAGCTTGAAAAATTTTCCTTTGAATCTGACACAGTTCTCCCAGCCGATAACACTTACGAGTGTTTCACTTTTTCGGACAATGTTGAAGACTCACCGCCCGAGTTTGAGTCCTTTGAATTTTCAGATGAGTTAGTTGAACCATCAGACTCGGTTGCTTACAGTCGTTTCGAACCATTGATGGAATCTTTCAAGTTCGAGACAGTTTACTACGGTGAGAATGAGAGTATCCCTAATTCACTCCCTTTCGTCTGTCCTATCATTCCGACCGTGCAAGAAACCGTTACGCTTTCATCTCCAATACCAAGTTCAACGAACTCATGCGTTCTTGCGAATCTTGAGGGATTTGACCCCATTTCACGACGAGTTGATAGATTAGCACAATCACTTTTAACACTTCGGTCATCATAAATTGCGCTAATTTACTCACTCGAGTTACACCCTCAAGATCGTACTCCACTTCTTTCTCTTTTCCGCCATTCTTCTCCTCCGCCGAGACCATATTCCACTCTTTTTCCCATTCGGTCTCGTGTGCTTCTCATTTCTTTTCTTTCCACTCCCTCCTTTCACCAACCCTACCATTATCACGATAAAATTTTTGAATGGTTGGTGCTAACCTTTGGCTTGTGTAAAGCCTTGTTTAGTTTGGGGAGGTCCTTGTTGTATATATGTATATATATTTTTTGTTTTCTTTTTCTATAAAAAAAATTCAAAACAATAAAAAAATTCAAAATTTTTTTTATAAAAAAATAAACAGGAGAGTGCCGACATTTTGACCCTCTTGGTGTGGCATGATAGTGAGGACACTGTCAAGTTTAAGTTTGGGGGTATGCTCGGTACGTTTTCTTCCTTCGCATTCATGTGTATATTTTTGCATTTGCATACTTATTTTAAAACCCATAAAAATTGAAAATTTTCAAAAATCATAAAAATTAATGTATTCAATTTTGGCCATATTTGATTTGAGTTTGACAAATAGGTCAACTGGCTAGGAACAACTAGATCTTAGACTTAGTAAATTAAAAACCCTAAAGATAACCTTCCTTAAAATTTAGCGGTAGAAAGTATATGTCTTTGTAGCTTATTTAGAAATAGGCAAATTTTGAGTTCACTTCTTGGGCTAAGTCAAAGCAAAGGAAAAGTATTGATATCTTTATTAAAGTGTAAGTTTGAAAAATAATTCCTAGTTTAAGTCTAGATTCTGAAAATGTATACCCTGCAATTTGCACAATCACGCACCTTGAAACTTGGAATAGTAGAAGAGACCTTGAAATGCTCTTGTCTAAAGCCCTTAGTACAATGAAAAAAAGAAAAAAAAGTGAATAAAGAAAAAAAAATGAACACTGGTTTTTATGATTACTTAAGGCTGCAAAAATAGAAAAATATTTAGCGAGGGTGCTTCATCACCTAGTGCCTTAGACCAACTGGTTTGGGAGCCACTGCTAAAAAGCCTTGGATGTTGCAAGAATAGGAAGTACGCTTTAATGTGCAAACACATCTTGTAATCGGTCGTTGGTACCTCAAGAAGTGTTAACGGTCGCATGAAAGATGTGTAAGCAAAATTCAATTAAAAATTCACCTACTAATAAGTACTTTGGACAACGGACAAGGGTATGATTGCCTGATTTGAATTTCCAAATGTAGGGGTGATTTATACACACACGTGGGGATATGTGATTGGAATTTAGATGAGAGAAAGGAGTGAAGAATAGAACTTGTATCTTTACTAGAGTTGATAGAAATTCCTAAGTGGAGATGGAACCCTAGAAGGAAAACTTAAGAGATGCCGAAAGCTAAGTAAGTCTATAGAACATATATAATCTTAAGTCAGATGATGAGGAAGTGTGAAGAATATGGATGGATAATTTGCAAGTCGAAGATAATAGAGTTCCTTGTTAGAAACCCTAATTGGAGAATTAAAGTCGAAAAAGACAAATTGATAGGATTTTGTGGGCAGTATCCGCTGAAAACCCTCAGGAGACAACACTCCTCCTACTAGGGACACCTAGAGGTTTAACGGCTTGCTGCACGTGCTCAGTGCAATCGCGTTTCCCTGCGAAAGTGCGGTTAGGTTTTTTGTCGAGAATAAAAAAATAAGTTTGCTCGAGAACGAACAAAAGATAAGTTTGGGGGTATTTGTTCATACCATAATATTGCATTATTATATTCCCCATTCTTATTCGTTTTATAAATAAACAGGTGCTTTTGACGCATGTCTGCTACATATTACAGGTTACAGGTTCTTGGAGCTAAAACAGTGAAAACAATGAAAAGACAATGAAAAAGTGAGACTACGAATGATAAATGGTGAAATCTTGATCGCGCCTACATTGTGAGGAACAATGAACAACAGTTCATCAAGTATAAAGGCAGCGACACGAAGAAACGGTAAAAAGTCCACTACAAATATTCACTGGGAGATCTGGAAAGAACCTTGAAGCCCAATTGAGAAAAGTACAGAAAAAATAAGAAGAATAAAATTGCCAGAGCCAGCCCAAGAAAGATGAAGGCCCAAGCCCACTGTTGGACCACGGAACCGCGGCCAAATAGGGCCTCGGGCCGCGGTTCCGCGGCCGTCCAAAGATCTTGATGGAAATAAATTTCACCATAATTTTAAGACGGCTTTAACTAGTCAACCTAGGGTTAGTTTGGTAAATGTAGACATGCGGGTCAATTGTAACCTAGGGTTTCTATGCCTTATAAATAGAAGCCCAAATCATTGTATTCTTTTCATGCCTCTTTATGCCTCTTTTCACTTCATAAATTCAGATCTGTACTGTGTTGATGTTTGGAGAGAGCCATCAATAAAAATTAGTAAGTTATTTTATTTTCATTGCCTTAGTTTACTTTTAATTTAGAATGTTCTTAAATTCCCTAATGAGCGAGTAGTCTCCTCGCTTGTTAGGGTTAGCTTTAGGGAAAGATTTGAGAGATGAGATCTCTCACCGCTTTCTTGCTCCATCACACATAAGAATTAGAACTCCATGCATACACTCACACACCGCTCCCTGCGGCACCCTATCCCTCGAGGTAACGGTGATACCGCAGTATAAAGGACCGGTTGCGCGTGTTTTCCATGGAGATTAGGGTAAGGATCGATAAAGGATGGACAAGAACCTAGAGGAAGAAACATCTTCCCAAATGATTCTAATCCACTTTATTGATAATTACCATAACACCTAATAGATCTATAATAGGGCATTGAAAGCGGTGAGGAAACCTTTAATCTCTCAACTTTTCCTAAACCTAACCCTAGCAAGACTTAGATCTAGATAATCTTAGTATAGATAGATTTAGTTTTTAGATTTAATAAATCAATCCGACTCCCATCGGAATTAACTCGTTTGAGCGATTAGGAAATTCACAACATCCCTGTGGACCGACCCGTACTAACCGGCTAGCTACCAAGCGACGCCGTTCTTGATTGCGGTTAATAGATATTTTTTGAGATCAATCAGTGGCCTCCCTGGCAGCCTCACCCCGGCGGCCACCCCAGCAACTTCCACCGGCAGCGCATTCTCGGAGAGAGGGTACTGGACCCGAAGCTCGCTATCGACGAACTCCGGCATCAACGCCTTGACGGCGTTGATTGTTCGATGTTTTATGCACTTTCGCTTTTGAAAGATGAATCAAAGAATATTAACCGCAATCAAGAACGGCGTCGCTTGGTAGCTAGCCGGTGAGTACGGGTCGGTCCACAGGGATTTTATGTATTTTCTATTTGTTCTAACGAGTTAATTCCAATTGGGGTTGGATTGATTATCACTAAAACTAAGGTTGATTTAGATTAGGATTAAAACCTTGCTAAGGTTAAGTTTAGGTTAAGTTTGGAAATTTAATATTCCTCACCACTTTCAATGCCATAATTATGATCTATTTAGGTGTTATGGTAATAATTAATAAAGTGGATTAGTACCATCGGGAAGAAACTAAGTTTCTTCCTCAAGGTCCTTGTCCGTCCTTTCTTAACTCTTACCCTAACCTACATGGAAAACATATATACCCGGTCTTTTAAACTATGGTATCACCGCTACCTTGTGAGATAGGGTGCCGTAGTGAGCGGTGTGTGTATGTATGCATGGAGTCCTATTAAAACGTATGATGCGCAAGAAAAGGGTGAGAGATTTTTATCTCTCAAACCTCTCATATTTCTAACCCTAACAAATGAGGAACTACTCACTCATTAGGGAATTGATAAAAAGAGACATTTTTGTTTGTGATTGTTTTTAATAACCTAAACTACGACAAATGAATAAAAGTGCTAAATTAATTAACTAGGGCAGATAATTAAAATTACTAAACTACGGCAGAAAAGAAATTAACTAGGGCAAGGTAAAAAAAACTACTTAATTTATTTGATGCTCTCTTCAAACATTTACAGCGAATTAAAATTCTGAAATAGATGAATAAAAAGAGGTATGCTCCAAAAAGAGCATTAGGGTTTCTATTTATAGATTATAGAAATTCTAGGGTTACATCTGATCTCTATCTGCATTTACAAAATTATCCTAAGAAGCCTAGTCAACGCACCGCTACGCGGAACCGCGGCCAAAAGCCATGTTTGGCCGCGGATCCGCGGCCATCTAGTGGGGTCTTTGGCTGGGTTTTTCTGGGGTTCTTTCTGTTGCTTTTTACTTGGTTTTTCTTCACTTGGTTCTTCAGAATGTCTTTTAGTCTCTTCCAGATTTCCACAATGCATAATGTAGTGGACTTTTACCCTTTGCTTCGTGTCGAAGTCTTAAACCTTGTACCGCCTTTGTGCTTTGTAAGATTGTCCATTGATCTTCGTATATTTTTCAAACTGTAGGCATGATCAAGATTCATCCATTTGTTGGTTGTAGTCTCACTTTTGTATCGTCTTTTCATCATTTTCACTGTTTTGTTCCGAGAACCTATAACCTGCAACTATATAGCAGATATGGATCAAAAGCACCTGTTTATTTGTAAAATGAATAAGAATGGGGAATATAATAATGCAAAATTATGATATGAACAAATACCCCCAAACTTATGTTTTGCTCGTCCTCGAGCAAAACTAGTTTTATTCTCGAAAAAGACCTAACCTCACTTTCGCAGGGAAACGCGATTGCACTGAGCTCGTGCAACGAGCCGTTAAACCTCTAGGTGTCCCTAGTAGGAGGAGTGTCGTCTCCTGAGAGTTTTCAGCGGATACTACCCACAAAATCCTATCAATTCGGCGTATTGACTTTTATTCTCCAATTCGGTTTTCTAACAAGAAATTCTATTCAACTCAGAAATTTTCAACCCATATTTTTCACGCTTCCTTATCATTTAACTTAAGATAGTATATGTTCTGTAAATTTATTTAGCTTTTAGTATCTTTTGAATTTTCCTTCTAAGGTTCCATCTCAACTTAGGAATTTTTATCATCTCTACTAAAGATCTAAGTCCTATTTTCCATTCCTATCTCTCATCTAAACCCCAATCATATACCCCTACATGTGTGTATGTATCACCCCTACACTTGGAAATTCAATTCAAGCTCTTATACTCTTGTCCATTGTCCAAATTACTTTTAGTTGGTGAATTTTTTTGATGAAATTGCTCACACATCCTTCATGCGACTGTTAATACTTCTTGAGGTACTAACGACCGATTACAAAATGTGTCTGCACATTAAGGCGTAATTCCTCGTCTTGTAATACCTAAGACTTTTAGCAGTAACTCCCAAACCAGTTGGTCTAAGACACTAGGTGATAAAGCGCCCTCGCTATATTTTTTTTTTTACGTAGTCTTAAGTAATTACAAAACCAGTGTTCATTTTTTTATATCTCTTTATTCACACTTGTATTTTTATTTTATTTCCCTTTATACTAAGGACTTTAGACAAATGCATTTCAAGGTCTCTTCTACTATTCCAAGTTTCAAGGTTCGTGTTTGTGCAATTTGTAGAGTATATATTTTCAGAATTTAGACTTAAAATTAGGAATTATTTTTCAGGCTTATACTTTAATAAAAATATCAATACTCTTCCCTTGTTTTGACTTAGCCCGAGAAGTGAACTCAAAATTTGCTTATTTCTAAGTAAACTACAAAGACATATATTTTCTACCGTTAAATTTTAAGAAAGGTTATTTTTAGGGTTTTTAAATTTACTAAGTCTAGGATTTAGTTGTTCCTAGCTAGTTAACCTTCTTGTCAAACTCAAGTCAATTATGGTCAAAATTGAATTTTTCAATTTTTATAATTTTTCATATTTTTTCAGTTTTTATTTGATTTTTATATTCTTCTATTTTTTTCTTTATTTTCATTTTTTATGATTTTTTTATATGGATAATGCAGAATTTAAACATGCAAATACAAAAATTTAAAAAGCATGCAATGCAAAAGATAACTATTTACAACCACCAACTCTCCCAAACTTATCAACAACAGTGCCCTCACTGCTCGGCCCCACGCCGCGCTCTTGAGCGTGAGCGAGAACGATCAGCCCTACCCAGCAGGGTTCGAATCCCCTGCTCCACCTCAGTCAACCGCCTATCATGCTCCCTCGATATCCCCCTCAACTCATCAATGCCCCTAACAGCTTTCCGCATCAAATATGCATGTTCTAAAGGAGTGAGTTCTCCTTCGTTCGCGGTCGAGCTAGAGCTAGGTGTTCGGGCGGGCACGTGCTCCGCCAGTTCAGTTCTCGACTACACATCCGTCAATCGTATATAAGACGTAGAAACGCCTTCAACAAGAGGCCTAACAGGTATGCCTCCAAGCATGTAAAATTCGAACTCCTCCACGGGGAGGAAATATCGACACAGTTGTGTAACAAGCATGGGACAAGGGTAATTTGCGGCTCTTTTGCCCGCACCAATAGAGTTCAGTAAAACCGTGCATATGTCAAAATGAGGGTTTCTTGTCATGAGGGTATGTATGATATGCAGTGAGGGTGTAAAAAATGTGGTGTTGTAGGAACTACCAAAAATATTGTTTTGTGCCCACCGGCACACAATTAAAACATTGGCGAAAAGGGTTTTCGCTTGGATCCCCTTCCGCGTTTCCCTTAAGCAATCGTTGCCCATCAAAGGCATGTAATCCTCAAATTGTAATGGTTGGTCATGAGCGAGTATCCGAGGGATTAATGTGACTTCATGTATGATGTCCCTATCGATGATAATTTCCCTATCACCCCACTGCAATTTTATAAAACCGAATTGGGTGAGACACCCATCTTCCACGCATTCGTAAAAACGAGTGACTAATTCCGGAAGTGCATAGGCGTTTGGGTGATTATATACCAAAAATTTCTAGCCCCTAGGTGCTATCTCGTTCGCAAAATAACTCTCATAGACATCGTGTGAAAAAATTTGTGAAAAGTCTCGTTCAAGTTGCATATTGGGTGCCATCAGGTAGCTACAGATCTAAAGATTTAAAAACAGAAAGGGTTTTTTAGAGAACTAACCTCCCCTGAAAAATTCAGGGGGTGAAGCGGCAGATCCGCGGCCGAAGCGCGGCCAGAGAGGGTTTCCTGCGGCGGAAGGGCGACGCGGCGACTGGATCTCGCTGCAGAATTTGAGTGCAGCGGCTAGGGTTTCTGAGGGATTCTTTTTGTTTAAGGTTTGTGAACAGAGAGGGTCGGGTTCTATATATAGGGGGTGATGGATATTTGCAAATAAACCCCTCTAAAAAGAGGAAATTATTTGCAAATAAAAATTTTATTTTAAAATCCGAAAATTTACAAAAAATACCCAAAAAAATACATTTTTTTTCAATTTTTATGTTTTTATGTTATTTTTGAAAACCAAATTATAAACCCCCCCCCCCCCAAACTTGAGTTAAACAATGTTACAAGTCAATGTCAAGCTTTGCAAAGATTAAAAGTCAACACCAACCATTTGAAGAATTTATCTGTATAACATATAGATCGGTGGAAGAACATGTTATAAAGATCCAAGAAGAAGTGGGTAAGAGATAAGTGGTGGTATGGAAAGTGTTTGCGTGAACGTGGATGTGAAGAGATAAGAGGTGATGATAAATAAAAACAAAAATGTGAATGATCATTTATGAGTGGAATATTGGCATTCTCGTATTTTATTAGAAGAAAAGATGGTGGTTCAACTTTTTGAGGTGGAGGTTGATTAACCACAAAATCCTCGAGGTGTTTCTGTAGATCCTTTACTGGCTTGGCATCATCCATCATATGTATATGATGTTCAATTATGAGGGGACTAATCTCCTTGATGTCCGCCATAGTCCAGCCAAAAACTTAACGGTTGTTTTGTAAGATCATTAAAAGGGCTTTCTCTTGCTCGAGAGCTAGAGATGCCAAGATGATAACAGGAAGGGTCTCATTCTCACCTAAGTGAGCGTATTTAAGATGAGACGGCAACAGCTTGAGTTCGAGTTTTGGAGGTGAAACAATTGAAGGTAAAATTGGTGAAACTGTCTCGAACTCGAAGGATTCCATCAATGGTTCAAAATGACTGTAAGCAACCGAGTCGAATGGTTCAACTAACTCATCCGAAAATTCATAGGACTCAAACTCGGGCGGTGAATCTTCAAAATCGTCCGAAAAAGAGAAACACTCGTAATCGTTTGTGCAAACTGTGTCAGATTCAAGAAGGAACGCACTAGTGGCGTCAAAACTGCTGTGATCGAACAGAAATTTTTCATGCTCACAGTCCTTCTGCGTGATTTCGTGGATCGAGCAAACATCATGTATAATAGCTTTAGGCACGGAGGGCAGACTTCCTATCTTGTAAATATTGAACTCACTTGACATCTTCCCGAAAGATAGAGTCATAGAGCCGTTCCGACAGTTGATTACAACATTGGAAGTAGCCAAAAATGGTCGACCGAGAATCACCGGAATTTGGTTCCATGGATTAGCCACAGGTTGTGTGTCCATAACAATGAAATCAACGGGGAATATGAAGTCCCTTACTTTGATCAACACATCCTCTAACTCACCCCTAGGATGGGTGATGGATCGATCAGCCATTTGGAGAGTACAATGAGTGGGTTTCAACTCTCCAACACCTAATTGCTCATAAACAGAGTAGGGAAGCAGGTTAACACTGGAACTAAGATCTAAAAGTGCTCGATTGATGTTCTTATCCCCAATTGTTATTGAAATTGTAGGACAGCCAGGGTCCTTCCGTTTTTGGGGCAAGGGTTGAGCTTGGGTAATAGCATTGCTCACGGCACTAGCTACGAGCACTTTCTTGGGTATCCAAGACTTTCTCTTCGTGGTGCATAAGCCCTTTAAGATTTTCACGTAAGAAGGGATTTGTTGGATTGCATCTAAGAGATATGTTAATGCTAACCTGCTTGAATAACTTCACAATCTTCTCCATTTGGGGAGTTGGTTTATTGGATCTCAACCTGTTTGGAAATGGAATATTTTGAAAATTTGTTGAGTCCAATGTTTGTGGAGTAGATTGCGGAGTTGGAACGGATCCCAGTGTTGGTGTGTTCGTGAAGTGAGATGTGGGTCCGTTCGAATTAGAAGAAGTAGAGCCTTGTGGAGAATGAAGAACAGGCTCTGACGAAGAAGATGAAGATGAAGAAGAATATGAAGAAGATGAAGAAGAAGCACTGGCAGGGGTGTCATCACTATTACCCACGTTATTGTGCAACAGTCTTCCAGATCTCAACGTGGTCACAGCATTTACATTATGATTTTGTTGTTCATAAGTAACATGTGCGTTGTGTGTGTGACCGGGATTTGGCAATGGTTGAGATGGAAGCTTTCCCTTTTCTCGCTCGCTCAACGCAGCATTTAGTTGTGCAATTTGGGCCTCGATTGATTTGATACTTTGATCATGTGAAGCACTGTTTTGCACCAAAGACTGAATGGAAGTCTCCAACCTTGCTGCGGATTGTGTAGATTGTTTTAAAAATGCATCTAGACTTCGTTCTAGCGAGGAAACCTTATCGTTATTTTGTTGAACAAAATTGTTTTGAGGATAAGAGTTGTTGGGTACAAAATTGTTCATATGGTTTGGATAAGGTTGGGGTTGGAAAGGTTGCTGGTATTGAGTTTGTTGAGGTGCTTGTTGTTGTGGATGAGGAGGCCTTTGAAAGTTGTTATTGCCTTGAAATTGTTGATTTTGATTCCAAGTAAAATTTGGGTGGCTCCTCCAATCAGGATTATAAGTCGAAGAGTAAGGATCATTTCTTTGTCTTTGCTGAAAGGTAGCATTGACTTGATTTTGTCCTTGAGCAGGTAGATTGTAAGGACACTCTTCAGTAAGATGGGATGGATCCGAACAAAAAGCACAAACAGTGCTTGAGGGTAAAGCAGGGGCAGGAGAAGGCGATGAGAATTTGCTCTCAATTGCTTCTAGCTTATTCGTAAGTGCGGCCATTTCGGCCTTCATTGCAATCAACATATATAGTTGATGTATGCCTGCCCTAGACTGACCTGATGAAGTAGATGAGGTGGTCTTAGTGCTTTCCCACTGAAGTGTTTGTTCAGCAAGATCGTCGAGAAACTGCCAAGCTTCCTCGCTTGATTTTGTTAGAAAGTGATCTTAACAAATGGTTCCCAACAACTACTTAGTTGCTGGGTTCAGTCCTCCGTATAAAGTTTGGCAAAGTTGCCAATTCTCGATACCGTGGTGAGAGCATTGAACAAGTAGGTGTTTAAATCTTACAAAACACTTCCAAAAAGGTTCGGAAGGAAGCTGGGAAAATTGAATAATAGCATTGCTAATTCTCGTGGTCTTGTGATGTGGGTAAAACTTTTTTAGAAAAGCTTTAACAAACTCTTCCTAATTTTTAATCGAGTGTGATGCTGTGCTATATAACCATTTCTCGGCTAGGTCACATAAGGTGAATGGAATGACACGTAGCCTTATAGTATCATCTGAAAGTTGTGTGATCTTCATCATTGCGCAAACATTCTGGAATTTGTTTATGAAGATACAAGCATCTTCGGATTCCAGTCCGTGAAATTTGGGCAACATGTCGATGAAGTGGGGTTTAATCTCAAAGTTATCCCCATTGGCCGGTGGAAGTGAAAGACAAGTGGGTAAGGCGGTGCGGATAGGGTAGAAAAGATTCTGGAGCGTGATTCGTTGGGGCGTTTCAACAGGTGGGTGTTGTGGGTTATTCGCTCCTAGTGGAGATGGAATCAGTCCCGCGGGTAAGGGGTTGTTAGGATTGAATCCCGACATCTCCTTAGAAGACGAAGAATATGAAGCTGAAGGTAAAGAAGTGGAAGGAATTTCGACTTCGGAGTCGAAAGCGTCGTCAGTAGGTACTAACGAGACACAGACTAAACGAGCGCTAGTGTCCCTAGTCCAACCGGACATACACTAAAGAGGTGTAGTGTGGTCAAACGGTGAAAACAGAAGGTGGGGGTAAGAAAATGTCAATGAGAGGAAGTGGGTGTAAGCGGGGTGCAAATGGATTTCTTAGCGACAAGTGGCAAGTTTTTGTAAAAAAATTTCCTTTTTGTGTTTTTTTTTATAAGGAGCTTTTTGCAAAAAGATTTTCAATAAAAATCTTAGACACACATTCAATCACTCACAAAATGCACAATCAAGCCTAGATCTAAGGCCACCTAGGTCAACTAGACTGCTCCTAACTGTTCCAAAGGGCAAGCTGTGAGGACCTCAAATCGCCTCTTCACCGCTAATTGTGGCCAGGTAAGCACAAGTAGAGAAAGGAGGGATCCACTCACGAATCACCGTGAGACGGGCCTTTTAAAGTTACCTTTCCCCACTGTTCCCCTCCGAATGGCGTCGCGACGAGAGAACGTCTTGCCTGAGATTTGGGGCAGATGCTATTTGGTTTTATCCGTCCACCTTTTCGAAGATGCCAAGTTGATTTATGACACCGTGTATCGAAGGTTTAGACGGATGTGGCCGATGTAGCAGACTTCGTCAGATTCCCCCTCACTTGAGGGTTTTTTGATTGTGGGGACGCTCTTCCCTGCAGGCGTAAGCCCCTGCAGTTAATAACGCTACCGCATCGCGGTAACAACTTTCTCCTTCTCCAGAATTTCACTACGTGTCATGGGTGGTTGTTTTGTTTGTGGTTGCCCATGGATTGTATACGGAGACTAATTTATATCGTCGCCCGTAGGACGTGAATTGGTCCAAATCCGTATTTTCTTAGATTTAGGTTTGGGGTTTTGGTTTAAGGATACGTTAGCCATATTTGGGGCTAAGATCAACTTAAACGTTTGTTAAGGATACGTTAGTCCATTTTGAGACTAAGATCAACTTAACAGGATCATTTAGATCGGACAAAAGAGCATTTGGGGCCTCTATTGTTCCAGTTTAAGGACATAGTGGTCCATTGTTCCCATTTTGGGGACGCATATTGGTTTAAGGACGCATTAGTCCATGAGTTTAAGGACCCCACAGTCCGTATTACCAGTTTAGGGACATGGTGGTCCATTGTTCCCATTTTGAGGACAAATATTGGTTTAAGGACGCATTAGTCCATGAGTTTAAGGACCCCACAGTCCGTATTACCAGTTTAGAGACATGGTGGTCCATCGCCAGTTTAAGGACATGGTGGTCCATCATTCCCATTGTGGGGACGAATGTTGGTTTAAGGACGCATTAGTCCATGAGTTTAAGGACCCCACAGTCCGTATTACCAGTTTAGGGACATGGTGGTCCATCGCCAGTTTAAGGACATGGTGGTCCAACATTCCCATTTTGGGGATGGATGTTGGTTTAAGGACGCATTAGTCCATGAGTTTAAGGACCCCACAGTCCGTATTACCAGTTTAGGAACATGGTGGTCCATCGCCAGTTTAAGGACATGGTGGTCCATCGCCGGTTTAAGGACATGGTGGTCCATCATTCCCATTTTGGGGACGGATATTGGTTTAAGGACGCATTAGTCCATGAGTTTAAGGACCCCACAGTCTGTAGCAATGTGTGGTTGTCGGGACCCGTCACCTCTCTAACGACGTTGAAGGATTACAATGAAAAATATCAGAGGAGTTCAGAGATGTACCCTTGAACCGGGTGTAAATTGATTTGGGAGAGCAGCTGTGCTCAGTTCAATTTAATTTGAGGACTTATAGCCAGAATTGGGCTAAGTCCAGTTGAGCATATTCAACATTTTATGTGTGTTTGGCCTGTCAGGCCTTTATTTGGCTCTGCCCTTATTTAATAATGCATAGCATTTGTTTTGGTCTACTGGCCCTTTTAATTGGGTTCTGCCCTTTTTTTTAATAATGCACTGCATTTTGTTTGGTCTGATAGACCTTTTAATTGGGCTCTGCCCTTTTTTAATAATGCACTGCATTTAACAGTCTGACAGCGCGCCACGTGGCCTGTCAGGCGCTCTGCGCCAATTGAAGAGCGCAAGGCGCTAGTGCACGTGGAGATGGCACGTGTCACGCTCTGGTGAGCGCAAGTCTGTTAGCGCAGTGCGCTGCGCTAGCGTGCTGCGCAAGTGCGTTGCTGACACGTGTCGCGCTCTACTGAGCGCAAGTCTGTTAGCGCAGTGTGCTGCGCCAGTGCGCTGCGCTAGTGCGCTGCTGACACGTGGCGCGCTCTGGTGACTTACGCCAATCCAAGAGCGCAACAGCGCAAATTAGGAGTGCAGAGCACTGTACAATAGCGCAGAGCGCATCTTAATCAAATTTAGATCAAGAAAACAAGTTTTTCTTGTTCCAAAGAGGTTCTACCTCAAATTTCAAGAACTAGTGGTTCATCAAAAGGCAATGCCTTTATATAGATCAAATGATCTAGGAATGAAGTAAATTACTTCTTTTTTTATTAATTTTTTTTTTGGAGATCTTGATATTGTTCTTAGATCTTTGATCTTTTTAGAAGAAATTCTTCTTTTTATTCTAAGGTTTACCTTTTTTCTTTCTCTTTGAATTCTTCTCAAAGTTTTTAGAGAGGTTCTATATCTCTATCTCTGTATATGTTTTAGACTTGGAGTCTAGGGGCCTTTATATAGTGCCAATTGATTTGTTAAATCAGTTAAAGAGATCTTTCTCTGAGTGATTTAGGGATGTTTCCCCACCGTTGGATCTTTGATCCAAGGGCTTCTGTTTTACAGAAGGTAATCTTCTTGTTTTTAACAAGATTGGAAAGATCTTTCCAAAATTTTATTGTTTAAATTCTGGCACAGTTGGCGCAAGCGCACCTGCGCTGACACGTGTCGCGCAGCGCAGAGCGCAAATCAACTGAAGCGTTGCTTCCTTTATTTTTATTTTAAAATAGAGCCTTGCTCTGATTGGGTGCGCTGTCTTGAGCGCAGTGCTGGCGTGCCAACTTTTGACACGTGGCGCGCTGCGCGCAGCGCAAGGAATCTGAAGCGTTGCTTCAATTTTTGAATTTTTGAAATTCAAACAGAGCTTTGCTCTGATTGGGGGAAGCAAATGCCCCCCCACCGTTGCGCTCACGTGGCGCACACGTGAGTGCAGCGGTGGCAAGATCCCAACCGTCAGATCAACTCAGGAGTTGAAGGGGCGCTTAAGCGCTTATAAATAGGACCCTTGGTCCTCCTCAGATGATTATCATCTTCAAGAATTCTTATTCTCATAACTTTATAGCCTTGCTCTTGCTTTCAAGAATCTTAAGAGTTAAACTCTAGAAAACTTTTAGGTAAAATTAACTTAAATTAAATTAAATTAATTTTAATTGACAGAGCCTTGCTCTCATAGATCTTTGATCTCAAGAAAACCCCTTTGGAGTTTCACCAACAGAGCCTTGCTCTCAAGAATCCATAGATCTAAAGAGATCTTGTTTCAGGGTTTTTAACCCATGAACGGAGTTTTGCTCATGGACAAAATATAAATCTTTTTGATCTAAAAATGAAGAACTCTTAAGAGTTTTCATGGATCTTTTAAGATCCCAAATTTTTAAATTTTTCAGGAATTAATTTTCCTTTGATGGATTTTTCCATCCTTATTATAGAGTTAGGCTCTTTTAATCTTTTAAGGAATTTTATTCCCTTGAGACCAGAGTTTGACAAGTGTCACTCTGTGACAGAGCTTTGCTCTGAAAGGGAGATTTCCTCCTTGTCTCTAGGGATTTCTCATTTAATGAGAATATTCTTTTGGGGATCTCCTCATTAATTGACAGTCTTATCCAATGATGGGGGCCGTCTTATTAACTGATGCATTGTCATCTAGATTTTGTGGGTCCCCTTTTGGTCCCCTTTCCACTGCATTGCAGTGTGGTATAGCTTTTAAAGTTTCAAGTGTCAGAAATTAAAAATTATAATACTGACAGTTGATCCCCGTCCCTCTTCTTTTTGCAGGCAACATGTCTTTCGATACCTCGTTCCCATTCGTTCGCTCAAAGGGAGGATTCCCTGGAGCACTTGTAGACCGGGAGGTCCTAGCTTTGATCAGAGATCACGATCCGGAATATAAGAATCTTCACCTTTGGGGGTCATGGTACAATCAGATTATCAGGGGTCGACAAAGCTTTTCATGCGCAGTACCATCAGAACCCATTATGGCGATCCATTATGCCAACTCACCCCCGGTGAAGTATGCCGTGGAGATGGTCGATTGGACTTCAGATGGCCTTCTTCATCCCGCTATAGCTGCAATTCCCGTTCATCCTCCCATGGTTTTGGATATCTTGGGACGCCATATTTGTCAAGGCGAGGCGCGACCCTGGGGGCAACCATATAATATAGGTCTGATCCCCCGTCATCCGATCGGTTATCTGCCGTGGGCTCGCTACATCTTATCAGCGAAGAAGTCGCAGTTGATGAGGCTTGGGTTGTACACCGCTGTTTATGCTTCTCTCTTCCAATATCATACGCTTCCTACCTGGTGGGTTAAGGCTTTTTTGGAGCAATGGAATATCCCTACTCACACTTTCCTCGCATTGGACCGGGAAGTGTCGATTTCTTTAGAGGAGTTCACAGAAGTCTCCGGCTTACCGGTCATAGGGGAGCATTACGAGGAGCTGCTTCCCACGGACGAATATGTCTTCGGTGCTAAGCCAGTGATAATAGGCCTCACTCCGGTGAATGCCGTTCAACACCAATTCCCCGGTTTGATCAAAGTGTTGAACATCTATGAGAGCCTTTTTATCGAATCTGGGAGCCGCGGGGTCAGTTTCGAGGATTTCATCGCTCGTTTCCTTCACCCAAACATCCTCTCGACGGAAGCTGCTAAGTTTGCCACGCTTGATGACCCTTTCGGTTTAGGTTTGGATAACCTGCCTGCGAAGGAGGTAGATCAAAATGGTTTCTTCCTTCCTAACTCCCCGGTTGTCCCTTTTGCGGAGGTTGCAGTCCCTGGGATGGATGAGGAAGCGTTCTTCTTAGGATTTCTTGGGCTATGGCTGAGTTGGTTTGCGCTCCCGATGCATCTTCGCCATATGAGGCCATCTGTCTTTTACCCAGCTCACCGGATGACCATCAGGGTAAAAGTGGCCGTCGGGATCGCCGTCTTAGCCCACCTGTATCATGGCCTCAGCCAAGCGGCGGATGCTATTGTACCTGGAGTACCGCACATGATCTTCTCGATGCATTACTTCATGTCATGGCTTGAGCTACATGCACTTGGCATTTTTAGTATACACAAAAGGCCTTCGTTCTATGACAGGTGCAGCTTCCCTCGGATTATGGGATTGGTCGGCGCCTCCATTGTGAATCTGTCGCCACGGAATGCCAGAGGTTTGCTCCTTCACCCCCGCACAGTTGGAGACGGGATGTCCTTCACTGACAAAGTGTTAACCATTGGAAAGGCGTCTACTACCACAGTGCGGCCATTGCAAGATATTTTCAAAAATGGGGCCTCAGTTCTGACAGCCCGGGAGACCCTCCATTTGTATTCTATCAGACCGGGTTTCCTGGTGTTTAGGCAAAATGATGCGGCGCTTTTCATGAGATACAACCCGCATCGTTTTGCCCAGCAACTGAGCTATAATCAAGGAGTGCCGTTGGAGGCTTTCCTGCTGGAACCTGCTGCCACTGAAGAAGGGATGCGGAGCGCGTTGCATCACTTCATGCATCTGAATACGGGCTCTCATTTTTTCATCAGCGAGCCGACTTGCGTCCCACAGATCCTTAATACATATACGGCGTGGTACCAGCATTCGACGGGTGCCGTTATTAAGGAAGAAAGGCGATTGTTGGTTGACCACAAGGGCGCGCCTCTCGGCAGCGACCGCAAAGCTCCCCTGAGGCCAAGGATCTCTGTCGTTCCTCCGCTGAGAGATGCTGGAGCTGAACCACCGCGCGTGCTGAGCCCTCCGCGCGTATTGCCGCCTCGTGATACCGTGGACGCGCCCCCAGTGCCCCGTGCTCCAGTGGAGACAGTGAATGTAGTTTCACCCGAGTCTGGCGTGGGCTCGAACATCGGAACCCGCCGTCCTAAGGTACCTGCAAAGTGTAAAATGATTTTGGCGGCGACCGGGGTCCGCGCACAGAAGAGGAAGAAGAAGTCCGTTCTTTCTCTTGATGCCATCCTTGGCTTAGAGCCTCAGGCCCCTCTCACCGAAGGCCTAAGCGAGTACGGAAGCAACGAGGGTTTCTTCGTAGATCCAGCAGACACCGATATGGCGGCCGCCATCGCGGCTTCTGAGCGATCGGCAAGGCTCGAAGCGTGGTTGGCCAAACTCGCGCAATCGGGTAATCACTAGTTGCATTTTTCGTCATTTTTTTGTACTTTTATCATTGTCTTTGACTAACGCTTTTCCTTTTTAAACAGGCGTTTCTACCGAAGAAGCCATCGCTGCTTCCCTGAAAACCTTCCAGGAGGAAGAGATGAAACGCATTCTATCGGGTGTTGGTGTGTCTCAGCTCACTGAGTTTTTATTCTCCTTTTTATGGCCAATCTAATCTTTTCTTTGTCTTTTTGCAGGGGCCGCGGGATCTTCTGTGCAAGCCAATGCGGGGATCAAAGTTTTGACTTTGTTGGCAACCAAATCCATGATTTGATCTTGAGTTAGCGGGTTGCTGTCATCGGCCACCAAGACATTTCCCGAAATAGGATGCGGTCCGCCCACCTTTGGATTTGAGGGGATAGGCGTCGGCTGTCTTAGGACACCGTTTCCTGGTTCACGAGCAGAGCCCTGTGCTTGATTGGGCGGCTGAGAGGCAAGTTGGGCCGTAAGCCATAAGACGACATTTATCAAGTCGTCGATCTTTGAGTAGAGCTTGGCCATCTCCTTGTCTTTACTTCTGAGCTGTTTTTGGAGCTCTTGGAGAAGTTGCTGCTCTGCAGTTTTAGGATGAAAAGTTGGCTCATCTTCGCTTTCCGAGCCCGACTCCTCATGAACTGAGGGCTCTCTCTGCTTATCAGCCTCACTGGGAGGATTTTCATCACCCTCCGGAGGATGCTGGTCTTGAGAAGTGACAGCTATATTCACACCAGGTTGGATTTGAGATGCAGTGGCCCCATCCTTGCTTTTGCTGCGAAGGTTGTCGCTGGGACGCGTGCCCACCATGTAGACGGCGTGGATAACACATTTAGCCATCCTTTCATCACTGGCAGCTGGTTTCGCGGAGCGGTCCGAGCTTTGTAAATTTACAAATTTTAACATGGCCGGAGACCTAGCCCTTTTGTTGGCTCCGTACCTGAGCCGCTTCTGCCTCAGCTTCTCTGCCTTGAGCGCTTGGCAGGCTTCTGCTCTCCGGGAAGCCGCCATAGGCTGAGTGATGAGGAGCTTAGAGAAGATACCCAATTGAGCAGTTGTCAGGGGCATCGCCGGAGCTTGCTCGAGACGCCCTGTTGCTTTGTTGGTGTTGATGGCCTTACCCCGAGCTGGGGCCAAGGAGAGCCGTTCAAACACCGACTTGCGTTTGAGTTGGGGGGCTTTCGAAACCACCACATTTGGCCTCTTGCTTTTCGAGACCGTTTTGTCTGTCACCGGGGCTTGAGGTGCAGGGATGGCATTAGCCGAGACAAACAGAATAGACCCGAATTGTAGCAGCGGTTCTTCCCACTGTCGTCCGAGACTTGCCGGGAGGACCGTCCTGGAGTCCATTTTCATCGTGTATGAGATGGGAGCTGAGTTCATCTTTGGAGACATTGTTGAAAAGTGATTGCTTAAAAACCTGCATGAAAAAGCATTATTTTAGTATAAATATAGAAATGTATATCGATTGAGTTCGCATGAACGTTTAACCCGAAATATGGGAGGAGAGAAAAGTCCCATCAGGCGTGCCAGAATCTGTAGGGTGTTTTTCGTCACCCCATTGAGATGGGAATACGAGCGCGCTTGTCAGGCGTACTATAGATTCCCCCTACCTAGAGTAGGCGGGGGTTTAATGATTGTGGGGATCCGAATCTCCGGTATCTGCCGTTAATTACCCCTCACCTTTGGAGCGAGAGAACCTTCGATTGACGGGTTAAACTAGTTATGTGAACTCAATGTGCAGTGTACGTGTGTTTTGTTTTGGAGGGGGCTTGGATATATCGGGGGGCCCACAGAGTTTTTACGGGGGTCCCGCTATCCGGATAGCGGGCTGGGGGTCAGGGGGGCGAGCAGCCCCCTTGCGGGGTGCGAGGCAGCGCCCCGGCCCAAATTTTTTTTGAGGGGGATAGTGTTGTAGAGTGTGTGTGTGTATATGTATACATATGTGTATATATATATATATATATAAAAGGGGGGAAAGGCATCCAAAGGATGCGTGGGGCCAGCGCCAACGCTTTGAGCGCAAGAGCGCTAGCGCATAACGTGTTAGCACGTGGGCGCTCGGGCACTAGCGCTCTGAGCGCAAGAGCGCTAGCGCGCCACGTGTCAGCACGTGGGCGCTCGGGCGCTAGCGCTTTGGGCGCTCTTGCGCTCCGTTTTGAGCGCTAGCGCACCATGTGTCAGCACGTAGGCGCTCGGGCGCTACGTTTTGGGCGCTAGCGCTCTGAGCGCAAGAGCGCTAGCGCACCACGTGTCGGCACATGGGCGTTCGGACGCTAGCGCTCCGAGCGCTAGCGCACAACGTGTCAGCACGTGGGCGCTCGGGAGCTAGCACTTTGGGCGCTAGCGCAAGAGTGCCAGCGTGCCACGTGTCAGCACGTGGGCGCTCAAGCAGCAAAAGGGACTTGGTCCCTGCAATGGGAGTTGTACTCCCAGAAAGGAGCACTTATTATTCTGTGTGTGTGTGTGTGTGTGTGTGTGTGTGTGTGAGGAGTTAAACTCCTAGGATGTTTTGAAGCTGATGAAGGACTTCTCCCCTTGAGCCCTATTTCTTCCCCAAAGTGGGGTTTCTGGAGATGGGTCTCCTTCTTCTTCCTTTGTTGGCCAGATCTTGAAGATCAAGAAGTAGGAGATTTTAAAAATCTCTCCTTTTTGAGATCTGATAGGAGATCTGAGTTCCCCTTTGTGGTTTTTGGGGTGGAAAACTACTTAGTTTTGGAAAAGAAAGAGTAAAACTCTTAATTTAATTCAAAAGAAACGAGAAGGTTTAGAACCTTGGAGAAGGAGCAGGAGGCATAAAGAACCCTAGTTTTTTAGGGGAATGAAAAAGTATATTATATATTTTCATCATGGTGCCTTATATAGGCTTGCATATTTACATATAGCCCCTTGGGCTTTTCAAAATGGCATTTTTCCTATCTCATGGCTCATGTGCCATTTCTTTTTGCACATAAGCCATGGGTTTACAAAAATTTGGCTTTATACCCATTTTGTTTACATTCATGCGTAAAAAATCACATAAAAATTATGTATTACATGATTTTGTTGTTGGCATGGGGAGGCTTGGCCGCGGGCTCGGCTTGGGCGTAGGCCTGCTTGACCTGGGCTTGGGCCCACCTGACTTGGGGTTGACCTTGACTTTGATTTGGTCAACCGGAGTGTAATTTTCGACCCCAACAGCATGCTCCAAAAAGAGCATTAGGGTTTTTATTTATAGATTATAAAAACCCTAGGGTTACATCTGATCCCTATCTGCATTTACAAAATTACCCTAAGAAGCCTAGTCAACGCACCGACACGTGCTTATCATGGCCGCGGAACCGCGGCCAAAAGCCATGTTTGGCTGCGGATCCGCAGCCATCTAGTGGGGTCTTTGGCTGGGTTTTTCTGGGGTTCTTTCTGTTGCTTGTTACTTAGCTTTTCTTCACTTAGTTCTTCAGAATGTCTTCTAGTCTCTTCCAGATTTCCACAGTGCATAATGTAGTGGACTTTTACCCTTTGTTTCGTGTCGAAATCTTGAATCTTGTACTGCCTTTGTGCTTTGTGAGATTGTATATTGATCTTCGTGTATTCTTCAAACTGTTGGCATGATCAAGATTCATCCATTTATTGGTCGTAGTCTCACTTTTGTATCGTCTTTTCATCATTTTCACTGTTTTGTTCCGAGAACCTGTAATCTGCAACTATATAGCAGACATGGATCAAAAGCACCTGTTTATTTGTAAAATGAATAAGAATGGGGAATATAATAATGCAAAATTATGATATGAACAGGCGTCGAGAGCTTGGTGCCAAACGATGGCCGAGGCTTCGACGAGGTCAGCATAGAACTGGTCCGACGCTTTATACCTTTTCACGGACTTCACCGCCCGGACCTCAGCAGGCTTTATGGCCTCGAGCGCCACCCGGGCTTCTTTCTTGCTGACGTCCCTCGACTTCTTCATTGCGTTATAGAGGTTACCAACCTCCTCCAACTTGGTCTGGATAGCCCGGTTGGATTCACTCAGAAGTCGGTGAGATTCCTTATACTTGGAGTTCGTCAGCTCCTCGGCGACCACCCGGGTTTCGAGGGCGGCTATCTTCTCTTCCGCTTGTTGCAACCGAAGGCACAGATCCTCCTCCCGTGAGGACGATTCGCCCGCCTTCTTCATGGCCGGGGCTTTCTTCTCGGATTCCATATTTATAATGAGGGTGCGGTGGTGGAGGACCTAAGGAAAAGCAGCAAAAGGAGTTAGAAACGTTCAGACTGAAAAAAAAATATGCTTAAGAAGATTTTTAAAGGAAAACGGATACCGACCTGAACTGTCTCTTGAGTGATGGCGGCCGCCGGGCCTTCAGGGCCCCCCGGGGAATCTTGCCCCCAGCTGCTTGCTCCATATCAAAGAGTAAGCTATCGGCGACGGAGATCCCCGAGGGCACCTCGAAGCAGAAGTCCCCCTCCTGCATTGGGATCCCGGTAGAAGGAGGCTCCCAAGAAATCGTCCTTCTGTGCCTTTTTAGGGGGCGTCGGTGGGCTCGGCCTCCTCCTCCTCCCTCGCCTGGGGCGCCGAATCCCGCACATGCTTCTGGCCCCCCGTCCCCGGCACTCTTCGGGGACTCGGGGTGACACAGCTGAAGACTTGCTCTGCGGGGCAGGCCTCGGGGCCGAGCTCGGACCCGGTCGAGCCGAGCTTCCGCCCCCGGTCTTCTTTTGGGTCTTCGCGTCCATGGCAGCTAAGAACCTGGATCGGTCCATTTGCTCTGCAAAAAAGGAGGAATACACAAAGAGAGTTAGTGATGCTGAAAAGGGCAAAGAAAATTTATCAAAGTCTAAATAGATCGTCTACGGCTCTAACTTACCCAAAAAGCGCGCAGTGTTGAACCCAGCCTAGCTTAGGGCCTGCTCAGAAAGCAGGACGTCGGCCCGCTGGATCGGCTCCCACAAAGACACCACCCTTGCCTCGGGTGAATATGACTGTTTCGCCATCGGGCAGTCGGCTATGTGCCACTGTGTAGGCACAGGCCAATCCTCGCCCTCGGGTGACCCGACGAAAATTAACTTCTCCTTCAATTCATGGATGGAAGAAGTGACGGCTACCACACCCGACCCGGCCGCACCCGCCCCTACGTTTTTTGAAGGAAAAGTACACCCAGCTCGGCTCATCCTTGCGGGTGTCAGGGTGATTCTTATAACAGAGGAAGGAAACGAGAAGGGTCAAACTAAAATGGATATTTTCAAGTTTCAACTGGACCAGAAACCCGAGGAGGATTCTCTACGAGTTCGGCGCTAGCTGGCCCGGAGCAAGATGGAAGCAGCGAAGCACCCCACACACCTCGGCTGTGAAGGGCAGACACATTCTGGCCCGGAATGCTTCCAAATATAGAGCAATCTCCTTACCCTGCACCTGGTCCGTCCGCTCACCCTCTCTAGCTAAGCGAAGCGAATAGTTTGAGGGAATATAGAATCGAGCCCGAATCTCGGTAAGCTCGTCCGCATTCTTCAAAACAGAGAACGCATCGCGGGCGTTCCCGATGTGCGCCTTAGGCGCCCTTGTCGCCACCCAATGGCGAACGACACGGGCAGCCCTAGCTTTAGGGGGAGAGCCTGACACAGACAACGCGGCAGAAAAACCTTCTCGACTTTCTGAAGCCGAGGAGGAGGAAGACCTGCTGGACTCGGGTTCAACAACCGGAGCCTCATCGTCTGACTCAACCTTAACTATCTCTACCGACTCCTCAGATGAAGATATCTAACTTGATTCAAGGGAATGGGCTCGTCGAGAAAAATCACGGGTAATCCGATCTAAAAGGAAGGAGCGCCGAGCAATCTTCGACAACGAAAGAAAATTATGGCGGAAGTGTTAGCCCTGGAGGGGTCCCCTCCTATTTATACACCCCAAAGAAAGCATCCGACGGCCCAGATCGACTCCGCCAAAACGAAATGTCGCGCCTGCCAGCCGTCAGAGTTCCACGTGGCGATCGGCCATTGGGGGCGTCCCTTCGGTTGCAGGTGACAACGACAGCCTGTCGCGTCTGCCAACCGACGCTCGATACGTGGCCCGTATTCCAACTGGTGACCGACTGAAACGGCGCCACCTCTTTAAACCGCGACCATTTCATTTGATCCGTTGACGCCATCGGAGATACGCGCGAAGATTCAGGCACGCAACGAGGCGACATGTGGGCCTAAAAGATCGAAATGAACCGACCGCCAAACGCCGTGTCGTTCCCAGGCGATCCGCGTTACGATTCCTCAGCCCTAAATTGAGCAGAAGAAAGACCGAGCAGACCACTCTCGATCCAACCCTTGGATACGTCGGAACGAGAATGGGGGCTAATGATGATGCTCATAAGTGGTGTCTCCTCGAATTATGACACATGGCGGATGATGTGTCCCGAAGGCTACGGAGGTGGGATAAATGAGTTACATTATGAGGATTCCTCGGTCTTCGTCTCGAGAAACGTGTTCGACGTTCCAGGAGACCTCCCTAAATACATTCCACATTCACTTGGGAATCTACCAACAACTCGCCTCCGAGCTATCTCAGTCTTCTTGCTCGTCTCCGAGCATCCGACGTGCCGAGCCTCCGAGCCTCCTCGGCTTCCAGACTCGTCTTCGAGCCTCCGACATTCCGAGCTTCCTCGGCTTCCCCCGATCTACCGGGAGCGCAAACCCCATGCGCCCCGCAACGGCTCCACGTATATCTCCAGGGCGAGATATTCGCCTCCCTACGTCCCACGTCCCACGCTACCGCATCCCTTCATTAATGGGCGCATCCCGCCATTCAAAGCGAGAATAACGCTAGGGCGTAACTGACGGCGGTGATCTCGTGCCCGCTTGCTCCACGCGATCCCTATATAAACCCCACTCTCAGACGACTCAGATAACTCAAATTATCTCAATACGCCGCTACTCTGCTCCTATTCCTCGGCTCTAACTTGATCGTCGGAGGGTCTTACGGTGGTCATCCATCCCGGGACTTCTTTGCAGGTAGCCCGGCGTTCAACACCAACCCATTGAGATCCACATCCAAAAACTCCAAAACCAAATCACAGCCGTCCAAGACAGCCATTGCAGGATGGAAGAAGATCCGAAACCCCATCACTTCGCTTTAGCCTTTCAATTTCGTTTTTTTTTCAATTCTGATATCAATTTCTTTTTCTTTTTCGGGGAATATGCTTTTAACAAACATTTTTGCAACTCCTCACAAAAAGTAGAATGTCTATCGCCATACATCCAAAATCCATAAAGACAGAAAATTGCAAAGCTATTTAAGCCGTCTTATGAACTGCACGGTTTAGGGATCTCATTGAATGTTCTGACGCCATATACGAGTCGGAAGAGAATAAATCACGATACTGATATCGCCATCCTTCAATGGAACCGATTGGAGTTGCATGATCCAAGTCAGTATTTTTGGAATCACTCATCATTATGCATCGATTCATGCCACAACATAAAGCCAATAGAATATCGAGCCTCGTTGCAATGTCCTCCGCAAGTTCTTAGGTCTTCAGTCGGTGCCACATTCATATTAATAAACTTCACTGCACCTTCATGATCTCATCCAATCGCATCAACCGAGGAATTCGAACATCTGACGGCCACATCCACATTAATTTACAATGAATCAAAGCAAGTCATTGGCCCCTCAAGTATTGCGCAGCTTGAATTTTCCTTCTCTTAAACATTTTTGCAAACAGCCTGTGGGTGCTTTCTAATGATTATTAGTCCGTTGAATAGGAACAACTTTTCAGTTATTGCTAATATTTGGTGGAACTTTCTATACCATTTCAATAAGACTCATATGGAAAAAAGAAGAAAATAACTCGGTTTATTAAGAAAAACGAAAATGGCTATGCCGTTTGGTGCTAAAAATGGATCCTGCAAGAATTTTTGGCTGCCAGACACGAGTTCACATTAAGGCTAATTAAAAAACTACTCGAGTGCTAATTACATTAGACTGGCTTCAATTTTCACAATTTAAAATAAAAGAGCAGATTTGAATTTTAAATAAAGATTTCTTTAAAAAGGCCGTTCTAGATCAATTTATAGCGTGCTGCTGGTGTAGAAAATTCCTTTAACAACACTTTATGCTCCGTATCCTCGTTTATATAACTACAAAATTGCAGTAAGAAATAAGTTTATTTCCATAAACTCCCATCGGCCTTTCCCGTTTGCCCGAAAACTACCAAAAGGTTTGAAAACATCAAAAAAACTGCCATAACAAGTTTGCAATTTTCAGAAAAACTATCATGACCAACGATGCCATGATATCGCCGCGTTCGTTTGGGTTGTTGCATTATCCCAAAAAGTCAAGAGCAATACTTTACCGTCCATTTTGAAATCCTACAATTTCGTATCAAAGAGATAAAAGGATAGGCCACACGTCACAATATCATCCTCGTACCTGTTCGAAATCCGACTCATCCCTTCCCTCGTCTCCTAACTTCATCCAATCCCTGCTCAAGCCCCTCCGTCCTCCCCCTCCGCTTCTCTCCTCTACCCTAATCAAACCGTCGACGATTTTGGCATTTAAAAAAAACACCCCAGCCAAACCCTAGCTCTACCCTTTCTTTCTGCTTCATCTTCTTCTCTGTATCAACGTCGTCTTCTCCTTCATCTCCTTCTCATCCTCTTTTATTGCTGCCGCTATAGACCTCCTTCATCCACCATTCTCATCAAGCGAGTAATTCATAATTAATATTTATTAAAAATTGCACTAAAATAATTAATAGTTATTTAATTTAACTGTCTGTGTTTATGAAAAAGGTAAAACAGTTAATGCTAACCGACGATTGACTGTCAGCCACACGGTAAGTTATTAAAGCTTTGAAATTTTTAATTTGGTAGTTTTCGTCTAGCGGAAATAGTCCACTGGATTTCATGGAAATAAGTCAAAAAAATAAAAATAAATAGAAGATTTAATATCTTCACTCAATCGCCCATTCCGCTGCAATCCCTGCCTCAATTGCGTTTTCCTAATTAATTAACCGCTCAGACACCACCGCTGTTATCCCAAAACACCCCGAAGTAATATCAAAATCCCTGACTCCAACGCTCTCTTACGCCGTCATTAAGTGAAAGGAAAAGGGTAAATATGAAAATTACTAGATAGGTTTTATCCCAACGCAAGATCCCTTCCCTCTCTTGTACCCTCTCTCTCTCTCTTTCTCTCTCTAAAAGTCTCGCGCACACAAAAATGAAATTTTTATTTATTGTTTGATATCGTCGTCATCATCAGCAGAGCAGAAAAGAATCACACGCTTTGCCTTCGTTTTGCCCTCGCTCTCTATTGTCTCAAGGTACGCACTTTCTCTCTCTAGGGTTTCTGAGATTTCGCGAATTTGGGAACCCTAGCTCCTCTTTCCCTTTCCTAAATTTCATCCCCTCGTTTTGGAAGTCTTGTTTCTTATTTGAAATCTGATGCCCCAGCTTATATATATATTTTTTGTTTTTAAATTTTTTTTTATTGGACGACTTAAATCGTAGTTTCCGTAATGATTTATGATGATTTGGCTTTCAATTTTGCTGCTTGCTTTCTTGATTTTGAGCTGTCGGGTTAGGGTTTATGTTAGCAATCTTTCTTTTTATTGATTAGAACTCTTTCTTGCACTAGATCACACGGCTAAAAATCACATTTTGCTTTGTTTCCCCCCCAGTTCTGTAGTAATTGATTTCCTTATTTTTTGTGCAATTTGAATCGTGGAAACTCTGCAGGGATTGGTTAGCGCTTGGAAATTATCTTTTTTTGTAGGGATTCGTTTATATAAGCGACTTCATTTGGATCAAAGTTGGAATAGTGTGGGCAGGATCAACAGGTTGGATATTTGAATCCAAGATTGAAACTTTAAAGTGAAGGGTACTGTTGGGCACAAATCGGAAGTTGGGTTTTAAGCTAGACAAAGCAAATTGTGATTCAGAGCTTTGGATATTGGATTTAAGCTAGACAAGGCAAAAAAATAAATAAAAAAAATAAAAATTGAGCCAGTCTGATCATTGCAGTTAGACTGCAGTTTGGGAACAGATACATATTTGTAACTTTATTGGCATCTGCTTCAATGACTCATGGTCAGAAATAGCTTAAAGATCGACTTGAAATGGTATGGAGTATGTTCTGCTCATAGCAGTTTTGGTATCGGAGGATTATGCCGTAGATATTGTAAGGAGAAATGCAAAGGTATCCTGCTACCAGCTTCGGTGGCGGACCTGGTAACAACACAGGCTGTGGCCCGTCTTCTAGGGAAAACGTGAGGCTAGACTCGGGCTTTTCAACATCAAATTTCTCTTCGAATCCGAGGTAAATTCCACCAATCTTTGTACTCTTTCTTTATATCTGCGAATATGCTCCAACAATATATTTATTCATAGCTTAGCTTGTGGACTGACAAATCTTACTCTCCTCTTCATCAACATATTGTTCTGCTTGTAAGCACAATAATACATTTATACTATTTACAAGGGTTGAGGTGCAACTGTTTAGTGAAATATTTCTATATTTCGGAGATAAGAGAAGTTTCGAGTATTCGGTGCATACTCGATAACTTAATGGACTAGGAATTAAGATTCCTTAAGCCGCTTTCACAAAAACTGTATCGGAATTAAGATGATGTTCAACTTTGAACAGTTGATTGCACCGCTCTATATTAGACAATTTGAGTATAAATATCAATTTTTTGACCTAGGAGGTGACATTCCGAAAAATCCAATTCACTCAACATCTCATAGATTTCAAGCGAGCCCGGTCTTGTTGATATTCAGTTTTAATGTTATTTATTAATAAAATAACAAGAGAAATAGGAAAACAAGGTGTTTGAAGCGGTATTGGAAAGTAAACTAGCATCAACATCATAACCTAGGAATAATGTACGAGAGAGTCCTGCATTTGATAAGAGGAGGAACAAATGGGAAAGAATGAAACCTCCACAAAACCTTACGAAATTCAAAATTTTAAATATCCATCACATCCTAAATCATTTCAAATTTAAGATCATTCCAAAAGCAAATATATACTTGTTTTAGGAGTCAATCCAACGAGAAAAAGAAATTAACAAACATGGAAGCAATTGGTTATATATGCTTAGAAACTATGATTGTTCCTCGATGAATAATTGGATGCAAAAGACTTGCTACAAAGATATTAATTTATAGAATCCTAGATGATTTGGATGCTCATCAACATCAATAAAATTTAAATTATTCAAGTATACCGATTCAGTAATTATTATTTAAAAAGCTGTAAAGCTTTTTCACAATGCAAGGAAGAACTAGCTATCTTTTTTTAATGTATAGAGCTAGTAATTTAGCTAGGCATAAAAAGGGAGGGGGTGAATAAGAAATGTATTTTTGATATTAATTATCACTTGACAAGAGTTCAAGATCTTTTGGTAAACATTAGCCTGTTGAAGAGCTTGAGTACTTTTAGCAAGTAGTGGCTAACTATCTAACCAATGAAATGAGGAAATGATTAGCGGATATGCAAAGCAAGCTAAGAAGTTTGATATTGAAGTTGAAAGGGAAGAAAAACGTTTTAAATCATATTTAAAAAAATAAAAAAGAGATGGACGTCATAGCTTATCTTATGATGCTCAAGCAACTTGGAAATCATTACCATGAATTTCTCTATTCTTATTGGGAGATTTGGAAGAAGATGGGGGCACACTCATTCACTAGTTAGCAACCGTAAGTGATGGTTTGGCTGCATGATATTATAGACTTATTCTCATTTGATCGATTTCGATCCATTAAATGACTATTTAATAGCTATTCAAATACTTGAGATTGTTAAATCTTGGACTTTAGACATACATATGAACATAATTAACGAGCAAGAAAATCTTGGTGATTTCTATTTTGTTCTGGATGGACATTGGCACATTTTTGGAGAAATATTAGATTTGGATAATAAGAAGTGAAATCCAAACTAAAACCATGTGGACAATAACTTGTTGTAATGGATCCGTAAGTTACTTTATACCGTCCAACAAAAATCTGCAGGCTCCTATCCTACTTTTCATCTTTTCATAGATTGGAAACTACATCACCCTTGTGAAGAATATTATAGAGGAAAAAAGTGAGGAGATTTCTATATGCAATGAATCTGGATAATAAACGTGTCTGAAGTCCACATATTGTAACCATTGTGCATAATGATTCTCTTCCCTACTTTGAATCTTTCTAGAATTTAACATTTCTAGTAATACTTTTTTTTATAAATATCTAATGCTTATTGGCAGTCAATAGCTTAAGAGAAAACCTTATAAAATATACCAATCGCCATGTATGGCATTTATAAGTTCAGTCATATGTCTTACTATGGTCTACATTTACGACAATTTTAGCTCTTTGATAGAAAACTTAGGAAATTGTGTGCGAGAACCGATCATTTTTAAGCATAGCAAGTTAAGCAGCTCGACACATGAAATAATTTTTTTTTATATTTTAGTTTTTTGGGGATTTGAAAAGGCACCATAGTTTAAGATCATGTGTAGATAAGGTAAAGTATAATTAACAAAACCATTAGACCGAGACAGTAATTGAAAAAAGATTATAATAGAGGAGCAATAACAATAATTGGGGATTAACAATGGGGCGGGAGTAAGTGAATCTAAGAGATGTATGGTTAGATTTAGCAATGATAAGTTTAGCATATAAATGCTGTGACGACAATTTATATTGCTTGAGGGAAGACTCGCTAAATTGGAACATTTAGCTCCTCGAAGGCCTTTAAAAATCAATAATGTTATTTCTTACCGGCAGTAGTAATATAGTAGTTGTTATTACTAAAGGTAATTATAATCTTGGTTAATAAACAACACTTTGACATTGTGGTCAACTAAAAGTTTCCCCAGTGTAATTTACGTTGGCAACAACTGACTTTAAGTTACAGGTTGCATTGCAAGCATAGCGTAAGGCTTATGGAGGCAGTGAGTGCACCAATTTTCATGACTGTTTAATAGTAATTGGGTATATTGTAAAGATGCGATTTACAACAACTGAGCCTTTTATCCCAAGCATATGGGGAAAGATGTGTTTTAGCAATAAAAAAAAGAGTTTGCTTGTAGTAATATTGGATTATAGGCATTTGAAATTTGCTGTTGGAACCTCAACATATTAACATGTACTTCATTGCCCGGCTATCTTGTACATTCTACATATTTTAAAATTTAAAAAATTTATTTGTCAATCAATTCTCTATATGGTGGATGACAACATTTTCAATGTTCAAACTTTGTCTAGTGGTAATGGTCTTGTTTCATAGCTATTGTATTTAAAGTCACATGTGGAGAGACGAGCGCATGGGTTCTTGCTCTTTTTACTTTTTTTTAAAAAAGATTCAAGCTTGTTTGATCAGACAATTGATGTTAGGCGATCTTCAAATTGCCTGGAACAATTGTTCATAGCTATTATTTTGGTGAAGAAGATTTCTTATTTTTCATACCATGGTATTAATCTTGGAAATTACTGGTTACATGGTACATGGTTTTTTGCATGTGCGATGCACATGGAACAAAGTAGGCATGCATTGCACATGAAGTTAAAAAAATTGTTTGATTCATAGATCATGTATACAAAATTCATATCTTGATGCCATTTATTATAAAGATATAATAATAAATAATATAAATAATTGCATGAAATGTAAAACTTGATCTTTTATATATCATAGTTTAGGTATAATAATTTTTTCTAACTTAATTTGAGCTCGTCATATTGCTATTATAGCTATAAATTGTTATTGTTTATAAGATTTTGAATGCATTCATTTTTCTTTTTTTAAATGATCATTTATTATTTCTATGGACCACTTGAAAGAAATTCTTCTCTCTTTTGGAAAGGGAGAGGGAGGGAAAGAGATTTTATTTGGAGATGGAGTTATTTGGGATGAGAGAAAGATATTTTATTTGTGTGTGTGTGTGTGTGTGTGTGTGTGTGTGTGTGTGTGTGTGAGAGAGAGAGAGAGAGAGAGAGAGAGATTGTTTGAGAAGGACCATTTTAAAATTGAAATTTTAATGGGTATTGATGACATGGCTATCCTTGGATGGAGTGGTTTTAAAGAGGATTTTACTCCTTTTTAATAACTTTTTGCTCATAAAAGTAGAGGTTAACTACATCTACACAAAAAGAAAAAAACCAATTTGGGCCCAAATGAATTTGCATTATAATAGTAGGGAGTAATCTTTGGAAATTACTGGTTTTACTTTGTATGTTTATCCTTTGTTGAATATTCTCTTTTGCAGGCGTCCATCACCATTAGTTACGTACAAGCTAAAATGTGATAAAGAACCTCTTAATAGCAGGTAAATGTTGGATTTTTTTTGGCGAATCATGTTAAATTAGCCTTAACTATCATGGTTCTCACTAAAATACCTTAAAGGTTTTTTTTGTCACAGTAAAATACCTTAGTTGCTACTTTTGAAATCTGTAGTTTAAGGCACTTACTGTAATAAAAAAAATTAAAGGTATGTTCATGAAAAATTATGATAGTTAAGTGTATTTTAGTGTAATTTATCCTTTTTTATCTCATTAAACATAACCAACAAGTTTTATGCCGGAAAAATTAATTTCTCGCCACAGGATTAAAACTATTACTATCTGCTACTGAATCAAAGATTCAAAAGTCAAAAGTTTAATACCAATCTTCATGAAGTTTGTTTCAAATCTCTCTTCATTTTCTGTGTCCTATGTATGCATAAAAAATTGGATAATGTATTTCTCTTTGACAGTTTTACTTGAATCTCCTTAATGCATCAATTTAGTCCCCATGTTACAATTCTTAATAGCCCTTTTTCTTTTTTGGGTTCTAGACTTGGGCCACCTGACTTCAATCCACAATCTCCAAACTGTCCTGAAGAGACCCTAAATAGAGAATATCTTCAATCCGGATATAAGGAAACTGTTGAGGGAATTGAGGTTTGTTCTTTATCATCTTTATTTTCTCTCTCTCTTAAGAGTTTGGCTTTATTACTCTTTTGACTTAATTTTGTTCTGCTATCATAAGTTAGTGTTTTCTTAAAATGTTTTGAAATAAAGGACCAGTCA
The DNA here is from genome assembly GCA_030015575.1 of Agapanthus africanus. NCBI lineage: Eukaryota > Viridiplantae > Streptophyta > Magnoliopsida > Asparagales > Amaryllidaceae > Agapanthus > Agapanthus africanus. Next base: position 498,400,509 of record CM057347.1, on the reverse strand, counting down.
AACTCTCTTAACCTACAAACTTAGTATGAGCTATACGCGGGAAAGGCCTCTGTTATTGAATGAGATGGAGGTGGAAGTTAATTCCATCTCCCATTCCTTTATGAATATTAATTTTTCTTTAGGGATAGGGGAGCAACAAGGAAGATGAAGGCTTTAAGTTATATTTTATGTCTTCTATACATGAGTGGCAGGTTGACCAGGGAGTATATTTGCTTGCAGATTTGAGAATTCAAGATATATTTGATTACCTTTATATTCAAGATATCATTCTAGTAAACCTTATTACAAAGGTCATGCAAAACCTTTTTTTCCCCTCCTTTCGGAAGAAGCTATTTTTGCATCTGGCTTGCGGCTTAACATGACGTGCATTTGTACATAAATCATTCCTTTTGCGCTGTGTGTGTTCGGTCCCTTTGGTATAGGAGAGAGTATGTTTTATGCCTTACTATGACATTAGAAAATGAACTAAAAATGGCGCTATAAATTTGCCACTGGGTACTTTTATTGAAGAGTGTCAATTTTGGGTTCCTTTAACTCCTTTGTCACTGCTAACATTTGTTAAACAAATAACGTTTCATGGTAAGCTGCCATCATATTCAAGTTTTTTTTTTTTTTTTTTTGGGGGGGGGGGGGGGGTTCCTAAAGGCTATGGCCATCAATTGTGGGGTCATCTGCCGAAGTCGTGACGAGCTTTGACCCTAACTGTATGACCATCATGTTGGTTGGTGGCAGTGGAATGAATTCCTGTATGTAACATGTTTTTAGAACAATAAACAAGGTAGAATGCTGCCAGAATCTTTAGGAAGGGCATGGTCTTTAGGGGAAGGGGTTGAGGCATATATAAAGGAAACAAAAACAGATTCTGTGACTCTGAACCATAAATTTGTGATTTACACAGACAGATAGATCAACAACTATGCTATCTGAAAGCCCTCACGATATATATGAGATACTGTTTTCTGCGGGGTTATTACGGAGGTGTACACCATCTTGCAAACTTAAACTCGTGGCTCACTATAAAGTGGATGACATCTGAAGGACATTCAATTGTTACCAATTTCATAGTAGTATCCTGTTGCGTGGAATGTTATTAATGATGCATATTTGAATTGGACATATTCCTGGTGCATATTTGAATTGGACATATTCCTGGAGACTGGAGAGTGGATAGACAGAAATTCACTTGTTGTTTAACAAAAGTTTGTCGTATATCCAGAATCTGTTTCGTCATTGGTGAAACACCAAGACCATTTTCAATGAAGTTTAAACTCTTTTATCCAAATTTGTTTATGACAATGAGATTAATCCACTGCGATTCACTTATCGCCATGCTGTTACAGGCCTAGTTTTATCATGATGTTAATCTAATGCGGCTTACTGAGTACTGAATATATACTGCACATAATGGTATATACTATCTTCAACCATATGAAGTTACTAGGATTCTGGCAGATACCTTGTTGAAACTAGTCTTATCCCATCAAATTGGACAGGCTTCTTTACGTTCTTTGATCAAAATTACATCTGATGTCATTTTCATTAGCATATGGTTTCTATCATTCCCAAGTTGTCGTATATATGGTTGTCTCCACTCTTTTTACTAGGAAGGATTAAACAGTAGTTTAATTTTGAAGTATCAAACTATGCCTCAATGTCTAAAATTTTCCATGATCCCTCACTCAGCTAAGGGTGCTAACAGATTTTAGTGTCATGCCACAGCACACTGATCATATTTGGTAGTGCCATGGGAGCATTGTATCACTCAGCTGTAGTTATGAAATTTCTATGTGATTAAGCTACCTTTTGATCATTTAATGCAGGGAGTTAGAATGTTAGACTTACCAAAACTTATGATGTTATTCTTATTGAAATTTATGTTTGCAGATCATGATTAGTCAGTTTTTTTTAATATTTAGTACTTGTGATCTTCCTTGCTACATTTCTTATCCGTGGTTATTTTTGAATCCATCCTGTCACTGATGTAGAATATATTCACCTGATCAATTGTTTTCTTATTTTGTTATATCATAGTTTTCTTTGTGTACAGTTTATTTAGTAAATCATATACTGTTCAAGCTCATTTCCTTGTGGTTCACTTTAATATTAGGAATTAGAGAACTTCCTGGGAATCGTTTCTATATCAATCAATCTAACTATTCCTTTCTTCTTGGCTATGTTAGGAAGCTAGAGAGATTGCACTGACCCAGGCTACATATTTCTCGAAGTCTGAGATCATCTTAAGATGCAAAGAGGTAGTTACAGCATCATTGATGTTTATATTGATTTCCACTATCCCTGAAGTGCTTAACACTGCTTAGAAGATGCAAATCTTTTGTTTGTGCTTTGTATTTCTTCTGTTTAACGTGTACGTTTAAGCATTATTATCATTTTTACTCTCTAATCTATATTGCTTTCCATTATCCCTGAGAGATTGCAATCATCCAAGATACAAAAGTGAGGTCTCTCTTTTTATATGGTATTAAAACGTTGAATTATTTTCCATACCAGCATGGCTATTTTCGCTAGAACATTGTTAAATATTTAATTATATAATACTACGAAAACTCAACACGTCTGCGGCTACACTGTTAAGCTATTATACATTTAGCTGAAAAATTAAAAAGGAAAAAATAAACAAATCTGGAATTTAAAAAAAAGCAAATCTTTAAATTTATATTTTGCTTGGACCAAAGGAATCAAATATTAGATTTATTTTGATGGCTGCTGTAATTTTGATAGGACCAAAGCAATTACCGAATCGACAAAGTCGAATTTTTCACTGGTAATATGATATTCAACAGATCACTGGTAATATGATTTTCAATGTATCCGTTCAGCTTAATTTTTCATTATTTATATTCCACTTGAAACCAAGATTAACATTGGCTCATATTCTCATAAGAGAACATACCATGTATTGGGAAGAAGGCTGGCTTGTGCATGCTCTGGACAAATATGCCGGAGGAATAGATGTGGAATTAAACCAAAAGAATGAAACTAACAGTTGTTGCCCTTCAATTTTTATTTATATATGAGAGCTTGAAGAAAGTCCGTGAATATTGGCACCGCTCTGTCAATCATCCAAAAGTTTGTCTGTATCTATTTGGTTTTGTTTAATTACACATCTCACTCCAAGGTTTTGTTTGAGATTTGCATCTTGTTCCATCTTCCTCTCAAAACTTTATGCTAGCTACTATTGTATTATCTTGTTCTAGTTTTTGCTCTTTAAGTGTGTTGGCAGTTTCTGTAGTTTTGGAAACTGAGGAAGATCTTATAGACTTTTAACTATTGACTATACAAGATTCCTATTTTTTAAGGTTTCATAATAACATCGTGCCGCGTTTTCTTCTGCAGGCAATACGAAAGCGCTTGAGGCTTCTGAATGAATCCCGTGCCCAGAAGCGAAAGGTTATTTGATACGATCTTTACTGTGCATAATTTATTTGATTCCATGCTACAGGGTTTTCATCATCATATGCCAAAAGTTTGCATTTTTGTTAGATTTAGCAACTAAGATATAGCACCGGAGACTAATGTTTTGCATACAACAGGCCGGCCAGGTCTATGGAGTACCTCTTTCTGGACAATTATTGATAAAGCCAGGTATTTTTCCAGACCAAAGGCCATGTGTTGAAGATTTCCGAAGGAAATGGATTGAGGTTTGTGGCAAACATTTTTCCGTTACCAACACATGTATATGCATATTTTATCTATTAAGCTTTCCATCTTGATTTGTATTATAATATTTTCATCACACTGTTTTGTTTAGGCTCTATCACAGCAGCATAAGAGATTGCGTTCTTTGGCCGACCATGTTCCTCATGGTTATCGTAGAAAATCTCTCTTTGAAGTCCTCATTCGTTATAATATTCCATTGCTAAAAGGAACGTGGTTTATCAAAGTGACTTATCTTAATCAGGTCAGCTATCAGGTCTTGTATACTCTTTCTGCTATATATATATTTTTCTCTGACATGGTTTTTATTTTCATGAAATTATTTTTAGGTAGGCATTTACCTTTGTTGATATTTGCAGGTTCGCCCTGCCTCCACCAGTGTTTCATCTGGAACACCCGATAAAGCACAATTTACTCGTACTGATTTGTGGACAAAGGATGTCATTGAGTACATGAACCAGCTATTGGATGAATTTTTCTCAAAAGACGGTTTTCCTGTATCTGCATCAGGCAGGGATCATTCGCTGCAAAATGTTTTTCTGGGTGCGGCACATCAGAGAACTGACTCAGCCTCTCCTATCTATGATGTTGAGGACCCTTCCTTGGAGTTTAAATGGCAGTATATGGTTCGCCTTTTAAACTGGCATTTTGCAGAAGGTCTTCTTCTTCCTTCTCTTATCATTGAGTGGGTCCTCAATCAACTTCAGGTAATTAATTGATTTCCTTGCCCTTTATTAGTAAGGGAAGCCTCGTTGGTGATACTAATTCTTAGATTTTGGTTCTAGAAGATGCTTGCCATATTTTTATTTTTTATTTATCTGAACTATGCGTACAGGAGAAGGAGTCGGCTGAGGCTTTAGAGTTGCTTTTGCCTGTCGTATGTGATGTTATCGAGAAAATTTCACTCTCACAGACCTTTGTTCGAACTTTTGTGGATATAGCCATTCGATTCATAAATGAACTCTGTCCATCTAATTCGAGTTTACTTGATGATTCAAAAATCTCGTCCCTTGCTTCTGCCTTGATTGAGATGCTTCATTATTTGATGCTTTCTGTGCCAGATACATTTGTTGCCTTGGATTCCTTACAGCTTCCAAGTTGTGTATTTCCTATAAATTCTAGAAATGCTTTAAAATGGATACCTGGGCATGAAGAGAACAGTCACGTAGATACAGAGGATGCTTACCTTCAATACTTGTCCTTCAGATATGTGACTTCCACTATTCAGAAGCGTGCTTCTAATCTTGCAAAGATTGTCAATCCTAGTCTTCAAGGCCACGGTTCAGCAAAAGTTCTACAGGCCTTGGATAAAGCTCTGTTGGTAGGCGACGTGAGGTCTGCTTACAGTATTTTTGAAGATTTGTCTGATGCGGCTACTGAAGAACGATGGATTGAAGAAGTTAACCCATGCCTACGATCTTCTTTAAAGTGGATTGGGACTGTTAGCTTGTCTCTTATTTGTTCTGTATTTTTTCTCTGCGAATGGGCAACATGTCATTATAGGGACCGCCAAACTCTCCTGCCACAGAATCTGAAGTACACCGGTGGAAAGGATTTTACGCAATTATATATTGCGGTCCTTCTGTTAAAGCTCAAAAAAGAAGACATGCTTAAACCATTAGAGTCCAAGAGCGCAGGAAATACCAGTGAAATATCTTTGCATGATAATATTTTTGGTCCATGCAAATTAGTAAATGCTTCTGTTGGAAATAATATCAATCGTTCAGTTGGCAAAAAGAGCAAACTGGATATTTTTCAAAGTCCTGGCCCATTGCATGATATTGTTGTATGTTGGTTAGATCAGCATGAGACTGAGAGAAATTTTGGAAGTTTCAAGTGTCTTCAAGTTCTTGTTATGGAATTAATACGTAATGGTATCTTTTCTCCTCAGGCTTATGTTAGGCAACTGATAGTTAGTGGAATCATGGACAGGAATGAGACTTCATTTGATGCAGAAAGAAGAGCAAGACATTGTCGAATTTTAAAGCAGTTGCCTGGGTCCTGTTTGGTTGATATCTTAGAAGAGGCCTGGTTTGCAGAGCCTGGACTGCTAAATGAGGCATCCTGTGTTTACTCTAATGAACGCCGACTTGTGCTTCGTGGAGTTTATGGTGATTATTCCAGCCATTTATACACCAATCTGGGTTTTGCTTTACAAAAGCAAAAGGACCATTCAATGGCTGTGAAGGATGGCGCTGCATCTACAGTGGTCGGGGCCTGTAGGAAATCAAATATAACAAACAGTTCTCCACCTTATACGCATTGCAAAATGAAGAAACAAGTTACAGAGTTGAAGGGCTCAATTTCAACTTTGTTGCATCTACCATATACTTGTCATGTGCCAGTTGAAGCCAAAACTGATGAATCTAAAGGGAGTAACAAGAGATCCTTAATCTCATTTGGGCCTAAAGAGGATCTGGTGGAAGGCACATTAAGTTGTGAGGATTGCAGGAGAGCAAAGAGGCGAAAGCTAGGTGAAGAAAGGAGTTATTACTATCAAGCAGTTTCTTTGAATCAGTCACTATCTGATGATGGAAATACTTGGTGGGTGAGAAAGGGGTCCATACCCCTAGATCCATTTAAGGTTGATCCACCTCTTAAGTTGAACAAACATGCCTCTAGGAATAAGCAGAAGACAGTGCGCAAAACTCAAAGTCTCGCACAGTTGGCTGCTGCTAGGGTTGAAAGCAGCCAGGGGGCCTCTACAAGTCATGTCTGTGATAATAAAGTGGGTTGCCCTCATCATAGATCAGGTATTGAGGTTGAAATTCTTAAAGATGTCAAGCAGAAAGCATCTCTTAATGATATTGGGAAGTCACTGAAACAACTTAGGATGCTTGAGAAGAGGTCAATTTCAAGTTGGTTGCTAACATCAATTAAACAATTGGTTGAAGGAAATGAAAAGTCTGCCTCTATGCAGAATAATTCTAACGGTGCCTTCTCTGTACCATTTGATGGTAGAAATGCTGGACAGTGGAAACTAGGTGATGATGAATTATCTGCAATCCTGCATATATTGGATCTTTCCTGTGACTTGATTTCGGTTGTAAGGTTCATTTTATGGTTGTTGCCAAAGATTGTAACTGCAACGAACATTACAATTCATGCCGGGAGAAATGCTTTGATTTTACCCAAAAATAGGGAAGTCCACACAGTTCAAGTAGGGGAGCCATTTTTATTATCGTCTCTTCAAAGGTATGTTGACTTCATTTATCGGGTGTACATTTCATCTTTGGCTGAAGGTCTCGTGAATTATTTTTTTTATTTTGATTTCGCCTGTTTGGTTTTGCTTTAGTAGATTTGATTTTTCAGATATTTTATTTAGTACAATTTGTTTCTTTATTATTGTCAAAGCATCCCTTTTATTTGAGTAATTTTGTTACCTTCTATAATTAAGTGCAATCATGCAATTGTATCTTGGTCAATCGAGGTGTCCAGATTCTCCAATTAATTAATCATGAAGTTATTATGCGGTTTCAGTTTTGCCCTCACTGGTGGTCTATAAATACCTGGTCCTGGTTTACTGAGCTGGAACTAAAATTATCTGAACCCAACATCAGAAATGAGGTTTTATAATAAAATTGTAACCTATTCCAAAACTATTTGAGTCTATTATTAGATGTAAACCTCACTTTCAACTGATAAACATTGTGTAGTTAACATATCCTAGTTATAAAATGAGGCTTGCATGTACAATTTATACCGCTAACACCATGGAAATTCATTGTGGATGATATACTGCATTTGCAAATTGGGAAAAGCACTGTGCCTACTTTGTTTGGTTGATAGACGGATTGCAAATGATCGGTAAGGTTCCAGTTGGGCTCCATAGCATGACATGCATATCAAAATTCATTAGGTCAGCTAAATTAAATTATATTGTCTCCCCCCCCCCCCCCAAAAAAAAGGAACTCCCTGATAACACCAATGAAGGTTTTAAATATCTGATATCGGCAGATAATATCAGACAAGACTGTTGTTTCCTATATCATATACGGCTGACCTGCAGATATCACCATATTGGGCGATCTATCGGCAAAAGTATATCGGTCTTATCGTATCGCGAGGGGTCCCACTTTGATATATCGGCCGATGAATGATATTTTCGGTGTTTAATTCATACTTTTTGAGTTCACACTTGCATTCATGTTTGTGCATTTCTTCCTATCATAAATGATACAGGTGTCAAATTTCCCTTTAGGAGTAGGAAGCTGTTTTATACCATAAAGTTGGTTATCGAAGATGATGTTATAAACCCTTATCACCTCACCTGCCAGAGAGGCACCATTGGCATTTCATTCATCTTTTGGCAAGAAATTTTTATTCATCTAATGGCGTCTAGTTACTTTTGACTGATTGTTCGCAATTAATTTCTAATATTTAGAGCTCATCCGCATGAGATTGCAATCTTCGGCATTATTTCCTCTAGGAAATTTCTTCGTTGGTCATAAATGTTCATCAGTACAAAATGATTATTATCTCATCAGTGATGTTGAAGTTCTTATATATATATATATATATATATATATATATATATATATATATAACTGACAGTTTGACACTTGCATGAAATACCTCAGCTATTTTCTCCGTGATGTGATTTCTCCATGTCTCTGATGTTGAAGTTACATACCCTTTTCAGGTACCAGAATGTAATCGTAGCCGCAGACCTTTTGCCAGAAGTCCTAGCTGCTTTAATGCATCGAACTGCTTCTATGTTGCCATCAAACGGGAGAATGATTGTTTCAGCAGCTTTTGTTTATGCTCGAAATTTGCTCAAGGAATATGGAGAAGTTACTAGCGTAGTAAAATGGGAGAAGAAATTCAGACCTGCGTGTGATCAGAGACTGCTTGCTGAACTTGATACAGGGCGGACACTAGATGGAGATTTAGGATTTTCTTCTGGTGTTTCTGCCGGTATGAATGATCTAGATGAGTATTTTCGTCAAAAGATGACTGGAAGGACATCACGAACTGGCCCAATAATGAAAGAAGTAGTTCAAAGACATGTTGAGGAAGTTATTCACAATGTTAATGGAAAAGAAAGAAAGGTTTTTGCTGGGGTAGCTCCTAAAAGTAACCATGAGAAATGGGATGACTCCTATCTGGTAGCTCATGGCATCGTTCAGGGCCTAGTAGAGTGCATTCGGCAAAATGGTGGCACAACTCTAGAAGGCGATCCCTCTATAGTAGTATCTGCTGTTTCTGCAATAATAAATAGTGTAGGGCTAGCTGTAGTAAAATTGTTAGACGTCACTCCAAGTAGTAACCACCAAAATTCTTTTTCGACGAGTTCACGTAATTGTGTCGGGCACATTATACACATTCACATAACCTCCCTGAGATTGCTTAAAGATGCTCTTGGAGAACGTTTTAGCCGCATATTCGACCTAGCTTTGGCAACTGAAGCTTCTTCAGCAGTATCTGGGGCTTTTGTACCCAGCAAGATTCATCGCAGTCAATACCAACCTTCTTCTGAAACTCATGATACATACCTGAATTATTCAAACGAAAATTTGAACAATTCTGCTAAGATATTCTCTGGAAGGGCTGCAAAAGCTGCAGCAGCAGTATCTGCTCTTGTTGTTGGGGCAATTGTTCATGGAGTAACTAGCCTGGAAAGGATGATAGTGGTTTTTAAACTGAAGGAAGGCTTGGATGCCCTACAGTTCATTAGAAGTTCAAGGACCAGTTCAAATGGGACATCACGCGGCAGTTTCAAGGTTGAGCATTCTATAGAAGTGAACCTGCTTTGGTTCAGATTGCTTGTTGGCAACTGCAGAACTGTTTTCGATGGACTTTTTGCGGAGATAGCAGGTGAACCACTCATCTTAGCTCTTTCAAGGATGCAGCGGATGCTTCCTCTCAGTTTGGTATTTCCTCCTGCGTATGCAATCTTTGCCATGGTCATTTGGAGGCCTTATATTCTCAACAGCAATATTGCAACTCGTGAAGACATGCAACTGTATCAGTTTTTGTCCTTGGCCATTGGTGATGCTATCAAACACCATCCATTTCGAGATTTGTGTTTACGGAACACACATGCCTTATATGATCTTTTGGCCAATGACGGCGGTGATCCTGAGTTTGCTGCAATGCTTGAAATGCTTAATCTCGATAAACACTTGAAAACCATGGCATTCATTCCTCTTCGTGCAAGGATGTTTTTAAATGCAATTATAGATTGTAAAATGCCTCCCTTCACATTATTGCAAGAAGATGGGTCATGTTTATTTAGGCCTATTGAAACGAGAGAGAATGAGGGAAAGCTTCTTGATGAGGTCGTGCATGTTTTTAATACTCTTCAGCCTGCAAAGTTCCATTGGCAGTGGGTTGAGCTAAGGCTTCTTCTGAATGAGCAAGCTCTTGTTGAAAAAATTGAAACCAAGGACATGTCCTTTGCCGAGGCCATTCGATCAGTGTCTCCTACTGCTGAAAACTTTGCTGTTTCCGAAAGTGAGAAATTTTTATCTGAAATCGTTCTAACAAGAATACTTGTAAGACCTGATGCAGCACCTCTTTATGCAGAAATTGCTCATTTGCTTGGACGATCATTGGAGGAGTCATTGGTAATGGATATAAAATGGATTTTAGCAGGAAGTGATGTCCTCTCTGGACGCAAATCAATTAAACAGCAACTTATATCTGTTGCTCAGCGCAAAGGTCTTTCAACTAGAGCCCAGTTCTGGAAACCATGGGGCTGGCCAAGTTTCACACCAGAAGTTGCAGCTAACAGGGTCGATATAAACAAACTAGAATCAATTTTGATCGAAGAAGGTGAAGTTGTAGATGAAAACATAAATAACAAGAGGCCTTCCAAAACTAGCACATCATCAGCTGATACTGAACCATCTAATTTTAGCCAGCAGTATGTCACTGAGAAAGCACTTGCAGAACTAATACTTCCGTGTATAGATAGAAGCTCTAGTGACCTGCGCAATTCATTCACTGCTGAGCTTATAAAGCAGATGAGTACCATTGATCAACAGTTGAATATCCTTGCACGTGCTGGTAGTAAGCAGGCTGGTGCTGTCTCATCTGGTGTTGAAGTTTCTTCCAACAAAAGCAGCAGTCGGAAGGGTATGCGTAGTGGAAGCCCTGGAATGGGTAGACGAGCAACTCAAGTGGTTGATTCCACGCCACCCTCTCCAGCAGCTCTGAAAGCATCAATGTGGTTGCGCTTGCAGTTTATTGTGAGGCTTCTTCCTATTATTTATTCCGATAGGTAATTTTTCTTTTTTTTGACCAGTCTAATCTGTGTTGCTTAGTCTTATGTCCTTTTGAATTCACTTTGCTTATTAGTATTCACAATTCTCAAAATTTAAAATTGCTCTTATATTGAAAATGAAACGATGCCTTGCCACAAAATATATGTCTACATCAACTTTGTTATTCAGATGTTTGTCGTTTCAAATTTGCCTCTAGCTTTTATGGTCAACTTGCTAATCATATGCTAAATCTCCCAATAAATTTAAATCTTAGCATGTTTTCCTCAGGGAGTTTCTTATCAGAATAATAACTTGCTTTAATTGATAGCAGGTTCATGCTTAGTTTTATTAGTTCTATAGATTTGGCAGCTTTAGATTAAGTTGACATGTCCTTTTAGACTTGCAGTGCACAAACGTTTTTGACAGCAATTTCTAAATCCTCCTTTACAGTTCTTATGATGCACTTTTGACCTAGCTGTCATGTCCCCAGCACTTCCAATTTCCTAACACTATTTTTTTGGTTATTTTTCATGAGGGCTTTCCTGAATGTGTTACTGTTGCTTTTAAGTCAAATCATGCCTCCATTTATCCTATCATCTGCATACGCTTTTGACATGTTTTTGAGTTGCCCCCTTACAGAAATACTGCTGGTCCCCCCTTTTTTGGTTGCATGCTTTACTGTTGTGATTCCTTGTGATATTTCACATGCCCTAATCATGTTTATTGGGCATAACAGTCAGAGGTAAGTTATAGTCTCATTGAAGATCTTAACTGTTTTAGATGGTTTGGACATGAATTACCCACATGATTATTGTCATGTCCCAAATCCGGCTATTAAATTTGCATAAAATCGTTGCGTGACACGGCCGTAATTCTTATCCTTGGGAACTGCAAAGCCTAAAAAAATCATTTATAATCTTCATAATAAAAATAACATCCAAATAAAAATATCAATAAAGATTTCGATACATGCATCACTATATTACAATTCCAAATTCTAAAATTATTAACTAAATATAAAACTCTAAATACTCCAACGAACTGACATGTTAGCTCACTCTAAATTTTTCATGTTAATATGTAAAATTTTTAAACATAAGGGGTGAGCAAACCACAACTAGCAAGTATTAACGCACATGCTATAATTTATACAGGCGAGTAAGAAAATAAAACAAAATGATCGCTCGTATAAAGAAATGAAATCGAGATCAAATCGAATAACAATATGATATTTGAGGTCAAATCATGGATCATAATCGAAACGCCATATATAATCATACGAACATAATAATCGCGATTGGAATAAAAATTAATATTAAGTATACAAGAAATAAGGGTGAATTAAATATATTTATAGGCATGAGCTACCACTTATGAACCAATGGCTGGATTGTCACGTACGTATCAACCGGCTGGCCTACAACGGCAAAATCCCGAGGCTTACAACAGTGGCCTACAGCGATACATCCACAGGACGTCGACACATCTAAACTCCTACCATGTGCGCTCGTACATCTTAAGGAAGGACAAGGAATCAAACCAAATAAATTTTATTAATCCTCGGAATATATACACATCATAACGATCATTATCATGAATCAAATTAACCAAGATCACAAATATACCGAAACAAAACGAGATATCCGAGAGATATATGTGATAATGGATCATAAACATAGCCGAAAGTATCAATTATGATATCATAAATATGTCGAAACAAACGAGATGTCCTAAAGATGCATGTGATCATGAAACATTTCCGAAAATATCAAGTATGATAAAACATTAAGGATATCATTAGTTAGAACATGTAAATCCAATACTTACCTTAATAGCAATTCTACTAGCTCATCGCAACTCCAAAAATAAACTTTAATTATTACAAATTTCTCTAATAAGATATACAATTAATATTAATATACAATCATAAGTCCATTAAGTTTAACCGAAACTTACTCAGAATCCTTTATGATATTTCAAAAGGCATATTCTTATTATTTATGTTTATTCTAAAATTTACTATATTTAATTCAAGTGATAATATCCTAAATGAATTATGTATATTATTGGTGATCTAAATAAAAATTCTAGTGTTTTATATTCTCATTTGAAATCTGAATGAGGTCTAAAATAAATTATTAAAATTCGTAAAGAATAACAATTACCAGTTATTTTATGTTATAAACTTACAATCTAAAGTTAAATAATAGATTCAAAACATGATACTTATTTTTATAGGGATCACAAAATAATTTTTCTTGCGCATAAATATAGAAGATAAACATTTATTTAATGGGTTAAAATATCTAAAATTATGTAGAATTCGTGATAACATATTTTCCAAATATGTAAGTGATCGAGACGAATTACATAAAATAATAGGGATCTAGAATTAATTTTCTAATTATTATGTTGTTTCATCAAAAAGTGCAGTGGTACGTGCATTAAATACTTAATTTACTTTACATTAAAATAAGACTTGATATATGTGATTCAAGGTTAAAAAAGTAAACTCATTTTTTAATAACTCATACTATATAAATGTAACTAGAAATCTGTTTTGTTATTTATTTATTTGATATTTAGATTTATCACAAAGACAGCCTCCGATTACATAAAATTTTATCTTTTGCTCGCATGTCCTATACTTTTCTTCAAACATTACATTTAGAATATTCAAATATCATACCTTAAAATTATAAGAAAGAGAATTACAAGGATAAAATAAAAATATTAATTTTATTCCAAAATTAGCTATTTTCATAATTTTATATTTTAAACCAAATTCTTCTCATTTAATTGTTTCGGCTTCTTTTTATTTCTTTCCAACTCAAAATGAATACTCAAGTAAATATGTAGATGAAGCAAAATGATGCTATTAAAAATAATCTCATTTAATAATACAATTGTAATTAAAAATACTTATTATATCATGACATTTATATTAAAGATCTTTTTTTAACTCTTACAATAATTTAATTTTTTAATTTAATTTTTATGTTTACGTTCCTTATTCTAATTATCATAAATAGAAATAAAATTAAAAGTTTACATATATTGCTATATTCTTGTAATGATCTTCAAAAGAACTCAAACTCGTTTTGCTCTTCTAATTCTTACTTCTCCTTATATAATTTTATTAGTAAATTTAGATAAGAAATTTTTAATCTTTTACATCTTTTATATACGTTTAGATGAGAATAATAGATATAAACTCAATTAATTTGTTAAGATCATAAATCTAAAATTGTTAAATATAAAATAATATCTTTGATGCATGTGACAACTCCTTATTTTATTAACCGTTTTTTTATTATTGTTATTCGTGTATATTATTACCTAATATTTTGTTCATAGTAACAAATAAATTAAAATTTTGGTCGGAACAAACCAATATTATTATTTTATTTTCACAACAAACAAATCATTTTAGTTTTGCTATATTTTAAATATTTCTTTCCTTATAAAATTACTCGCCATTTATTAAGATCTTGGATATCTATAAATGTCAATCATAATTCTGTTAACAATTTTGATCTTTCTTTCTTATTATTTTTATTTTTATTCAAAATCTTTCCATATATTTAAGTTAATCAAGATAACCATCCATACTTTCGAGTTATTATATACTAGTATTTAGCACGTGCAATGCACGTTTGTATATTTTGGCATCATAGACAGATTTTAGAATATTTTTTTTAAAGAATTAGTTAAAATAATATAGATTTTAACTTGTAAGATTTGTTGTAGGACTTTTTATTTTTTGAAAATTTAATAAGTTAGCTAATTTAAATATTTCTTAAAATCTTTATCATCTTAATTAATTTAAAGTATTTAAGATATTTCTTAAGAAAAAAATTAAAGTGAGCTAGACTAAAGAACTAACAAATATCTATATTTTTTTTATATATTATTAATTTAACCCCTCCTTTGGCATTATAATAGTAGATTTAATATTTAATATATTCATATTAAAATCAAGGGTGCTACAATTATAACCCAAGTTGAAGGAAGGGGAAGGAATTCTTGAAGTTCACGAGGGTTAAGTTGGAAAAATTCCATCTAACAGTGTTTCAGTTGGAAGAATCGAGAAAACACTATTTGTTGCTTTTTAGAAGGATATGGCTTCTGTGTGAATTGGTGGAGGAATGATTTTGTATGGAGGAATGCCACCTAACAAAAGTTTCACCGGCATCTCAGACATCCATAAATTTTTAGTAACATACTAACATGTGACCTTAATCTCATCTCGTGGAGACTTTACACTTTCTATAAAACAAAAATTAATTTGCTTATGAACATTAAGTTATATCATTATCTTTTGAATATCCTCTTCGTTCCATATATGTCATCCACTATATGATCACTAACAAAGGGTTGCATACTGGCATGTCTTAGTTTGTATTAATTGCACAAACCCTCTTGTTTTTACCTTGTATAGCACTTATAACCCCTACAGTGATTTATTAGTGCAAACACCCTTTCTATTCATCGACCAAAATCCAGAAAAACACTCAAATTCCACTTTAAACAACTCAAATGGCTGTCTTTGGCCCAAACAAACAACTCAAATTGCTGTCTAATTTTACCATAAAACTTGGTTATGTTGTTTTAGAGTATATAATTAAGTGTTTCTGAACGTTTTGGTTGATGAACAAAGGTCATGCTAATAAATTACTTTCTTTTCTTTCTTTCTTTCTTTTTTTTGGGGGGGGGTTGGGGGGGGGAGTGCTGTACGGGGAAACTACGAGGGTATTTTGTGCAATTAACCTGCTGTTTTTCAGCGTCCTAAATTCTTTTATCTTTGTTGTTGTACAGGGAACCATCTCCAAGAAACATGAGGCACACACTCGCATCCATCATACTCCGGTTTCTTGGAACTCGGTTCATTTATGAGGATGGCGACCTAACACTTTCTGCAACTACTGTTGCTCCTTGGAAGAGGGAGACAGAGTCTAATTCGATCGTTGCCTCATGGGATTATTCTGGTGACAACCTATTTGAGATGCTTTTGTCTGTTCTGCATGGTCTGCTTGGCAGTTGCAAGCCAAGTTGGTTGAAACCAAAGTCTTCCTCCAAGTCAACCGTCAAATCTCCTCGAGATTTTTCTGCGTTTGATCGTGAGGTGGTAGAGACTTTGCAGGTTGGTTCTTGCTTCACAATATTTTCGACCCCGCGTCAATATTTAAACATACCATTTACTGAAAAATATCATTTATTAGAAGAGAAGTCCGCATTTGATGTTTGGTTTTGCTATTGTCAAGCAGTACATCTATACCTCATCTGGACAATACAAAGTACTACAGTCTCTATATAATATATTTACCACTACTAATTTATTAGGGTCTGAACCCTTGATTTAATATTATATTAGTGTGCCAGCCTTAATAATGCCGCGCAATGAATCATTTCAGTAGCGAAGAGACATGTTTGGCCTTCGTTTTCAGGTGCTGACTCACAGGTTGTTTTGGGCTCCTGATCTGGTAGAGTGGAGGAAGGGAAGAACTTCTTGAACGAAGAAGAGGATCCAATTACTACTAAAGAATTGAACTGATCAAATACAAATCTTTTAATCCAAAATTACTTAACTTAAAACTGAAATTGAATCTTCTTTTTTGAATGAAATTACATGACAAAGATCATTATTTTTACTATATTACTATTACTACTTTATTCAACTCGCATGGGTGTATGCTTTCAGGTTCTTTGGTTTTAGTCAAAGGATTGGAAATTATTCAGTAATATATCTATTACGTGTAATTGTGTATGGCACCCTTCATCTATACCACATTCAGCACTTGAGGCCGTAGACTGGTTTAGTATCTACCCCACCTTAAAAAACGGAAAAAAAAGTAATTATCTGCATTGACAGACACTAAAATATGAAATTTGACTGACTGGTGAATCCAGGGGTATTATTTGCGAATAACCTTATTATTCTTTCAAATATTTTCATTTGCCATAGTTATATATGATGTATTCTTGATTCCATCTGCAGAATGATTTGGACCGCATGGAGCTACCTTCTACAGTGAGGCATCGTATTCAATCCGCAATGCCCATTCTGCCCCCATCATCCCCCCTTTCTTTTTCTTGCCAGCCTCCAACTCTCTCCGCAACTGTCCTCTCATCATTGCAACTCAATACACCCACCCCACAGTTAGCTCCTCTCCAAAGACTTGCTCCCTGTTCTCGCCCTTCCACCAACTTGTCCTCCAAAAACAAGGCACCAATCTCTCTCGACTCAGATTTGGAAATTGACCCGTGGACTTTACTGGAAGAAGGCACGTTATCTGCTTCCGCCTCAAGTAACAACAGCAATATTTGTGCCGTTAGTGGGGACCATTCAAATCTCAAGGCTTGCAGTTGGCTTAAGGGAGCTGTGAGAGTGAGAAGAACAGATCTTACGTATGTTGCAGCATTGGATGAAGACAGCTGATTCCCTTTTTCTTTTGTACAATCATTTCGTGGCCAAATACTGGAGGCAAAACAAAATGAAGGCGGGGCCAAGGTTAATTGAATGGAAAACAAAATGAATGCCGCACCAAGGTGAACTAACATATAGGGACTTTACCGATTTTTGTTGCTGTCCCTTTGCCAAGGCTGTTGTATATATTAGAGTTTATTATTATTAATTTTTACTCGATCGAGATGAAAATAGCGTCTCAGAATGGTCTGTAGTGATTTTAATCTAATCCCATTTTATCATGGTGTACCATTTTGAAAGAAAGGCGAGCATAGTCTGGGGAAGGGTTGGAAAGTGTAGTTGATGGATCGAAGGTGCAATTGCATCTCATGTTAAATTAATGCAAACTCCTCGATTTTATTATGAAGTGTAATATGTTCGAATTAGGACCCTTCGATTCTTATTTCCCTGTGCAGGTATTTTTCTTAAAATTTCTTTTACGCTTCTGCACAAATTTGTTTTGCACTCAGTTGCTCTGTTTAGCAAATTATGGATGTTGAGCATCACTTAAATTTGTTATAAACCTTGAGTGGACACATGCTATTCAGAGGGATTTTAGGAGCCATATGTTCTTTGATGATAATTTATGAATGATTTTCTGAAACTGAAAATTTGGCATGCTCATGCAAGTGTTTCCACGTTATCTTCACACAATGGTCAGTTCCCTAGTCAGACTTTTATAATGAAGAAAAGTCAGCTAAATTTTACAGCAAATTAATCTAGTTTTATCAGGATCATGATTCATGATTCAGCATCATTTGGCAAAATCTAATATTTTTAGCCCAAAAAGAGAATGAGCTTTCATCTACTATGCTCATTTTTTCTTAACAGATCCATCCACATAAAGCACATCATTTATCCATGCAACA
This sequence comes from Agapanthus africanus, assembly GCA_030015575.1. NCBI lineage: Eukaryota > Viridiplantae > Streptophyta > Magnoliopsida > Asparagales > Amaryllidaceae > Agapanthus > Agapanthus africanus. Next base: position 498,382,291 of record CM057347.1, on the reverse strand, counting down.
ATACTGAATGCAAAACTCTCCAACACCCTTGAATAGCTCTCCAAAATTGCCTGCCCAACATCCTGAAACACAAAAAATTGTCACATTTAGCAGCCTCGAGGTTCAAAGATTTTGCAGTTAGCAAATTTGCCTCTTAAGCTCTTACCCTGTTGCATTGAATTTTGCAAGAGTCCAATGTAGTTTGTGACAACCCAGGATACCTCTGCTTCAAGCTCAGCAACAAACTCTCAGCTCTAGTTGCAAGTGTCACATTTTTATCTCCATCAGCCATTAGGTCCTTCACCATCTCCCATGATGATTTCGAATTGTTGTTCATGCTTGCTTTGCGTCGCCACACGCACATTGCGGCCTCGACACGGTCAGTGAGCTCGAGCGCTTCGTGCTCGGAGGTTACATCGATGCAATCGAGAAGGTATTCGGGTGAGAATTTGCATGGTGTGGACATGTATCGATATATTGAGTCCCCTATGCTTGTCCTCCCGCTCTAATGATCGACAATTGGATTAAATTGAATTAGATTAAAAAAAAGAAAAAGTGGAAAATGATATAAATTGCCGCAATCTTTTTTCACTGTTTGGAAATGCTATAAAATGTTATAAGAGTTAAGGTGATATTCAAGCTTTCTCCATCAGCAACATCCTCACCTTTGGAAGCGTTGCGATATACGAATCTGGCACCTCCATTTCAGAAATAATGCTACTATTAATCGCCATAGCCGCTTTATGAATCTGATTCGCACATTCTTTCTTCTTCTTCAGCTCCTTTCTCGACTTCTCATTAAGTCCGTAAACAGGAACACAAGGAATCGGTAGCCACCACTTCTCGTTGTTGCGATGAATCACTCTTCGAAACGAACTTGAAATATTTGGACTCGGTGATTGGCTCCCTTCGTCTACGTACCAAAACTCTGTGTTCTTGAAACTGTCCAATATTTCCTGCAAAACTTTTAAGATGGAGAATGAGGTAATGGTTTTTGTTTCGGTAGGGTGTTTGTTGAGAGATGTTGATCTTACGAGGAGCATTGTGTCGAGTTTTTCGAGTGCGGGGAGGTTTATGTAGATATCTGATCTGGGTCTGCTTTCCATCACCTAAAATATCAAAATAGAGAAACATAAATCATGTTTTCACAAGGTAGAAGGTGATGAATTGCAGAAAACCTCCCTCATTTTTGCCTGAATAGCAGGATATTGCCTTCAACTTTTATTAAATTTCACCATATAAATTTAATATATCTCTAACTTTTATTACCAACATTCTCTTAATTCCAAAATTTTCCCTTCTTTTCTTCAGTATCGTGATTGTGGCATATCTAACAACTCAACCGAGCAAAAAATTGCAAAATTTTGAAAGATTTAAATGGTTGTTAAAATAGAGGATAAAGTGCATTTTTTGAAAAGAGAGGGTGGCATTCTAGGCAAAACCGATGGAGATTTCTTGCAATTTAGCCAATGAAAAATCCCCAAGCTTGAAAATTGATGATCTCACCTCGAGAGTAGTCTCATCAGGTAAAGTTTGAATCACCGGGCAGAGTTCAACTATATAATCACACACCGATAAAAGGCAATCCATTTCTCTTCTCCACATCGCCTTTTTCTCTGGTGATAACGGCTCCAATCTCCAGCACTGACCAAAAACAGTAGCTGCAAGAAACAAACTAGTCTCGAATAAACAATGCAGGGTAATTACAAATCAAAAACAGATACTATCATAAATTGCAATAAAATTGTACCATAGAGATTCGTAATCGCATTTGAAATGGCGACAGCAGTGCAAACCCCCCTGCCACTTCCTGACATATCCTCGCCGAGCAATAGCTTTGAAAATCTCTCCCTCATTACCTCAAGCTCTACATTTTTTGAAAAAAATAATCAAAAATTTAAGAACTCGGTCGCATTTTTATTATGAAAAGAAAAGGGTTGGAATCTGAAACTGACCTGAGTTTGCTACCTGATCATCAACTGATTTCAAATCTAGCACATTGTTAGCATGCTGTTTCATTGCAAGCTTTGAAAGAACAGGCGAAGCTTTGCCTGACACCTTCGAAATTGGCCAACCCAAATTCAATAGAGGTTCGTCCGAGCTGCTAGGCTCCGAGTAAGTCGAGATTTCGGAGATTGTTCGGCTATAATCCAATGAGATTACACTCGGAGTCGAGCATTCAGCCTCGATATTCAATGTACTTATCGAATCCACCTCCGAATTCAAGTCCCATGTTGATAAAGTTTCCATCCTTGGTTGTTTTTCCTGCTTAATCCAAAGCGATAAGTTTAAGGATTATATAAAGAAGGGGACATAAGCAAAACTTATAGCTTTCTTCTTGTGCTCTGCTTTAAATTCAAAAAATGTAGCTGTTGCAGAAAAGAAATGGTTGTCTTTACCTTTTTTAATGCCTATTTGAATTCAAACCTGAAGCCTTTTTGCATCTGTTTGAAACACTTCCCTCTTCTATTATTTCTCTAAAGGTTTCTCAACACTTAATCTTAAGGAGTTGGAAGGAATTGAGGGGGGGGGAATAAGAAGAGAAGGGAAGGAAAAGATACTATATTGAACCATGGAACATGGAGAAGATGTGGATGAAAAAAGAATTGAAGGGATGCTTGATTCCCTATTGCATGATTGAGTTGGAAATGTGCTTCATAGAATTAGACCAAATAATTAATAGCGAGGTTGAGATCACTTTGGGATTTGTTAAACAAATGGTTTTGTAACTTTAAAGTAAAGATTGGTTCAAATTTGAATTATCTAGTTATATAATCAAGGTTCAAATTTAAGTTATCTAATGAGTTCTTTAGGTGGGAAAAATTCTTGAGTATGCCATCCACATGTGTCCAACAATGGAATCATGAAATCCATCAAGCTGTGAGAGGGTGTCCGAAATTCTCCATATCTTTTTCTCTCATGTCCAGATATATTGCATTCGGTACATCGAATAATTTCTCAGTAGGTGGAAACATGGACATGAGATAAATAGAGGAACTTGCATTAGTATTCATAGAGTACTGAAAAATGATTGAAGATAGGTTCCACTTGAAATCATATTGTCTATCAATCATGAGTTAAGGTTGGAAATAAAGTTGATTAATTGACACTTAATATGATTCCAAAGCATAGTATTTCCTATCTTTACGATGGATATTTTCATACTAATTTTTGTCAAAAGAATTTCTGGCTAACTTTTCACATACCTGAATGCTATAAATTACTCCTGGCTAGAAAAAAAAATTTGGCTAGTCAAATACACATGTATTCATGGTGCATTGAACCAACAAGGGCAAAAGTAGGAAAGAAATCCGTTTAATTTGTGTTTCAAGGTAACTCCCAAAGGGTTGACCTTAGAAGTTGGGTTTACTTCTAGTTTATATGGAATATACAGTGGATATAGATGTTACCATATTCAATTCGAATACAGATACAAATAGTCATTGGAAATGAAAATTACCATATGTATTTGATAAAAGTTTGATATGGATATGTATATGGAGAAATTGAACATTACTATATGTATTTGATAGAAATTGAATACGAATGCAGTGTTAGCTCGGATTATCCATATCCTATTTGTCATTCACAATGCCGTCAAGTATTCATGTGTATGGCATTAGGCAAAACAGTTACGTGAAACATCCCTTCCACCGCACCAAAACATTGAAGTTATAATGAATGTTGAGGATTGTTATTTTATATTCTAATAACTTCAAATACCGAAAAAGTCGAGTGTAAAATGAGAGGCTCGTCTAATGTGATGTTTTCGTAGTTAATTTCGTCATATGTCATCATAATTACATGTGGTATCAAAGTTCTAGAAACCCAAATATGTATCAATGCAAACTAGGTGACTATATATGTGTTTTCTTTTATTTCCTTTGCACATAAGAAACTAATGCATGTTTTCATTTCTTTAAGCATTAGAGCATGTTTTCAGCCAGTTTTAGACGAGAGAGTATAAAGGGATCGAAGAGATATTCTCAAGAGATTGGATGCAGTTTGTGGCATTCATGATCTTTATGTTTTTAAATATTTATGTTGACTTTGTGAAAAATTAGCAGACATGCTTGCACGTAGATCCAGTGGAGCATTAAGTGATATAATTAATATCATGCATGCAGGACCTTTAATATTGTGATATATATAGCCAGCTAAAAATGAGGAGATACCAAGGATTCTTGGGGTTTGATTGGTCTGGGGAGGTTGCAGACGGTTTGAACCTCAGGAGGGGAAATGGCCACAAATTAACGCTTTCGGCCAAATTCATGAATCTCCGGATGCGTGTGCTAGTTCCCCCCAAAAAAATAAAGTTAAAAAAATATACAAAATTGATAACCAATATGATGACAATTGAATGGGTGATTACAAGGGAACTTAGTTTGTATCATTGTTGATCAGGTGGTCCATTGGACCTAACTCTTTAAGACTAGTTTGGCAACAGCGTTTAGGTAATTTTCCAGAACTCTTGGTGGTGTAATTATCACACTTAAGAGAAGTATGTCGAAGGAAACATTGGTTTAATTCGCTTTAACTTTAAATGAAACTAGGCTGGGGTTCGAAAACCTGGTTGGCAAACAAGGCTAGCCTAAGGACCGCCAAATTTTGCAGATTTCAGGTGTCGATACTCTACTATATTTGTCAACTATATATATGCCATCTGCTTCCTATATCAGATACCCATACTGTTGTATATATTAGCATCTCTAGCTACTGTGACTGCTTTAATTTATTGTGTTTGCAGGTTTTTAGGCTGCATGCATGCTTACAAAAGCAAGGGGTGAATAAAACAGACTAAGATGCATAACAAGCTCAAATTCTGACTAATGAATGAATGGAAGAATTGATTCCTGATTAGCTGATTAGCTGATTAGCTGATGCTCCTCCTCTTCTCATTTTTTTGGCTGTAAAATTCTCATTACTGAGCTCTGCTCTTGCATTCAAAAAATGAAGAAGATAATATTCCTTAGAATGTTTCTTTATCTAGCTTCCGCTTTAATGGAAAAATTGTTCAATATCAATGTTTAATTCTCTTTCAACATTTGAGTTATGGAATTTTTTTTATTGGCTCTCTGCTTAATATTTATCGGCCTTTTATCACATGCTAGACTTATATAGTGGAAAAATTCTGCTCGGTCTTTTTCTTTAAATTATCCTTTTATTTTTCTCACCACTTAGCTTTTACCGGTAAAATATTCAAAAATTCCATGATTTTTTGTGGTATAGCACGCAAAATACAAAAAAAAACGCACAGAAAAAAGAAACTTTGAGAGTTATAAAAAAATTTGCGATTTCGTTTTGTATTGCAAAAGAAATATCGAAAAACCAAATAAAACAGAAAATATTGAGATTTCTTTAAAAATTCAATTTTTTTGTGCTATAGCATGTAAAATATAGAAAACGGAAATTATGAAACTTTTGAAAATTTCACGATTTTCTTGTATTAATTCGAAAAAATATTGAAAAACCGAACAAAACAGAAAATTCTTGAAATTTTTGCGGTTTTATATGCAATAAGAAAAATGTTGAAAAACTAAAGGAAATAGTAAATTTTGAGACATTTTAAAATTTCTCGATTTTCATGTGATGCGTGGAATGTTGGAGATAGTGCCCTCAGAGTCAATTATTGGATCACATGCACGTGATTGCGATGATTGAGAGAGGACCTATTCCGGTAGGACAGTCTTACTCAAGATGATAGTATGCTATCTGGTTTATCTTTATCATCGTGTACTGCTTTAGGTGACCTGACAGGTCGCTATTACACGTTGGTAGAGCCCCTAGGATTCTTGCTCGACTGCCAGCAGTATGAGGGCGATCATATACGTGGGAGCTGGTACTCTATAAGCATATCCTTAAAAGGTCCCTAGTCGTGGGAGTTTCGAGATAGGACATCGATACTCCAGAATAGACTAGTGTATATAGTCGAGACCCCGACGAAGGGCGGTGGCCGGTCTCATAAGCCACTGGTGTCAGTTGGTTCACCTAAGATGTATACAGGTGCTCATTGGGTTATGAGTACACCGGACAGGACTCGCCGGGAACATGCTAGTTGGTCTTATACCTGACGTCAGATAGCAGTTCCCTGGTGACATGTGTACATGTTAGTTCATCGACCTGGGGATCGTCATTTGTCTCGTGTGAGTTCCCACTGTACTTTGATTACTACCCTACCACGGTCAAAGGAGACATGCAAACAGGTTTTAGTTGGGTACAGTCCCGAGCCACATGGAGGCAGTGAGCGGATCTTCAGGGGTTCGTCTCTCCCGGTATTAGGGGTGAGGTCGCGCTGTGTCTAGGAGAGCCAGAACATGAAAAGTCCTTGGCCAAGGCAGGAGATTTACTGGTAGGTATTCCAGTAGTATCTCAGGGTGTTCTGGGCTGATCTCTGACATGACTTGTACCGCTTTTGGGGGTCTGACTTTTACCAACCCCCTAGGCCCGCCATGCGATGCTCATAGACGAATGGACCGGACTGTACGGATATTGTCACTGACAGGCTCAGTAGGGTGTCAGGATGAGTTCGCTCATCGACGTCCCTTTCGATCAATAGCTGGTGGCCCATCACGTATGGCTAATACCTCTGACGTGCTAGTGGTTAAATCCACAGCCATAGTATTGACGAGTCTTTAGAGTCCCCCACATTCAGTTACTCAAGTTTTCGGGCGAAACGCTGTAGAGGCCGTATGGAGATATGGCAGGGTTCGATCAGTTACGTGCGGTATTGCACGGATCAGGATCGGACGGATAATACTAGCGGGCTTTGGTTTAAGCCAGATCCTAGTATAGTACAGTGTAGATTTTGTCTCATTGCATTTGTATTCGGTCGGAATACAGATGCGGGTGTGTATGCACAGTATCGGGGTTTTCCTGTAATTTATTACGGGACCGGTTTTCTGGAGTTGCCAGTTTGCTTTCCGTTTCGGCCATATTTCTTTGTATTTTTCATTGGCCGAAGATTGGTGGAGAAGGGCTTATTTGCATTTGTGCAAATAAGCAATTTGGAAGGGGGTCTTTGCATATTGTTGCTTCATAATTGAGGTTGACTCCTTTGGTTCATGATTGCTTGACTTTGTGATGAGATGGTTGTTGTTGGAGTGTTGGGTTTTGTTGTGATCATTTGATTTTCTCATCATCACTTGCTTTCCACCCACCTCCTTGTCTTTGCTCTCTCTCTCCATTCACAAAAGGAATGGTCGGCCAAATGAAAGGGGTTGCCCATTTTTTTGGTATGGAAATTTTTGGCTCTCTAGTGCTTGCAAAATCCCAAACTTCATCTCCAAAAATTCCATCACTTCATCCCTCCACAAAAGGCAACTTCAAGTAACCCCAAAATGAGACATGAGTTCTACACGTATTCTACAGCAAACCTTGGGCACGTCGACTCGCCAGCTTCGTGCCCGAGTTGCCTCGGTATAGAGGTGGGAGCCCGTAAAAGAAGCAGGCGACGTGGTGCCCTTCCGGCGAGGAGGTGGAGACCGAAGATTCCGCAGGAGATCGGGACGACGACGAGAAGACCGGAGGACACGGATCACTCGGTATATCTCTCTTCCCATCTTGTAGTTAGCTAGGACTAGTTTAATGGCACGATCCGGGTTTTTAGTGCGCGGTGGTGCCGGTTTGAAAAGTTAAAGTAAATCACCGCTTCCGCATTCCGGCGTCGGATTGACGGCAGGGGCGCCCCGTGCACTTACAGTGGTATCAGAGCCTCGCCATTAACATAGTCTAGCTTTGTCTAATGTGTTTTACATTTCCGATCGAACAAAATTCCAAAACCCGCGTTTTTCATTGCATCAGTTTTCTGTCGATTTTTTCTGGCTCGAAAATTTTTTTAGTGTATTGCAGAATGATGTGCAGGGATTTTTAAGCATACTGTGAAAATTCGATGCATTGATTCCCTAGAAGGACCGCGGAACCGCGGCCAAACCCCTGTTTAGGCCGCGGTTCCGCGGCAAGAAAATGGAATCATTGCACTAATTTTTTACAGAGGCCTCCTGACTTGAAATTAGGGGTTTTGGAACATTATTTTTGGGCCCAGAATTTCTTTATCTGCTACAGTAATGCTTGGGGCCCACTTGGTAAAATTTGATCGATCGGATATTTTAAAACACATTAGTTCACAGTATTTACATTATATCTGCGACCGTGAATGTCACTTGATCGGTAAATCCTGTCTAACTGCTATAGCCCGGTTAGACGGATTTGCGAACGTGACTTTCACGTTGATGTTCTGTGTTATGCTGTGGTGTTGCGGATTGGTCGTGGGGATAGCCTGGATGCAATGCTAGTACAGTTTTTGTTGTATTATGTACATTTGATATTGCGGGACGAGTGTCCGACATGTGGACTACCGTCCCTGCCTGTTTGTATTATTATTTTGGGGCACGACCAGGTTGCGGTCGATATACCCGTTGTATGTATATTTTACTTTCTGCACTAGGATTACCCCGCAGAGGGGTGCACGGATAGCCGGGTTCTAGAGGGCAACAAGCCCGCATCTCATGGCATTGAGACGGAGGGGGCTTTACTCTAGAATTGGCGGGCTATTCGTCGCACTCGTAGGGGGTACAGGTTGACCCAAGAGGGATGCCCAAGTTACCGGATTCCGTAAAGTGCCGGGTGGTCCATTCACGTTGCTGAAGGGGGCTGCCTCGCTTCAGATTTTGGCGGGTAACTTGCCGTGCCCGTAGGGGTCTAGGGTTTCATTGCACAGGCTATCCACACGACCAGGGGAACGTCGGGTTTCAGTAGTGGCCCTGTGAAACCCGGGGATCCCAGATATCTGTATTGTTCTGTGATACTGTACATTTCTGCGATGTTGCATTTTATCACGCCTTGAGCAAAAATTATATATTGGTATATATATATTAGTAGATGTTGTATATGTTTTGCATCCGCGCTAGTCCAGTCCCCGCTCTGTCGTTAGTTAGCTAACCTAACGGGTAATGACGGGACCCAATGGCGAATGCGGATGGCATATACGTGCATCAATATATTTTCGTTCTTTGTGGTGTGATCAATTGATGGGACTGCGTTGATTCGGATCAATGCAAGTTAAAAACAAACCTAATCTGATGTTGTTGGAACACTTTTCAAAAAGCTGTTATTGCAAGGACGTTCTCTTTTGTTTTGTATCGTGGTATTCAGTTGGAATATCCTGCTCCTCAGTCGACGAGGCAAGGGCCGAGATCCCTTCACCGGGAGTGACCTCTTGGACAAAAGTTTGCGTCAGGGCAATGACTTCACTATAGCCGATTACTTTTGCTTTGCACCGTGGTATTCAGTTGGAATATCCTGCACCTCATTCTACGGGGAAAGAGCCGAGATCACTTCACCGGGAGTGACCTCTTTAGCAAAGGTTTTCGTCACTATATTTTTAAAAGCTATCCGGTTCCTTCAACGATATCAAGTTCATTACGTTAAAGGTTTTCGCCAGAAACCATTCGTAGCCCTCCGTCGTTTCATATGGATAGTCAATAGTATTCAAGCTGTGTTTGTTGGCCAAAGTCAAGGCACAGTGTTTGGTAGCTGTTGGTTATTCATATGCAGCATAGATAGATGCGTTGGTTTGGAACAGTCGTACTGGCTTGTTGGCCAAAGTCAAGGATAGGTACGGGTGGATTCAAATCAACCTGGAGAATGACGGGTAGAACTTGACATGTGACTTATGATTTGTTGGCCAAAATCTAGGTCATAAGAGCATGGGGTAAAAATCACATCGGGAGTTTCTAAAGAAACTGAAACTTGCCAGATATGCGCATACCTTCTGGAGTGTGATGATGTGAGCGGATTCCGTCACATTATCATGCGATGATAGTTGGATCCCGATTCCCACTGATGAGTTGGTTTACTCCTCGGGTGTTCCCGACTAATTCTTCTTTTAGGTTTGGAGGAGAATTTGACGGTACAGTGGGAGGTTTCCAGATTAGATAAATTGGTAACCATTCTGATCTAGGTTAGAGTGCACGCTGAGTGTTTCTTTTCTCTCTCTCTTTGGCAGCGACCATTGACCCGATCCTAAGACTATGACTCAGTGACCAAGTTGACCGAACCTTCTAAACACTGGCTTTTGGATTGTCAGAGTCGCTAACCTTATTGTCACTCCTACTTTTACTCTTTTCTCCAGGACACCCCGTATTACTACGAACGTCTACTTCCATTAGACAAAACCATCATATGGTTATATACGAACTCGAAGGAATTTATTCGAGGATGGTTTCCGGTTCTGGAGAAAACGAATAGGACTATTCAGTTGTCTTTTCCTTTTACCTTCTCTCAGGTTGCGAGTACTCCTTGATTTAGGAGATAGTACACCTATTAAACAAATTGGATAGTCTTCTTCCAAACCATAGGCTGGTGCCGACCAGTAGGGAATGAAGAAAACCAATTAACCTAACGATGGTGTACAGAAGGTATTAAGTAAAGACATATCAAGGAATTAGTAAGAGGGCAAAGTAAATTGCGACTGATATTCACGACAAAACCAGGTATTTCATTACCACTCCCACTTCACCTTTGTATTTCTCCAGGACACTTCGTATCACTACGAAGATCCACAGTTTATTGGATACTCCATCGTATGGTTATATACGAACTCGAAAGGAACTTGTTCCAGTTCGGGGATGGATTCTGGTTCAGGAGAAATAGGAATAAGGTTTATTCGGTTGTCTTTTATCTTCACCTTCTCTCGCATTACGAGTGTTCCTAGGATTAGGACAGTACACCCATTATGCTTATTGGATAGTCTTCTTCCAAACCGTAGGCTGGTGCCGAACGGTAGGGAAGGAAGAAAACCATTTGGCCTAAAAGGGTGTGCAGAAGGTAATGATATAAAGGGATTTGGAGAGGTGGCAAAGAAATATACGGTTACAGTTGTGAATCTGGATAATGGAAGAGGCATTACTAGGAATACCAGGATACTCCATCGAAACATTTCAATGTTTCAGTTTCACTGTGTAATGTTAAAAGAAAACTGATTTCCCGATTAGATACTTACTCCAGGATATGTATTTACCAGGTATGATTCTCACATCTGTATGGTTTTACAGATGATAAGTGGGAGTAAGTTATTAGGAATTGGGTGATCATCCTCATTATATCGGGATTCGTTGTAATCGGTGATATTTAAGGAAGTCACCTGGGTTGTTTGCCGGACGGCAAATATTTGGTTTTGAATATCCGCTGTCATGCACCAATTTCAAATCGATATATCTGTACGTCTATTTTAATAGAGTGAGATATACCTTTTTGAAGTTATGTCTGTGACATTTACCTATATCAGTGGATGGTTAGGTAAGGAGCATTAAACAGCGGTGTAATTCTTCTTAACCATAAGTACAGTTTTGAACCTATGACCCACAGTGAATGAGTTATCAGACTCAAGGGACTTATACAGAGTATTGTATGTTGTCCAGGGTCCATCAGGACAGAAGGGTTGGTCCTCGTACTATATTCGGTTTACTTATGACTTCTCTAGTTTTTAGACATGTGTTTCGTGGAAACACAGGGTCCGAATTTTGAGAAGTTATAGGTATTTGAATAAAGTAGAGAACCAAGTATTGCAAGTATCGGGATTCTTCAAAGTGATCAAAGATGTAGATACTTGTGTATGGTGTTCAGTTGATAGTAATGATTAAGAGAACTTGCTTCTCTTTCAGGTTACTCATAATTGGAAGTATTCCTAAGTTGAGTAACGCTGATCGGGCTCTTTCCATTTAGTTGACATGCACTGGAGACAGCTGCATGATTTGAATCTGGTTCAATTAAATCAATGCCTCTAGTTCTATATTGGATGTAGAACAGTTCATATCTTAACAATGTTAAGGTACGGGGAGTTGTCCGGCTTATGATTAAAACCAGACACTGGACAACTCAAGGCACGTTTCTGTAATGGTTGTTTGTGGGTTGATCCAGGCTATGACGAGGGTTGACTTTCTACCATCTGGAAGATCAATAGTGATATTGTTCTAGACTCGCCACAGTTTTAATAAAAATGGAAATTTTTTTCAGAAAACAGTAGTGGGAGTATGGTAGAACTGGAAGTGATTCCAGAACCACAAATGATTACTGAAGATTTCATAGGAACCTAAAGATTCAATCTGGATTAATATTCCATTAGCCACTCCGCAGATAAAGTGGGTAACTTCAGGCACCCGAGAGGTACTCCGGTAGCCTCAAGGATGGTGACAGGGAAGTTCTTGTTTACCCAGACTTGCCATTGCTGTTGTTCCAGACTGTGAGACCCGGCAGGAGGATGAGTATAGCGTCGTTCTAAACTTGCTTTAGAAGCGTACGTTTATATGACTCTGCCAGAGGGTTGTCGTAGTCAGTGGGAGCAGCGGAAGCATTGGTGGACAGGTAGCTTATGTCTATTTATAGACTAAAGCAGATATAGCGGAGATAGATCATCAATTTCTGATGTGACAGTCATAGGTTTGACTTCATCGGAATAGGGGATGGATCTGTTGAGAAGGTAGTAGGGTGTGATGTCATGGTATTTGGATGATATACACAGAATAGGAAGTGATATTCCTATACTACGATCGGTTATACTTTGGTCGTCACACAGTGGTTTCTCCACATGGGACTTGGACATTATATCAGACATACTGGTTACTGGATCTATGGTTTTAGATCTAGATTTGGGTGGTTTCCCAATCAGGGTACTTAGACAGCATTCTAAGAGTATTTAGAATGGACGACTCCAAGCACGGTAGTGTACCTGCAGGTAATGGAGTCACCCTCTCTAAAGGTGTTTTATAGACTAAAGGGGAGAGGGTTGTGCATGATTGACAGATCACTTGCTCAGGCAATTGAGTCAATCATGAGATGTCAAGTACTACACCAGATGTTGTTCTTGCACTAGATGCAATAAGTTGACATTGATCCAATCCTGGAGAAACAGTCAGAAGCAGTTTTAGAACATAAGTGGATGTTCTAGGGATATGATAACGACAGCCTCATTCGGGAGACAGTTATCATTCCAGGCTTCCAAGGTGACCTGGACGACAAGGAGGTTGTCAGAGTTATAGTTTTCCTTCTGACGAGGGGCAGTATTTTGGACAGGTGGTCCAAGGCAATACTGAGGGAGGCATGGCGCAGGATACTGATTAAGTTCAGTTGACGATATAGTCTAAGAAGTTTGGATTTGGAGTTCATTTATGAGCTAGGTCCCATCAGACATCCAGACACATTCTAAGACAGGTATTGCTCATTTCGGGAGATGGCTTTCTCCGCGAACTTGAGATATAGAGAGACATAGAAAGAAACATCAAGGCGGATCCACTCACTGAGGCTATTCCTCGAACGCAATAGTTTCGCAAACGGGATTTGTGAGATTGACTAGTAGAGGAGTTGGGTGTTCGGTATCACACGGGCTGTGAGTATGCGACATCGCAATAATTAGCCTTGAGTGCAAGTGGGAGATTGTTGGAGATAGTGCCCTCAGAGTCAATTATTGGATCACAGGCACGTGATTGCGATGATTGAGGAAGGACCTATTCCGGTAGGACAGTCTTACTCAAGATGATAGTATGCTATCTGGTTTATCTTTATCATCGTATACTGTTTTAGGTGACCTGACAGGTCGCTATTACACGTTGGTAGAGCCCCTAGGATTCTTGCTTGACTGCCAGCAGTATGAGGGCGATTATATACGTGGGAGCTGGTAGTCTATAAGCACATCCTTAAAAGGTCCCTAGTCGTCGGAGTTTCGAGATAGGGCACCGATACTCCAGAGTAGACTAGTGTATATAGTCGAGACCCCGACGAGGGGCGGTGGCCGGTCTCACAAGCCACTGGTGTCAGTTGGTTCACCTAAGATGTATATAGGTGCTCATTGGGTTATGAGTACACCGGACAGGACTCGCTGGGAACATGCTAGTTGGTCTTATACCTGACGTCAGATAGCAGTTCCCTGGTGACATGTGTACAGGTTAGTTCATCGACCTGGGGATCGTCATTTGTCTCGTGTGAGTTCCCACTGTACTTTGATTACTACCCTACCACGCTCAAAGAAGACGTGGAAACAGGTTTTAGTTGGGTACAGTCCCGAGCCATATGGAGGCAGTGAGCGGATCTTCAGGGGTTCGTCTCTCCCGGTATTGGGGGTGAGGCCGCGCTGTGTCTAGGAGAGCCAGAACATGAAAAGTCCTTGTGTCACGCCCCGCTTCCCAGAGTACGCTAGATTGGGCACGTGACATAGCCAACCATGCTACCTGTGGGTAGGAAGTATCCATTCACAGTCACATTACGGCTGTAGAGATATCAAGAACAAGATAAAACTATCTAAAACATGTCCATAATCCAGAATAACAGGAGTCAATAATAGATAAATGCGGAAGCAAATGATCCAATACAAATAACTGAAAAGTGTGTCCCATAATGCGGGCTCACATCAGGAAATAAATGCAGGAAATAAAACTAACTACTACCGAACTCACAGCTCGGCCTGCTGGCTGAAGTACTCCTGCTCGGACTGCAACAGCGGTACGGAATCTGGGCCATGCAAAACCCAGACGTCAGCGCGCCATGTCATCAAGTGATATAATATGAACAGTGTAGCAGGCAATGTAATATAAACATGAATACAGCAAGAATAATAATAATATGAATCATACCAGTACAGAGTAGCGTGCAGTGGGTAAACTAAACTGTTCTATCAGGTTTTCTATTCTAAAGTCTTTGAAATCAATTGATGAATCGTCGATGTAACTCAATAGTATCCCGTACATACCCGGGACCACGGCCACAATATTCTCGGCTGCAGCCGAGACATGCCGCTAGGCACAAAACAGGAATGTCTACACTCGATAGTATCCCGTACATACCCGGGACCACGGCCACAATATTCTCGGCCGAAACCGAGACATGCCGCTAGGCACAAAATAAGAATGTGTACACCCAGAACAGGTAGCGAACTGTCGAGTTACAAGTCAGGTTTCACCTTTGATTTCCCCATACCCCCAAGTTATATGTGTATGTCAAGTCAGGTATTCCGAAAATCAAGAAACTAATGCCAACACAGGATCAGGTAAAAGCAGGTTTGTCTGGATAGACAACAGGAACGGTCCATGAGGACTACATGTTATGTTTGTTGGCATTACACACAAGATCAGGTAACAGGTAAAGCCATGGTACATCAGGTCAAGCCAGGTAATGTATAAAGGTGTCATGTCATGTCAAGAGTGTACGGTACCATGTCATGTCAAGTAGGAAGTGTAACAGGTCATGTCAGGAAGCACAAGATGTCATATGGGTGCTCATAATCAAACTAACATAAGCATGTGTATAAATAAACAAGCATGAGTACTATCAAATCAATAAACTGGAACATGTAATATGATATGCAAATAGATATAATTTCAAGGATATGGATGCACAGTTATCGATTAGGGTTACATTTATAGTTCCAATATTAATTAGGATGCAATTTATTAACATGGAGTGTTAATATCACATTATTATGTAGTAATGTGATCTATGGATGCATTTATATGTATCTTAAATGCGATGGATGCAAACGGGTATCCGAAAAGTTATAAAACTATAAAATGATAATGTGGGATGTACAACTAAGCAATATGTGATATAAATATTGATATAATAATATTAATATGGATAGCATATTCAAAGCGATTAATAACTATAAAAGTGGTATTGATTAACCATGCACAAGAAAGTTCCGTTCAGAAATTCAGCGTCACCCTAATTTGTAAAATATCTTAAAAATAACAAACGTTCTCCAAAAGGGACGTGTCTTATACCAAAACAAAGATAATTCAATAAGGTTTTCAGTTTTATAAGTATAAGCATCTCAGGTTGTCCCTACAAAAAGTTATGAACATTCGAAGTTGAAAATTTGCTGCTGGAATTTCCCTGGACAGCAGTTTGGAGACATTTTCATTTGCATTTTACATTATTTAAACAATTTATTTTGCAAGTAAATATTTCATAGAGTTATAGTATTCTGAGTTAGCTTCGTAACGAACTAAAGAACGTATACTAATGATTTTTCTATGATTTATAATGAATTTTATACGGTAAGGTGTACAGTAAATTTCAGATTTGTCGTATCCGCTTTTTCAACGACGTTTCATTTGTAAACTATAATATTTTAAATATATAATACCATAAAATGCAGATTATAAACTAATTAAAGATAATAATAAGAAATATTACGATGATGTATATTTTAATTGATATGGATGCAGTATAATGTAATCTAGTATGTCATGAGATAAGTTTTCATGATCTACATTTAATATGATATAAACGGATGCAAACGGAACAACGAAACGTTATAAAATTAAACATGGGGCACTAGATTTAAACTATAGGTATGGTATTTATTTAAATAGATATAAAATGAATTATATAGCATATAGCAAGATTAACTTGCCTCGATGGGTCGCGAATCGGGAAAACGGAACGTTAACCGTCGGCGGGGAAAACTCACGACGGGCGCACGGTTCACGGAATGAACCCCAAACGACGAACAAAGAAACCATACGGGTCGGGGTACCTCGCTGGAACGTCGAGAAGCGTCACCGGCACGACGGAATTCCGGCGACAAAAGAACAGTTAAAAAAATGAGAAACGAGACATGAAGCAAGAAGAGAAAGAATGATAAAGAGAAGTACGAGAGAATATATGAGAGGGAGAGAGAGAGAAAAAAAAGTGGAGAGAGCGAGAGAGAGAGAGAAGAGGGAGAGAGAGAAAGTGGGGCCCACGGGGGTTAAAGGGGAGGTTGCGATTGGCTGAGAGAATAATTTGAGAAGGATATAAAAGATTGTAAAAATATTATATGGTTAACTTAAAGATTTAAAAGATAGGTAATGAACAGTAAGATATCAGGTTAGTTAGAAAAATATATGCGATGGTTTTAATAATCTTAAAATTTGGGATTTTGGCGCCAAATAAAACATTTCCAAATCGTGCCCGGGTCGAGTCCAAAATTTTGAAATTGAAATAATAGGATTTTAAGCAGGATCCAAATTTTAAAATTAAGTGTTTTATGATTAAAAAGCATACCCCAAAACGGACACACGTACGTGCACGTAGCCATCCAAACTCGCCCGTTTCACTGAACGGGACGAGAACACAATGCACGGACGCTACCACGAGGCTAGGGGTGTCAAGTAGGCCAAGATGAATATTTTCAATTTTATTTTAGATACCAAAATTTGTTATATGTAGAAATGATTTTGCCGGGTAAATTTTACAGTAAGCAACAAACAAGCAAGTTAAATGAAATGAGTACCACATTATGCTCAAACAGTAACTGAAAATAGTAGCATTGGGCTCGGGTGTTACACCTTGGCCAAGGCAGGAGATTTACTGGTAGGTATTTCAGTAGTATCTCAGGGTGTTCTGGGCTGATCTCTGACACGACTTGTACCGCTTTTAGGGGTCTGACTTTTACCAACCCCCTAGGCCCGCCATGCGATGCTCATAGACGAACGGACCGGACTGTACGGATATTGTCACTGACAGGCTCAGTAGGGTGTCAGGATGAGTTCGCTCATCGACGTCCCTTTCGATCAATAACTGGTGGCCCGTCACGTATGGCTAATATCTCTGACGTGCTAGTGGTTAAATCCACAGCCATAGTATTGACGAGTCTTTAGAGTTCCCCACATTCAGTTACTCAAGTTTTCGGGCGAAACGCTGTAGAGGCCGTATGGAGATATGGCAGGGTTCGATCAAATACGTGCGGTATTGCACGGATTAGGATCGGACGGATAATACTAGCGGGTTTTGGTTTAAGCCAGATCCTAGTATAGTACAGTGTAGATTTTGTCTCATTGCATTTGTATTCGGTCGGAATAAAGATGCGGGTGTGTATGCACAGTATCGGGGTTTTCCTGTAATTTATTACGGGACCGGTTTTCTGGAGTTGCCAGTTTGTTTTCCGTTTCGGCCATATTTCTTTGTCTTTTTCATTGGCCGAAAATTGGTGGAGAAGGGCTTATTTGCATTTGTGCAAATAAGCAATTTGGAAGGGGGTCTTTGCATATTGTTGCTTCATGATTGAGGTTGACTCCTTTGGTCCATGATTGCTTGACTTTGTGATGAGATGGTTGTTGTTGGAGTGTTGGGTTTTGTTGTGATCATTTGATTTTCTCATCATCACTTGCTTTCCACCCACCTCCTTGTCTTTGCTCTCTCTCACCATTCACAAAAGGAATGGCCGGCCAAATGAAAGGGGTTGCCCATTTTTTTTGGTATGGAAATTTTTGGCTCTCTTGTGCTTGCAAAATCCCAAACTTCATCTCCAAAAATTCCATCACTTCATCACTCCACAAAAGGCAACTTCAAGTAACCCTAAAATGAGACATGAGTTCTACAGGTATTCTATAGCAAACCTTGGGCACGTCGACTCGCCAGCTTCGTGCCCGAGTTGCCTCGGTATAGAGGTGGGAGCCCGTAAAAGAAGCAGGCGACGTGGTGCCCTTCCGGCGAGGAGGTGGAGACCGGAGATTCCACGGGAGATCGGGACGACGACGAGAAGACCGGAGGACACGGATCACTCGGTATATCTTTCTTCCCATCTTATAGTTAGCTAGGACTAGTTTAATGGCACGATCCGGGTTTTTAGTGCGCGGTGGTGCCGGTTTGAAAAGTTAAAGTAAATCACCGCTTCCGCATTCCGTCGTCGGATTGACGGCCGGGGTGCCGCCGTGCACTTACATGGAAGATATTGGAAACTGTTCTTAAATCCTGCAATTTTCAAAATTTCAAAATTTCATAATTTTCATGTAATGTCAGGGATTCCAGTCACTATCAATCACCCGGACCGGATTTTTTTTATTCTCTTACGTTCTTAGTAACAATCGACGACCTTTTACATTTTTGCTTTACATAGCTTTTTGTCATCTTGATACCCGGAAGTTCTCCAAAAATATGAGAAAATAAAATATTGGAAAACCAATAAAAACAAAATAATTTGAGATTTTTTAAATTTCATGATTTTCATGTGTTATTAGCATGCAAAATAATATAAAATAAAAAGAAAACCGATTTTTTCTGAGATTTTTAAAAATTTGAGGTTTTCATGTGCTATATCATGCAAAATATTATAAAAGTGAAGTAAATAGAATTTGTTTTAGATTTCTGAAAATTTTGTAATTTTCGTTTGTTATAGGAAACAAATTGTTGAAAAACCAAATAAAACAAAAAATGTTGGGATTTTTGAAAATATTGCAATTTTCATCCTCTATTTATCATGCAAAATAATATAAACCGAAAAGACAGAAAATTTTAAGATTTTTGAAATTTCCACATCTGTATAGTATACAAAAAATTGTAAAACCGAAGAAAATAATCTTTTTATAGATTTTTTAAATTCAGCAATTTCGTTTGCTATATGAGAGGCAAAATATTGAAAAAAAGAAAAAAAATATATATTTTTGAATAGTTCGCGATCTAGTGTTGTAACAAGTAAAATATTGAAAAATTAAAAAAAATAGGAATATTAAGATTTTGAAAATTTCTTGATTTTCGCGTGAATCATGCAAATTATTGAAAATTTGAAGAAACTAATTTTTTTTGGATTTTAGAAAATTGTAAAAAGTAGAAAATTTGAAGATAACTGAAAATTTTAGGATTTTCAAGATATTGCGATTTCTGTGCTATATAGCAGTCAAATAATTTAAAAGAAGATCAATTTTTTTTTTTGAGATTTTTTGAGAATTTCCTAATCTTTATATGCAAAATATTATAAACAGAAGAAAATTGATTTTTTTTAGGTTTATAAGATTTCACGATTTTCGTGTGTTATATAGCATGCAAATACGTAAAACCTAAGAAAACAAAGAAGTTTGGGATTTTTGAAAATTAAATAACTTTCTTGTGGTAGCGTGTAAAATACTGTAAATTTGAAGAAAAAACAAATAATTTTAGAATTTTTGTAAATTTCGTGATCGTCGTGCGCTATAGCATGCAAAAATATTAAAAGGCCAAAGAAAACATAAAAATTTGAGATTTTTGAAAGTTTCATGATTTTCGTATGTCATCGCATGCGTAATATTTAAGAAAACAGAAAAATTTGAGATTTTTAAAAATCCTAGGATTCTTGTGTGTTATATTATGGAAAATATTAAAAGACGAAGAAAACAAAAAAGATTTTATTTTTGAAAATTCCTTACGCTATAGCAAGCAAAAAATTGGGGAAAACAGAAATCTTAAACTTTTTAAAACCTCGCCGTATTTGTGCTTTATAGCGTGCAAAATGTTAAAAATTTGAGAAAAAAAGAAATATTGGGATTTTTGTACATTTTGTGATTCTTGTATGCTATTACAACCAAAACGTTGAAAAGTCGAAGGAAATGGAATTTTAAGATTTTTAAAAAATTCGCGATTTTAGTATGCTGAACTAAGAAAAAAATTTAAAACTTAAGAAAAAATGATGAAGTATTTACGAGTTAATCCTTTATGAATTTTACATATGAAGTTTATAAATATGATATATTACAACTTACAAAGCATATAAAAATAAAATTTTCAGTTAATATGATTTTTCTTAACTTTGGACTTGGCACAGTGTATTGATGAGGGCCTTTATTAGCAATATATAAAAAAAACCCACAGTTTACCCTCTCTAACCCTCTTGACATTATTTTGCCGTAACGCCTACATTATTTCTCTAGTCACAGACTCACAGGGGGTATTTAGGAAATAAAAATATTTCTAAGGTAAAAGATTTAAAACAGAAAGGGTAGCCCATTTACATCTAAAAGCGGGTCGGGTTCGGATCCGAAAATAGGGCTGAATCAATCCCGCGAATCTAATCCTCTCAAATGAAATTAGGGTTTGAATTCGAGGAAGAAACGAGAGAGAGGGAGAAAGAAGGCTAAAAAAGCTGATTCCTTTTCTCTTTCTCTCTCCTCTGCTCGCGTCTTCGATGGTCGAAATCGATGGCGAAGAAAAGCGCGAAGAAGAATCTCTCCTTCTTCTCCAAAAAGTCTCGATCGACGAAGAGATCGGTGCTCATGCCGTCGCCGATGAACCCTGATCACGCCAACAACAGTGTTGCTGCTACCAATGGAAGCTTGGCGCAAGAATCGAGCGCGGTTGTCTCTGCGAAAGGGGGGAAGAAGAAAACGTCGAGGCTTTGGATGAGGTTCGATCGAAGCGGACAGTCTGAGATCCTCGAATGCGATAAGAGCGCGATCATTAAGCGAGCTTCGATCCCTGCGAGGGATCTTCGAATCCTGGGGCCTATCTTCTCCCACTCTTCTAATATCCTCGGTGAGAATTTTTGATATTTTATTTTTGGGGGTTTTCCTTGTTTTGAGCCCTAAATTCTTCCTTATTTTGTTAAAATGAACACTCTTTGATCTTTGTAATTTTTCATATGTCGTCCCTAAATCTCTTATTTACTCTAAATTTTACCTTCAAATTAACTTCTTGGTGATGAGCTTCACCTTCACCTTGATGATTATCCCCAAATTCTACCACCACAAACTAAATCTAAACCAAACAACCATGGAATAAGATATAATTGCATGAAAATGGAGAATCAAATTAGGGAATTGAGATAAAGTAAGAGATTTTGATCGGATTCCCCGAACCATTATACTAGAATTCAAGAGGAATAAAAGACGCAGAAATATTCATTTTGCAGCTTATTCTACTCTCTCCAACTGATCGGTCTATGAAGCGAATTGGGGTAGGACTTTCAAATAAGTCCTTAGTAACCCACAACTACCAATTATATATCTTAGCCACTAGTACTTCCTTTAGTTACCCACAATGTATAAATAAGTCTTCCGGCAACAAATACTTGCATCAATGCTTCCCCCTTCCTTGCCCTCAAGGTAAAAAACTGAAAATGATTTCTGCATCATTTGACATGTACTTTATAGCAGGAATACAAGTTGATTATTAAGCAACACCGGTGCTAAAGAGGATTTCTTTATCTTCGACTCCATTAATCAGGGACAGCTGTTTCCTCCTCAAGCTTCTTAGAATCGCAAATAAGCACAAAGCTTGCCTTCATTTTATCATTTTGGTTTGGATCTCCTCCATGGTTGCCTCATTCTCTCCCACTTCTTAGTTAGGCTCTTACAAAAGGAAGCCTACTCATCCACACATATTGCAATTAGAGCAACAGTGCGAAACTTCATACAAGCACTCAAAACCTTCTATGCTAGAGTCCACACACAAGCATTTTACCACCAAAATATGGTATCTTCTTGCTTCCAATATTATTCACATCATATGGTAATCATCTTCCCTTGCAGTATAAAACAACAACAACTGAGCTTTTTATCCCAAGCATATGGGGTAGGCTACATGAACCAACAAGAGAATCACGCTGGGTCCAACATATGAATCCTCCGCCTCCACTCACTCCTATCGAACAATATACTTTCGTTGAGGCCTTTGACAACCATATCTTTTCGTATCACCTTCATCCATGTTTTCTTCGGTTTCCCCTTCGCCCTTTTGACATCGCCTATATCAAAAGTGTCCATTCGTCGAACCGGTGCTTTCATAAGTCTGCGTCGTATATGACCAAACCATCTTAGCCGGTTTTCCCGCATCTTTTCCTCCACGGTTATTACACCAACTTTTGCATGAATATTCTCATTTCACACCTTATCTTTTCTAGTGTTACCACACATCCAACGAAGTATGCGCATCTCCGCTATGTGCATCTTTTGTGTATGATATTTTTTAGGAGCCCAGTATTTTGTACCATATAATAAGGCAGGCCGAATAGCGCTCCGATAAAACTTCCCTTTTAACTTTAACGGAAAGTTACGATCGCATAAAAATCCCTGTTGCACTCCTCCATTTTAACCAATCAGCTTGGATCCTTTGATTAACACCGCTATCGATCTCCCCATCCTTTTGGATGAAAGAACCTAAATATCTAAACTGATCGCTCGGTGATATCTTTTGCCCTTCCAGTGTTATACTAATATGGTCTCGACTTCCCTTGCAGTATACAACTCAACCTAAATCAATGCCTATAGAAATGCTATGACGGCTTCTTGACCATTAACATTCTTTGCCACCGACTACATAAGCATAATTCCATGCTCAATAGGTGTAATCTTCGTTATAGGTATTTTTCACAACCATACACCCCACCTTAATAGTTGCCGAAAGTTCAAGGTTATTAATCTCGACTTTACTTGTATACTCTTCCCATCAACAAAACCAATAAAACATTATTGAACATTTCGTCTCCTTGGTGATAAGTGCCAGAATGTATATGCGAAATCAAGAATGTTCTTCAACTCTTTAGAATCTCTCAAGTCAAATTGCAGTTATGAAGGTATAACAAATATTAGAAGAGTCTCACTGAAACAATTGGAATTTTGAGACACCAAGCATATTTAACCCAAGAATTCAAAGGAAACTCGCTCAAATGATCATAGTGTGATGGTTGAAATGGAGAAATGCTTCATGAGTGTTAATGTAATCGCAGGGTACCTTTGAAATTAAAAAGAAAATTTTATAAGATGACCATAAGATCGTTCTTCTCTATGGATTAGAATGTTGAACAATTAAGAAACATGTCTAAAAAATGAATGTATGTGAATGTTAAGATGGATAAGTGGTAATAGACTAAAAGATAAGATAATGAATAAGTGTATTCATAATAAGGTAGAGGTAGCTCCCATAGAGAATAAGAAGCGAGAAAACCGATTGTGATGGTTTGGGCATGTGCAAAGCAGGGCAGTTGATGCCGCGGTTAGAATAAATGGCAAAATTGTAGTTCTTGACGCAACTATATGAATAGACCTAAACAAACATGAATAGAGGCTATTAAGAACGATACGTTAATTGCTAATCTAATAGAGAATATGACTCGTGATAGAATGGCAAAGAAGGATTCATTTAGCCGATCCTAAAAATTTGGGATGAAGGCTTGTTGTAGTTAAGTTCCCATTTGTTAGTGCAGACATGAGCTCATTTAGTTTCATACCTTTTCTTATAAGAGAGCCAAAAGATGTAGCTTCTTCAATGCTTCCACATTTGCACAAGTAGCCAATAAAGACAACATTTGTTTGTTTCTTATGAACTTAAAAAATTCGATTCCATTGTATCAAATGATCTAAACATATGGCCCTCAGAAAGCCCAGCTTGTTGCAAATCCAAGCATATCAGCCGCCTAAATTTCTTTCAAAAATTGTTACGGACCCCTCTCGGCGATCGAAATAGTTAAGAGATCAATCAATTAAATTGTAGAGGATCTTACCTATTGTTACGAGCTCATGCTCCATAATTTCTTGAAAATCACCACCATCCATGGTCATGATATTGGCATCAAATATTGTGTCCCCATGGTCAAAGATCTGGGCGGCCTTTTCATGACCTAAGTCAAGCTTCAAACATTCATAAGTGTATTTTTCTTTTTTTGGAACTGAGAAAACGGCATAAGTCTCATCTTCCTCTTATGTATTTCGTCGAAGATGTGGTGTAAGAACTAGAGCCTTCAATTCTTGTATTTTGCTCAAATAGAATAGACCCAATAAATGAAGGCGAACTCCTAAATGCAATGGTTAATGATGACTCCATACCAGCATGGATAATGACAACTAAATTCCGAAGAACGAGAACCTCCGACGAGGGTTGATATTTGGAGTATAGTGAATATTCTCGTTAGAGTCATTTATTGTCGCCATTTTATCGTCAGGGGATCCCAACACCTTAGACATGACTCTTTCTCTGTCTCCTGCAGAAAATTTTGTCAAACGGTTGCGTGCCTTGTTGATGGGCTAAGTTCATTGGCACAACTCCTATATGATGTTACTCAGTTAATTTTTCGATTCGTTTGTAGAAATTTAGGCTGAACTATAAGAGTAGTAATAGAATTCATCAATAGTGGTGTGATAACGTCAACTCTCTCCACCTCCATGATCTTTTTATCCTTCTTTCTATTCTCAAG
The DNA here is from genome assembly GCA_030015575.1 of Agapanthus africanus. Classification (NCBI taxonomy): domain Eukaryota; kingdom Viridiplantae; phylum Streptophyta; class Magnoliopsida; order Asparagales; family Amaryllidaceae; genus Agapanthus; species Agapanthus africanus. The sequence goes on along the minus strand of CM057347.1, from coordinate 498,357,405 downwards.
CAAGAAATTCATCTGAAAACTCAATTGATTCGTAGCCTGATCTAGATGATTGATTTTGTCCTTGTGGGAGCCTTGTGAGAATCATTTGGAGCCGACCAATTGAGGTCAGTCGCGGGTCCCATGGGGTTGTTGACTTGATATTTCTCATCCCCCTACTCTACGATAGTGACCAATAAAGGCTCTGGTATGGAACAAAATCCAATTGGTGGTGATTGAGCTAGCTCGACAAATCGTCGAATAGGTTGTTGGCACATTGGTGAACTGCTAATGTTTTTGGTGTATTGAGTTGGTTGTTGAAATGGAATGTGAGAGGATGTATTGTAGTATGGATGAGGGATGGGTGGAAATGCTTGGGATTGTTCAGGTGGTAGTGGGTTGGCAAAGGGTAGTGGAACGCGATATTGGTTGTTGTAGTGAAAAAGATTTTGATGTGGAAAGAATTGGTATTGACCTTGTTGGGAAGAATTGAGTTTAGGTTTGGCTGTCTTGGGGAGGAGGTGGGTAATAGCAAGGAGGGTGATGTTTTTTTGCCAAAGTAGGAGGGTGATGTTGAAGTGGTGAGTAAGGAGGTGGCAGAGGATTATAATGCAATTTGGGATAATGATAACATAGAGATTGATAATCGGTGTTTGATAGATGGTTGGAATTCTTCATGATAGCAACGCTCAGCTAGAGCTTTGCTATCATTGATGAAGCCCCATCTTCACCTTGATGATTCTTCTCAAATTGTACCATTACAGACTAAATCTGAACCTAACAACTATGAAACAAGATCCGACTGCATGAAAATGGAGAATCAAATTGTGAAATTGAAATTAACTGAGGGAACTCTCTCCACCTGACTGGACTATAAAATATTGGAACTCTCTCCACCTGACTGAACCTTACAATCAACAAATAAGTGGCTTGACTACTACTATTTCTTTAGTTACCCACAGTTAACAAATAGGTCATTTAGCTACAAATACTTGCATACGATGTAATATATAAAAAAAATTATGAAGATTAAAGGTGTTGTTTTTCTGATAATAGAATTTGGCATGCAAAATAAAACAAAAGTATTTTTTTTTTATGTTCTTTGAATTTTAGGGTTTTGTGTTACATCTGATTTTGGTTGTGATTACAGCGAGGGAGAGAGCTATGGTTGTCAATCTTGAATTTGTGAAGGCGATAGTCACTGCTGAGGAGGTGTTGCTCCTTGATCCTTTGTCTCAGGAAGTCCTGCCCTTTGTTGATCAACTTAGGCAGCAGATTCCTCTCAATAGTCCATTTAGGATTCAGGTTAATGAAGGAGGCGAGGGAGAAAGCGAGCTTCCATTTGAGTTTCAAGTGCTAGAGGTTGCATTGGAAGTTGTTTGTACTTACTTGGACGCGAGAGTATCTGATTTGGAGAGAGATGCATATCCCGTGTTGGATGAGCTAGCCATGAATGTTAGCACGAAGAATCTTGAGAGGGTGAGAAGTTTGAAGAGCAATCTTACTCGATTGCTTGCACGTGTTCAAAAGGTATGATTTGCCCCCCCTGGTTATCATGTATGATGTTGTTTTTGCATTTCTTGTATTTGATTTGATTTCACTGTGAGTATATGTCAATGGTTATGACACTATATAGTCATGGAATTTAAATTATTTCTGTACTTGAATATTGTGAAAAGTGTAAACACCCCATTTGTTTACTATCTTCTGTTTTGTTCTGCAAAGTTTACATTTTTTGGGGGGATAAAATGCAAAGCTTGCATTGGTTCCATTTCTGTGCTGCATATGTTGACTCGAAGAACAAAAGTCTTTTTGACAGATATATGGCTGTTCCAGACTCTTGAGTATCTGCTTCAATCTTTCTATCATTAAACTGTTTTGATAAATTCCATTTGCTTCTAACTTGTGCATCAACTCGTTTGATGGGGAACATTGTACTGCAAAATTTTGTACTGAATATGTTGCATCTAATTCCATTTTAGGATTTATACATCTATTGTGCCATTTACTATCAATGTATTAAACCTCTCATTATTTCATAGATTCCATAAAAATATAGTATGGTACGAGTTATGCAGGGACTTAATTCTTTTATCAGACACCATGTACCATTGTAACTGATCTCAACATCACCTATGTTTGCTTTCCTGTCATTCAATAAATTCGAATTAGATTTGGCCCATTTATGAGCATCTCTAGGTTGACTAATTTTTTTCATCACATGGTTGCATCTTATGAACTGTCCGGACTTCTTCCAGTTAATCTTCTTATTTGCTGATTGGCGGTGGATGGAAACAAATTAAAAAAATAAAAAAACTAGCCTACATTTGTCAATCAAACCCTGAATCCATGAGTTTCATTGTGTAGGTTTTGCTGGTTTTGTTCAGTCTTGCCTGAGATTGACTGAAACTATATTAAATAAAATAAAATAAAACTTTGAGTACTCAGAATAGTTTGATTTCAGATAAAATGGGAGTATGGGTCAAAACCATTCTCAAACGCCCAATTATTATTGACATCCACAGGTGTTTTGAACGTTGGCATAATATCCTGTACAGGATTATCAATTATCAAGTTTAAGTTTCAAACCATGTTCGCTCCTGTTTAGCTGTGTTTTAAATTCCTTAGTGAAGAAGATGTAGGCATGGAGGTTGGAGTGGACTACCTTCATATTCGTTCATTATGTGACACAAAATTAGGAAGACATCATGTTAATCATGTTTTCTGCCCAACATCTGTGACATGTTGAGTTTGACCCGATATTGTTGCATTCACTCGATTGTCTTGTTGCATTCCTCGCATGATATGATATTATGCACAAACAGTTGAATTATTTTTGTTTGGATCATATTGGTGAGGTTATATTACACTCTGGTTACGATCTATTCGCAGTAATTTTTAGCATTGTCTCTTGGTATGTAGCTATTAACACAATCCATTTTCTCTACCAGGTTAGGGATGAAATTGAGCATTTGTTAGATGATAATGAAGATATGGCCCATTTGTATCTGTCCAGAAGGCAGATTCAGAATCAGCAAGCTGAAGCTTTGTTGGCTTCTGCAGCTTCTAATGCCATGATGCCTGCTCCTAACTTGGCAAGACTGAGCTCTAAAAGTCTTAGGAGTGCAAGCATGGCAACTAGCATCTTTTCTGATGATAATGACGTGGAGGATTTGGAGATGTTGCTTGAGGCTTATTTCATGCAGCTGGATGTGACCCGTAACAAGATATTGTCGGTGTGTCTCTTTCCCTTAATAGAGCCATCATAATATCTTTATTATTTCCTGCTGCCATTATATGATCATGGTCTCTTTTGCTATTCAATAAAACGAATCAACATTATTGTGTGAAACATAGGTTTATTAAATTATTCTGAGAATGGAAACTTAAATGTGAGAAAGCAACTTTTCTCTATTAAATTCACCTGATAAACTTGTATAATATAAAGTACACATGTACACAATATTTACAATAAGAAATAAGTTCAACTAGTAGTTGGTAGTAATCAATCATGTGATACTTGCATGACTCTCGGTAGAAGCAGCTGCTTCTTTTTAGGAGTTGATACCCATACCATTGCAAATTAAATTATTAATCAGTGCGGAAAAATGATTCTAGATATGACTAGGAAAAAATTAAACAGAGATTCTTTTCCTTAAAAGAGCAAAGTAGGAAATGATGTATTTTATCATTTCTATGTAAGTAAAGAGGATGGAATTATGATACATTTAAATGATGCGATCTATTAAAAATTTGTCTATCGACCTGTGCACCCAAACATCTCCTTAGTGTTTAGATATGTATTAGGTTGAATAAAGAAACATGATCTGTTGTCGTAAAAGGGAGGGCGTTGTTAGCGTTGTCTATCAACTGGTAGTCTGGTATTCATACGGAGCTTTGAGGTTTATTGACTAATCATCATCTCTAGTGCTGCACCATTTATCTTGAGTTATAGTTATGAACCACATGCTGATTTAGTCATGAACCATATTGAATTTTAAAGATTAATAACCATTCTTTTAACTGTTGCATAATGAATGAATGTAGACGGCTTAGCGATCCCAATATTAATTTCAAGTTTTCAACTAAAGATCAGCAACTGATAGGTTGATGGTGGTTATTTTTTGGTGAATCACATAAAAAACCATTAGATTCCTCAATTTTCACAGAATACCATTGAACTTTAAAAAAATACGAATATCGCCAGTGATTCTGTGTTAAATGCAAGGTATATTATGTATGTTTCAATACACTTTAAATTTTTAGAATGATGAATGTAATCTATAAAGTTTAATGGTGTTCTATGATAAGGGAAAAATTCAATGGTGTTTAATGTAATTTTCCAGGTTTTCTTACAACCATGTTCTTAATGGTGTTTCCAAATGCTTAGTGTGTTGTAATCTCATTGTATACTCCCTGAACGCTAAGAGCTTATTGTTATTTGTTATGCTTGTTGTTTCCAATATATAAGCTTTGTACTTGGGAAATTATATTGATTTTTGGAAGCGTACTCTGGTTTATCTCACCCAGGTGCGGGAATATATTGACGACACAGAAGATTACGTGAACATTCAACTCGACAACCAGCGAAATGAATTGATTCAACTCCAGCTTACATTGACGATCGCATCCTTTGCGATAGCTCTAAACACGCTGATTGTAGGGGCATTTGCCATGAACATCCCGTGCCAGCTCTATAATTTCACAGACAATTCTCTCTTTTGGCCCTTCGTGGCCGGAACTTCGTCGGGCTGTCTCTTTATCTTTGTGCTCATGCTTGGATATGCTCGATGGAAGAAGTTGCTTGGTCCTTAGATGCCTAATTTATATCATATTTTTAAATTACGAATTAGATGTTTATGAAATACCAATCTGTGGTTGGTTAATAGTGTCATAATTATAATTTTTCCCTTGTCTTGCTGTAATAGTGATCTCAGGGTAGATAAAACCACACCAATACATCATGTGTGATTTTATTATTGGTTGTTGTGAAGGTTTTTCTACATAATGTTTTCTTTGTATAGAATTTTGTAAATATGTCTTAAACATGCTATAATGAATTGGATCAAGTTTGGATTAATTAAGCTTCGTGTATGAGCATGCGATGCTTGATTATTATTATTATTATTATTATTGATGTGATTTGTTTTTGTGACGGTCTTCAACAGTTTGTTCTTGTTTTATGAATTATGATAAATAGGTTGTAGAGATGTTGGGTGATTGAGTTAGAAAGCGCAAGAAATTGCTGAGTAGCTCATACTTCCCATTTTTGTACATAAGAATGTTTGTAACCCATCACACACACGTACACACCGCCCACCCCACCCCCACCCCCCATACACACACTATTCTTCCCTCTTAGGAGAAATAGATGCAAAATTAATATTAGCCTCTTAGTTTTCTTGCAATTACAACTTGCATCTTAAAAATCAATCTTAAATTAAAAAGATTGATATTTCATCACATCAATGATCTTCTTCTTTTATATAAAAATCTATTTAAAAATAGCCTTTTATTTAAATTTGGGAATTGTTATTCGATAGCAAGCAAAATATCGAAAAACCAGAGAAAACATAAAATTTTGAGATTTTTAAAATTACATGATTTTCGTCTGCCATAGCATGCAAGATATTGAAAAACGGAACAAAAAATTTGAGATTTTCGAAAGTTTTTGCGATTTTCATTTCGTATAACGAACAAAACATTGTAAAACGGAAGAGAACAATTTTTTTTGTTGATATTTTGTATAGTATAGGATACAAAATAATGAAAATTTTGGGATCTTTGAAAATATCTCAATTTTCGTGTGCTAAGGAAGCAAAATATTGAAAAAAAGAAGAAAATAAAAAAATTAAGATTTTTGAAAATTTTGCGACTTTTTTTGCAATAACAAGCCAAAATATTAAAAAACCGAAGATAACAATAAATTCTGCGTGTATGCATACAAAGTATTGAAATGGTTGAAGAAAATAGAAAATTTTGAGTTTTTTAAAATTTCACGATTTTCCTATGATATTGCCTTTAAAACATTAAAATAATTTAGAAAACATAATTTTTTATAAAAATTTTGCTATTTTTGTGAGCATGCAAAATACTAAAAATTTGAAGAAATTTTGGGATATTTAAAAATTTTGTGAATTTCATGTGGTAATATTGATGAACCGAAAAAACCAAAATTTTGAAATTTTTGAATTTACACTATTTTCATGTGTTATATGTAATATTATGGATAGCTGAACAAAACCATTTTTTTAAAAGATTTCTCAAAATATCACAATTTTCGTATGCAACCAAAAAATTGAAAACCGAAAAAAAGAAATTTTTTGAGTCGCAATTTTCAATTGCTACGGCAACCAAAATATTGAAAACCCAAAAAAAATGAAAATTATGTGATTTTTTTGAATTTCATGGTTTTCGTGTGCTATATATATGCAAAATACTAAAATACGAAAGTAATTTTGCGATTTTAGAGTGCTATATCATGCAAACTATTTTGAAATTGAAGAAAACATAATAGTTTCAAAATGTTTAAAAATTCTGCGATTTTTGTGTGAGCAAGCAAATTATCGAAAACACAAAGATAACAAGAATTTTTTAAAATTTCACGATTTCGTGTTTTATGGTAAGAAAAATATTGAAAACAGAAGAAACTAAAAGGTTTTGAGATTTTGAAAATTTCACAATTTCCGTACGCAAGCAAAATATTGGAATACCGAAGAAAATAAAAAAAATCAGAATTTTTGAAAACTTCATGATTTTCATATGCTATAAAATGCAAAATATTGAAATACCAAATAAAATTTAAGGATTATGAAAAATTTAGTATTTTTCATGTGCTATATACAACATATAAAATATTTAAATTGAATAAAAACTTTTTAGGTTGTGGATTATGGAAAATTTCACGATTTTCGTGTGATGTATCAAACAAAATATTGAAAAACAGAATTTTTTGGGACTTTTCCAAATATGACGGTTATCTTATGCATTAACAAGCAAAATATGGGAAACGAATAAAACAGTAAATTTTATGATTTCTAAAAATTTTGCGAATTTCGTATGCTACCAAGGTTTTAAATATCGGATATCGGAATCGTATCGGACAGATGCTTCATATCATCTATACGGCCATTATATCAAGCAATATCGCCATTCAAACGATATTATATCAATTTTATCACTCGCAATTGTTCTAGAACTATATATCGGCCGATATTTGATTCACTGTGTGCTACACAAGGAAAATATTGAAAAACCAAAGAAAATTTAAATTTTAGGATATTATTAAATTTCACGAACAAGAAAAAATTGATAACCAAAGAAAATAGAATAGCCTCCGATTTTCTAAAATTTCACGATTTTCATGTGCTATACAATGCAAAAATTTGCAAAATCGAAAAGAAAATTTCGAGATTTTCAAAATTTTCGCAATTTCATTTGTCTATGCAAACAATTTTTTTAAAAGAATACAAAAATTTTAACATTTCCGTAAATTTCACGATTTTCTTGTGTTCTGTCATGCAAAATATTGAAATTTCAAGATAACAATTTTTTGGGGGTTTTTCTAAAATTTCAAGATTGATGTGTCCTATATTATGCAAAATATGGAAAGCCGGGGAGAAAATAGAAAAAATTTGAGATTTTTGAAAACTTCGTGATTTTCATGCGCTATATTTCGCAATTTTCATGTGCTATTGAAATCAAAATATTGAAAAACTAAGAAAACAAAAATTTCGTAATTTTTCAACGTTATATGTCATAAAATATCAAAAATTTTGGGACAACAAAAAATATTAGGATTTTTGGAAATGTCGCAATTTTCATGTGCTATTAGATAAATCAGAAAATTTCGTGACTTTTGTATGCTACAGCAAGAGAATATTGAAATATTAAATAATTTCTTTTGAAAATTTAATGTTTTTCAGACGCATAACATTTAAAATGTTGAAAAGCCATCGAAAACAAAATTTTTGAGATGTTTTATTACTCAATTTTCACATGGTATATACCTGCCAAAATATTAAAATACCTAGGAAAACAAAAAATATTTAGGATTTTAAAAGATTTTAAGATTTTGATTGATTGATACAGCAAGATCCTAAAAAACTAGATAAAACAAAATATTTTTAGATTTTTGAAAATTTCTCGATTTTCGTATGCTGCACGCGAAATATTGAAAATTTTAATAAAACAATAAAAAATTTGTGCATTTTTTAATATCGCGGTTTTCTTGGACTTTTACATGCAAAATATTTAAAATCATACAAAACAGAATTAGATATTTGAAAATTTTACGATTTTCGTATGCTATAGAAAATTTTTGAAAAAGTAAAGAAAAATGCCGAATTATTTACTAGATAATCCTTCATATAATTTTACCTCTGAATTTCACAAATATGAGATATCACAAAATCATATCACATTAAATTTCTAAATTAATCCGATTTTCTAGAGTTTCAGCGGATTGCTCTTGCTAGTTAAATCATATTACTAATCCCAAAGTCAAAAAAGCTTACTAATCCCAAAGTCGTAATCCCAAAGTCGAAAAAGCTTACGCTTTCACTTGCGAACAAAACTTTTGACATTATTGTGTTTTCAGCTCCTTATGTTAAATAAGAACTAGTTCCAAGATTCTTAAAACATTGTAAAGAACAGCAAATATTGCATGTTGTATTTTTAACATAGCTGGTTGAGAAATAACCAATTTTCAAGAAGCTAGCACCATTATTTGTGAGATCATCACGCCCATAAGCAACCAAATCAATTTATGATTTCATTTTGCTTTCAAAGCCACAAAAAAGATACAATGTCTATATGATCAAATGTCAAAACATAGCATAATTACAAGGATAGAATCCACATACACAAAAGCAGCTGGTACTTGCAGCAGGAAATACAGCGAAAATGCTTTGAAAGCGATCCTTCTCAGTATCAATATAGAGAATTACTCTGACTCGCAAATTTGAAAGCGAACGAGAAGAAGGTTTTGGTTGGATTCCTTGGATCCCGACTTTGATGCACCGAGCATTTGGATCGTTGATATCAAAAAATAAACGCATGAAGCGTTAAACTGAAGCCATGCTCTTGTTGTCGCCAGAAGCTTTCAATGTTGCCTTCTCCATAATTCTATTTCGCCTGAAGTAAGATCGAGCACTAGTCTCATTATATATATCATCCGCTGTGGAAAATGGGTCCAGATATATACCAAGATATGAAATAAGTGGATCAGCGCGAGATTTATCAACAACAAACTTGAGAAATTGCGCTTGAACCACCGGAAACTGTAACAGCCTCTTATATCCAATAGTCGTACCATTAACTAATGCCACACATTCTCCATCTTTTATAACATCAACATGGAACTCAATAACTCGCTGACCCATTTGAATCGGTTCTTGAATTAGCACAACATTAAATACTACTAATTCACCTAAGTCAACAAACAATTCCCATTCAATTTGATTCTCATCAGGGGCCCAATAAGTATAAATACCTTCTTGAATTATGTTTGAAGGAGCGAATCGGCGGTCATTAGGATCTCCAAGTATACTGCTTGCAGAAATAACGGCTTGTTGGGCTAAGTTGTGAGAAAATATTGCATGACGAAAAGAAGTAAATTCCTGAAGAACTTGAAGGTCTTCATTGGATATTAAACCCGATGAGTTTGGGGGAACGTTTAGTAACAAGACACAATTTCTGCCGACTGACTTGTAATAGATGCCGAGAAGAGTAAGGGCCGATTTTGGACGTTCTGAGCTGTGCCAAAACCAGCCGGGTCTGATCGATACATCACACTCTGCTGGGACCCAATCACGCCCGTGTGGATCTCCTTCGCGATTATAACTATAATAAATAGAGAAGATACAATACACAGAGAAGTGAATTTGTTTGGAATTGGATTATTACTTTGATGGTAATATGCATACCCCCTACCCACCCACCAAAAATATAAAAATAAATAAGAAGTTTACCCAATATAGCACCTAAAGTGATTTATTAGCAAAAATACCCGCTCAGCTCATCGACTAAAACACTTAAATTCAACTCTAAGCAACTCAATGATTTTCTTAGTTGAACTTGATAAATTTTTGTGTCGTTTCGAGTAAAATCTGAGTGTTCTTTAGTTTTTTATGTCGATGGGCAGCAGGGTGGTTGCGCTGATAAATCACGAGAGAAAGGGGAGGGGGGGGGGGGGGAATCTAAGTGCTAAATGGGGTAAACTAGAGGGGTGTTTTGTGCAATTAATCCTTATTTTAATATTCAAAATTACTAGAGAAATACATTATTTGTTATATATGTGGCTATAGCAGTGCGAATATATTAGTGCACACTAGTACAATTCCACAATAATACCTGATTGATCACTTGATTTTCTGCTGACGACGATGGAAAAAAGTTGACAGCACATATGGGATAATTGTGCATTTATTATTTCTATTAACATATTGGCAACGTGAACTCTAAAATATCTCATTTCTTATAATGCATGCTAACAGATCCAAATAGCAATTAGAAATCAATGGAATCCGTTCAGAAGCACCTAAGCTCAAGGCTCCAGAGGGTAGGTAACAAGACAAAGTTCTCAAAGCTATTCAAGAAGATCATAAACACTCCAGTTCTTTTAAATTACAGTTCTTCGTTAGGTTTCAACTAATAAAAGATTGTGAAAGACAACTTGCAAGAAACTTTAACACATTTCTTTGCAAATAGTAAAGAAGCATGTACACAAGTTACAAGCACACATACACAAAGGTTTTTTTTTCCCTAGGCAACAATAACTTGAATTCCAATCTAAAGTGTGCATGATGAGCAGGAAGTCAAATGCTGAAAAGCAATGGACAGGTCATTCTGTATTTCATCGATCTACATATATTAAATAATCTTTAAATGAAACAAGTTGTGTATATTTTTCGTTCAAAAAGAAAAAAAAAGAAGAAGAAAAAGGACATGTATTCATAAATTTTAATGCCGGCATTAAAGTCCCTCTAGATCTACTATCCAAAGGCAACTCATTTTTCAACAATCTTCTCTAGATCTACAGCTGACATACATACATCTTTTAACCACTGGTCCACTGGCATAGACGAAGCCCTCAAAGCAAATAGTTTTCCATTTATAGTTTGTTAAAAGAGAAGATCATGCTAATAGAGTGGATTGGCCACTGGGTTGACTATTCTGCATCTTTCGTACTTTAAAAATTCAAACTTTTCTTTTTCACTTGTAGAGTTGATGGATCTCATCTTCAATTTTAGAGCGAATTAAAAGTTAGTTCTTTGATGTGCTTCATTTAAATCACTATTTTGAACAATTAAAAGTTAACACTCAAAACGAAGGTGAACGAGACCGAAAGAAGTGCTCACTTGTCATCAGTGTGGCCTATCGTCACGGAGCTCTGATTAAAAAGGGACCAGCAGGTGGTTCCAGCAATTCCGGCTTCATCACCAACCCATCTAGTATCGGGGCCCGCATCAGAGAAAATAACAGCCTGTGGCTGAAGCTGATGAATGATCTCAAACCAGGTGTCGAAAAAGTACTCCATGTCTTTCTCTCCTTCACCCTTTGCACCATCCAACCATACCTCCTGAATTTCACCATAACTGTCGCAAAGTAAAGCAACCATCATGACAACAGAAAAATCTAGATATTTTGAAGTTTCAAAAGTGTGAAAATAGACAGTAACAATTTTATAATGTACCCTGAGAAAAGAACCAGAACTGCCAGAACTACAAAGTAATAAGCAACATAAAATTACATAAAATTGGATGGGAGAAGCATTCTTCACCTGTGCACTTCACAGATGCTAGTAACTAGCCCCAAAATGGAGTTTAACATGCATGAGATTTCAATGGACACTCATCGCCTTAGAATGCCATTGCCTTTGTTTGTATGAAATCTTATTTTTTGGTCCATTGTCATTCCTTGGTTGGAACAAATAGGGGATCAAAAAACATTTGGCAATGAGCGATTATGCTTGTTTGGTTTAACAATGGTGGAGCCGAATGGTTTGAAATTCTTCCTTATTCATTCTATCCCATCTTAAAAAGGAGAGGAATTTACCATCCCATTTCCTTGAAAAGAAATAAAGGAGCACTAATTTCAGGGTTAGAATTTATAATGTGGGAAATGTATAAATTGCAATGAGTCAAGTTCTTTATCCACATTCCCAAATTGTAAAATTTAACCCACACAGAATGACCTAAGAAAATCAATCCAACTCATCTCCTAATTAATTCCAACAATTAGTAAACTAAAATATAACATGAAATTTGCATACAGGGATAAAAAAGAAGACATTTTGATCTGAACCCAGATCAAAAAACACATCTTGATTAGAGCCCAGATCACCAATTTCACTAAAGATTCAGAAAAACCCTAAAAATCCAATTTTTATTCTCCCCAAACTTACCTGCCAAGCAGCTCCCTCATCTGCCCCAAATAGAACTCATTGTACTCCTTTGTCTTCCCATACCTCGCCTCGTGCCGATCCCACGGCGAGAGATAAACCCCGACCCCAAGCCCCGCCTCCTCCGCCGCCGCCGACAGCTCAGCCATGACATCACCCTTCCACGAGCTGGAGCCTACGGTGTAGTTGGTGTACGCGGAGGGCCAGAGGCAGAAGCCGTCGTGGTGCTTGGCGGTGAGGACGAGGCGAGCGAAGCCGTTGGCGGCGGCGGCGCGGGCCCACTGGCGGGCGGAGAGGGAGGCGGGGCTGAAGACGGCAGGGTCGGCGTCGCCGGTGCCCCACTCGCGGTCGGTGAAGGTGTTGGTGCCGAAGTGGAGGAAGAGGGCCATCTCCGACTGCTGCCATCGCAGTTGCGACGAGCTGGGCAGGGGCAGAATGGGAAGAGGGGGAGGGGTATTTTGGGAATTGATTTGAAGGGGGATTGAAACTATTAGGATGAAGAGGAAGGGAGGGAGATCAGGAGCCATGGAGAGAGAGAGTGAGAGAGAGAGAATTGAGTGATGTGTTGATGGAATGAGGGGTATTTTCGGAAGTAAATGTTGAGGTTTGATGGCAACAATGATTGCTTCTATTACTAGCATTTTAGAACATTTTATGAGTGAAATTTTTATATATTATCATTTCCGCATCAAAAAGGAAAATAAAAATAAAAAGTAAAAAAATCTTATCACGTCACTAAGCTTTTCCTCGTAAAAAAAATACCATCATAAAAGCAGAACGTTATAAAACATTTGACAAAGTTTTATGATTGGTTCTCCATCTGATATCAGTCCTCTCTTAATTAGTGTCAAAATTTTAGTTAAGAAAACGATGACAGGAAAAAAACCGGTCTTATCTAAGATTTTGAAAAATAGACACACACACTCTCTTCATGACCACTTTACAACGATTCTCGAAGACCTTTATATGTGTCATGATATCACATGTAAAGTACAACTAGTAGAATGCAAATCAATGTCTTGTGAACTCTTAGACATCTTTCATGGCATTGCCTACAGACCATTTATGACAATTAGTTCTTCATGAGTTGGTAAACATTTTGGCAAACATCAAATAATGAACCCCTTTGCTTGTTGAGGTTCAATATATGCAACAAATAACATCACACTTCAAGTAGAGTGTTGTTACTATTTGAGCTTTGCTTCAGTTGGAGAGGTCTGAAACATGCATGTTCCATAGTAAATAATGGGCAATAAATGCTCTATGAGGGCCCAATATATTCATGTTATACATGAAAATGCCCCAGTTTATGAGACTGGAATGCTAAAAACTCATACAGGAATAATGTATTAACCCTATGCAGGCCACATTGTCATGTTGTTAAAATTAAGAAAATAAGCTGCATGATGTGGAAAGTAGTGCAGCCTGTTGTGCTTGTGATTGCTCCTAAATAAATGCAAGAAATAAAGTTTGACATAATAAAAGAATATCTGGGCTTGATTTTTCTATTATCCTTTGTTTTTGTATTTGCAACAGAGTTGGCCAAGATGAGCATTCTGGAAATAGTTTACTATTGTTATATATCATCTGTGAGATCATCATCTATATAAGCAATCAAAACAATTTATGATTCATTTGCTTCGAAATTCACTAAACAAATACAGTCCCCATACAATCAAATTTTAAAACATATCTTAGCTACTAGTATAGTACCGAGACGCACAACAACAACTGATATTTACAGCTAGAAGTACAATGCTTTCAAAGGGATCATTCTCGATGTCGATACAAGAAGAATAAATTGACTCACAAATTCGATGATGATTGAGAAGCATATCAGCAAGTGGTCCCGGCATCAAACCTGTACTGAGAAAGTATTCCATGTCTTTCTCTCCTTCACCCTTTGCACCATCCAGCTACACCTCTTGAATTTCTCTGTAACTATCGCAAAAATAAAGCAATTGTTACAAAAGAGCAATTCTGCATAACCCAAAGTTTAAAAGGGGAAAATAGAGACAATAATTTATAATCTGATCTGATAAAAAGAACTTGATTGATTTCTAAACTACTTATATCAGCTAGAATTCATACCAGCAGTATAACCACTTTTTACCAGAACTGCGCGCATACATGTAACCAACAAAAATAAGATGAGCATCGTTCGCCATTTTACTGATACTAACTGAGCATAGATCCACAAACTGTAACAAAATTCAGGATACTTGTTTTAAAGGACATATGAGCACTTATCCCCTCATAGGTTCCTCAATACACAAGGCAACTGGATTGGTTTTTGATCATTTCACATATATTATTACTTAATCACTGCTGCCCCCACAACTATAGACAGCCATGTAATGGAAGGACTCACATTGTGAAAGACTTGCCAAAAAATTTTGGCCAAGATACAGGACTTACATTTTGGCCCTACCCTAACTAAACCCTTTACATTATTTAAAATAACCAATAGATAGCACATTTACGATATATAAAATAACCGACAGGTACGATGCTCAACGCCTTTACCTGATAAGACATCGCCATATATACCTTTAACTATAAAATTGATTCTTACTGGTCCAGTAGTACTTAATGTTGTCGTCAAAGTAAACTCACTCATACAAGAAGAAATCACTCTTCAAACATGTCATAGTACATCTCTCGTGCCCTTGAATTTTAAGAAACAAACATATAAGCAGCAAGATCTTGAGAATCATGCTACTCGATCCAATAACTTGAGAATTTGCATTTTGCTTTCTTTCCGGTACCTGAGAATGACGGGATCGTTTCCCACTTATAATTTTAAAACAAATAATCACGAACAAATTTTCTCTTTTTTTTTTCAAAAAATTTCAAATAAGTAGTACCGGAAACAAAAATCTTTGTTAGGAAAACTTCTAAGATGATAGCTCAGTTGGTTGCCTCTGGTTCAGAAAGTCCTACATAGTATTGGTAATTTGAACAGTGGCGCCCGAGTCAATCCACCGACTATTTAAAAGAACATTACTTCAACGACATTCATATGAAACAAGGGAAAGTACACCTTTCTTTTTCCGGCCATCATGCATAAGCCTTTATTATTACAGAGTTATCAGCAACCAAACAATTTTTACTAACAGCTTTCTTTCTCAAACCAAACCTGAAGCCATAACATTATAATGGACAACCAACTGCTTGACCTATCTAATTTGATCCAGCAAAACTCCGCATTTATACAAAAACTATAATGTACATTACTGAAATAAAATATAACAGTAAATCAAAGCCAGCCCCTGTTCTATACTGATACATCAGAACATATCTACAGGGTCCATTTGATAACTAAAACAAACTTCTGAGGCATGAAAACTCGAAGTGCTGATTGAACCTAACAATCACAGTCGCAACATTTACTAGAGCTGAAGCTGCTTGCTTGAGCGATACAAGGGTGTGTTTCCTCTCTTTGAGTCTCCATTTATGCTTACAATGGACTGCTTTTATTTCCTTGGATTTCTGGATTTGTCAACTTTCTCAGCCCTTTCCAATCAAAAAACAAATATAAGAGAGCAATGAAATAGTTAAGCTGCAGCTTGTAAGTAGAGTTTCAATTTGAAAAAAGATGACATAGATCATAGGTAGTATTCATTTTCTCTTTGAATGGTCAATCATTGAAATGAACAAAGATAAATGTCAGCAAGCTCTTATTTTACTTAGCTTCATAACAAGTACAGGTACCTTGGTTGAAGTTAATGAAATAGAAGGAATGTCTCATCTATCGACTCTGAGAATGTTGTTTGTTATGTTACAGCTGGTAGTTGTCTCTCGGTTGGTATCTATTCTCCAAATACCATCAACAATGAACTTGATCTGATAGCAAGAAAATCAAGGGCTGAATTATAAGCAAATTATGTTTATAATGAACTGGAGTAACTGAAAATTAGCCCAGCTGATAATATTTAAGGAATCAAAATAATTTATGGTTCACTGATTTTAATTTTGAAAACAACATTGGATAACCATAAACAGCGACAGCACTAATATAACACAATGAAAAATTTTACTATGATGCAAGTGAGTGTTCTGATGTTTCCTGAGGAAAATTTCTAGTATACTGGTTTTTCATTTGATAGTTATACGAGTTTTTAAATCTAGAATATTCATTTGCTATTTGGTTACAAAGATACGAGCTTTAGAAATCAGTTCATTGATGTGATTAGAAGACATAATCAGAAATTAAACTTTTGTAGGTACCGAAAGTAAGGTTTGTGGATCTAAAACTGCCAAAGCCAAATGGTTTTGGCCGAGATGTAGTGTATTGGAGAATATAATTATGTTAATTGGGCCAGTACTATTAATTTACAATTCTACCATTAATATAGTACATGTTTTTGTAGGAGCAAGGCTATGTTTTAGATCATTAGCGAATCTGGATAACAATGACAATCAGAGAACTTTTATGTAATGTCCGTGTACCTCATAATTTCCAGGATAGAGCCATAAGATTGTGGACCAAAGTTCCAAGTTTCTGCATGGTGAAATTTTAAAGCATGAGTTTATTGTATTTGTTGAGGTTAAAAAGTAAAATAAAAGATGGATCAAGAGAGCAAGGATAAATATGGGATAATAAAATACTATAGAGGAAATAATATTATAACCGTTGGCCTTGAATAATTGTATAAAAAGTCCAAACCAATGGGGCTTGGCTTCATGAAACATTCCTTCTGCTGTTGGTCTAAATTTTCGCAGTCCACTGTGGCAATTGACATTTTGCGGCACTACATGCTTCAAATGAATCAGAGAGCCTCCCTTGTATAGTTCCATTATAATAAAAGAGTCATAACCAACAGGATCTGATACTTGATGAACACTTGCCAATTACTCCTTTGCATGTATCCCACACGTATCGATGCATCAGAATATTAATAGGCTAGGTATAACTGATAATTTTACAAAACATTTGTCATTTAACTTATATGTCCATTATTTAACAAAAGAGGTTAATAGGGCTGTGAATGTTCATACTCCAAAGGGGGGGGACAAGGGGTGGGTCCCTGGGTATAAGTTGGGGTGGTATCCACCCAGGGACTATGAGATGCTGCACAGCCAACTTGGTTATGACATTCACAGCCTCATTTTCTCTTATCAAAATATTGTGGCCGTTTGGTTATTACTTATATATTAAAAAAATTACAATCACATTTGAGTTATTTTGGATTTTTTAACCATTGTCGCTTTTAGAGACACATGATAACACAAATGAAAAGTTATGGAACCTTGAACAAGGTGGATCTAGCAGTTTAGGTGAAGGATGCAGGTCCATTTTAATTCGATTATGCCAACCATTAAAACTTCCAGCAAGTTCTACAATTTCACCATTTCCCCAATATTCAATCTGAACCTACAACATACAATTCAATTCATGATACTCTTTTTAATAAAATATTAGGATATTCACATAAAAGATAAATTCTTAGAATAAAGATACCTCCCGTAGTCCATAAAGACTTTCCTCTGTTGCACGTACTTCCATGTCTTTTTCTGATGCCGTTTTGTGTGCATTTCCAACCTCTTCATTTGCCTTTTCTTGCAGAGTGCACAAAGATTGCTGAGAACAGAGAAATCAGCAGCCAGATTCTTTAATTATAATTGTTTTTATTTGTGAACCAAGTAAGATCTATCAATGGATTCTACCATCTAGAAAATCACCAACTTTTGCAATATGATTGAAAAATGTTTATTCCTGGGCTCAGTTTGGGTATTTCCAGAAAAGTACGACAATAACTACAACAAGCCTCTATCCCAAATTTTTGGGGTTGGGTATATGTATCAGTTTCTTCCATTCAAGGGTCGTGTTCTTGGTTATGTTGACATTGCAAGAAAAATAGCTCACATTTTAACCAATTGTTTCTTATCAAAACTAAACGGTGGACTTAAGGGATCCACAAAATGACACTGAACTTCTAAATCATATTAAAATTATTAAGGAATAGTTAATTGGTAAAAATATAGAGATTGGACACACTCCTCAATTTTCGTTGAGCATTTACTTAATGAAATGAGTCAGTAAAGTGCATGCTCATTATATTTTTTATACCTTCTCCATTTCAATCTGTTGCTTTAACTCGAGTAGCTCCATCTCCTTTTGACTCTATTTAGATATAGTAGAGTCAACCTCATAAAAGAAACTCAACAACAATGATCTACAAGCAGAAATTACTACAAAAGAAAATAAATTTTTGATACCAGCATGGCCTTTAATCGGTCGATCTCAGCTTGATTGATTTTTTCACGATCCTAAATAGCAAAATGAATAAACCGATTTAAGAGAGAGAAAAAGCAAGCATCAATCATATGCCGGGTTTGGAGTCAGATATTATAGTTTTCAACCATCTCAGAATTTGAATTCTCGTCATCGTCAGTCCCTTCTAATCCCTTGGATAAAGTTTGATCCCTATTAATCAATCCACAAAACAACGAATATTAGAGATTGTCAAAACTAGCCCTTGCTGTAAAATTAGATACAAATGGTTCGATGTTCAAATAAATTATAATTCTTTTTAGAGCATGCAAGTGCCACTATTTATGGTAGATGCCTCATACTAACGACTTTAAGAATGTAACAAGAAAAAATAAGCACACATAGAAAATCCATCAAGAAACATATGCCTTGAATAAAACAATATTAGAGAATAGCAGATACATAAATATTATGATTACAGTACGCAAGATAAACACTGAAGCCAACCTTAGTAAGGTGGATAAGGATGATATTTCTATAAGAAAATATCAACAAGTTATCAACGAGGAAGATTTACATTTGGTTTTGCTATGGCCCTTACGACAATTCTACTTTCTACCCTTATGGGTTTTGTTTTTTGGTGGTGTATACATAAAAGTACGTGTATGTTCAAGAGAATTAGTAGATGAATGTTGGAACTATGGCATAATATTCATTATGCTTATGAAGTAAGATTATATGTTATTTATCTCCCGTGTCAGTACATGTGCATCATAGTTCTTCATTTAGGCGGAAAACTGGACGCATAATAAAGCATCACAACAACATTAAATATACATAGACATACTTGTTTCCTAATATCAAATCAAATAATTTTATAAATGAGATTGTTTTAAACTTTTAATTCTCAGGATACTAACCTGTCAGTCCATGGTGCTGAAAGAGGAGCTTCTTGAGAATGTACATAATCTGCAGAAGAATCATAACTCCATCAGGTTCAGTACTTCTATTTATGAATTAATAATGTTCCACAATTTATTTCAGCCACTGCTAGTGTTATTAAGTAATTAGGAACTTATGCTGCCGGATGTTCTCTTAGAAAGTGGATATTTCACACTTTTGACAAAGTTTTCTTATGGAGTAAACAATGTTAATTAATTCAAGTAATTCCTATATAATTTCATTAAAATTAAGTAGTACTCAGCTAAGCATTTGAAAAACTCATGAAATTATGTGGAATAGTATTAGTGGAGAAAAACCAAATTAATCTAACATAGAAGTTAAACACAACGGATGATCCATATATTTCTGCATACATTGGCTGGATTTCCTTTAGCTTAGCTCATTTAAGTTTTGGGATTAGTTAGATCGATTGAATATTAGTGGCTACGTGCATGTTCAGATGTTCAGATCATCTCCATATTAGCCCTCTAATTCCATCGGAAGTAATTCTTTACTAAATACATTGACTTAGAATCAGTAAAAGTTACAAAAATAAAATAACAACCAAAGAATAATAAATTCATTCTAGGTGTTCCGTCTAATGATTATGGCTTATATGTCAAAAAAATCTTATTAGAAAACCAATAAATTAGAATATCAAACAAATAAACACACTGCCGTATTAGGCACTTGCCTTCAAATATATCCAGCTTCCCAGTCTGAACAAAGTTTGTGGCCCTCGAATGCAAGGATGAAGCAGAAGATTCTGAAGATTCACTAATTTCGACTAAAGTGTCTGTGGGTATAGCACCGTTTGTTGTAATCATATATTTTTCACATGGAGACGATATAGATTCAGCAGATTCAATTAGAATCCTCTCTTGAACTTCTACAAAATTTAAGAAACTATCATGTCTTACTATCAAGAAGCATATGAAAATTACTTATGTATATGAGATTACAAGAAAAGATGCAGACCTGAGGCTTCATTGCTGGACGCATTACTGAAACTCTGGTCTCCTTCTAAAGGCTTCTCTGTATCGATATCATTTTTAAAAGAATTCTTAAGGAGCTCTGTGATCATCTTATATCCTCTCCGCCTCACAATATTTGCAAGGTCTTTCCTATGAAATTACAATTAAACAGATGATATTATTGTGTACCTTCATCACCTAGCGACATTTGAAAGGTCTTTGCAATAAAAAGGCAGTATAAGTACTGATCAAAGAAATTGTTTTTAGAGGCAGCTTACATTTTCTTGTTCCATTTTTTGACATTAAAACAAGATAAAAGGACAAGGTAAGCAAGATCTCATTCAAAGGAAGAAGTGCATAAAAATTTTAGGCCGAAAGAAGACAAATTTGTTAATTTATACGACGAAGAAAATCAAAGTAATTTATTAAATAAAAAAGAGACAATAAACACGAAAAAGGGACCTGCATTAACTGCATCAAAACTTGCATCTTCATTGTGTCATTCGATTCTAGTAATAGCGTGCTAACTTTTTTGAAAAATCAATGTTGATCAGGCACCAACATATAAACTACAGCACAATGGTTTAATCAAGCGAAACTACTATTAATCAGTCCATTGCATCGTACTCATCAACTTGCTAGTGTATAATATGTGCATTTTGTGCAGCACTCTTACATGAGTATACAAAAAGGCATCCAAAATACATACATTCAAGCAGCATACAGTATGCTTCATATGGAATTATTTATGAGGCCGATAGAGGCAAATGGTCAAAACTTCAACTTTGGCAGAAGGCGCATAATTAAGTACGAAAAAAATTATATGAAACTTTGTAGGCTGGGATTACATGAATTCTTGTTGTGAAGTGTTTAAGCGCTAATATTATATAGAGTTTGCTACCAGGTTTGAGGCAATGCACTTCAAAAATTAACACAGCATAAAAATTCACAATAATCAATAATGAGAATTTCCTCTAAACCTCTAGAGCTTTCAACTCATAACCTGAATAGAATGAGAAGATAATAGAGAAAAATACAGGAAAAGGCGAAGTTATTTTAGGACCCCAGCTCGACGTTATATATCAAGAAGAAAAAAGGAAAATTTATACTCCTATTTAGGAATTGTTATCATTCCATCAATGTTAAACACTCTTCATGTGAAATTCACCAATAATTCATCTAACAGATTAACTCTTTTTAGAAGACACTTCCCCTTAAAGTCGATCTACTCATAAACTTTGGTTCACTTCCACTAATAATTACGGAACAGGACACTAACCCAAAAAAGGGATTTCAGATACCTAACCGGCCAAAACTTGGGAATTATTCCCAAATAAAACATAAAAAACGCAACTTTACATAATTGACATAATGCCCCAAATTCAACTAGCTCACGTAAAAAACAAATTAAAAAACCAATGAAACCTTCCATTATCAGAAAGCTCCTTCATCGAGGGCACGTGATCCTGCGGCAGCCCAGCCGCAGACACAAACTCTCGAAGCTCATTAAAGAGATCCTCGTTGCTCTTGGTTGGCTTTGAACTCTTCCCTTTCTTCCTACAAAGACATTTCATCAAACAATTAGCATGCACATCACAAATTCCAACTAAAATAACAAATGGACATGTGAAAAAACCTGGCTTTTTCAGCAGAGCAAGCAAAAGAGAGGTTTTTGAGAAATGGGTAGTGATGGGTTCCCCATTTGAGAGGTGGGTTGTTGAATTTGTGAAGGGGAGGAGTGAAGAATGATGGGAAATGGCAGAGAGCCATCAGAGAGCAACAGAGAGTTTGATCATTGGTTTTGGAGTTGTTTGAGTTAATAGGGTTTTGTCGGGTTTTTTGTTTTGGGATTTGATCTGGAATTTTTTCTCCATTTTGTAAAGGTGACAAAATGAGCAGGAATTTGAGTTCCACTTGTTTCTCCCTTGTGTTTTTGTCCTTGGGTTAAACAAGCTTTTCCCTTTTTTTAAAGTACAAAAAAAAATTATTTTAAAAAAAAAGGGAAAAATGCTCTAACTCCCCCAGACGAAAAAAATATAGTAAAAGCCTCCCTAAATCCAAAAAAATTTATGTTTAAGTTCCTACAGTACAACCAACCATTTTTTACATTTTAACATTCCAATATTACCCTTGTCAAATTCTGACAAATAACCGCTATATTTAACAAGCAAACTGTTGGATATAGTGCCCTCAAGACAATTATTGTAATCGCGGGCACGTGATTGTGATGATTGAGAGAGGACCTATACGGGTAGAACAGTCTTACTCAAAATGATAGTATGCTGTCTGGTTTGTCTTTATCATCATGTACATGCATTATATGGTATTACATATCACTATTACATGTTGATAGAGCCTATAAGATTATTGCTTGACTACCAGCGTTATGATGTCGATCATACATGTGTGGGGTAGTCCATAAGCACATCCTTAAATGTCCCCAGTTGTGCGAGTATCTAGTGTGGGTGTAACAACCGAGTCCAGTTCTACAAGTTTCTGTTCCCGTATGTGTGGAGTGTGGTATTCAGTTCATTATCCTGATTTTTGTTTATGGCTAGTTATAAATTTAAACACACACACACACACCCCGACAATTCTAACTCTGCATATAACAATTGAAGTCATCTAAACAACAACAACAACAACAACTGAGCCTTTTATCCCAAGCATATGGGGTAGGCTACATGAACCAACATGAGAATCACGCCGGGTCCAGCACATGAATCCTCTGTCTCCACTCACTTCTATCGAACAATATACTTTCATTGAGTCCTTTGGCAACCATATCGTTTCGTATCACCTCCATCCATGTTTTCTTCGGTCTCCCTTTTGCCATTTTGCCATTACCCATATCGAGAGTATCTATTCGTCGAACCGGTGCTTCCATAGGTCTGCGTCGCACATGACCAAACCATCTAAGCCGGTTTTCCCGCATCTTCTCCTCCACGGGTGCTACACCAACTTTTGCACGAATATCCTCATTTCGCACCTTGTCTTTTCTAGTGTTACCGCACATCCAACGAAGCATGCGCATCTCCGCTACGTGCATCTTCTGTGTATGATACTTCGTAGGAGCCCAGCATTCTGTACCATATAATAAGGCAGGCCGAATAGCGCTCCGATAAAACTTCCCTTTCAATTTTAACGGAAAGTTACGATCACACAAAATCCCTGTTGCACTCCTCCATTTCAACCAACCAGCTTGGATCCTTTGATTAACATCACTATCGATCTCCCCATTCCTTTGGATGATGGAACCTAGATATCTAAACTGGTCGCTCGGTGATATCTCTTGCCCTTCCAATGTTATACCAATATGGTTTTGACTTCTCTGGCTACTAAATTTGCAGTGCATATATGCTGTCTTGGACCTGCTCAATCTGAATCCCCGAGATTCCAATGTTTGTCTCCATAATTCCAATTTGGCATTAACCCCTGCTTTCGTCTCATTTACTAGAACAATATCATCAGCGAATAGCATACACCAAGGGACCTCATCTTGGATAGTTCTAGTAAGCTCATCCATCACGATGGTAAACAGGAAAGGACTTAATGCAGATCCTTGATGTAAACCAATAGTAATCGGAAAATCACTTGTTAAGCCACCGCAAGTTCTGACATTTGCCACTACTCCGTCGTACATATCCTTGATTATGTCAATATACTTGACGGGGACCCCCTTTTTCATCATTGTCCCCCATAATACCTCTCTAGGTACCTTGTCGTACGCTTTTTCTAAATCAATAAATATCATATGCAAATCTCTTCTCCTCTCTCGAAAGCGCTCGACAAGTTGACGAAGCAAATGGATCGCCTCTGTCGTCGATCGTCCAGGCATGAAACCAAATTGGTTCTCTGTTATCTTAATATCCTTCCTTAGCCTGTGTTCAATCACTCTCTCCCAAAGTTTCATGGTGTGACACATTAGTTTTATTCCACGGTAGTTTGAGCAACTTTGAATGTCACCCTTATTCTTGTAGATAGGTACAAGGATACTTTTTCTCCATTCATTTGGCATCTTTTTTGTCTTCCAAATCTTATTAAACAGATCTGTCAGCCATTTAACGCCTATTTCTCCTAAGCATCTCCAAATCTCGATAGGAATCCCGTCAGGACCAACCGCTTTTCTTAAACCCATTCTGTTTAAAGCTTCTTTAACCTCAGTAAGTCTTATTTTACGCATGAAATCACGATTTATATCTTGAGATTGAATGACAAGTCCATCCAAATTCTTAGTAAAGCTCTCATTGAACAATTTGTCAAAATAATCTCTCCATCTTTCCTTGATATCCTCATCTCGAACTAAAACCTTCTGATTTTCATTTTTGACACACTTCACCGCACATAAGTCTCTAGTCTTCCTTTCCCGCATTCGAGCAATCCGGTATATATCATTTGCAGCCTCTTTAGTGTCTAATTTCTCGTACATCTCCTTGTAGACCTTAGATTTAGCTTCCCGAACAGCTTTCTTAACTTCCTTTTTAGCTATTTTGTACTTCTCAAATCTCTCCACATCTCTACTTTTCTTCAAATCTTTATAAGAATCTCTTTTAATTTTAATAGCAGCCTTTACATCTTCATTCCACCATGATATGTCCTTAGATGGTGGAGCACCACCTCTCGACTCACCAAGTAGATCTCTAGCTACTTTCTTGATACAACTAGCCATTTTGTTCCATGTTTTGTCTGGATCATCTTCCGACTGCCAATCCGCTTCTTGTATTATACGATCTATAAAAGCCTTTTGATTACCTTCTTTCAATCGCCACCATTTAATTTTAGGCTCTACCTTACGTCTAATCTTCCTAGGTTCTCTTCTAAATCGAAAATCTAGAACTAAAAGTCTATGTTGAGTAGTTACACTCTCACCTGGCACTACCTTACAGTCGATACAACAACCTCTATCTATTCTTCTCGTCAGAAAAAAGTCTATTTGACTAGCATTTGATCCGCTCCTAAAAGTGATAATGTGGGACTCTCTTTTCCTAAACCAGGTGTTTGCTAAGATTAAGTCATAAGATAAAGCAAAATCTAGAATCGAGTCACCTACTTCATTCCTTTGTCCGAAACCAAAACCTCCATGGATAGTATCAAACCCACTACGACTAGTACCTACATGTCCATTAAGATCACCACCAATAAATAACTTCTCTCCACTAGGTATACTTTGCACCACCTCGTCTAAATCCTCCCAGAATAGACGCTTACTAGCGTCATCAAGACCTATCTGTGGTGCATAAGCACTAATAACATTAAAGATCTCTCCACCTAGAATAAGCTTAACCAGTAAAATTCTATCACATTTTCTCCTAATCTCAACTACATCCTCAAGCAACCGTCTATCTATGATTATACCTACCCCATTACGATTTTTATCTCTACCCGTATACCAAAGCTTATAACCCCAAGGCTCTATGACTCTACTCTTTTCACCTACCCATTTAGTTTCTTGCAAACACATAATACCAACTCTCCTCCTAATCATCACCTCCACTAATTCTATTAGTCTACCCGTAAGGGAACCTATGTTCCAGGAAGCTAGACGGATCCTATGAAACCCTTGCTTATTTGTCACTACACCCGGGGTCCGATGTAGCGCGCCGTCTCTGGACGACGACCCTTGCTTATTTGTCACTACACCCGGGGTCCGATGTAGCGCGCCGTCTGTAGACGACGACCCTTGCTTATTTATCACTACACCCGGGGTCCGATGTAGCGCGCCGTCTCTGGACGACGACCCTTGCTTATTTGTCACTACACCCGGGGTCCGATGTAGCGCGCCGCATCTGGACGACGACCAAGCCCTTGCATATTTAACACTACACCCGGGATCCGATGTAGCGCGTCGCTGAGTAGGGGACGCCCCAACGATATTCTGATTCTGGTTCATGTCATAGAATGTGACAAAGTTTTACGTTGGCTGTCACAAGCCTACCACAACCCTCACCCTTTCTCATCCGGACTTGGGACCGGCAACGGTGGGTTTAATTGAAGTCATCTAAAATAAACTAAAAATAATTGACATGGCCTGCTCGACATCCCTAACCCTGTGGTAGCGTCCTTGCACCGTGTTTTCGTCCCATTCAGTGAAACGGACGTGTTTGGACGGCAACGCGCACGTACGTGCGTCTGTTCTTGGGGGTATGCTTTTTAATTGAAAAATACTTCATTTTAATTTTTAGAACCCGCCAGTAATTTTCATATTTTAAATTCAAACTTTTGGACCCGACCCGGACGCAATTCTGAATTATTTTGTATCCCGCCAAATCTTATCTATTTCATTTTATTTATTGTTTTCTAAATTTCTTTAACCGGTATTTAGAATTCTACAGCTCACAAGATTTTTCCTTTTCAACTAAGGAAAATATTTTTAACAGTAAATCTTTATCAAAATTTCCCATAACCATTTTAACTCCTCAGCCAATCAAACGTTTCCTTTAAACCCCTGGGCCCCACGAGACTCTCTCTCCCTTCCCTTTCTCTCTCTCTCCCTCTCTTTCTCTCTCCTCTCGCAACTTTCTCACGGCTCTCGCGGGTACTGTGGGTTTCTCGAGTCCCGTCACCGTGAGGGGATATGGCCACCTCCCTTCACGCTTTCCCTTCTTCTCTCTTTTTAAACCCCGCGACTCCCTCCTTTTAACCCATCCCAGAAAAAACCTATCTTCCTCCCTCCTCTCGCCGTGGCCCTCGCGACGACGCCATCGTCACCATTCCACACCGCTGCTCACCCCCGTCTCCTCCTCCTCTCCGTCTTTTACTTCTCCCCGAGGCCTTCACTGTAACCTAGAACGCACACACCCACCTCGACCCCGGACCCACCTTCTCGTCGCCGACGACCCTAGCTTCATACTCACCATCACCAGACCACCCCTGTGCACCCAGTAAGCGCTTTCTCCATCGCATCCTTCTCTTCTTCTTCTTTTCTTCTCTGCAACTGAAAATCTTTGATGTTCATGGATGGGTTCTGTAGATCGTCGGAGCACGTCGTTCTCGCCGCGGTCGATCTCGCCGCCACCCCAGCACTTCCTCGGCAAACCCGGTTTGCATTGGTACCTCTTTCCTCCTCTGTTCTTTCCTAGTTAAATTTTCTTTTCAAGTTAAGATTTACTGTTTTTCTGTTTGTCTGTTCGCCGGAATCCGGCGATGCCGACGACGATTCCCGACATTCCAGCCTGGACCCCTGACCCGTGTGACTCCACTGTTCGTCATTTGGGTTCATTTCGTGAACCATGCGCGCGTCGTGATATTTCCCCGCCGACGCGTAACGTTCTGTTTTCCGTTTCGCGACCCGTCGAGGCAAGTGAAACTTGCTACATGCTATTTTAAACTAGTCATATGCTAAATTAATTATTTCCTGTTAAATCCCTAATTAGAATTGATAGAAATGGATTTCAAGTTAACCGTATAAGGTTCCGTTACACATTTTATGATTCCGAACGTGAAAATTAATCTTGCATCTGATTATTTACATCTAACAATCACCTGTACATGATTAATCACATTTGATTATTGCTATGATACCATTTTTCCAGTTTAGCCTATTAGACATCCGCGTGCAACTTTAACCGGTCTAATTTCAACTGCATTCATTAAACAGATTATACATGTAGTCGCATCCATATTTATTAACCTGTTTTCAACATTTACATCTGTAACACCCGAGTTCACTTGTACCAATTCCAGTTCCCGTATTTACTTATCTGTTGTATTTTCTTGATTTAACGGGTTTTGGGTGCGAATGCTATTTTTACATTTTACATTGCATTCGACCCGACCCGCTTGCTTGAACCTGTTTGATTCACATTCATAGATTACCCTGACTTGTTGTTGCGCCACGGCAGCGCCCCGGCCGTCTATCCGAGGCCAAAATGCGGAATCAAAATTTTCTTAACTTTAAGCTGGCGCTACCGCGGACAATATACCCGAATCGTAACCATTAACCGATACTAGCAAACAAGAGAAGGGTAGAGAAGTATACCGACTGATCCGAGTCCTCCGGTCTTCTCGTCGTCGTCCCGATCTCCCGCGAAAACTCCGGTTGTCGCTTCCTTGCCGGAAGGGCACCATATCGTCTGCATCTTTTACGGGCTCCCACCTCAATACCGAGGCAACTCGGGCACGAAGCTGGCAAGTCGACATGCCCAAGATTTGCTGTAGAATGTGTAGTGCTTTGTCTCTTTGGGGTTATGTTGCCTTGATGGAGGAATGATGTTGAGAAATGAACTTGGGGATTTTGGTAGCAATGGAAAAAATGACATGGATGATAAATTTCCCACACCAAATGAAATGAACCTCTCATTTTTTCCCCCCTCCAAAAAGTGGCCGGCCATATGCCTTTTGTGAGAATGGTGGAGAGAATAATACAAGGGAGGTGATGGTAGTAGAAAGCAAAAGGTGACCACATCATAAAGCAAAGCTCACATCACTAAACAAATCAATCTCTTCACATTACCATCATGAATAAAGCAAGTGATGTAAAGAGAATAAAATGATGATGGTCAAAACATAATCCCACAAATGCAAGAAACCCCCTCCCCAAATGTAATTTGCAAAACTACAAATTACCCCCTCCATCGGAAAAGTCCGGCCGGGAAAGAACAAAGGAAAACCGGCCGGAACGGAATGCAAACTGGCAACTCTAGAAAACTGGTCCCGTAATAAATTACAGGAAAACCCCGACACTGTGCATACACACCCGCATCTGTATCCGACCGGATACAAATGCAAAGAGACAAAATCTACACTGTACTAAACAAGGATCCGGCTTAAACCAAAGCCGGCTAGTAAAATCCGTTCGATCCTGATCCGTGCAATACCGCACGTATCTGATCGAACCCTGCCATATATCCATACGGCCACTAGTACAAACCGTCCGATCCTGATCCGTGCAATACCGCACGTATCTGATCGGACCCTGCCATATCTCCATACGGCCTCTACAGCGTTTCGCCCGAAAGCTTGAGTAACTGTAAGTGTGGTGGACTCTAAAGACTCGTCAATACTATAGCTGTGGATTTAACCACTAGCACGTCAGAGGTATAAGCCAATACGTGACGGGCCACCAGCTATTGACCAAAAGGGACGTCGATGAGCGAACTCATCCTGACACCCTACTGAGCCTGCCAGTGACAATATCCGTACAGTCCGGTCCGTTCGTCTATGAGCATCGCATGTCGGGCCTAGGGGGTTGGTAAAAGTCAGACCCCCAAAAGCGGTACAAGTCGTGTCGGAGTATAGCCCAGAACACCCTGAGATACTACTGGAATACCTACCAGTAAATCTCCTGCCTCGGCCGAGGGCTTTATGTAATGGCTCTCCTAGACACAGCGCGACCTCACCCCCAATACCGGGAGAGACGAACCCCTGAAGATCCGCTCACTGCCTCCATGTGGCTCGGGACTGTACCCAACTAAAACCTGTTTGCACGACTCCTTTGAGCCGTGGTAGGGTAGTAATCAAAGTACAGTGGGAACTCACACGAGACAAATGACGATCCCCAGGTCGATAAACTAACCTGTACACATGTCACCAGGGAACTGCTATCTGACGTCAGGTATAAGACCAACTAGCATGTTCCCGGCGAGTCCTGTCCGGTGTACTCATAACCCAATGAGCACCTGTATATATCTTAGGTGAACCAACTGACACCAGTGGCTTATGAGACCGGCCACCGCCCCTCGTCGGGGTCTCGACTGTATACACTAGTCTACTCTGGAGAATCGATGCCCTGTCTCGAAACTCCCACGACTAGGGACCTTTTAAGGATATGCTTATAGACTACCAGCTCTCACGTATATGATCGCCATCATACTGCCGGCAGTCAAGCAAGAATCTTAGGGGCTCTATCAGCGTGTAATAGCGACCTTCAAGGTCACCTGAAGTAGTACACGATGATAAAGGTAAACCAGATAGCATACTATCATCTCGAGCAAGACTGTCCTCCTGGGATAGGTCCTCCCTCAATCATTGCAATCACGTGCCTGTGATCCAATAATTGACTCTGAGGGCACTATCTCCAACAATCTCCCACTTGCACTCAAGGCTAATTATTGCGATGTCGCATACTCACAGCCCGTGTGATACCGAACACCCAACTCCTCTACTAGTCAGTCTCACAAAGCTCGTTTGCGAAACTATTGCGTTCGAGAAATAGCCTCGGTGAGTGGATCCGCCGTGATGTTTCTTTCTATGTCTCTCTATATCTCAAGTTCGCAGAGAAAGCCATCTCCCGAAATGAGCAATACCTTTCTTAGAGTATGTCTGGATATCTGATGGGACCTAGCTCATAAATGAACTCCAAATCCAAACTTCTTAGACTGTATCGATAACTGAACTTAATCAGTACCCAGCGCCATGCCTCCCTCAGTATTGCCTTGGACCACCTGTCCAAAATACTGCTCCTCGTCAAAAGGAGAAACTATAACTTTGATAGCTACTCTGCCATCCATGTCACCTTGGAAGCCTGGAATGATAACTGTCTCTTAAAAGAGGCTGTCGTTATCGCATCCCTAGAACATCAACTTATGTTCTAAAACTGCTTCCAACTGTTTCTCCAGGGTTGGATTAATATCAACTTATTGCACCTACTGCAAGAACAACATCTGGTGTGGTACTTGACATCTCATGATTGACTCAATTGCCTAAGCAAGTGATCTGCCAATCATGCGCATCCCTCTCCCCTTTAGTCTGTAAGACACCTTTAGAGAGGGTGACTCCATTACCTGCAGGTATACTACCGTGCCAGGAGTCGTCCATTCTAAATACTCATAGAATGCTGTCAAGGTACCCAGATTAGGAAACCACCCAAATCTAGATCTAAAACCATAGATCTAGTAACCAGAACGTCTGACATAATATCCAAGTCCTGTGTGGAGAAATCACTGTGTGACAACCAAAGTATAACCGATCGTAGTATAGGAATATCACTTCCTACTCTGTGTATGTCATCAAACACCAGGACATCACACCCTACTACCTCCTTAGCAGATCCATCCCCTATTCTGATGAAGTCAAACCTATGACTTCACATCAGAAATTGATGATCTATCTCCGCTATTTCTGCTTCAGTCTGTAAATAGACATAAGCCAACTGTCCACCAATGCTTCCACTGCTCCCACTGACTACGACAACCCTCTGGCAGAGTCATATAGACGTACACTTCTAAATGCAGTTTAGAATGACGCTATACTCATCCTCATGCCGGGTTTCATAGTCTGGAACAACAGCAATGACAAGTCTGGGTAAACAAGAACCTCCTTGTCACTGTCCTTGAGCATACCGAAGTACCTCTCGAGTGCCTGAGGTTACCCACCATATCTGCGGAGTGGCTAATGGAATGTCAAGCCAGATTGAATCTTTAGGTTCTTATGAAATCTTCAGTAATCGTTTGCGGTTCTGGAATCGCTTCCAGTTCTACCATACTCCCACTACTGTTTTCTGAAAAAATCCATTTCCTTTTTTTTTTTAAATGTGGCGAGTCAAGAACAATATCGCTATTAATCTTCCAGATGGTAGAAAGTCAACCCTCGTCATAGCCTGGGTCAACCCACAAACAGCCATTACAGAAACGTGCCTTGAGTTATCCGGAGTCTGGTTTTAAGCATAAGCCGGACAACTCCCCGTACCTTAACATCGTTAAGATATGAACTGTTCTATATCCAATATAGAACCAGAGGCACTGATTTAATTGAACCAGATTCAAATCATGCAGCTGTCTCCAGTGCATGTCAACTAAATGGAAGGAGGCCGATCAGCGTTACTCAACTTAGGAGTACTTCCAATTATGAGTAACCTGAAAGAGAAGCAAGTTCTCTTAATCATTACTATCAACTGAACACCATACACAAGTATCTACATCTTCGATCACCTTGAAGAATCCCGATACTTGCAATACTTGGTTCTCTACTTTATTCAAATACCTATAACTTCTCAAAATTCGGACCCTGTGTTTCCACGAAACAGCTGTCTAAAAACTAGAGAAGTCATAAGTAAACCGAATATAGTACGAGGACCAACCCCTCTGTCCTAATGGACGCCGGAAACATACAATACTCTGTACAAGTCCCTTGAGTCTGATAACTCATTCACTGTGTGTCGTAGGTTGAAAACTGTACTTATGGTTAAGAAGAATTACACCGCTGTTCAATGCTCCTTACCTAACCATCCACTGATATAGGTAAATGTCATAGACATAATTCCAAAAAGGTACATCTCACTCTATAAAAATAGACGTACAGATATATCAATTTGAAATTGGTGCATAGCAACGGATATTCAAAACCAAATATTCGCCGACCGGCAAACAACCCAGGTGGCTTCCTCAAATATCACCAATTACAACGAATCCCGATATAATGAGGATGGTCACCTAATTCCCAATAACTTACTCCCACTCATCATCTGTAAAACCATACAGATGTGAGAATCATACCTGGTAAATACATACCCTGGAGTAAGTGTCTAATTGGGAAATCAGTTTTCCATTAACAGTACACAGTGAAACTGAAATATTGAAATATTTCGTTGGGGTATCCTGATATTCCTAGTAATGCCTCTTCCAGATTCACGACTGTAACCGTATAATTCTTTGCCACCTCTCCAAATCCCTTTATATGTCTTTAGTCATTACCTTCTGCACACCCGTTAGGCCAAATGGTTTTCTTCCTTCCCTACCGTTCGGCACCAGCCTATGGTTTGGAAGAAGACTATCCAATAAGCATAATGGGTGTACTGTCCTAATCCTAGGAGCACTCGCAATGCGAGAGAAGGTGAAGAGAAAAGACAACCGAATAAACCGTATTCCTATTTCTCCTGGACCAGAATCCATCCCCGAACTGGAACAAGTTCCTTTCGAGTTCGTATATAACCATACGATGGAGTATCCAATAAACTGTGGATCTTCGTAGTGATACGGAGTGTCCTGGAGAAATACAAAGGTGATTTAGGATTGGCGAAGAAATACTCGGTTTGGTCGTGAATAGCAGTCGCAATTTACTTTGCCCTCTTACTAATCCCTTTCTTTGTCTTAACTTAATACCTTCTGTACACCATCGTTATGCTAATTGGTTTTCTTCATTCCCCACCGTTCGGTACCAGCCTAAGGTTTGGAAGAAGACTATCCAATTTGCATAATAGGTGTACTATCTCCTAAACCAAGGAGTACTCGCAATGAGAGAAGGTGAAAAGAAAAGACAACTGAATAATCCTATTCGTTTTCTCCAGAACCAGAAACCATCCTCGAAGTCCTTCGAGTTCGTATATAACCATACGATGGTTTTGTCCAATGGAAGTGGACGTTCGTAGTAATACGGGGTGTCCTGGAGAAAAGGGTAAAAGTAGGAGTGGCAATGAGGTTTGCAACTCTGACAATCCAAAAGCCAGTGTTAAGAAGGTTCGGTCAACTTGGTCACTGAGTCATAGTCTTAGGGTCGGGTCAATGGTCGCTGCCAAAGAGAGAGAGAAAAGAAACACTCAGCGTGCACTCTAGCCTAGATCAGAATGGTTATCACTTTATCTGATCTGGAAACTGTTAGTTATATGTATGCCCTAGAGGCCATTACTGTACATACGATATATATTGTAGTGGATGCTAGGACATATATAGGGAGGACTTTCTTGCTCGACATGATAGTATGCTATCTGGTTGTACTTTATCTTAACATGTACTCTGATTGTCTCTATATTACATGTTGATAAAGCCCTTAGGATATGTACTCGACTACTGGGACTATGATGAGATCATACTAGTGGGGCCACGGTAGTCGACGAGTACATCCTATAATTGTTCCTAGTCGTGGGTGTATCGAGACAGGGCATCGATGCACCAGAGTAGACTAACGTATACGCATCTTGACCCATATGATGGGCGATGGATGATCCCATATCCATCGGTGTTTGACATCAAGGATGGTGTACGGGTGCTCAGTGGAGACTGGGTACACTGGACGGACTCGCCGAGAACTCCCAGATGGTATTATACCATACGTCAGATGGCAGTTCTCCGGTGACACTGGTACAGAGTAGTCTGTTGACCCGAGATCGTCATAGAGTCTTGTGTGGTTCCCACTGTGCTTTGATTTCCATCATACCACGTCCAAGAGGGCGTGCAAAAAGGTGGCTTTTGGGTACAGTCCCGAATCACATGGAGGCAATGAGCGATAGGAGGGGATTCGTCTCTCCCGGTATAGGGAGTTGATGTTGTGCTGTGTTCGATTGGCTGTAACCGGAAATCCCTGGCCAGGGTTGCTGAGATTTACTGGTAAGTGTTATCAGTAGTTTCTCGAACTGTTATAGACCTCAAATCGACACGACTTATCAAGCTACTGGGGTCTGACGTTTACCACCCCTAGGCGAGATATGCAACATATCAGACGACGAGACCGGACTGTACGTGAGTGTTACTGTTTGGATTCACAGGAGAAGTTACAGGCTTGCTTGTTGATCTTCTGAGCGCTCAATACCTGGGTAGCTGTTACGTTTAGCTGACCGCTTGCAGCTTGTGGGCGTTTGATATGATCATCACCTACTGCCGGCGTATTGACGATTCTTTAGAGTCATCCACAGAGGTTTCTTGACTCAGGCAAAACGGAGTAGGAGCACATATGTGATATGTGCGGGACCGAGGATAATGCGATATGTGATACCGTATTATATTCTCGCGATATTTGATATCAGCCGGGTCATCGGATCAAGTGTTGATTCGATGAATCGGTACGGATAAATATTAGTCGGTTATATGCGATATAGCCGGATTATCGAATCAAGTGTTGATTCGATAATTTAATGTATAATGATATATATATGATATATTAAATTACATTAACTAATATTAGCTCACTAAAAGATTCTTTTTCTCACCGGATTAATACATTGATATATATGCGATATATGTTAATTGTATTATTTTCTTTTGTTGCAAATATATAATATATATGTGATATATATTATTGTGACATGATATGATTTATTATAAAACATGTTTAAGGATGATATAAAGGGATTAGGGTTTGATTAGGGTTAGCACCTTCTTGTTCATTCTAGAAGGATTCTGTTTTGTCATGATAAAGATATTTTGTTATGACTCATGCTTTAAACTAACCAAACCCTAACTCTAGTTTATTCTCTACATTGGTTTAGCCTCTCATCCTTGACCATGGTTTGATAATCAATCATATATTCTTGATTACTATTCATCACAAATGATTATTCATCTTCTTCCTCCTTCATTCTTCCATGAAAAAGCTTACTTGTTTTTCAAAAGGTGATGAATAAATATGAGAAAAAGATAAATAAAGAGAGCAAAAATCCTACTTCATCATCCTCATCTTCCCTTGCCATTTAGATGAGGGTGTTTACATCATTTCATGAGTGTTAGCTTGTGTTAAAGAAACTTCAAGGTAGATCATCTTAGTATCGAAGATCGGAAGCAAAGGTTGTGTCTTTCTCTTCGTGGAACCTCTCGAGAGTCCGGATCCCGATGATCGCAGCGAAGGGACCACAACACGGAGCATATGAAGTGAAGGACCGGATCTACAAAGGTTGTAATCCCTCTCACTTAGTGTTAAATTGTTTAGCATGCTTGTTTTCGCCTAATCTCTAGTTTAAAGTTCCGTATTCGGATTGTTCGGCACGGCTAAATTTTTAATCGGGCATGGTTGATGCCTCGTAGACCCTTGTGCGCGTGCCCAGCAACCCTACATAGAGATGTGATTGGATTAGGGTATTCGTACGGCTTTGTTGACTCAGTTAAGGGTCGTACGGGTGGGTTTAATTCAATCGGGAAATGTACGTGTTGAACTTGACTTGCGATTTATGGTTTGTTGACTTAGTTAAGGTCATAGATCGCTAGGGGCAAAATATTATTGGGAATTTCAAGTGTTGAAATTTGCAATGAGATTGCATACCTTATATAAGATAGTTGGATCCCGATACCCGCTGCGAGTAAGAGTTACTCCTGGGAGAGTTTTACACATTACAATTAGCCGATCAAGTAGGTGTCTAGAAAGGTGTTAACGGGGTTACGCCTCTGGGAAAACGAGGTTTACTGTAATTAGGTTCGTGCGAAAGCACGGGGGACCTCCCTCAAAGTACCGACACTGGCCTGGCTGAAAGATTGACGAACTTGTAGCGTGTAATTAATCCCGGCTAATCTTTCCTTTTAGGGTTTGAAGGAAGATTTGATTAAAACAGCGGGAGACATCCTGATTAGATATATTAGATAACCAATCTAATCTTGCAAGAGCATACGCTGAGTGTTTTCTTCTCTCTCTCTCCAGGTAGCGACCATATCACGCCTTAATCAAGATAATAAAACGGATATATTGACCGAACCCGCTTGTTATACTGAGCTGGGGAACTTTGGTCCCGCTCCAACTTATAATTGTTATGAGACAGAGCAGGAAATTGGGGAATACCAGATTTCCCGTGCCGTCCAAACGAAGAAAGTGCATGTTGATGCATCATCTTCGGGTGTGTTCATTACACAGAACTGTTTTCTCAGTGTCCTTTACGTCCTGGGTATGTGATACCGGATCAGGATCCCATATATGTAATCTGTTACATGGGCTACATAAAGGTAGAGAACTGAGAACGGGTGATAAGTTTCATGAGACAGAAAACGGTGCAAGTGTTGCAGCCAAGTCTGTTGGTCACTATCATCCTGTATTACAAGAATACATTGATTCTGAACAAATGTTATTAGATACCGAACCTGATATACAAAATCATATCAGTCTCTTTATTAGTAAAGAAAGGATATAATTTTGTATTGTTGGATAATGTTTTGAACATTTCCTATATCAATAGTTGATCGGTTCAGGCACGTTATCTAAAAGCATTGACGTTCTAAATCAAACCACAGTTCTTAGTATATAGAACACACACAAGAGGAAGAGTTCAGAAATGAATAAATCCTTCTTGAGGTATTGTAGACTAGGTCATATCAATGCGACCCGACTGGCTGAAGTTGCATATAGATGCATATTTAAATCTGTTTGAATTTACATCTTGTGAAACTTGCCAGTCATGTCACAAAGATAAGATGACCATAGCTCTGTTTATTGGAAACAGAGAAAGAGTTGATGAACTCTTGGGATTAATACATGCTGATGTATGAAGGTCCCCTGTCTACACATGCCAAGACCGGTTCTTTGTACTTCATTACATTCTCTGATAATCTCTTAAGATTCAGACATATGTTCCTGTTGAAATATAAGTCCGAAGCTTTTGAGATATTCACAGAATATAAGTTAGAAGTAGAGAACCAAAATACGGGTAAAAGTATTATGTCCTTTGATGAGATCAAGGAGGAGAATACTTGAGCACGGAAATCCTGGACTATTCTAAAGGAGAATGAGATTCTCTCTCAGCATTACTCCTCCTATACACCATAGCACGATGGTATATCGGGGCGGAGCAATAACACCCTATGTGATATGGTGTGCTCTATGATGAGTACTACTGAGTTTCCTATTTCCTTTTGGAAGTTATGCACTTGAGAAGCTGCATACCTGTTGAATAGGGTTCAAATCAAATCAGTTGCCTACCACTTCATATATGATATGGAATGGGAAGAACCCATATCTTAAGCTTGTTAAGATTTGGGGTTGTCCGGCCTATGTCTAAAAGCAAAATCCGGACAAGCTCGAGGCAAGGTTTGTTATGTACAAATGGAAAGGTTCCAGCTATACAAAAACAGCTGATGATTTGGTAGAACCAAAGGATTCAATAGTTTCCAACGAACCTCAGCCTCTCCGCCGATCTAGTAGGGTTCCTAACCCACCTGAGAGATACTTCGGTTTCTCTATGACAGTGGGAGCGAGGATTGCATCATGAGATGATGACCCAACTAGTTTCGAGCTGGCCATCAGGAGTGGAACTCTGTAAGAATGGCTGGGTGCTTATCGATCTGAGATGGAATCCTTATACACCAACAAAGTATGGACTTTGGTTGCTTTATCTGAAGGGTTAAATCCCCATCAGGAGCAAGTATATCTTGAGAAGATTACTTGGTGTACATGGAAAAGTTGAGACTTTCAAAGCTAGACTTGTTAAAGGTTTGCATCATAGACCAGGTATGGATTATGTTGAAACCTTTTCTAAGGATCTATGCTTAAGTCCATCCAGATCCTACTTGCCATGGCTACATACCATGACTACGATATCTGGTGATTGGGTGTCATGACTGCTTTTCTAAATGATGTTTTAGAAGATAGCGTCTATAAGTACACAGCCAGAGGGCTTCGTAGACAGTGGGAGCAGCGGAAACGTGTGCAAGATGTTTTATATGATAAAACAGGCATCGCGGAGTTAGAACATCTGTTTTGATGTGGTAGTCAAGGAGTCTGACTTCATCAAAATGGTAGATGAACCTTGTATATACGAAAAGGTAGTAGAGAGTATGTGGTGATCCTCGTAGAGTACGTGGATGACATACTCTTGATAGGGAAGGAGTTTCCTATGCTACGCTCGGTCAATCTCCGCTTATCATAAAGATTCTCCATATAGGATCAAAGTGATACCTCCTAAATCCGGGGTTTTTGGATCTATGAGATAGATCTAATTGGATGTTAGGATACTCACTAGTTGTAGTGAGATGGTATCAATCGATCCTGGGGAGAATCATTGGAAAGGTTCCAGGGTGATAAGGACGATTGAATGTCAGTCGCAGGCATTGTCTTTACCCTCCGTGGAGGGACGGTATGTTGGAAGAGTTCCAAGCTAGATACCGTGACATACTAGACGATTAAAGGCAAGATACATTGTTACCAAGGATGCTACCAAAGAGGCAGTCTGGATATATATAAGTTCATAAGATGAACTTCGTTCCTACCATTGTGTGACAATGGAGTTGTGGCTTTAGCCAAGGAACCCCCGTCCCATCAGAAATCCAGATATAATTCTTAGGCAGTATCACCTGATCATGGAGATGGTTGATCTCCAGGAAGATCGAGGTTAGGAGAGTAGACACAGAGGACAACAGCGCGGATCCACTCACAAAGGCATTTTTCCCAGTAGAGACTTTTATGGGATGGTTGAGTATGAGATACTTCAACCGCAGCCAATTGTTGGGTATGCGATACCACAACAGATGGCCCTAGTGCAAGTGGGAGATTGTTAGTTATATGTATGCCCTAGAGGCCATTACTGTACATACGATGTATATTGTAGTGGATGCTAGGACATATATAGGGAGGACTTTCTTGCTCGACATGATAGTATGCTATCTGGTTGTACTTTATCTTAACATGTACTCTGATTGTCTCTATATTACATGTTGATAAAGCCCTTAGGATATGTACTCGACTACTGGGACTATGATGAGATCACACTAGTGGGGCCATGGTAGTCGACGAGTACATCCTATAATTGTTCCTAGTCGTGGGTGTATCGAGACAGGGCATCGATGCACCAGAGTAGACTAGCGTATACGCATCTTGACCCATATGATGGGCGATGGATGATCCCATATCCATCGGTGTTTGACATCAAGGATGGTGTACGGGTGCTCAGTGGAGACTGGGTACACTGGACGGACTCACCGAGAACTCCCAGATGGTATTATACCATACGTCAGATGGCAGTTCTCCGGTGACACTGGTACAGAGTAGTCTGTTGACCCGAGATCGTCATAGAGTCTTGTGTGGTTCCCACTGTGCTTTGATTTCCATCATACCACGTCCAAGAGGGCGTGCAAAAAGGTGGCTTTTGGGTACAGTCCCGAATCACATGGAGGCAATGAGCGATAGGAGGGGATTCGTCTCTCCCGGTATAGGGAGTTGATGTTGTGCTGTGTTCGATTGGCTGTAACCGGAAATCCCTGGCCAGGGTTGCTAAGATTTACTGGTAAGTGTTATCAGTAGTTTCTCGAACTGTTATAGACCTCAAATCGACACGACTCATCAAGCTACTGGGGTCTGACGTTTACCACCCCTAGGCGAGATATGCAACATATCAGATGACGAGATCGGACTGTACGGGAGTGTTACTGTTTGGATTTACAGGAGAAGTTACAGGCTTGCTTGTTGATCTTCTGAGCGCTCAATACCTGGGTAGCTGTTACGTTTAGCTGACCGCTTGCAGCTTGTGGGTGTTTGATATGATCATCACCTACTGCCGGCGTATTGACGATTCTTTAGAGTCCTACACAGAGGTTTCTTGACTCAGGCAAAACGGAGTAGGAGCACATATGTGATATGTGCGGGACCGAGGATAATGCGATATATGATACCGTATTATATTCTCGCGATATTTGATATCAGCCGGGTCATCGGATCAAGTGTTGATTCGATGAATCGGTACGGATAAATATTAGTCGGTTATATGCGATGTAGCCGGATTATCGGATCAAGTGTTGATTCGATAATTTAATGTATAATGATATATATATGATATATTAAATTACATTAACTAATATTAGCTCACTAAAAGATTCTTTTTCTCACCGGATTAATACATTGATATATATGCGATATATGTTAATTGTATTATTTTCTTTTGTTGCAAATATATAATATATATGTGATATATATTATTGTGACATGATATGATTTATTATAAAACATGTTTAAGGATGATATAAAGGGATTAGGGTTTGATTAGGGTTAGCACCTTCTTGTTCATTCTAGAAGGATTCTGTTTTGTCATGATAAAGATATTTTGTTATGACTCATGCTTTAAACTAACCAAACCCTAACTCTAGTTTATTCTCTACATTGGTTTAGCCTCTCATCCTTGACCATGGTTTGATAATCAATCATATATTCTTGATTACTATTCATCACAAATGATTATTCATCTTCTTCCTCCTTCATTCTTCCATGAAAAAGCTTACTTGTTTTTCAAAAGGTGATGAATAAATATGAGAAAAAGATAAATAAAGAGAGCAAAAATCCTACTTCATCATCCTCATCTTCCCTTGCCATTTAGATGAGGGTGTTCACATCATTTCATGAGTGTTAGCTTGTGTTAAAGAAACTTCAAGGTAGATCATCTTAGTATCGAAGATCGGAAGCAAAGGTTGCGTCTTTCTCTTCGTGGAACCTCTCGAGAGTCCGGATCCTGATGATCGCAGCGAAGGGACCACAACATGGAGCATATGAAGTGAAGGACCGGATCTACAAAGATTGTAATCCCTCTCACTTAGTGTTAAATTGTTTAGCATGCTTGTTTTCGCCTAATCTCTAGTTTAAAGTTCCGTATTCGGGTTGTTCGGCACGGCTAAATTTTTAATCGGGCATGGTTGATGCCTCGTAGACCCTTGTGCGCGTGCCCAGCAACCCTACAGAAACCTCCCACTGTACCGTCAAATTCTCCTCCAAACCTGAAAGAAGAATTAGTCGGGATCATCCGAGGAGTAAACCAACTTATCAGTGGGAATCGGGATCCAACTATCATCGCATGATAACTTGACGGAATCCACTCAAGTCACCACACTCCAGAAGGTATGCGCATATCTGGCAAGTTTCAGTTCTTTTGAAACTCCCGATGTATGTTTTTACCCCTAGGACCCAAGTGACCTTGACAATGCCAACAAATCAAAGAGTCATAGTCAAGTTCTACCCGTCATTATCTTGATTGCGTTAAACCCACCCGTACGAGTCCTTGACAATGCCAACAAAACCGTATGACTGTCCTAACCAATCCACTTATCCATGTGACAGAAAAGCATTACATAGCTACCGAACACTACGCCACGGCAATGCACGACAAACGCAGCACGAATACTAAGTAATACTAATCTGAAATGACGGAGGGCTACGACTGGTTTTTGGCGAAAAACCTTTAACGTAATGAACTTGATATCGTTGAAGGAACTGGATAACTTTTTATAAAAATATAGTGACGAAAACCTTTACTAAAGAGGTCACTCCCGGTGAAGGGATCTCGGCTCTTTCCCCGTAGAATGAGGTGCAGGATATTCCAACTGAATACCACGATGCAAAGCAAAAGTAATCGGCTATAGTGAAGTTAATGCCCTGACGCAAACTTCTGTCCAAGGGGTCACTCCCGGTGAAGGGATCTCGGCCCTTGCCTCGTCGACTGAGGAGCAGGATATTCCAAATGAA
Organism: Agapanthus africanus; assembly: GCA_030015575.1. Lineage (NCBI taxonomy): Eukaryota > Viridiplantae > Streptophyta > Magnoliopsida > Asparagales > Amaryllidaceae > Agapanthus > Agapanthus africanus. Next base: position 498,314,828 of record CM057347.1, on the reverse strand, counting down.
TACCACGATGCAAAACAAAAGTGAACGTCCTTGCAATAACAGCTTTTTGAAAAATGTTCCAACAACATCAGAATAGGTTTGTTTATCTTGCATTGATCCGAATCAACGCAGTCCCATCAATTGATCACACTACAAAGAACGAAAAAATACTGATGTACGTATATGCCATCCGCATTCGCCACTGGGTCCCGTCATTACTCGTTAGGTTAGCTAACTAACGACAGAGCGGGGACTGGACTAGCGCGGATGTAAAACATATACAACATCTACTAATATATATACCAATATATTAAATTCGCTCAAGGCGTGATAAAATGCAACATCACAGAAATGTACAGCATCACAGAACAATACAGATATCTGGAAGCCCCGGGTTTCACAGAGCCGCTGCTGAAACCCGACGTTCCCCTGGTCGTGTGGATAGCCTGTGCAATGAAAACCTAGACCCCTACGGGCGCTGCAAGTCACCCGCCAAAACCTGAAGCGAGGCAGCCCCTTTCAGCACCGTGAATGGACCACCTAGCACTTCACGGAATCCGGTAACTTGGACACCCCTCCTGGGTCAACCTGTACCCCCTACGAGTGCGGCGAATAGCCCGCCAATCCTAGAGTGAAGCCCCCTCCGTCTCAACACCATGAGATGCGGGCTTGTTGCCCTCTAGAATCCGGCTATCCGTGCACCCCTCCGCGGGGTAATCCTAGTACAGAAAGTAAAATATACATACAACGGGTACATCGACCGCAACCAGGTCGTGCCCCAAAAGAATAATACAAATAGGCAGTGACGGCAGTCCACATGTCGGACGCTCGCCCCGCAATATCAAATGTACATATAAAACAAAACTGTACTAACATTGCATCCACGCTATCCCCCACGACCGATCCGCAACATCACAGCATAAACACAGAACATCAACGTGAAAATCACGTTCGCAAATCCGTCTAACCGGGCTATAGCAGTTAGACAGGATTTAGCGATCAAGTGATATTCACGGTCGCAGATATAATGTAAATACTGTGAAATAATGTGTTTAAAATATCCGATCGATCAAAAATTAATAAGTGGGCCCCCAAGCAATACTGTAGCACTCACAGAAATTCTGGGCCCAGACAAAATATACCAAAACCTATTTTCAGCCCACAAGCCCACTGCAAAGAAACGATGACATGAACCCACATTCCTGCGGCGGAACCGCGACCAAAAGGGGGTTATGGCCGCGGTTCCACGGTCGTACGGAGGGATCGGGTCATCAAATTTTTCCAGTGTTCTTAGAACTTCCAGTACATTAGTTTTCTACAACCTGAAAAAATTTTTAGAGCCCGGAAAAATTCGACAAAAAACTAATGCATGCAAAACTCGGATTTTGGAATTTTGGTCGATCGGATAAGTAAAACACATTAGAACAAGCTAGGCAAGGTTAATGGCGTGGCTCTGATACCATGTTGCGCCATGGCAGCGCCCCGGCCGTCTATCCGAAGCCAAAATGCGGAATCAAAATTTTCTTAACTTTAAGCTGGCGCTACCGCGGACAATATACCCGGATCGTAACCATTAACCGATACTAGCAAACAAGAGAAGGGTAGAGAAGTATACCGACTGATCCGAGTCCTCCGGTCTTCTCGTCGTCGTCCCGATCTCCCGCGGAAACTCCGGTTGTCGCCTCCTTGGCGGAAGGGCACCACATCGTCTGCATCTTTTACGGGCTCCCACCTCAATACCGAGACAACTCGGGCACGAAGCTTGCAAGTCGACGTGCCCAAGATTTGCTGTAGAATGTGTAGTGCTTTGTCTCTTTGGGGTTATGTTGCCTTGATGGAGGAATGGGGTTGAGAAATGAACTTGGGGATTTTGGTAGCAATGGAAAAAATGACATGGATGATAAATTTCCCACACCAAATGAAATGAACCTCTCATTTTTTCCCCCCTCCAAAAAGTGGCCGGCCATATGCCTTTTGTGAGAATGGTGGAGAGAATAATACAAGGGAGGTGATGGTAGTAGAAAGCAAAAGGTGACCACATCATAAAGCAAAGCTCACATCACTAAACAAATCAATCTCTTCACATTACCATCATGAATAAAGCAAGTGATGTAAAGAGAATAAAATGATGATGGTCAAAACATAATCCCACAAATGCAAGAAACCCCCTCCCCAAATGTAATTTGCAAAACTGCAAATTACCCCCTCCATCGGAAAAGTCCGGCCGGGAAAGAACAAAGGAAAACCGGCCGGAACGGAATGCAAACTGGCAACTCTAGAAAACTGGTCCCGTAATAAATTACAGGAAAACCCCGACACTGTGCATACACACCCGCATCTGTATCCGACCGGATACAAATGCAAAGAGACAAAATCTACACTGTACTAAACTAGGATCCGGCTTAAACCAAAGCCGGCTAGTAAAATCCGTTCGATCCTGATCCATGCAATACCGCACGTATCTGATCGAACCCTGCCATATATCCATACGGCCACTAGTACAAACCGTCCGATCCTGATCCGTGCAATACCGCACGTATCTGATCGGACCCTGCCATATCTCCATACGGCCTCTACAGCGTTTCGCCCGAAAGCTTGAGTAACTGTAAGTGTGGTGGACTCTAAAGACTAGTCAATACTATGGCTGTAGATTTAACCACTAGCACGTCAGAGGTATAAGCCAATACGTGACGGGCCACCAGCTATTGACCAAAAGGGACGTCGATGAGCGAACTCATCCTGACACCCTACTGAGCCTGCCAGTGACAATATCCGTACAGTCCGGTCCGTTCGTCTATGAGCATCGCATGTCGGGCCTAGGGGATTGGTAAAAGTCAGACCCCCAAAAGTGGTACAAGTCGTGTCGGAGTGTAGCCCAGAACACCCTGAGATACTACTGGAATACCTACCAGTAAATCTCCTGCCTCGGCCGAGGGCTTTATGTAATGGCTCTCCTAGACACAGCGCGACCTCACCCCCAATACCGGGAGAGACGAACCCCTGAAGATCCGCTCACTGCCTTCATGTGGCTCGGGACTGTACCCAACTAAAACCTGTTTGCACGACTCCTTTGAGCCGTGGTAGGGTAGTAATCAAAGTACAGTGGGAACTCACACGAGACAAATGACGATCCCCAGGTCGATGAACTAACCTGTACACATGTCACCAGGGAACTGCTATCTGACGTCAGGTATAAGATGTTCCCGGCGAGTCCTGTCCGGTGTACTCATAACCCAATGAGCACCTGTATACATCTTAGGTGAACCAACTGACACCAGTGGCTTATGAGACCGGCCGCCGCCTCTCGTCGGGGTCTCGACTGTATACACTAGTCTACTCTGGAGAATCGATGCCCTGTCTCGAAACTCCCACGACTAGGGACCTTTTAAGGATGTGCTTATAGACCACCAGCTCTCACGTATATGATCGCCATCATACTGCCGGCAGTCAAGCAAGAATCCTAGGGGCTCTATCAGCATGTAATAGCGACCTTCAAGGTCACCTGAAGCAGTACACGATGATAAAAGTAAACCAGATAGCATACTATCATCTCGAGCAAGACTGTCCTCCTGGGATAGGTCCTCCCTCAATCATTGCAATCACGTGCCTGTGATCCAATAATTGACTCTGAGGGCACTATCTCCAACACTTGTTATATAGACTCGTGCACTTTCATTTGCACACTGTATACTGGCATTTTTCTGGCATTTGCATTTTTCAATATAACATTTTAAATCACGTAAAATATTTTAAAAATACATAACATGGCGTGCATGATACTTATATATAACCCCATGGTAGCATCCGCGCATCTTGTTCTCTTCCCGTTCAGGGAAACATACTTGTTTGGATGGCTACGCGCACATACGTGCATCCGTTCTTGGGGGTATACTTTTTCTTTAACCGAGCATCCATTTGAAATTTGGAAGTTGTATATATTTTTTTAATATTTTAAATCTGGATTTTTGGACCCGACCCGGGCTTGTTTTGGAGTATATTTGTATTTGCCAAAATCTCAAAACGTATGAATATTATATTAATATTTTCTAAACTATAATTTTATAAACTAAATTATCTTTACTTGTTTCTGAATCGAATCTTTCACAATCCCACAGCTACTAAATCTTTTTCAACTTTTTCCTCTAAACTAATTCTTCTCTTCACCCATCATGAGCTTTTTCCTTCGCCGACCTCACCTTATTCTCTCTCTCTCTCTTCTCCCCCCTTCTCTTTTTCTTCTCGCCTTCTCTCTCTCCCCGCTACACTCCAATCTTATCTCTCCTCACTATTCACGTGCTCTCTCTCTCTCTCCTCTCGATCTCTCAATCTCTCTATATCTCTCTTCCCTCTTTCTCCTCTCGATCTCTCTCCCCTCTCTCTGTATCTCTCCTCTCTCTCTATATATATCTCTCTCTAATATTTAATATGTGTATTCTTAGCTAAAAGAAAATCCCACACGTCTCTCCCTCTCCTCCCTCGTCATCCTCTTCCCTTCCCTCTCGCGTTCACCGCTTCATCGAACCCACACCCGTGCGACGCCGACGTTGTCTCCACCCTCGTCGTCGACCTTTTCTCGACCACCGCACCTCCTTTCTCTTCTTCTTTCAACCCAAAACCATCACCACCGCAGCTTTCTCAATCCCCGACTCCACCGCCGGTTCCTCCAAACCCAACAAGACCCGAGCCACTTCGAACCCAACAACTATCCCGGCCGCTCCTTCGACTCCTCCTCCGAACCCGAACACCCCTTACACCACCATCCTTGATTTCGTAGACCCCAACTGCATCCTCACCTTCTTCAACCTTAGAACCCAACTCGCCCAGCACCTCATCGCCGTCAAGCCTTCATCTTCGTCATCGCCGACTTCCTCTTCCCTTCAACCCCAGACGAAGCAACTCAACATCTCCTTCTTCAGCCCATCACCAAACACATCCTCATAACCCTGCCATTGTCGCCGTTTCCCTCCAGCCGAGTCTTGCTCCCACGCCTCCATCAATCAAGAACCCTAGCACCGATGACTCTACAGCCGAGCTATCACATCAGGCACAGCCGTCTCCTCCAGTCCACCTTCTTCTTCTTAACTCCGGCCACCCTAGTCGATAGCGCTCACTGTCGCCTTCAAAATCTGCAACAATCTTTATCGGCTACATCTCTTCCTCGACCTGAGCCTGGAACCCCTAGTAGCAGCAACATCGCAGCCCCATAGTCGCAACAGCATCTTGGGCAAACTTGGAAACTCTAAACGAGCTTTAAAGTTTCCGTCTTGCCTTGTTCGGCGTCTCCATGTTTTGTCTCCATTCCGTGATTGATCCTGAGTTTGCCGGAAGCTGGCGTACCGTCGATGATCCTGACGACCCAGCGAGCGTACCTGACCTGTGTGATCACGCTGTGCGTGGTTTGGATCTGTTCCGTGTACCGTGCGCGCGTCGCGACGTTTCCCGATGACGTGAGACGTTCCGTATTCCCGTTCCTGATCCGTCCAGGCAAGTGAAACTTGCTACATGCTATTTTAAACTATTCATATGCTAAATTGATTATTTCCTGTTAAATCCCTAATTAGAATTGCTAGAAGTAGATTTCAAGATTAACCGTATAAAGTGCCGTTACACATTTTATAATTCCGGACTTGAAGCTTAATCTTGCACCTGATTAGTTATAACTAACAATCACCTGTACATGATAGATCACATTGTTTATTGCCATGATCCTCTTTATCCAGTTTAGCCTATCAGACATCCATGTGAAACTCAAACCGGTCTAATTACAACTGCATCCATTAAACAGATTATGCATGTCGTCGCATCCAGATTTGTTAACATGTTTTTTTGCATTCACATCTATCATACCGTATTCACATAATGCTGACACTGTCTGTTAAACACTACTGATAACTGTACAGCTAGTTAATTGAATCTGCTTATTGCTTAATTCATTGCTTAGATCATGTTGTTGATAACCATGCTTGATTATGTAACTGATTATGAGCACACCCATGATATCGTTTACATCTTGACATGACTTGCTACATACATATTGATTGACCCGACATGGTACCGTATACAGCTTGACCTGACCTGATGTACCATGACCTGACCCGTTACCTGATCTTGTGTCTAATGCCAACAAACCTGACATGTAGTCCTCATGGACCGTTCATGTTGTCTATCCAGACAAACCTGCTTACCTGATCTTGTGTTGGCATTAGTTCTTGATTACCGAATACCTGACTTGACATACACATATAACTTGGGGGTATGGGGAAATCAAAGGTGAAACCTGACTTGTAACTCAACAGTTCGCTACTTGTTCTGACCAGTTTTAGAGGCTAGGCCAGCCTTGGAATGCTGCTGCTGACATCATTCATCTGTACACATTCCTGTTTTAGTGCCTAGCGGCATGTCTCGGTCTCAGCCCGAGAATCTGGACCGTGGTCCCGGGTATGCACGGGATACTATTGAGTTACATCGATGATTCATCAATTTGATTTCAAAGACTTTAGAGTAGAAAACCCAGTAGAACGGTTTAGTTTACTCACTGCACACTACCCTGCACTGCCTGATTTATATTACTGTTACACCTGCTTGTTCATTCATGTTTATATTTGCATTGCCTGTTACTCTGTTCATATTTTATTACTTGATGACATGACGCGCTGACGTCTGGGTTTTGCATGGCCCAGATCCTCTACCTTTGTTGCAGACTGATCAGGAGTAGTGCCACTGTTAGACGAGCGGTGAAGTTCCTGTCGGTATGTAGTTTCACTTCCAGGTGTTTCATTTATTGTATCTTTTGGCTTCCGCATATTGTTATTTCTTGACTCTTTTACTCTGGCTTATGGACATGTACTAGATAGTTAGTTTACTTTTCTGTTCTTGATATCTTTACAGCCGTAATGTGACTGTGGAAGGATTTTTCCTATCCACAGGTAGCATGGTTGGCTATGTCATGTGCCCATCTTAGTGTACTCTGGGAAGTGGGGCGTAACATGGTTCTTTTGGTATCAGAGCCATAGGTTAGTCGGGTTGATTCTTTTGTAGTTGGGTATTGTACTCAATACACGAATCAGAATACCCGTGTTTAGGAAACATGTCCTGCCACCTTGCCGTTTTACCGTTTTTGAATCAAGTTCTTCCTGATTATATCTTTGACGATGTGCAAACTTTCTTTGCATATCGACTCGAAAACCTGATTCCTTGTTATCTCTAGGATTTGGGCGACTTAGGTGGAGTTATGTAATTGTGCCCATGAACTACAGCATGGTTACAATGCGGTACTCTATCTAAGTAACTTGGAGTCCTGGTCTTGATTCACTTCCATGATTCCATGATCGTTGTACTATCTTGTCCCTCTCGGTTCCATTACTTACCAGTTATTTTTTTATCGCCAGCTTGAATCATGTTTACCGTGGTTAACCCTCTTCAGTATCTTGACTTCGGAAGAAGTCATTTTGGTATCTTACTCATTCTTGTTTTTCCCCGGATTAGGATTATTCAATCCTGGTGCATTTCCTTGTTTGTTGTTGTCTTGGGAATGGGATTTCGCGGCACTTTTCACGCTCATATTGATTGTAAGGAAGGAAAGGTGATTCTCCAGTTTCCCGGACATTCGGAAGTTGTTTTGCTGGAGGAAGCAGTTCTGTCGGGCCAGTTGAGTTAGGGCTAGGCCGACAAACAAGGTTCTTTCGTCAATGGCAGTAGATAAGGAAGAAGCGCCGGCTATATTACGAGAGTTCATAGAAGTGTGAAGACATATCAGGTTTACCGCCGAAGCGAGACGTGGAGTTTGCGATTAAACTTGTTCCTGGTGCAGCGCCAATCCCAAAGGGCGTATTACACGATGGCACCAGTGGAGTTGGAAGAAGTCTGGAAGTAGGTGGCGGAATTACTTGAGAAGGGTTGGTTTCGCCGCAACAACTTAACTAGGGAAGCTCCAGTTCTTCTAGTAAAGAAGAAAGATGACACGGGGAAGACGTGCATTGATTATCGAGATTTAAACCGAGTGAGTATTATGAACATGTACCCGATTCCTCGCATTGGCGAAGTGATTGAGCAGCTTAGTGGCGCGAGGGTATTCTTGAAGCTGGATTTGCAGTTCGGATATCATCAGGTCCGAGTTAAATCAGAGGATATTTACAAGACTGCGGTCCGAACTCAGTATGAACATTACGAGTATTAGTGATGCCCTACGGAGTAACGGATATACCGGCAATATTTATAGACTTGATGAACCGAATCTTTTGGCCATTCTTGGACCGGTTTTAGCAATGGTCATTAAAGATATTCTGGTCTACTCGAGGAGCATTGAAGAGCATGCAGAACTCTTGAAGATCACACTGCAGACTTGGGGGCAAGAAGGATTATATGCAAAGATGAGCAAGTGCAAGTTTTGGCTTGAAGAAGTAAGTCTTGGGACATATCGTAGCTGGAGATGGAATCGCCGTTTACCCAGGGAAGATTGCAGCAGTTCAAGACCGGCCGATTCCGAAGAACGTTGTAAAGATCAGAAGTTTCTTGGACTTGCAGGATACTATAGAAGGTTCGTGAAAAATCCGCTCGTTTGGCTGAGCCTCTGACCAAGCTTACGCACAAGAAAGTATCATTTGTGTGGATGAATAAGTGTGCGTCAGTCTTTGAGGTGTTGGAGCAAGAATTGATAACCGCTTTGTTTTAACCGTACCACACGGTTCCGGAGGATTGGTGATTCAGCGACGCATCTGGGAAAGATTTGGGATGTGGTTCGATACGACATGAGAAGATTGTAGCTTACGCGTTGAGACAGTTGAAGGCCCATGAGAAGAATTACTCAACTCATGACTTGGAGCTTGCAGCTGGGATTTTTCGCTAGAAGTTTTGGAGACACTACTTATTGGGCGAAAGGGGTCGAAATATCCACTGATCATAAATGTCACGACCCGCAGGGTACGGAACGTGACTGGCACTTAAGTTTACGAAACGTCTCAGGACGTCCGTAAAATAAGTAAGGCAAAGCCCAAAAACCAAAACCAAAAAAAAAAGCAAAAGAGTGAAGAAAACCCAATCAATTGAAAGCGAGTTTATCAAATAAGTCATATAAAACCCTTTTTAAAAACAATACCAATTTTTCCGAAAATTTCGGCAGAGTCTCCTTTGTAAATACTGGCCCCCAAAATGGGTACAACAAAAAATATATATGAATCCAACAAATAAGGCATCCCCAAGCGGGAGCTAGCTCTTCGCCACAAGGCGGTCACAAATCCCACGCAATATAAAGCAACAACATGCGAAATAATCATAATGAAGCATAAGAAAAACAGCATGTCGACTCAAGTGAGCTCGACCACAAAATACAGCATAAAAGTCCACAAACCTCACAGTCTCATCTCTAGGTCAATATACAATAATACTGGTAGATACAGTAGATGGAGTACACTAGATACAAAGAATATACAAGGTGGTACAAAAATAGTAATATAACCCACCTAAGAGCAAAACCTCGAGTCCAGGCAAAAGAGCAAAATAAGCAAGTGCGCCCGTCGCTACTGTACTGACGGAGCGGACCTGCAAAAGGCTGTGGCACAACGGGGGTGAGTTGTCAACTCGTGAGTAATAAATAACATCTACAAAGGCTATCGTATGCATGCACACAAGCATCCTAGCATCTAAAATACAGGTATGACTGGATGCACTAGCAGGTGTGCATACAACATCAGTGTACTAGCAGGTGTATGTATGCAACATGAATATCTGAGGTCTCAATAGGTATATATAAGAAACATTTTATCTCCTTTTGTTTTTGAAACCCTTTTAGAATGCCAGCATAATACTCATAGAATCGACAACAATCTGTGTCCAGCAACGACACCTAAAAACTATCTCAAATCTCATAAATCCATGTCATAGTGTCTCTGGCCTCAGCCATCCGGCTGACCCATCTCAATACCAATATCTCATCCTTTCACGGCCCCGGTCGGTATCCTCTGGATATCCGCCGTGCCCAATGAAGTCACCGGTAGGTAATCCGTCCCCTGCCAGGCTCATCGTCAGCAACACGAGCTTCTTGCCCTGGGGTACCTTACCGGGCCCACCATGTACCCGAGATGGTTCATCCAACTCCTCGAAACGGGTCTCGAAAACCACAGCAAACTCATGGTGGACGACACTTATATCACTAGAAAACCGCAATTTACTTATTTTAAAAATATAATAAGTTTAGAAATTTTGCGGCTTTCCCCCAAAATCCAGAATATCACAAAATCTCAAGAAATCCACATAAATGAATATGCCAATGATAATGAATGCATATGGTGTCAATAATCAAGTTGTGATATATGATTGATAGATTAGGCATGAATAATTAATATGATGAAGTACATGCACATGAATAACAATCCTACGATTTCATTTTAAGGAATTAAAGCAATAGCGCAAGTTTAAGTATCAATTATAGTAAAAGGGTTCAATTTAAAGGTTATCTAGTGTGGTGGCATGGCAATTACCAGGGTGTGTGTGTAAGCATAAATAGTGCTCGTGCTGCATATAAAAACCCTGGCAATGGTGCGGGTGTCCTATAGAATGGGTTCGTATATGTATGTCAATATAAGCCATGAATATAGCAAATAATCATACAAGTATTACATCCCTAATTACTAACATTACTAAGAATCTTTTTAAGATACTAAAACTATCGGGCGACTTGCGCCATCCAACGATAGTCCCCCGTAGATGTTACATCTACTCACCGGAATCCCTAGCTAGTCACGTCCGATCACCGCTTTCCCCTTTCGAGTCGCGTCTGACGTCTCCGCGACCGAACCTGGAATTACATCAATACCAAACATAAGGTTACATATCAAGAACGACGCAAAACCCAAACGAAGATACTAACGTTCACAAGCTAGGTACAATGTGCACAAGGTGCGCGGAACACACGCGAAAATCGCAAAAACTGCAAAAATCGCCGATTTGGTCGCCCGGCAAAACTAAAACCCGATTACTCAAAAATCCGCACTCACGCATCCTAAATGTCATAGGATAAGCCAACAATATAATCTAGATATCGCAATTAATTCGCCACAATAATTACATAAAACCTAGTAAGCTAGAAATTGCAAATTTGGTGCAAATATCGATAATTAGCGACAAGGTTAACACAATCCAACACAACTGTCATGCCCCACCTCCAATACAGAGAGTATTGTTCGCTCTGGCCGAAGCCGCACGGTTTTGTCCTTCGGAGCGAACCGGGCCCGGCCAGAGGCCACTTCCCAGGAGGTCACCCATCCCAGGACTTCCCTGGCCCGAGCACGCTTAACTACGGAGTTCTTAAGCTCCTGTAGTGCCGGTTCACTTAAAAAGCGCCTCTGTATTGAAGAGTGGTATCATTTCATTTATAATACAGATTTACCCCCTTTCGGAATGTATTCCGAAGAGTCCTCATTGTTCTACAGTGGGTCCCACGGACTCAAGAGGTGGCCCCCACGGATTCAAGAGGTGGCCCCCGCCTACTTAACATGACACTTGGCGTGGCACTTTGTTCCGTGTGGCACTTTGCTCCGTGAGCAAGAACCGGGTCCCGACATTCTCCCCACCTTTGAACAATGGTTCGTCCTCGAACCACGGACCTACTATTGAGGGACCAGCTCTGATACCATTCTGTCACGCCCCACCTCCAATACAGAGAGTATTGTCCGCTCTGGCCGAAGCCGCACGGTTTTGTCCTTCGGAGCGAACCGGACCCGGCCAGAGGCCACTTCCCAGAAGGTCACCCATCCCAGGACTTCCCTGGCCCGAGCACGCTTAACTACGGAGTTCTCAAGCTCCTGTAGTGCCGGTTCACTTAAAAGGCGCCTCTGTATTGAAGAGTGGTATCATTTCATTTATAATACAGATCTACCCCCTTTCGGAATGTATTCCGAAGAGTCCCTATTGTTCTACAGTGGGTCCCACGGACTCAAGAGGTGGCCCCCACGGATTCAAGAGGTGGCCCCCGCCCACTTAACATGACACTTGGCGTGGCACTTTGTTCCGTGTGGCACTTTGCTCCGTGAGCAAGAACCGGGTCCCGACAACAACAATCCAAACTAACCCACTAGCTAGCCATTACACTAATTTTAAACCATTAACTATGCTTAAAAACCTAATTTCCATAAACAAACCTTTCTTGATTTTCATAATTAGCAATTTCAATCCAAAACTAAACATGACAATACCAAATTAACACTAATTTGAAGCCCACACAAATAAAGTAACCTCATTAACCTAGATTAGCAAACAACTAGATAGCTAATTAGCTTTAATTAACTAAATAATGGTTTCAAGAAACCCTAGTTAACTCAACCATTAACTTTAAACAACACTAGAATGAAAATAGCACTAAATTAACACCAAACAACTAGATTAAAGAATTCTAACCATACTAACTTAAAAGAGTAGAAATTATATCTCAAATCTATGGATCTAGCAAGAAGGAAGTTGCTTCAATTGATGGCCTCATAGCATCATGATCCAAGCAAGGGAGGTGAAGGAAAAATGGATGAAGAATGGGGTTTAATTTGTGAGTTTTTGCTTGAAATTTGGAGCAAACTTAATGAATTTTTGAAGAAAAAGAAAAGAAAAAAGATGAAGGGGGCTGCTGCAGAAATTCTCGACCAGTAGAGGGAGAGGGGAGGGTGTGGGGTGTGTGGGAAAGTCTTGGTCAACTCCTACCAACCCACCAAAAGACCATACCTAATAAAAAAATCCAAAATCCTTAAAAAAAAACCTCTTTTCTACACAAAAATGAAGTCAAAGAGGCAACCATTTTTTTTCCTTGGGTTGCTGGAAATGGGCCGGCCTAGGCCTAAGGGAAGAGAGGGAGTGGTTTTACAAAAGAAATTTTATGCAAAAAGACCCCCTACAAGTCAAAAATTGCAAGTTTAAGCTTAAATTCAATAAATTTCGTTTTCTATAATAAAAATTAGTTAAAAATCAAAATAAAATACTAAAAATTTATGTTACAACTAGATTTTAATTAAAATTAATTTAGAGCCTAAATTTAGCCCAATTAAATTTGTATTTATCTCTAATTTAATTTATTTTCTTACCGGCTTAAAATAATATTAAAAAATTAAAAAAAAGGGAATTTTTTTTAAATGACCAAGAATTAATAAGTAACCCATTTGCTACTAAAAACTAGCAATTGCATATCAAAATTAGGTATAATTAGTCCTAAACTGCAAAATAACAAAAAAGACGGTTTTCGGAAAAATACCGAATTTTCACCGATTTTCAGGAAAACACCAAAACGACTTTTCAAGGCGCTACAATCTCCCCCCCTTAAAGAAATTCGGTCCCCGAATTTAAAAATAACTACGCGTACCTTCAAAGAGATGGGGATATTTCTTTCTCATCTCGCCCTCGGTCTCCCAGGTAACCTCCTCGCTGCTCGGGCTACGCCAAAGGACCTTGACGGTTGGTATAATCTTCGATTTCAACTTCTTCACCTGCCGATCCAGGATGGCCACCGGCTGCTCTGCAAAAGAAAGGTCGCGCTCTAGCTGGACTGTCGGGTGCTGAATCGCATGCGAAGGGTCGTGAAGGTACTTGCGGAGCATTGAAACATGGAAGACGGGGTGAACATCGGGAAAGCTGGGTGGAAGGGCCAAACGATATGGAACAGTGCCAACACACTCGAGGATCTCGAAGGGACCTACGAATCTAGGGCTAAGCTTCCCCTTTCGCCCAAAACGCATCACGCCCTTCATCGGAGAGACCCTCAGAAAAACATGGTCGCCAACGGCGAACTCTTATCTGCAACGGCGCCTGTCTGCATATGATTTCTGCCTGCTCTGAGCCGCTCTCATCCGGTCTCGGATCAACTGTATCTTCGCTGTCGTCTCCTTAACAAGCTGCGGCCCCAAAAAGCTGCTCTCGCTGAGCTCTATCCAACAGACGGGCGATTTGCATCTCCTTCCATACAATGCCTCGAAAGGTGCCATCTGAATAGTATCCTGGAAGCTGTTGTTGTAGGAGAACTCCACTAGAGGTAAATGATGATCCCAGCTACCGCCGAAGTCTAAAACGCACGCTCTGAGCATGTCCTCGAGAGTCTGAATGGTCCGCTTTGACTGTCCGTCGGTCTGCGGATGAAACGCTGTGCTGAAGCTCAAACGAGTCCCAAAGCCCCCTGAAGTCTCTGCCAAAGTCGGCTGGTGAACTGGGTGCCTCGATCTGACACGATACAAGTCGGTACGCCATGCAACCGCACGATCTCGTCGATGTAAAGCTGGGCATACTGAGCGAAGCTGAAAGTCGTCTTCACTGGCAGGAAGTGAGCCGCTTTCGTCAATCGATCTACGATCACCCAGATGAAGTCGTACCCTCGACTGGTCCTAGGTAGACCCACAACAAAGTCCATCGAAATCTGCTCCCATTTCCACTCTGGAATGGGTAATGGCTGTAGCTCTCCTGCGGGCCTCTGGTGCTCGGCCTTGACTTGCTGACAAGTCAGGCATCTCGATACAAACTCCACAATGTCCCTCTTCATCCCGTCCCACCAGTAGGTCTCTCTCATATCATGGTACATCTTGGTGGAACCGGGGTGGACACTATACACTGATCGGTGTGCCTCCTTAAGAATGTCGCGCCGTAATCCATCAGCATCTGGTACGCACAGTCTAGATCCATAGCGTAAAATCCTCTGATCGTCAATCACGAACTCGGAAAATCTGCCCTGTCCCATCTGTGCCATGATTTCTGAGCAACGGTCGTCACTGCGTTGTGCCTCATATATACGGTCAAGCAACTGTGGGCGTGCACAAACATGCGCGAGCTGCCCCCCTGTCTAAGTGAACTCGAACTCAACTCGGCTGTCGCATAACATCTGCCAATCTGCTGACGACTGCCTCTGCACTGTGCGTAAAAAGGATAGACTGCCCCCGGGCCTCCTACTCAAAGCATCTGCCACCATATTCGCCTTGCCTGGATGATATAAGATCTCGCAGTCGTAGTCTTTCACCAACTCCATCTAACGACGCTGTCTGAGGTTCAGGTCTCGCTGCTGAAATATGTATTTTAAGCTCTTGTGATCGGTGAATATCTGACACGACTCGCCGTATAGGTAATGTCGCCAAATCTTCAGTGCAAAGACCACTGCAGCCATCTCCAAATCGTGAGTGGGGTAGTTCTGTCCATGCTTCTTCAACTGCCGAGAAGCATATGCGATCACCCGGCCATGCTGCATCAACACGCATCCTAACCCTACTCGCGAAGCATCACAGTAGACCACAAATCCGCCTGATCCCGAAGGCAAAGATAATACCGGCGCCGTAGTCAAACAAGTCCGTAGCTGCTGAAAACTGTGCTCGCACCCCTCTGTCCAAACGAAAGGAACTCCCTTCCGGGTCAAACCGGTCAAAGGTGCAGCTATACGGGAGAAGTCCTGAACAAAACGCCTGTAGTAGCCCGCCGGGCCTAGAAAACTACGGATCTCAGTAACCGATGTAGGTTGGGGCCACTGCTGAACAGCCTCAATCTTCTTCGGGTCCACACAAATACCGTCTCTCGTAACCACGTGACCCAAGAATCCGACGCTGTCCAGCCAGAATGCACACTTAGAGAATTTTGCGAACAGCTGGTGCTCCCTCAGAGTCTGTAACGTAATCTGCAAGTGCTGCTCGTGCTCCTCTCTGCTCCGGGAGTACACCAAGATATCGTCGATAAACACGATGATGAACAAGTCAAGATACGGCCTGAATGTACTGTTCATCAAATCCATGAATGCTGCTGGGGCGTTGGTGAGTCCGAACGACATCACCAAAAACTCATAGTGGACATAGCGTGTACGGAAGGCTGTCTTCGGTATATCCTCCTGTCGGACTCGCAGCTGGTGGTATCCTGATCGCAAGTCAATTCTCGAAAAATATCCCGCACCCTGAAGCTGGTCGAACAAATCATCAATGCGTGGCAACGGATATCTGTTCCGCACGGTAACCTTGTTCAGCTGGCGGTAGTCGATGCATAAGCGCAAACTTCCATCCTTCTTCTTGACAAACAGGACCGGAGCACCCTACGGAGAAATACTAGGTCGAATAAACCCCTTATCTAACAAATCCTGCAACTGATCCTTCAGGTCCCGAAGCTCTGCCGGGGCCATCCGATAAGGCGGTATAGAAATAGGCTCTGAGCCGGGAATCAAATCGATGCAGAACTCAACGTCGCGCTCAGGTGATAGCCCAGGTAGCTCATCAGGGAAAACATCAGGGAACTCACAAACAACCGGGACCCGGTCCAACGGAACCTCTGCAGCTCGAGTATCATAAATATACGCTAAGAATCCCTGACATCCCTTCCGCAAGAGCTGACCAGCGCGAAGAGACGAAATCAAGCTGGGAAGGGTGACGCTGCGGTCTCCCTGAATAACAAGGGCTGGCTCTCCCGGAAAGCTAAATCTGACTGCCTTCTCACGGCAGTCCACCGAAGCATAACAAGTGGCTAGCCAATCCATGCCCAGAAGCACATCAAAGTCCAACATATCGAGGAGAATCAAATCAACCGATGAATCCCTCTCCCCGATACGGACGGAACACAAACGAAATACAAAACGAGCGACAAACGACTCGCCTACCGGAGTAACAACAACAAGCGGATGATCTAACGACGACGACTCACGGCCCAACATCGGTGCAAAGTGTGTAGAGACGTACGAATGTGTGGAACCTGGGTCAAATAACACCCGTGCGTCGAAAGAACAAACTGGTAAGGTACCTGTCACAACGGCATTGGATGCCTGCGTATCCTGCGGTGTCAAAGCAAAAACTCGGGCCTGTCCTCCACCGATAGCGGGCTGACCTCGACCTCGGCCTCTGCCTCCTCGTCCTCTCTGAACAGGACCGCCGTGTCCACGGCCTCTGGGTGCACCTAACTGGCGTGGAGCATCGCCGGTGGTAGGAAGTAGGGCTCTCTGAGGAGGGGGTGGTGATGGTGGTAGGGTCACATGCGGAACGGTCGCTGCTCCCTGTCGTCTCGCCGGACAGTCTCTGACAAGATGGTGCGGACTCCCGCACCCAAAACACCCTGGCGATGGCTGCTGTCCCTGGGGATAAGAACCATATAACTGTCTCCGTCCAAATCCTCTGCCAGACCTATCTCTCGGGAAGAATTTGGTGCGCTGCCTCTGAGATGGTACATCGGTGAGAATCCTCTTCGGCCCAGAAATGGCCGAAGTCTGTGATATGCGTGCCTCCATCCGTAATGTCGTATCCATCGCAGCTGAATAAGTGTCGTAGTGCTGGGCGCCAATGACAAGATATAGCTGGGCATCAAGTCCCTGTACGAACCTCTTCACCATCTTCTCTTCAGTATCCACCAAATACTGAGCATATCGGGATAACTGTGTAAACTGGATGTCATACTCAGACACCGTCATCCCAGGTGTCTTGACTAAGGCCTCGAAGCTACGAGCTCTGGCGTCACGAACGCTTTCTGGGAGGAAACGAGCTAGAAAGACCGCTGTAAACTCGGCCCACGTCATAGGCGTTAGACCTGCAGCTCGACCTCTCAAGACTGACTCCCACCATGTCTGCGCGAGACCCTCTAGTCGGAAACTCGCAAGCTCTACCCATCGATCATCCGAACATCTCAGCGAACGACAGATCCTGGCTAAACTGTCAAGGAACGCCTGTGGGTCCTCCGCTGCCTCGGTGCCGGTGAATACTGGAGGTCTCAGCCTCATGAAGTCCTGTAGTGAAACCGGGATGGTCACGGCGGTAGTAGTAGAAGCAGGTATCATAGCAGTCTGGGATGTAGTAGGTGCGCCATTCGGCCTCGGTGTACGACTGGCTGCAACTAGGGATCCTACCATCTGACGTAGCTCCTGCATGCCCCCCATCATCTGTCGCAACTCCTCCATACCAGTCTCGAGCCTATCCATACGGCCTGGGGAAGGTGGATCGGTCTGTCCCTGCGGCGTAGGCATACCACCCTGCTCAGTCCTAGTCTCGGACGAGCCAGCTCGAATCTCGTCTCGGGCGGCAGCCCTCTGTGCCCTCATAGCCTTCGGCGGCATAGTGGTTGGTACAGGAAAACGGATAATAAGAACAGTGCAATAGAATCATAGGATACACGGAATTGAAGAAGGAATTTCAAGCAAGTATATCCTAAAGTCACTTAGGCGGAGTACCGTATCGCAAGTATGCCGCGGACATACGCACGCTACGTTGCCCTATTTAAGTCACTTACTCCATCTACCAAGGGTCATCCTACACTCAAAAAGGTAAAACCTATCGCTCTGATACCAACTTTGTCACGACCCGCAGGGTACGGAACGTGACTGGCACTTAAGTTTACGAAACGTCTCAAGACGTCCGTAAAATAAGTAAGCCAAAGCCCAGAAACCAAAACCAAAAAAAAAGCAAAAGAGTGAAGAAAACCCAATCAATTGAAAGCGAGTTTATCAAATAAGTCATATAAAACCCTTTTTAAAAACAATACCAATTTTTCCGAAAATTTCGGCAGAGTCTCCTTTGTAAATACTGGCCCCCAAAATGGGTACAACAAAAAATATATATGAATCCAACAAATAAGGCATCCCCAAGCGGGAGCTAGCTCTTCGCCACAAGGCGGTCACAAATCCCACGCAATATAAAGCAACAACATACGAAATAATCATAATGAAGCATAAGAAAAACAGCATGTCGACTCAAGTGAGCTCGACCATAAATTACAGCATAAAAGTCCACAAACCTCACAGTCTCATCTCTAGGTCAATATACAATAATACTGGTAGATACAGTAGATGGAGTACACTAGATACAAAGAATATACAAGGTGGTACAAAAATAGTAATATAACCCACCTAAGAGCAAAACCTCGAGTCCAGGCAAAAGAGCAAAATAAGCAAATGCGCCCGCCGCTACTGTACTGACGGAGCGGACCTGCAAAAGGCTGTGGCACAACGGGGGTGAGTTGCCAACTCGTGAGTAATAAATAACATCTACAAAGGCTATCGTATGCATGCACACAAGCATCCTAGCATCTAAAATACAGGTATGACTGGATGCACTAGCAGGTGTGCATACAACATCAGTGTACTAGCAGGTGTATGTATGCAACATGAATATCTGAGGTCTCAATAGGTATATATAAGAAACATTTTATCTCTTTTTGTTTTTGAAACCCTTTTATAATGCCAGCATAATACTCATAGAATCGACAACAATCTGTGTCCAGCAACGACACCTAAAAACTGTCTCAAATCTCATAAATCCATGTCATAGTGTCTCTGGCCTCAGCCATCCGGCTGACCCATCTCAATACCAATATCTCATCCTCTTGCGGCCCCGGTCGGTATCCTCTGGATATACGTCGTGCCCAATGAAGTCACCGGTAGGTAATCCGTCCCCTGCCAGGCTCATTGTCAGCAACACGAGCTTCTTGCCCCGGGGTACCTTACCGGGCCCACCATGTACCCGAGACGGTTCATCCAACTCCTCGAAACGGGTCTCGAAAACCACAGCAAACTCATGGTGGACGACACTTACATCACTAGAAAACCGCAATTTACATATTTTAAAAATATAATAAGTTTAGAAATTTTGCGGCTTTCCCCCGAAATCCAGAATATCACAAAATCTCAAGAAATCCACATAAATGCTTATGCCAATGATAATGAATGCATATGGTGTCAATAATCAAGTTGCGATGTATGATTGATAGATTAGACATGAACAATTAATATGATGAAGTTCATGCACATGAATAGCAATCCTACGATTTCATTTTAAGGAATTGAAGCAATAGCGCAAGTTTAAGTATCAATTATAGTAAAAGGGTTCAATTTAAAGGTTATCTAGTGTGGTGGCATGGCAATTACCAGGGTGTGTGTGTAAGCATGAATAGTGCTCGTGCTGCATATAAAAACCCTGGCAATGGTGCGGTGTCCTATAGAATGGGTTCGTATATGTATGTCAATATAAGGCATGAATATAGCAAATAATCATACAGGTATTACATCCCTAATTACTAACATTACTAAGAATCTTTTTAAGATACTAAAACTATCGGGCGACTTGCGCCATCCAACAATAGTCCCCCGTAGATGTTACATCTACTCACCGGAATCCCTAGCTAGTCACGTCCGATCACCGCTTTCCCCTTTCGAGCCGCGTCTGACGTCTCCGCGACCGAACCTGGAATTACATCAATACCAAACATAAGGTTACATATCAAGAACGACGCAAAACCCAAACGAAGATACTAACGTTCACAAGCTAGGTACAACGTGCACAAGGTGCGCGGAACACACGCGAAAATCGCAAAAACTGCAAAAATCGCCGATTTGGTCGCCCGGCAAAACTAAAACCCGATTACTCAAAAATCCGCACTCACGCATCCTAAATGTCATAGGATAAGCCAACAATATAATCTAGATATCGCAATTAATTCGCCACAATAATTACATAAAACCTAGTAAGCTAGAAATTGCAAATTTGGTGCAAACATCGACAATTAGCGACAAGGTTAACACAATCCAATACAACAATCCAAACTAACCCACTAGCTAGCCATTACACTAATTTTAAACCATTAACTATGCTTAAAAACCTAATTTCCATAAATAAAACCTTTCTTGATTTTCATAATTAGCAATTTCAATCCAAAACTAAACATGACAATACCAAATTAACACTAATTTGAAGCCCACACAAATAAAGTAACCTCATTAATCTAGATTAGCAAACAACTAGATAGCTAATTAGCTTTAATTAACTAAATAATGGTTTCAAGAAACCCTAGTTAACTCAACCATTAACTTTAAACAACACTAGAATGAAAATAACACCAAATTAACACGAAACAACTAGATTAAAGAATTCTAACCATACTAACTTAAAAGAGTAGAAATTATACCTCAAATCTATGGATCTAGCAAGAAGGAAGTTGCTTCAATTGATGGTCTCATAGTATCATGATCCAAGAAAGGGAGGTGAAGGAAAAAGGGATGAAGAATGGGGTTTAATTTGTGAGTTTTTGCTTGAAATTTGGAGCAAACTTAATGAATTTTTGAAGAAAAAGAAAAGAACAAAGATGAAGGGGGCTGCTGCAGAAATTCTCGGCCAGTAGAGGGAGAGGGGAGGGTGTGGGGTGTGTGGGAAAGTCTTGGTCAACTCCTACCAACCCACCAAAAGACCATACCTAATAAAAAAAATCCAAAATCTTTAAAAAAAACCCTCTTTTCTACACAAAAATGAAGTCAAAGAGGCAACCATTTTTTTTTCTTGGGTTGCTGGAAATGGGCCGGCCTAGGGCTGAGGGAAGAGAGGGAGGGGTTTTACAAAAGAAATTTTATGCAAAAAGACCCCCTACAAGTCAAAAATTGCAAGTTTAAGCTTAAATTCAATAAATTTCGTTTTCTATAATAAAAATTAATTAAAAATCAAAATAAAATACTAAAAATTTATGTTACAACTAGATTTTAATTAACATTAATTTAGAGCCTAAATTTAGCCCAATTAAATTTGTATTTATCCCTAATTTAATGTATTTTCTTACCGGCTTAAAATAATATTAAAAAATTGAAAAAAAGGGAAATTTTTTTAAATGACCAAGAATTAATAAGTAACTCATTTTCTACTAAAAACTAGCAATTGCCTATCAAAATTAGGTATAATTAGTCCTAAACTGCAAAATAACAAAAAAGACGGTTTTCGGAAAAATACCGAATTTTCACCGATTTTCAGGAAAACACCAAAACGACTTTTCAAGGCGCTACAATAAAAGCCTAAAGTATGTGTTCGCTGAGAAGGAGCTATTTGTGAGACAGCGAAGATAGTTGAAGTTGATGGTTGACTACGATCTTGATCTTGAGTACCATCTGGGAAAGTTGATGTTGTGCCGGAAGCGCTTAGTCGGTTGCCAGAATTTCTGATGTTGTCTGCACCAAGGGGACTTATTGAAGACTTTCGAAGATTTGAGTTAGAGATCGTGCTACCGCGTTCTTTGGGATCGATGGTACAACTGCAATTATGGTCATCGTTGATCGAGGATATTGAAACAGTGCAATTGCAGGACCCAAGATTGCAGAAATTTCGAGAACAGGTTGAAGCCGGACTACGAACAGGTTTATTGATCTACGAAGATGGTTCGTTGAGGTATGGTAGCCGTTTGTGTGTGCCAAAGGGAGATATTCACGAAGAGCTTATGAAGGATGCATACAGTTCAACTTATTCCGTACATCCAGGAGGCACAAAGATGTACCGAGATATTCGACAGCATTTCTGGTGGGAAGGCATGGAAAGGGAGATCGCTCACTTATGGCAAAGTGCTGGGTGTGTCAACAAGTTAAGGCTGAACATCAAATGGTGGCTGGTTTAGTGCAACTACTTCCGATTCCTCAGGGGAAGTGAGAACATATAACCATGGATTTCATGGCGGCTCTATCGTGGATTCCAAAGGCAACAATGCAGTATGGGTGATTGTTGATCGTTTGACCAAGGCGGCTCATTTTATTCCTTTTCGGATTGGTCAATCAACAAAAACTTTAGTGGAGCGGTACATGCAGGAGAATGTAAGATTACATGGAGTACCGGTAAGCATCGTGTCCGATCGTGACACTCGATTTTTATCACCCTTCTGGAGGAGTTTACAGGAAAGTTTGGGGACTCGATTGAAGTTTAGAAGCTTATCGCCCTCTAACAGATGGCCAGTCGGAGAAAGCGATCCACATTCTCGAAGACATGTTGAAATCTTCCATGTTAGACTTCAAGGGTTCATGGGAGGATCATCTACATTTGGTGGAGTTTTCTTACAACAACAGTTTCCAGGCGACTTTTAGGATGGCTCCATTCAAAGCATTATATGGTCGCAAGTGTCGTTCCCCTGTTTGTTGAGACGATATTGGTAAACGAAGATTGTGGGGACCGGGTTTGATCGTGCAAACAGTTGAGGAGGTTAACACTGTCCGGGATCATATGAAAGCAGTACAAGACCGACAGAATAGTTGGGCAGATACATCGGGAAGACCTCTAAAGTTCGCCGTTGGTGATTTGGTATTCCTGAAGTTATCACCGACTAGAGGGGCGATTCGTTTCGGAAGTCGAGACAAGCTTAGTCCTCGATTCGTTGGACCTTTCGAAATTTTGGAGCGTGTTTGAGAAGTGGCGTATCGATTGTCTTTACCGCAATCCTTGGCGAATGTTCATGACGTGCTTCACGTATCTCAACTCCGTAAGTATGTTCGAGATGAAACACACGTGCTGGATCATTCGGAGCTGACTGTCCGAGAAGATTTGAATTTTGAGGAGCGACCAATGTCGATTATGGATCGAAGAGAAAGGGTTCTTAAGAACAAAGTTATCCCTCTTGTACTTGTCTCTTGGGGAAATCGCTCACATGAAGAATCATTTTGGAAACGAGAAGACGAAATCCGACAGAAGTTTCCACATCTATTCTTGTAGTCCATGATCATTTGTCTTTCTTTGTTCTTGGAATTTCGAGGATGAAATTCTTTTGTAGTTGGGTATAATGTAACACCCGAGTTCACTTGTACCAATTCCAGTTCCCATATTTACTTATCTGTGGTATTTTCTTGATTTAACGGGTTTTGGGTGCGAATGCTATTTTTATATTTTACATTGCATTCGACCCGACCCGCTTACTTGAACCTGTTTGATTCACATTCATAGATTACCCTGACTTGTTACATAGACTCGTGCACTTTCATTTGCACACTGTATACTGGCAGTTTTCTGGCATTTGCATTTTTCAATACAACATTTTAAATCATGTAAAAAAATTTAAAAATACATAACATGTCTTGCATGATACCTCTAACCCCGTGGTAGTATCCGCGCATCTTGTTCTCTTCCCGTTCAGGGAAACGGACTTGTTTGGATGGCTACGCGCACGTACGTGCATCCGTTCTTGGGGGTATACTTTTTCTTTAACTGAGCATCCATTTGAAATTTGGAAGTTGTATATATTTTTTTAATATTTTAAATCTGGATTTTTGGACTCGACCCGGGCTTGTTTTGGAGTATATTTGTATTTGCCAAAATCTCAAAACGTATGAATATTATATTAATATTTTCTAAACTATAATTTTATAAACTAAATTATCTTTACTCGTTTCTGAATCGAATTTTTCACAATCCCACAGTTACTAAATCTTTTCAACTTTTTCCTCTAAACTAATTCTTCTCTTCACCCATCAGGAGCTTTTTCTTTCGCCGACCCCACCTTATTCTCTCTCTCTCTTCTCTCCCCTTCTCTTTTTCTTCTCGCCTTCTCTCACTCCTCGCTACACTCCAATCTTATCTCTCCTCACTATTCACGCTCTCTCTTTCCCCTCTCTCTCTTTCAATCTCTCTATATCTCTCTTCCATCTCTCTCCTCTCGATCTCTCCCCCCTCTCTGTATCTCTCCTCTCTCTCTATATATATATCTTTCTCTAATATTTAATATGTGTATTCTTAGCTAAAAGAAAATCCCACACGTCTCTCCCTCTCCTCCCTCGTCAACCTCTTCCCTTCCCTCTCGCGTTCACCGCTTCATCGACCCACACCCGCGTGACGCCGACGTTGTCTCCACCCTCGTCGTCGACCTTTTCTCGACCACCGCACCTCCTTTCTCTTCTTCTTTCAACCCAAAACCATCACCACCGCAACCTTCTCAATCCCCGACTCCACCGCCGGTTCCTCCAAACCCAACAAGACCTGAGCCACTTCGAACCCAACAACTATCCCGGCCGCTCCTTCGACTCCTCCTCCGAACCCGAACACCCCTTACACCACCATCCTCGATTTAGTAGACCCCAACTGCATCCTCACCTTCTTCAACCTTAGAACCCAACTCGCCCAGCACCTCATCGCCGTCAAGCCTTCATCTTCGTCATCGCCGACTTCCTCTTCCCTTCAACCCCAGACGAAGCAACTCAACATCTCCTTCTTCAGCCCATCACCAAACTCATCCTCACAACCCTGCCATTGTCGCCGTTTCCCTCCAGCCGAGTCTTGCTCCCACGCCTCCATCAATCAAGAACCCTAGCACCGATGACTCTACAGCCGAGCTATCACATCAGGCACAGCCGTCGCCTCCAGTCCACCTTCTTCTTCTTAACTCCGGCCACCCTAGTCGATAGCGCTCACTGTCGCCTTCAAAATCTGCAGCAATCTTTATCGGCTACATCTCTTCCTCGACCTGAGCCTGGAACCCCTCGTAGCAGCAACATCGCAGCCCCATAGTCGCAACAGCACCTTGGGCAAACTTGGAAACTCTAAACGAACTTTAAAGTTTTCGTCTTGCCTTGTTCGGCGTCTCCATGTTTTGTCTCCATTCCGTGATTGATCCTGAGTTTGCCGGAAGCCGGCGTACCGTCGACGATCCTAACAACCCAGCGAGCGTACCCGACTTGTGTGATCACGCTGTGCGTGGTTTGGATCTGTTCCGTGTACCGTGCGCGCGTCGCGACGTTTTCCGCCGACGTGAGACGTTCCGTATTCTCGTTCCTGATCCGCTCAGGCAAGTGAAACTTGCTACATGCTATTTTAAACTATTCATATGCTAAATTGATTATTTCCTGTTAAATCCCTAATTAGAATTGTTAGAAGTAGATTTCAAGATTAACCGTATAAAGTGCCGTTACACATTTTATAATTCCGGACTTGAAGCTTAATCTTGCACCTGATTAGTTATAACTAACAATCACCTGTACATGATAGATCACATTGTTTATTGCCATGATCCCCTTTATCCAGTTTAGCCTATCAGACATCCATGTGAAACTCAAACCGGTCTAATTACAACTGCATCCATTAAACAGATTATGCATGTCGTCGCATCCAGATCTGTTAACATTTTTTTCTGCATTCACATCTATCATACTGTATTCACATAATGCTGACACTGTCTGTTAAACACCACTGATAATTGTACAGCTAGTTAATTGAATCTGCTTATTGCTTCATTCATTGCTTAGATCATGTTGTTGATAACCATGCTTGATTATGTAACTGATTATGAGCACACCCATGATATCGTTTACATCTTGACATGACTTGCTACATACATATTGATTGACCCAACATGGTACCGTATACTGCTTGACCTGACCTGATGTACCATGACCTGACCCATTACCTGATCTTGTGTCTAATGCCAACAAACCTGATATGTAGTCCTCATGGACCGTTCCTGTTGTCTATCCAGACAAACCTGCTTACCAGATCCTGTGTTGGCATTAGTTCTTGATTACTGAATACCTGACTTGATATACACATATAACTTGGGGGTATGGGGAAATCAATGGTGAAACCTGACTTGTAACTCAACAGTTCGCTACTTGTTCTGATCAGTTTTAGAGTCTAGGCCAGCCTTGGAATGATGCTGCCGACATCATTCATCTGTACACATTCCTGCCTAGCGGCATGTCTCGGTCTCAGCCCGAGAATCTGGACCGTGGTCCCGGGTATGCACGGGATACTATTGAGTTACATCGATGATTCATCAATTTGATTTCAAAGACTTTAGAGTAGAAAGCCCAGTAGAACAGTTTAGTTTACTCACTGCACACTACTATGCACTGCCTGATTTATATTACTGTTACACCTGCTTGTTCATTCATGTTTGTATTTGCATTGCCTGTTACTCTGTTCATATTTTATTACTTGATGACATGACGCGCTGACGTCTAGGTTTTGCATGGCCCAGATTCTCTACCTTTGTTGCAGACTGATCAGGAGTAGTGCCGCTGTTAGACGAGCGGTGAAGTTCTTGTCGGTATGTAGTTTCACTTCCAGGTGTTTCATTTATTGTATCTTTTGGCTTCCGCATATTGTTATTTCTTGACTCTTTTACTCTGGCTTATGGACATGTACTAGATAGTTAGTTTACTTTCCTGTTCTTGATATCTCTACAGCCGTAATGTGACTGTGGAAGGATTTTTCCTATCCACAGGTAGAATGGTTGGCTATGTCACGTGCCCATCTTAGCGTACTCTGGGAAGCGGGGCGTGACAACATCTATCATACTGTATTCACATTATACTAACACTGTCTGTTAAACACAATTGATAACTGTACAGCTAAATAAATAAAATTTGCTTATTGATTAACCCATTGCTTAGATCATGTTGTTGATAACCATGCTTGATTAGTATCACCCTGATTATGCTAGCTAATTATGAGCACACCCATGATATCGTTTGACATGACTTGCTACACACATATCGATTGACCCGACATGGTACCGTACACTACTGGACTTGACCTGTTGTACCATGGAGCGACCCGTTACCTGATCTTGTGTCTAATGCCAACAAACCTGACATGTAGTCCTCACGGACCGTTCCTGCTGTCTATCCAGACAAACCTGCTCTTACCTGATCCTTTATTGGCATTAGTTCTTGATTACTGAATACCTGACTTGACATACATAACTTGGGGGTATGGGGAAATCAAAGGTGAAACCTGACTTGTAACTCAACAGTTCGATACCTGTTCTGATCAGTCTTACGGGCTAGGCCAGCCCCGGAGTGATGATACTGACATCACTCGTCTATACCTGCTACCTTTTACTGCCTAGCGGCACGTCTCGGTTTCAGCCCGAGAGTCTGTAGACCATGGTCCCGGGCATGCACGAGATACTATTGAGTTACATCGATTCATCAATTTGATTTCGAAGACTTTAGAGTAGAAAACCCAAGAGAACAGTTTAGTTTATTCACTGCACATTACCCTGTACTGCCTGATTTATATTACCGTTACACCTGTTCATTCATGTTTATATTTGCATTGCTTGTTACTCTGCTACACTTTATTACTTGATGACATGACGCGCTGACGTCTGGGTTTTGCATGGCCCAGATTCTATACCGTTGCTGCAGTCCGAGTAGGAGTACTTCAGCCAGCAGGCTGAGCTGTGAGTTCCAGTAGTAGCTAGTTCATTTATTTCCTGCATTTTTTTTATTCCTGATGTGAGCCCGTATTATGGGACATACATTCCAGTTATTTTGTATTGGATCTTTTGCTTCCGCACTTTTATTATTCTTGACTCATGTTATTTTGGCTTATGGACATGTTTTAGATAGTTTTATTTTGTTCTTGATATCTCTACAGCCGTAATGTGACTGTGGATGGATACTTCCTACCCACAGGTAGCATGGTTGGCTATGTCACGTGGCCACTTTAGCGTACTCTGGGAAGCGGGGCGTGACACTGGGCATCGATATTCCGGAGTAGACTGGTGTATACGGTTTTAGACCCCGACGATGGGCGATGGTTGGTCCCACAACCATTGGTCTTTCGCACCTAAGATCGTATATAGGTGCTCACCGGGGGTGAGTACACTGGACGGACTCGCAGGGAACATACTAGAAGGGTATTATACCTATTGTCATATAACAGTTCTCAGGTGACATGAGTACAGGTTAGTCTTTCGACCTGAGATCGTCATTTTTCTCGTGTGAGTTCCCACCGTGCTTTAATTACTACCCTACCACGGCTCAAAGGAGTTGCGCAAACAAGTTTTAGTTGGGTACAGTCCCGAGCCTCATAGAGGCAGTGAGTGGATCGTCGGGGATTCGTCTCACCCGGTATTGGGGGTTGATGTCGCGCTGTGCGGGTGGCCATCACCAGAAATCCTTGGCAAAGATAGATGAGAATTACTGATTTGGATCGGTAGTTTCTCGGTGGGTGATGGGCTTCACACCGACACGAAATATCACGTTATTAGGGGTCTAACTTTATCCACCCCCTAAACCCGATATGCGATACTCCTAGATGAAGAGACCGGACTATACAGAGATTGTCACGGATAGGCTCAGTAGGGATCCGGATGAGTTTGCTCGTCGGCCTTCCTTTTCAACAGGCGTCTGGGTAGTCGTTACGTATAGCTCGTGCCGCTAACGTGCTTGTGGTTATGGATTTATCCAGTAACTCATTTCCGGCGTACTGTCGAGTTTTTAGAGTCCCACACAGAGGGTTTCCCTGGTTCAGGAGAAATGATGTAGTAGTCGCATTTTGATACGTGCAGGGTTCCGATCGAATGATTGTACTAGTTACCCGGACTTTCGATCGGACGGTTGATAATACTAGCCGGCTTAGGATTGAGCCGGATTATTAAATCAGGTATTGATTTAATAATTTACGTATATATATTTCGATATGTATATTCTAGTATTATGTCTTTGTGTTATTCTATCTCTTTGGGTATTCGTATTTTGATATGAATACGGGTATGTATATATAGTTGAGTGTATTCCATATTTATACGGAAAACATTCTAAAAGGTGGACGCCTCATTTTAGTTTATCTATTTATTAATTTAAATGGAAAATGAGATGCAAAGGTAGTGAAGAGAGAATGGTGAGAACCATGCTTGAATAATGTTGACACATAAATTGAAAATTCATTTGTGAAAACTATTCGAGTATGACTGTTTTATTTTATTTGGAAAATGGTTTTTACAAAATCATGCTTCTTATCATACTCAAATTTGGATGTTGGAAAAACACTTGGTTATTTTTATGATGAAAATTTTCTCACCATTTGCCTTTTCTCTCCTCACTAGATTTTCTTGAACTTCTCCTCCTTCATCTTAATGTTCCACCCTATTATCTCATGAGTTGAGAATTAAGGATGGAAGAGAGATAGAAATACACTAAGAACAACTCACTACATTCTAGACACTCTAAATTAGCAACCTAGAGTCCCTAATTCTCCACTAGAGTTTTAGTGTGGAGTTAGAGACATGAACTACATCTCTCGGATGGATCATCTTCGACGGAGGAAGTCCGACAGTCAAAGCTCAATCAAAGAGACCTCAATGAGCTAAGGAAGAGGGTAGAAAAGCGAAGGATATGGATCTTTTGGTAATACACTTCATCACAGCAGCTAGAACTTCTATAGCCTGCTAGTTTCATGTTTGGTTTTGATTCTAGGCAGTTGTTTCTAGCGCCAAGTTTTTAAACCCCAAAACTTTTCGTTCCGCAACGGCAGCCGTCGACGGCTAGGACGCTAGGAACCCCAACACAAACTGCTATATTTATCAATTATATTGCTACATTTGATAAATTAGCAGTCTGCTAAGTGTAGCAGTTAATATAAACTGCTACATCTAACGAATGCAACAGTTATCTGCTAAGTGTAGCACTTAATGTAGCAGTTTACCTGCTAAATGTAGCAGTTTATATATTAAATGTAGCAGTTATCCGGCAGAATTTAACAAGTGTAATATCGGAATATTAAAAAGTAAAAGATTGTTGGTTGTATTGTAGGGACTTAAACCTATAACCTTTTGATCTAGGAAGTTTTGACTGGATTGTTTGGTCAGTGAGTTTTTTCTATTGCTTTCCAATCCTGGGGGGTTAGATATATTTTTTCATAGGATTTTTCAAGGCAATTCGGGTGTCATGCTTTGCACACAAAAAATGAGAGGGCCTCCTGCATTTTTGCTTATCCAGTTATTGCAAACAAGGCATGGTCTGCGTGCAATTGATGGATAATTAGTCTGAACCCGACCAGCATCCGAATAGCATGACCACTTCATAATCGGATACGAACTAGATCCATTTTCTCTGTTGGTTTAGCAATTAGCAATTATTATATTCCGTTTCTCTTTCCTGAACAATGATTTCTTGTACAAAAAGGTTTAACTTTAAGTAAAATGGCTGAATAAGCTTAATAACTACATCGACAGTAAACGATAGATAGAAATATTTGTCGAGACAAGCTTTAAACTTTAATTCTGTACGTTTATTGACTTGGTAAAAGATTTGGTTCGGGGCAGGCCAGCAATATTGCCATTCATGAGCTTTCTCAAAAAGGAGCAAGTGACCTGTACAACCACAAATACAATGTGATTGATTTTGATCAGAAAAAATTATAGAGGCTGGATTTTTTAATTTTTATTTTTAATTTTCTAAGAAGAATGTATGGGAAAAAATGAGAAGGTTATTTTAGAAAAACAGCCCAATAGTTAGGTCTAGGATCTAAACAAGGTAATATGGATCGGGCAAAGAAGCCCAATTAAAATATGGGCCTACACTTGGCAAAGATAGGTTTTTGAATTCCTTATTTAAAAGCAAATTGTCAAAGGCCAGCTCGAGAGTTGTCTAAAACCCCCAGTAATATATTCAAAATTGTTGGAAAGAGTCTACTACTCAAAATCTTTGTGAAAACCTCCTGGGATTTTTTCCATTTTGTCTTGTATTCCATCAACTGCTCGGATATTATATGCAACTGCTTAGATATTACAAGCAACTGCTTGGATATTGCACGTAAGGTGATTTTGATTAGGTCGTTTTTTTAACAAGAGAAAAAAGCTCAGGTTTTTTTACACAAGTCTGAAACGGGCGGGGGCTTTTTGACAATTTACCCAAATTGAAATCAGCATATACATGTAAGCTTGCATCAGAGGGTATGATTCTTCATGCAATTTTAGATGTTTTTTTTAATTCTTTAGGAGAAAGTTAGATGGTTTTATTTTTTGGTGTGCGGGCTTCTTTGGGAATTGAACCGGCAATCTCTCACTTTCCAGATTTCATGTTGATATAGCTCTAACAAAACCATATTTAATATCTCTCACTATTTGATCCATGAGTGACATATTATCAAATGTTAATTTTTACTAAACCAAGGTAAAACATCCCGCTTTCCATTAAAATATATTTAACGATGCTACAATCAAAATATATATTATCAAATGTTAGGTTGCATTCAAATAAAGTATGATCTACCTTTTGTTCTTTCTAAAGCTCGGCAAGAGGTTTAATTAATCGTAGAAATAATTCTTTTATTACGTCTTAAATTTACTCATCCTTCTATTTCTATTATAGATAGATCATATTATATAATAGTTTTTTTTTGGCATGTGCTAACACACATGAAAATTGAAATTCTTAATAATTTGATAATTAAAAATCATATCAAATTTAGAGATTAAATGCTCTCTGATAGCACGGTCTCTTTTTGACTAATGCAAGGGATCTTGTGGTTTTATAAGAATGCTTTGTTTGATTAAACTCTATATAAAATTGAGCAAATGTAGCAAGTGCCACTAATAGCCTAGTGGTAAATTCTCTTATAAACAACCAAGCGGTTTCAGGTTCAATCCCTGATTTACATCAGATTAGTGTCTATAATTAGTAATTAAATAGATAAAGCGAACATATATGTAGGTAGGGTTGAAGAAATTATAATCCTAGTCACATAGCTAGGTATATCAATTATCATGCACAGATTTGACTGTCAAGTCCAACAAAATTTGCCTTCATATTCCTTTTTGCATGTTATTAGTTAGGCAGATAACCTCTAAAGTATAAGCTATCCTAATATAAATTTTATCTTTCCAACACTTTAAAACTTAAAGGCCCTATTATTAGCCTTGAATACAGTGAAAGTTAACTCAGTCGAGAATTTTAGTCCAAATTGGTATCTAGCTGATCTCTAAACCTTGAGCAAACTATCAATATCATCATTCTAAAGTTTTTGGATCTCTACCTCAATCGATGGCAAGGAAAATTCACTTATATATACTAAATTCACTGTTTGATATTAACTAGGAACATGGCATGATAATATCATATGCAATTGGGAATATATAAGAAGAACACATTTCGCTGGTAAAAAATTAACTTCCATAATCTTCTAAACCAGGAATTTGACAATCACATGGAGAGATTTGACGTCAGGTTGACAGCCGGTCGTAAAACTTTGCCAGATCTTTACTAGAGGTTTGCTTTATAACTGACACCATTTGGATGGAAAAACACTTAGATGATGACGATTTTTAAATTTTGCAAACAAAATAGATTTAATTATAAGAATAATATCCAAACAATCAATCCAAAGAAAATTCTAATAAATCTCAGCCAAATCACAATCAAATTCATGACTCCACCTTATTGCATGCCATTTTCCAATCAACATTAAATATAGAGAAGATATGTTGCTGGTAGAATCCTATATCAACAGTACTGAATTAAGAAAACTGCCCTAAACGAAGAAACAAATCAAGGTCTAATGTCTCATTAATTTCCCGAAGAAGAAAAAGGTTTACAAAACAAAAGTCTTAATCACAAATTTCCCCTATTCATGGTTTAACCTTTTTTTGAAAATAATTTGGAGGTCAAACATGTTGCTTTGAATTAGTAGCCAAAAAACCCACCAACATTTGAAAAAAATACATATCCATGCATGCATGTAGTCAACAATATATACAAATTCAAAAAAATTTCCTTTGAAAGCCGTCCATTATAATTAACCGACCCTTGTCTTACGCTCACACAAAATTGAAGTTTAAAAACAAAAACATTCCCATTTATTAATTACAAGTGCCACTAATTTCAAGGACTATTTATGAGAAAAATAATCAAAAATTAATCAAGTGAAGTACATTAGCTGGCAAAATAATACAAGGGAGGTCAATGGATTCCCATATGCAATGCATTGTTTAATTTATATGCTAATGTTGCAGAAAACAAAAACAAATAAAAACTTGCAATATTTTTGGAGCAGTGGACTTTTTAATTTCCACACGATGAGGATTTTCTATTAATTTGCCTTAAAAACTGGGTGTAATATGAATGCAAAATCTTTGTTGCAAGTGGAATCATGTGTATAATTAGTTTACTCTAAAATCAAAGTCATACATGTTTTTGATATATAAAAAAAATAGCATGGGTCCTTATAACGAGGACTTTAACTGTGTAAGTATTAATATATTTGATCACGGTAGCATATGAGATAAAAAATAATGCACAAATTATTAGCTAGATTAGTTTGGTTCTTGCAAATGAGGATATAATTCAATGCCATGAATATGAATATTTAGATATTAATTAACATCATCTCCTCCTTTTGATGAACATGCATGCATGCATCATTTAGCCACTATGAATTTTAATCAATTTAATTTCTTTCTTTCTGATTTATTCTCCATGAACATGAATGCTACTAGATTTTAGGTGAATATATATGATTGCGAGATTAATTGTTTATTGACATATACAAAGAGCATTTTGAGTATTTTTCCTCGAAAATTGAATTATATATACTTATTAACAAATAAAACGATTACTGCTCCCGTTTCTTTTTACTTGTCCTTCGTATACCTTTTTTCCTTCCAAATTACTAGTCCCATTATATAGAATAGCAAGAAGCATTTCTTACTCCATGTTTCTAAAACTAATCTAATACAACATATATAAAGCTATAATAGAGAATTCCTTAAAGTATTGTCTCCTATAGTAGAAAAATTATTATCTAACCTCTATGTAATTCTCTTACCATATTTAGATCATGGAAATTTTTTTATTGGCTTTATGTTCAATATTTATCTTCTTTTAAAGGTTTTACTGGAAAAATATTTAAAAAATTCACGATTTTATGTGTTATAGCATGCAAAATACCGAAGAAAAAAATTTAAAGTTAAAAATTCTATGATTTTCATTTGGTATTGCAAAAAATATATATAGAAAAATCAAAGAAAACATAAAATTTTAATATTTTTGAAAAATTCGTTGTTGTTTTCACGTGCATGCCATATAGCAAGTAAGATATTAAAATTTTTAAGGAAACAAAAAATTTGAGTTTTTTTTTTGAAAATTTTGCACTTTTAGTAAGATATAGCATGCAAAATATTGAAGATTTTGAGATTTTTGAAAATTTAATAATTTTCTTATGCCGTAGCATGTGAAATATAGAAAATCAGATTAAGACAGAAATTATTGAGATTTTTGAAAGAATTTCGATTTTCGTTAGCTATATGGCATGAAAAATAAAGAAGAATAGGAAGAAAACAAATTCTTTTGAGATTTTTAAATTTTTTGTGATTCTGATCTTGTGCTAATTCAAAGTTTTGAAAAAGTGAAGAATTTTGTTTTTATGATTTCTAAAAACTTTACGATTTTCATTTGTTATACGGCAAGAAATTTTTTGAAAAAAACAAAAAATTTAGGATTTTTGAAAATATTCAATTTTTCATATTTTAAATAGCAAACAAAATAATAAAAAAAAAGAAAATATAAATTTCAAGATATTTTTTGAAAATTTCATGATTTTCATGTGCAGCATAACAAAAAAATTGTAAAATCGAAAAAAAACAAAATTTTAAAAAATTAGTGATTTATCATGTGCTGTAAGAAGTAAAATATTGAAATTTAACAATACAGAAGATTTTGATATTTTAGAAAAATTTATGATATTTGTATTTTATAGCAAACAAACTACTGAAAAACCGAATTAAACAAAAAAATATTGAGATTTTTGAAAATTTCAGGATTTTCTTGTGCTATAAAGAATGCAAAATAATGAAAAGCATATGAAAACATGATATTTTTTATTTTTTAAATTTCATGATTTTTGCATGTTATGCATGCAAAACATTAAAAATTCGAAGAAAATGGAAAACTTTAGGAATTTTGAAAATATCACGATTTTTGTGCGGCAAGCAAACAATTGAAAGACTGAAAAGCAGAGAAATTTTTTGGAATTTTAAAAATTTCATAATTTTCGTGTGTTAAGCAAAATATCGAAAACCTGTGAAAACAGAAAAGTCTGAGATTTTTGAAAATTACGTAATTTCATGTGGTAAAGTGCAAAATATTGTATATTTGAAGAAAAAATAATATTGGGGATGCAAAATATTAAATAAACAAATAAAACGCAAAAGTTTGAGGTTTTTGAAAATTTAATGATTTTCGTGTGCTATAGTATACATAATATTAATAAAAGGAAGAAAACATGAAATTATGTGATTTTTGAAATTTTGCGATTTTCATATGCTGTATTACAGAAAATATTGAAAAACTTAACGAAACAAAAACCATTTTATTTTTTGAAAATTTCATGACTTTTTTTTGCAATATATAGCAAGGAAATATTAGAAAACCAAACAAAACAAAGTTTTAGAATTTGAAAATTTCATCATATTTATGTTCAAAAATATTGAAAAATTATAGGAAACAATTTTTTTTCCAGGATTTTTGTATATTTCATGATTGTCGTGTGGTACAAGCAAAATATTATAGAATTGAAGAATGAAGAAAAAAATTTAGACTTTTAAATATTTTTTTGATTTTCATATGCTATAATAAAGAAATTAAATATTGAAAAGCTAAAGAAAAATGTCAAGGTATCTGCAAATTAATCCATCATATGTTTTGCATATGAAATTCGTAAATATGAACTGTTAAGATATGAAGATGGTGAGGAGAGGGAAGAAAATAATTGGTACGAAAAGGTATCGAAAAACCATTAATTTTTCTTTGTGCCACCTTTCTTTTTTGTCTTTTGTCTGGCATTTTAACCTTGCTGGTTCCACCAATCAAAATAATGTCAACCAGTTGATTTCTTTTTCGTTTTTTTTATGATCACACAAATACAAATCAAATTAACAAGTTAAACTGTCCGTTATCATTTTTCTATAACATGGTGCAAAATTAATGGGACATTAGATTAAAATGGTAAGGAACAACACACCATATGGGAGGGAGGAGAGAGGAGAGAGGGAGAGTACACATTAACAAAAGGAGAAGGTACATTTATCCAGGGTGATAAGATAGGACCCTGAATACTTGGCATGATGCACAACTGTAGCAAGGAGACCTAGCTAGTCAGGGGTATATGTTATGCTTGCAAGTCCACAATTTTCTTTCTTCCTCTTGCTATTTAATTTTATTAGTATTTTGGACGTAAGATGCATTATTTTATTCTGTACATTATATATGAAAATTTCAAAAGTTATTTATAGTTTTTCAAAATTTAAATTAAATGAATGTGAGTAATGATAATATTAGAATTGAGAAATTTATGAGTAATACAAAATTACAAAGATATAAGCGTTTATGTACAAATTTGTAAGTGATGTTTCTTTTTGGTCTTTTAAGCATGAGAGAGCATGTGTAATGAATGAGAGAGAGGGGGTTGTTGACTTTTAATCTTCTTATTTTGTCTTTTTATGGTGGATGAGATGTACATCTCTATTACTTAAAGGTTTGGCAACTGGAATTTTGTCATTTTTTCAATTTTTTATTTTGTTGATTAATGCCATCATCTAAGGACTTCTAGTTATAATAGTAAAGATAAAAGAGAAAAAAGCCAGGACCAACATTCCTCTTTGTTATATTGGGATTATAAACACCCACGTTTATATTACAAAATCCCCAAAGCAAGAATCTAATCTTAGTTCTAATCACAACAGGGTTTTAACATTACTACAAATAAGGCTTGTCCTACGGTTGGAACCGTAGGGGAAAACCCACCGTATGGGAAAAAATTTGACTGATAGGGACAACTTCCGTAGGGGCAGATAAATGTTTCCGCGGATAGAAATTTGCCTCTACGGAGAAAACCGTAGGGGTCTCTACCCCTACGTTTTCCAATATAGGGGCAATTAATTTTTTTAAAAAAATAAAAATATCTTAACCCTATGATTAACACCGTAAGTGCATATCTCTGTCCCTAGGGCTTCCACCGTAGGAGCAAAATATCGGGTTTTTAAAAATATTTAAAAAATAAAATAAAAATATCTTGCCCATCCGCTTAGTACCGTAGGGACATACGGATTCCACCGTATGGGCAAAATATCGGTTTTTTAAATTAAAAAAAATATATTTTGCCTCTACAGTTAGCACCGTAGAGACATATCTCTACCTCTACGGGTTCCATCGTAGGAATAAAGTATAAGGTTTTTCTGACATTTTGCACCTACGATGAAATCCGGTAGGGATATAGTTTTCCTCTATGGTGAGAACCGTATAGACATGGTTTGTCTTTATGGTGGGACCGGTGAAGGCAAACGTTTATTTTTTTTTTAAAATCCTCCCTCCATTTTTCTTTTATCCTATATACAATATTATATCACACAGTATCTCATATATCCAAATACATCAATATACATCAATAACATCCCATGCATAATATATAACGAAAAAACAAATACAATACAAAATCACTCTAAAATGAGAATCATAATCATCAAATACAACAACAGATATCCAAAATACACAACATGTCGCAAATATAATACAAACATCCTACAAAAATATATATAAAAAATCACCGCTGACTCGGTCCAGATGATCGATCTCCAAGTATCTGGCAAATCTGGAGTATCTGGTCCTTGCTGCAGCCATAGGCCTCAAATGCTCCAAAAATGATGTTGCAGTGGTACTGGGAGCTGGTGCAGAAGAACCTGGAGGAGTGGCTTGTGAAGTCGCTGCCGAAGGAGAGGCCTGCGTTGCCATAGCCAAAGGAGTGGCCTGTGGAGCCGCAGCTGAAGGAGTGGCCTGCCGAAATTGTAAATTTCTTAAATTTGTGAAATAAAAGTATGAGGAACAATGTAATAGATTTAGTCTATATGTCTTGTTGTGAAATCCTAAGTCTAGAAATCAAGTCTTGCGAATTTAAATGATATGTTATTAGTCTATAAGATTCGTGTCGGATTCGTATCAATATTGGATTCTTGCGAATCTACGAATCCTACTTGTATCCATATTCGAATCCGTGCTACGTAGATTAGAACTATCAAGATATACGTATACACAAAAAGAACTAACATACGTACCAACATCTCCTTCAACTCCTTAACGGTGGAGTTCAATGTGGCCATCTCCTTCTCCAGATGTCGCTCGCGGGGTGTAGCAGAAGTAACCGCTGGAGTGGAGGACAACCTTAGATGGGCCCTGCTGGGACCAAGTGCACAACCTTTCTCGTAGCCACTGTCCTGACCTCTGTATACGACGTCTAGGATAGGGGTTAGCATGACCGGATCAGTCTCTCGGCTGAAATCAACCCCTGATACGTTCACCTGCTCCACCACCCGTGCCTATACCCATGTAAAGTATTCAAACGTAAATAAACCTTTTAAATTTACACTTATGAAAACAAAATTTCATTCGAATTAGAAAAAATATTAACACTTACACAATACTCCTTTGTAGCAGCAAGGGATATCTAAGCGTGTCTGCGGCTGGATTTGTCGATGTGGCGTGGTCGAATAGATAATCCTGTAACACGCTCGGTGTACCACCCTGAGCCTGGGTCCGAGCTATCTGCAATTCACCAAAAACACACATATATAATATAACTTTTCATATTGCATTATATCAAAAGAAATATATTATAATTTACCGCTGCCTCCGTAGCACGAGTTATGTTCTTCGAGCCACCCATGTAGGTAGCTCGGCCCTTCTTCTAGGACTTCCGATTCTCCTTATTCTGTTCATCCTGCTTCTGCACAACACAATTAGATTTGGTTTTCTAATTGAGCAATAAAAAATAAATTATATATTAAACACTAAATTACATTTATAATTACAAACCTGCTTGCGCTCAGACGTCCAAAACTGGGACATGAGAGGTCATGTCTCCAAATTGACCTTGCTAAAGGCCGGAGACTGTACGCGAGCCCCCCCGTCCTCCTCAGGGGTCGCCAGCCATAAGCCATAGCAATCCAACTTCAGCTTATTCTTATTGTACAAGATCTTAGTCCACATGTTGTTCTTGAGGCCTCGGTAAATAGCATGCATATCGAACACTATATCCTCCTCATCATCAGGGATATAGGGATCGACTGCAAGAAAGGTGCAATCCACCAGAAAATTCAAAAAATTAATGTCTTTAAATTATAAATGCTAAATGATAGTAAATTTATTTGATAAATCAAATAAAAATATATAACAATACCCGAGCCTGGTCCTAGAACGCGTCAAAGGAGCGATTGTGCTGCTCGTCCCAATCAAAATGAAGAGGATACTTCTTGGGTGACGGCTCTCATCCCCCAAATACTAGCCGAATCTCTCAGCATTCACGTCAGTGTAGCGGCCGTTTCTGGTAAAGATGATGGGGAATGCTCCTAGCTCCTTAGCGGGATCGAACCTTAGCTTATGGGACTGATTCGGCCCTCGAGTTCCCAGGATGGGCCGTGAGTGCCATTCATTTATAAAATATATAAATATATATGCAATATCACGACAAAATAATATTTAGAATGTAAAAATTAACAAAAATTGGAGTGCAGTATATACCTCCAGTGACATCACCACGAGCCTAAGCCCGGGCAGCAACATGAGTGGTATGAAAGTTTCTCGGGTGAGGAACAGCCGGTGCCCCAAATGTGGATGCACCCCTCCAACTAAACAATATAAACAATGACTACATAAGTAACTTTTGAATAAAATAATACATAATCAATTTGACATATTATATAGTAAAAAATACTAATCTGCAGATTGCTCGGAGGGTACGGATCGTGCGGGAGCGGCCTGTGTCCTGGATGTGGAGTCACCCCTTCCAACTAGACAATAAAAAATGACTATATATGTAACGATCCTAAAAATCCTATACACTTTTATTGATCTAATGTTAATAAAAGAGTGTATTTCTGTCCTTATTTCGAGTTATAAGTTATTTTGATAACTTATGTATAAGAAACTTCTTATAGCTCACTGGTTAAGTCTCTATATTGCTGTCCCATAGTCTGTAAGTTCGAATCCCATCAGTTCCAATTATTTTAAATATTTTTCTTTTTAATTTCTTCGGAAGCCTAAGAGTTGCACGTGCATTACACGGAGAAACGAAGAGTTACAAATAAATCAAATAATAAAAACGAGACATAAATACTCAGATGAATGCACCGCATGAACCCCGAGACCAACCCCCACTTTTGGACCGCCGTTTTTCCTATTTTGACCGCCACCGGTGGTTGGAGTGACCCTAAATCCCCCTATTTTTTGCCTATGTATCCCTTCAGCTCCCCACCATTCTTTTTTCCTACAATTAACCATAGAACTCCAGACCCTTTGTCTACCCCTTTACCCTCACTTTTAATACATTTTATTATCTTTTTTAATTTTTTCTACACCTATGTTTACCCCTATAAATATCTAGCATATCTCCTCAGTTCTTCTCCTAGATTATTCTGAAAATACTACTCAAAATTCTCTCTCTCAAGTCTCACTCTTGCAAAGGAAGATAAGCGCATAAATCTAAACCAACTCCGTCACTCAAGTTCGTTCCTCCGCACGTTAGCTACCTAGAGCCCGTTCTTATGTGCGTAATCGGACCCAAGCTCAAGTTTCCACACACCGTAGGTCTCGGTTCCTCAACCGAGTCTTCTTCTCTTTTTTTTCTCACTTGCATAAGTACAAGCGGAAACCGTAAGGCTCCATCCCCATCTCCCTTTTTCTTTATATCCTACATTCCAATTTTTAAGTCTCAACCATCTTGACATCTCTTTTTACCCCCTCCTTACATCACCATAAAAAAATACGACTTTTAGTGGCTAACATCATTTTTAATTTAATTGTTGTAAAGTTTTGACATATCCATTATAGTTCCCTATTAGTATTAACAAAAACTTATCACTTACCATCATACCACCAATTACATGTCGCGTTTCACCTACTTATCATATGAATTTAAAATGAAGTTTGTTATTGTTAAAATTACCATAGAATGCATGTAACGCCAAAATACCATGAACTTTAAATACAACCTTTTAACCGATAATTAGCATACTTATCTCTAGAATATTCATGGGGTAACAACCTACCCCACTCACAACACTATGGTTTCATAACACAATATTTTGATTAAGTTTTAAAGAAACGATTTATATTAAAATACCATCACTTTTATAAAATGTTTTATCGCTATTTTTGCATCCTTGGCAATTGCGTCTCTACAATCCTTTTTAGGGGACCCTCTAATGGATGGTGCAGATTATCACACATTCTTGGGATAGTAGAGCGAGATGTAGAGCTCCTCACAGAGTATTCGGTCTCGAAGGAAATAAAAATATGATTTTTAAGAAATACGACTTTTCTAAACAAAACTAAAACTTTAGAAAATTATACAAAACTATAAATCCGTATTTTCAATAAAAAAAATTTATGAAACTATATTTTTAAAATAAAAGATAGAAATTTTAATAAAATACCATCAAACTACAAAAGGAGTAGTTTTCATAAAAATACCATTAACTTTTAAAAACTAGGTTTTATCACTAAAATACCACAACAATTAAAATACATGTTTATAAAAACTCAAAATATTATAAATCATTCTTGAGGTTTATTTTTAAACCATATTAAAATATTTTTCATAAAACCCCATCGAGAAATGCAAACAATATAAATATAATGTAAACAATCCATAATAAACATTTAAGGACTCTAGATTAATATAGGCTTAAACGATATCATTTCTCTTGAGCCCCGGAAAACCGAAGAAAGTGAGTGCTTGCCTATTCAGGTTAGACAACTTAACGGAATTATCAATGGCAATTGTCTTGGAAAAAAATACAAATTCCGTCATTCATATGCAGCAGTTGTTCGATTACTCCTGAACTTAAGAATTTAAGAGCTAAATCATTTCATAAGATATTTACTCGAAAATGAATACAAACTAAACCTGAATTCGAACTTTAACATAAACTTGAACCGTTGATTATGAACCAGAACACTTGAACTTGAATATCCCAAAACTTGAATACTAAAATGTTATGACTTGATATGAACATAACATGAATACCAGAATACAATGGTTGCTATTGAAACTGACTTGACTCGAACTATGAATACAACTTGACATGAATACATGAACACTTGATACGAATACTTGACCTTGACATGAATACATGAACACTTGACACGAATACTTGACATTGAACTCAATCTTGCAACTTGTTGTATTCATGGATTCGAGCAAGGCTAGTAATTTTAACTGTAACCTAGAATACATGGGGTGTTGGGGGTAGTCCAAGTGTGAATCCAATGAAATCTCAGGAGTCCTCCTAGATCATGAATTCATGTCTACTAACACAATTAGGCTATCATGAGGGCCCGTGTTTTCTTACTCCTGAATTATAGCCTGTTGAGTTTGGAATACTTCAACACTAGGTTGAAGTCCTGTTATTAACACTTGATTCGGGCCCGTGTTTCTTACCCCTGAATTACAACCTGTTGGGTTCGAGAATACTCTTGAGATAGGTTGACATTCATCCTTGAATTTATGTTAAATTAGTTTACCCATGTAGAGACCTTTTAGGACACTTACATGCACTTCATGCTCACTATAGCTACACTACACGGCCATGCAATACTATGCTCATGTTACTTTGCCATGATATATATAGAACTGCATGTTAAAATAGAATTGTCATGCTTACATTAAATGACATGTTTACACACTATATCTCATAGTCCATTGCTTCATGATATCCATTTTTTCTTTGTCATTATACTTTTATATTTCACGCCCTTTTTCTTGGGGGCTTACCGAGCGAAAGTTCACTGATGGGCATTCCACCTACCTTTGTTTTTTGAAATGTTCGTCAGATACTGTGGAGACCGAGGAGGTGGACACCACAGAGGAGGAGCACGATCAGATCGTGACTCAGGCCTAGACTAGTTATCCTTTTCTTTCAGTTTATGTATGCCACATGTTTAGGCATTTCTGTTCATGTAGTTTCCTTTTCAGTCGAACTCGTATATTGTAATTGTATCTAATTTGAATGTAAATAAAGTTGTTGAAATTTAAATCTCATATTAATTTCTTGTCATTTCATATTGTTTATTTTACGCTTAGCGTATTTACTCCAGGAAGCGACCTTCTCGAAATAAATACGTCGCGAGCCTGTCACGTGCCGTCACCGTCTACTGGGAAGGGGGCGTGACATGTTTTGTCGGCAGCCTATGCAAATCAGTTCTGCATGAAGTCGTAAGTAATATACCACAAGAAATATGTAATTCAACAATTTTGCATTCCTTACAATTCAATTTCCGTTGAATCTATCCCAATCTTTCTTCTTTATCAAAGTAGAAAGATAGTCAAGATTGGAATAAAAAATCGCACAACAATTTGTGCGAA
Source organism: Agapanthus africanus (assembly GCA_030015575.1). Lineage (NCBI taxonomy): Eukaryota > Viridiplantae > Streptophyta > Magnoliopsida > Asparagales > Amaryllidaceae > Agapanthus > Agapanthus africanus. The sequence continues at coordinate 498,271,026 of CM057347.1, read as the reverse complement.
GGACTTTCTTTGACAGAATATATAATTTCCTGCTACGGAAGCAGAAGTCCCCTTTTTGATCCATTTCTTTATTACCCTAGAGGGGCCCGGGTGGGACCGAGAGAAAGAAAGGGGGCGACTTCACATTCGTGCTTTGAGTAGGTAAACAGGGAAGACCGAAAAGGGTAGGCTTTATAGCCAGAAGCAGCTGTGGGTTGTGAAGCCTGCCTCTCTAAAGTGGGGAGGAATAGCTCACTGTAGTGAAGTGAGGTAACGAGTGCAGTTCCTTTTTCCAAAAAAATAATCTTGGAGATTTTAGGTGATGGATTCTCCCAACAACACTAGCACCAACGTCTATGGAAGTACACCACCACCACCTACCCTTACCGCTCTACTATCTCCCCCTACCGTAGATGCCCCACTCACAAAACAGAAGATATTTCTGGAGGCTATCAAAAGCCTACTTGAATGTCAACAGGCTTAAAACACGATTTTGCAGGAGCAGACTGCTCTCCTTCAACAGGGTTTCACCCGCTCTGAAGCAGAAGCACCGGGAGTGAAACAATTTCGAGCATTACACATGAAAAACTTATCAGGGAAAGAGAAACCGCTTGAAGCCAAGAAATAGGCTCAAAGCATAGAAGATGACCCAGTAGCAACCTAAGTTCCAGAAGCGGTGTGGGTCAGAATAGCAAAATTCCAACTTACTGACAATACCAGAGTCAGGTGGAAAGCCGAAGAGAGCCGTCTTGAACGGCCGATCGAGTGGAAGATTTTCCGTGATTTCTTCGATGCTAAATATTTTCCGGAAACCGCACACTTTGAAATGGAACATAAATTCATTCACCTGCAATAAGGATCCATGTGGGATAAGTCGGTGGATGAGTATGATACCGAATTCACCATGCTCAGCAGATTCGCTGCCCATCTAATTCCTACTGCAGAAATCAGAGCCAGGCGCTTCTATTCCAGCAAGGATTAGACTTTGAGATTCATGCTGCCCTAGCAACGGGTGAATACGTAACAAATGAAGCAGGTTTGATGTTAGCCCGTCGCTATGAAGCTGTCATTAAGAAGGGAAGGCCACGGTCGGTCGGTATGAAACCTCCCACCGACCAGATTACTGGAGGAGCCTTTTTTAGGCCAACTCTCCCAATGCCATCTTTGAGGCCAGGAGGATCATGTTCCTAGACTAAACCAAACTTCTGTATTTATTTCAAGAGGACCGGAAACCAGGTCAAGGATTGCCGTCGAGCAAATGGCCTTTGTTTGATATGTGGATCAACCTCACACACTGTAGGAACTTGCCCACACAACCGAACTGGCCCATTCTCCGCAGGTAGACCAACTATTCAAGCTCTACCTACTCCTTTAGTCCTTCCTCCACCACCTCCGCGCGGACCATCTTTATCTTGTCAGCCATCGATGTATCAGCATGCACAGAGAAATGTGCTGAGACGTCAGGCTTTCACTTTGGTGGCCGTAGAGGCCGAAGCCATAGGTCAAGATAACACTGGTGTAACAACCCTAATTTTCCTATACAAAATTTTTTCAAATATTTTTTTCAAAAATCCACAAAGGGGTATTTTAGCATGAGCACAAGATATAGGTAATTATTTTGTTTTTAATTACAAGCTACAAGAATATAATAACTCAATTTTTAGTGTACAAGAATTTACTTTAAATTTAATGTATACTAGGAGTATTTATTCTTGCTGCTAGCAGTTTAAGTAATTAAATACCACAATAATTACAAGAAGGAGCTTGTAGCTCATTGGTAATACCTTGCACTGCTGAACCAAGCCATCAGAGTTCGAATCCCATACCCCACATTATTTTTAATATTGATTTTTTAAAAACCTTTAGAATACCAAGAGTTTACACGTGCATATCTCACAAAAACCCCACTACACCCAAAGATGTAACACTTGCAGAGGGTAGATGAACCGTCGGGGGAGATCTAGGTCACCGGACTCGGTAGGGAATCGGCCAACTCGGCCTTGACTCGGCCAACTCAGTGATCCGACCGAGTCACGGACGAGTCACCCCCGATTCGGCCGATTCCGGCGAGGGTCACAACATGAAAGTTGTGTCTTTTGGTATTCCCTACACACCTGCAAAGTTTCAGCCTCATAACACTTCCAGAGCTCTTTAAAAACCCCAATTACTCCACTTTTAATATATTTTTATTACATTTTATCACATTTTTATTTCTAACTTTTCATCTACCCTGACCCTAGCCTAACCCTATAAATACCAACCCTACACACTACCCTCTCACCCCCCAAAATCTTGAGCCACTCTCTCAAAAGTTTCCACAAGAAGTGTGCTTTGAAACCGAGTTCACGGCGAAGCCCTGACGGAATTCCGGCGACGTGTTTTGGAGCAACCGGCGACGTAACCATCCTCGGCCTTCCTCCCTAGTTCTCTTTACTCTTTAGAAGAGTTTAAACCCGTAAGTCCCACCTCTTCTACCTTCCTTTTCTTTAATGTAAAAATACGAATTTCTGGAACCCGACGGAAATCGGACAAACCGATTTCCGATTCGATTTTTCTTTAAAATTCCACTTGTCACCTAATACATATTATCTACCCATATGCATGTTGACTATTAATCATCCTTAAACCAATTTAATCACACTTTTCCACATGAAATGATAAGTTCTTTACAAAACCGTATTTCTTTCATTAAAATACCATGAAGTTCATTTTTCTTAATGTAATCAAGTACCTCACTCCTAAACATGTTTATTGTGATAACTAAACTTATTTCAATCAATTTGAATGAAATTTCACACATGAAATGATAACGTTTACGAATACCGTATTCTTGCACTTTAATACCTTTAGGTTTAACATAGCTTATTTCACCTTTAAACTTCACCAAAACCTAATATAAGTCACGGGGTAATGACCTACCTTTACACACACTCAATATAACCCTAAATGATAAATATCAAAAATACAGAATACGAAATTACAGGACTTTTCACTAAAATACCATAACCTTTATAACCTTTAGTTAAATCTTTAAATTGTAAACTTTTCTAAATAAAATCTTATATAAAATGAAAGCACGATTGGTCATGGACATCGATCGTTTATCTAAACTGTCTTGTGGGTCTAAGCAAGTGTGTCTAAGGCTAGTGGTTTTTAATTAGGCCCACGACTGTGGTTCCTTCCCACTTATCTGGCACTTATCTGGCCGCAATTGACGGTGAAGAGGCGATTTGAGGCTACTAATGACTCATCGTTTAGACCCTAGAAATAGGCTAGTTGGCTTAGGAAACCCTAATAACTAAAATACGGAAACTATACTCTTTTGCAAATAAACACCCTATATTTATAAAACCGTTTTTCTAAATGAAAAGTATTTATAAAACCTAAGCAAAGTGCCGCTACAACCCATCTTTGGGGAACCCGTTAGGGATAGTACGGTTCATCGTGCACCCGCAGGCTAGTAGTGCGAGATTCAGACCTCCGCAAGGAGCATTCGGTCTCGAAAGGTTTAAAATACGATATTTAAGGAACGTGAGACTTTTTGTAAATAAAATATTCATATAAAAGAAAATTATTTATGTGTTTAATTATATATAATTATCATTTAAACACCTATTTTGTTATAATATAAAGTTTCCACTTTTTCCTAAAATTCAAGATTAAATGTTACATTAAAATACCACGAATTTCAAATAAACAATTAATTCTTCTATTAGGATATATTCACTAGAATAACACAAATAAAATTCACATTCATTATAATAATAAAGATGATTATTAAATACTTGAGGTATATTTTGAAAACTATACAAAAGTACTTTTTACATAAAACCCCCTCAAGTTTCACAAATTACAATAAGGCCCCTAACTAATATTGAACTTCAAATTATCTTTCTTTTAGTCTGACTCGGGTTGGAGTCTGACTAATTCTGACTTGAATATAATTCAAGTCAATCTATATTCTTTATATTTCAACTCAAGATGAATACATGAATCCCAGAATCCAGTTAACAATCTATATAACTTGACTGAACCGAACCATGGATATTCCTTTTACATGATTCCCAGTATTCCATTTACATGACTCTATGGTTATAGCCGTTTCCTGATATCATGGTTTCGGTCAGTCAGTTAATCACTCAAATAATCAACACAATTTTACAAGATAACAATACAAACAAGACATCGCGGGGTTTAAGGGGTAGACTGGTACGGAATATGTTAAAGGTGGCACGAGGTGGTCACTTAAGACGTAATTACATCCATGCCGTTGTTCCATGGTATTATCGACGGAGCCTTGTACTACAGGTTACCAAAGTCCCCGGTGTAAGTGGGACTCCCCTCGTATACACTGGTATCTTCTGTACCAGGCTACAAACAACAACGTTAATACAACATTACAATATTATAATACAACATTAAAAGCTACACTCTCCCTCTCTTACTCTCTGTCTATTCCTCTCTTATCTTTGGGACTTACCGAGCGACCTGTTCGCTGACGACATTCTGTTTCTCTCTTCTTTGAATGTCGTCAGGTGATTTGGACCCGGCCGAGATTGAGCCATCGCAAGAAGACTTGGAGCAGTTTACTGAAGACCCTGCACTGTAGTTTCATTGTACACTTTTCCTTTATGTACTTTTCATTTCATGTTATGCCACTGTTTAGGCATCGCTTTTCATTTCAGTTGTATTTCCTTTTCATGCATTGTACAAAGAATGTTAATAAATAAAAGTTGCTGTTCTCTTTATACTCTTGTCTCTTGTGTAATATTTTATATTGCTTAGCTATGCTTAGCGTATGTACTTCTGAGTACATACGTAGCGGACCTCGTCGCGTCCACTTCGCCGTACACTGGGAAGCGGGGCGTGACAGGTTTTGTTGGTGGCCCATGCAGATCGGAGCTGTATGAATCCCTGTCATGCAGTTCTGGTCTGCGTGAACAACCTAAGCAATATAACACAAGACGCAGCAACTAAAACATTTTTTACAATTCATGTTCTTTGAATCTTGCAAATCTCTATTCCTTGAATCTTATCATTTCATGTACTTGAATCTGTCCTAACCCAAATTTTTCTTCAGGGTTATGGATTCCCCAAACAACACCAGCACCAACGTCAACAACACACCCTCAGCACTACCTCTCACACCGGCTGTTCCTACACCACCCACTGAGCAAACAATGCTATTTGAGGCGATCCGCAGCCTTCTCGAGGGACAGCAACAACTTCTGAACCGTTCTGAGACTGATGCTCCGGGAGTGAAACAATTCAGGGCTTTACATCCGAAGCAGTTCTCAGGAAAAGGGAGCCCACTGGAAGCTGAGGAATGGGCTCAAAGTATCGAGGATGATCCGGCCGCAGCACAAGTGCCAGACGTCGCTTGGGTCCGTGTAGCGAAACTACAACTCACGGACAACGCTTGCAACTGGTGGAAGGCGGAAGAAAGCCGTCTTGTGCGGCCTATTGAATGGAAGAATTTTCGCGAGAAGTGCGACGCGAAATACTTTCCAGCGACTGGCAGGTTTGCAATGGAGCAGCAGTTCATTCATCTACAACAAGGATCGATGTGAGACAAATCAGTAGATGAATACGACGCTGAATTCACCATGTTAAGCCGATTCGCAGCACACTTGATACCGACGGACGATATCAGAGCCCGTCGCTTTCAACAAGGACTGGACACGGAGATTCAGGCTGCCCTAGCCACGGGAAAATTTCTGACTCATGAAGATGCTCTGGAAGCTGCCCGCAGCTATGAAGCAGTGATAAAGGCAAGGGGCATACCTCAGTCTGCAGGAGTGAAACGTCCTGCCACTCAGATGGTAGGAGGGGCCTCTTCAAGGCCAGCTGTTGAACTCAGAAGACTGGAAGAAGTTAAGGATCGGTCAAGACCCGATTTTTGCTTTTATTGCAAGAGGGAAGGTCACTTGTGGAAGGACTGTAGACGCGCAAAAGGCCTATGTTTGGTTTGTGGCGCGTCCAATCACGGAATTGAAAACTGTCCTTATAGACGCAACTCAGCACACACACCCGCCAACTACCCGCAGCAGCCAGCTATCCAGGCTCCTGCAACTCGTCCTGCACTCCCAGCACCACCTCCACGTAGATTTCCTGCTCAGCCAAATCGTCAATTCCATCAGGCACTGAGAAATATGCCTCGAGTACAGGGGAATATGCCTTCAGCTAGGAGGAACGTGCCACGGCGACAGGCTTTCACCTTAGCAGCCATAGAACCTGAAACTGTGAACCAAGGTAACCCAGGTAACCTCCTCACCACTTTGACTAAAACTTCTTTACAACCTTTAATTTTGACACCAAACTGTTACACTTTCCTTTTACAAATTTCGAGGACGAAATTTTTATAAGAAGGGTAGAATGTAACAACCCTAATTTTCCTATACAAAATTTTTTCAAATATTTTTTTCAAAAATCCACAAAGGGGTATTTTAGCATGAGCACAAGATATAGGTAATTATTTTGTTTTTAATTACAAGCTACAAGAATATAATAACTCAATTTTTAGTGTACAAGAATTTACTTTAAATTTAATGTATACTAGGAGTATTTATTCTTGCTGCTAGCAGTTTAAGTAATTAAATACCACAATAATTACAAGAAGGAGCTTGTATCTCATTCGTAATACCTTGCACTGCTGAACCAAGCCATCAGAGTTCGAATCCCATACCCCATATTATTTTTAATATTGATTTTTTAAAAACCTTTAGAATACCAAGAGTTTACACATGCATATCTCACAAAAACCCCACTACACCAAAAGATGTAACACTTGCAGAGGGTAGATGAACCGTCGGGGGAGATCTAGGTCACCGGACTCGGTCGGGAATCGGCCAACTCGGCCTTGACTCGGCCAACTCAGTGATCCGAACGAGTCACGGCCGAGTCACCCCCGATTCGGCAGATTCCGGCGAGGGTCACAACATGAAAGTTGTGTCTTTTGGTATTCCCTACGCACCTGCAAAGTTTCAGCCTCATACCACTTCCAGAGCTCTTTAAAAACCCCAATTACTCCACTTTTAATACATTTTTATTACATTTTATCACATTTTTATTTCTAACTTTTCATCTACCCTGACCCTAGCCTAATCCTATAAATACCAACCCTACACACCACCCTCTCACCCCCCAAAATTTTGAGCCACTCTCTCAAAAGTTTCCACAAGAAGTGTGCTTTGAAACCGAGTTCACGGCGAAGCCCTGACGGAATTCCGGCGACGTGTTTTGGAGCAACCGGCGACGTAACCATCCTCGGCCTTCCTCCCTAGTTCTCTTTACTCTTTAGAAGAGTTTAAACCCGTAAGTCCCACCTCTTCTACCTTCCTTTTCTTTAATGTAAAAATACGAATTTCTGGAACCCGACGGAAATCGGACAAACCGATTTCCGATTCGATTTTTCTTTAAAATTCCACTTGTCACCTAATACATATTATCTACCCATATGCATGTTGACTATTAATCATCCTTAAACCAATTTAATCACACTTTTCCACATGAAATGATAAGTTCTTTACAAAACCGTATTTCTTTCATTAAAATACCATGAAATTCATTTTTCTTAATGTAATCAAGTACCTCACTCCTAAACATGTTTATTGTGATAACTAAACTTATTTCAATCAATTTGAATGAAATTTCACACATGAAATGATAACGTTTACGAATACCGTATTCTTGCACTTTAATACCTTTAGGTTTAACATATCTTATTTCACCTTTAAACTTCACCAAAACCTAATATAAGTCACGGGGTAATGACCTACCTTTACACACACTCAATATAACCCTAAATGATAAATATCAAAAATACAGAATACGAAATTACAGGACTTTTCACTAAAATACCATAACCTTTATAACCTTTAGTTAAATCTTTAAATTGTAAACTTTTCTAAATAAAATCTTATATAAAATGAAAGCACGATTGGTCATGGACATCGATCGTTTATCTAAACTGTCTTGCGGGTCTAGGCAAGTGTGTCTAAGGCTAGTGGTTTTTAATTAGGCCCACGACTGTGGTTCCTTCCCACTTACCTGGCACTTATCTGGCCGCAATTGACGGTGAAGAGGCGATTTGAGGCTACTAATGACTCATCGTTTAGACCCTAGAAATAGGCTAGTTGGCTTAAGAAACCCTAATAACTAAAATACGGAAACTATACTCTTTTGCAAATAAACACCCTATATTTATAAAACCGTTTTCCTAAATGAAAAGTATTTATAAAACCTAAGCAAAGTGCCGCTACAACCCATCTTTGGGGAACCCGTTAGGGATAGTACGGTTCATCGTGCACCCGCAGGCTAGTAGTGCGAGATTCAGACCTCCGCAAGGAGCATTCGGTCTCGAAAGGTTTAAAATACGATATTTAAGGAACGTGAGACTTTTTGTAAATAAAATATTCATATAAAAGAAAATTATTTATGTGTTTAATTATATATAATTATCATTTAAACACCTATTTTGTTATAATATAAAGTTTCCACTTTTTCCTAAAATTCAAGATTAAATGTTACATTAAAATACCACAAATTTCAAATAAACAATTAATTCTTCTATTAGGATATATTCACTAGAATAACACAAATAAAATTCACATTCATTATAATAATAAAGATGATTATTAAATACTTGAGGTATATTTTGAAAACTATACAAAAGTACTTTTTACATAAAACCCCCTCAAGTTTCACAAATTACAATAAGGCCCCTAACTAATATTGAACTTCAAATTATCTTTCTTTTAGTCTGACTCGGGTTGGAGTCTGACTAATTCTGACTTGAATATAATTCAAGTCAATCTATATTCTTTATATTTCAACTCAAGATGAATACATGAATCCCAGAATCCAGTTAACAATCTATATAACTTGACTGAACCGAACCATGGATATTCCTTTTACATGATTCCCAGTATTCCATTTACATGACTCTATGGTTATAGCCGTTTCCTGATATCATGGTTTCGGTCAGTCAGTTAATCACTCAAATAATCAACACAATTTTACAAGATAACAATACAAACAAGATATCGCGGGGTTTAAGGGGTAGACTGGTACGGAATATGTTAAAGGTGGCACGAGGTGGTCACTTAAGACGTAATTACATCCATGCCGTTATTCCATGGTATTATCGACGGAGCCTTGTACTACAGGTTACCAAAGTCCCCGGTGTAAGTGGGACTCCCCTCGTATACACTGGCATCTTCTGTACCAGGCTACAAACAACAGCGTTAATACAACATTACAATATTATAATACAACATTAAAAGCTGCACTCTCCCTCTCTTACTCTCTGTCTATTCCTCTCTTATCTTTGGGACTTACCGAGCGACCTGTTCGCTGACGACATTCTGTTTCTCTCTTCTTTGAATGTCGTCAGGTGATTTGGACCCGGCCGAGATTGAGCCATCGCAAGAAGACTTGGAGCAATTTACTGAAGACCCTGCACTGTAGTTTCATTGTACACTTTTCCTTTATGTACTTTTCATTTCATGTTATGCCACTGTTTAGGCATCGCTTTTCATTTCAGTTGTATTTCCTTTTCATGCATTGTACAAAGAATGTTAATAAATAAAAGTTGCTGTTCTTTTTATACTCTTGTCTCTTGTGTAATATTTTATATTGCTTAGCTACGCTTAGCGTATGTACTTCTGAGTACATACGTAGCGGACCTCGTCGCGTCCACTTCGCCGTACACTGGGAAGCGGGGCGTGACAACTGGTAAATCTCTTCCCATCTTTTTCAGCCTTTTCAAATTCATGCATCCTTTTGTTCTTTTATCTACCTAAACTTTTTCACGTATTTTCGGTACGATATTAGTAGTTCCTTCACCATTTGTCACGACCCGAATGTGGAATGTGACTGACACTTAAATCACGCAACGTCTAAAGGCATAACGTAATTCAAGTAAGCCAAAATCCCATAATCTAAACCGTGAAATAAAATAGAGTGATAAAATACTTGTTTAAAAAAGGTTAATTTAAATATGCAAGAGTTACATCAAAAATCTTTTAAAGACTCAAGTTTTATGAAAATTTCGGCAGCATCTCCTTTGTAAAACTGATCCCAAAAACGATACATATCATGAATATACAAAATCAATGATAAAAGGCATCCCCAAGTGGGAGCTAGCTCTTCCCCGAATTGGTGGAACACAATCTCAAGCAAGAATATATCATCAGAGTGCAAAGCAATAAAGAAGTAAGAAAAGAAAATATCGCCCACAAAGAAAATATAAAAGCCGGCTTACACGAGCTCGACACCAGATATCAATATAATACAAGTCTCGCAGTCTCGTCTCTAGGTCAAATATACAAATGGTAGATGGAGTATACTAGATACAAAGAGTAAATATACGTGGTGGAAGACAATAGAATAACCACATAACCCACCTACAAAATATCGTGTCCAAAATAACGATAGCTGAAGAAGTAGCAGAAGTAGTAGCAGTGTGCCCGCCACGACTATGCTGACGGGTCAGTCCTGCAAGACACTGCGGCACAACGGGGGTGAGTTGCTAGCTCGTGAGTAGTAAGTAACATCATATTAGACAATCGCAAGCATGCACGTAAAGGCGTCAGATCCTAAGAATGAATTATGATGCGGTGTACAAGTATAGATGTAACATGAATAAGTGATCAAGTATGAAATCTGAGTATATCTGCTATGAGAAAATTGAGTTTTATCTTAATAAATTATGGGATGGTATAACTAAAGTGTCATCAATGAAACAACATAATTCCGTGTCAAGCATCGACACTCAAAATCTCAATATCTCGGGTGCCATCACTCAGATCGGCCCTCAAATCCATATGAAACACACGACTCCGGTTGGTATTCTCTGGATATCCGCCGAGCCAACAATCACCGGTAGGTACTGTTCCCTTGCCGGGCTCAATGTCTTTCTATACGATCTTCTTGCCCCGGGATACCTCACTGGGTCTACCATGCACCCGCAGACGGTGCCTCCTTTCCTCGAATCGGGTATATAAACATAGCTCAGAACCGAGAAAACTCATGGTGGACGCCACATATCATATCACAAGAAACCACATTTTTCTTTTTCGTAAGTTTTCAATATTCACATGTGTTTTCCCAAGTCCAGAAATCTCATGAAAACGGAAATCTCCAAGAAACATCATAATATGTGAATATGTCTATGATGGCGAATGTACATGATATTAATATGATGCAAGCTAGATGAATAACTTGAAGATTACATGTCAATAATGATGCAAATGCAAAAATGCAAGTTATCAAGTAAGTTCTATAGTGTACGTGACATAACAATTACCAATGGCTTGTGTGTACATATAGGATAGTGCACGTGCGGCATGAACCATTGGTAATGGTGCAAGTGTCCTAGTGTGATAATATCAATATGCATGAAGATGCGTATGCAATATGGACATGTGTATAAGCATAAGAATACAAGAATTGTTATTAGTACTAAACATCGGGCGCTTTACGCCATCCGAACGATTCCCCCATAGATGTTAAATTTACTCACTAGAGCGTCTCGGCTAATTGAATCCGACCACCGCCTTTCCTTTCCTAACCGTGTCCGACGTCTGTGCAGTCGATCATAAAATCGCACAAAACTTAGCACATGAGGCTAGAAATTCGATATAACGTGAATTCAAATACTATACGAGCGATCTAACTCTCATGAGTTAGCACGTGTGAACTTGGTGCTTTAAACATGTGCAACAACGTCTTGGACTACCCCTAAGGGTTGTTATCCAAAGGAAACGTCAAAACAAGAATCGAAACGTTCGTATCGTACATTAAGAAAACACCTAATTTAAGGTAAAATGGTCCCAGATTTTCATAGGGGTATAACTAGAGAAAGTCGCGCACACCAAAGACCTAAATAGTGTTGCAGAGAGCTCTCGAACAAGACCTACCACCAAACTCCCCTACCTGGCCGCAAATTGCGGCCAGAACTAATAAATTCGCGGCCTAAAAGTTGGGATGGGGGCTCGGGTTGTGAGGGTGTATTCCTAGTCCTAAAACTAGTTTACAGTAATTGCAACTTTTCTCTACAATCACTGGTTTAAAAGCAGATCTCGTATAAACCCTAGTCTTTAACTAAATACGATATTTAACACTAATTTGAAACATTAAGGTATTTTAGTGCAAACTTGGTAGTTTAACAAGGCTATTAGATACTAAACTACTTAACTACTATAATAAAAGTCATGATGTCACGACCCGAAGTTTGGCCCGTGACCGGCACTTAACCACGTAACGTCTACATGCGTAACGCGACTAAGTGAACCGAAAACCCAGAAATCAAACCAGTGAAAGTATAGAGTGTTATAAGTTTTAAAGGAAAGCATTTACTAACATGATAAGAAATCTAAGTAAACAATTACCAAGATAGTAATATACGACGCCGTAGCGAAGATCAAGATCCACAAGTGGGAACAACACAGATAGAATAAACTGCAAGTACAGCCGGCTCACAACGAGCTTGACACCAGAATACAAATATAATACATCATCGTCCTCACACTGTCTCTAAGTCAAATACATACATGGTAGATGGAGAATACTAGATATAACAATGTACATACTGAAAGATAAACAGATACCGCACAAAACCCACCTATCAGCAAAAGAGCTAGTGCACCAACTATGGGGGATCTGTGTCAAAAGATGCAACCGCAGCCTGCCGCGACTACTCCGAAGGGCAACCTGCAAACACTGTGGCACAACGAGGGTGAGTTGCCAACTCGTGAATAGAGATAACATATAAAGGTAATCGCGAGCATGCACGTACTGCGCTACTCTATCATATGCCAACAGATGATATCAATATGTGATAAGCAGTATGTGCAATAATCATGCAAGTGCTCTATCAGGTAATGTAACTACAGGATGATGTACAATAATAAATGCTGAGCAGGAGCAATATAGTATCTACACGGAATGTCAACGTGGAATATATAATCGGTGTCCATCAATGCACCCAGATCTCCCAAATAGCTCAGGCGCCGGCACCCTCATCGGCCTTCGAATCCTGTACATCTCTGAGAATCCCGAGTGCCCAACATCGGCACCCAAATATCATAAATACTCGTGTCCAGTATCGACACGCAAATCCTCATCCATCGGGCCCCGTCAGTACGGGTCAGCCCACGGGCTCCGTCTGCGGTATCGGCCCTCGGCCCTGGCAGTACGGATCACCCGCATCCATCTATAGACTCTGATCAGTACCCTCCGGATAACTGTCAGGTCCAACCAATCACCGGTAGGTAGTAGTCCCTCTGCCAGGCTCACCGTCTACTGCACAGCGAAACCGTTCTCGTCCCGGGGTACCATACCGGGTCCACCATGTACCCATAATCGGCCTCAACCAGCTCCTTGATTCGGGTTCACATATATCACTCCAGCACCAAGAAAACACATGGTGGACGCACCGAAATATCATATCAAGGGAACCGGGTTTTTAAATGATTACATATTTGCAATAGCCACGGTTCCCAAATCCAGAAATCACATGTAATCTAAACCAAAATGCAAGTCAATGATCCGATATGATATGTGCGTCAAATATAAATATCATGTCAAGTCACATATAGATAAGCTACAATATGATGATCCGATGTGATATAGGCATCAAGTATGAATAGCATGTCAAGTCACATATAGATGAGCTACAATATGATGATCCGATGTGATATAGGCATCAAGTATGAATAGCATGTCAAGTCACATATAGATGAGCTACAATATGATGATCCGATGTGATATAGACATCAAGTATGAATAGCATGTCGAGTCACATATAGATGAGCTACAATATGATGATCCGATGTGATATAGGCATCAAGTATGAATAGCATGCCAAGTCACATATAGATGAGCTACAATATGATGATCCGATGCGATATAGGCATCAAGCATGAATAGCATGTCAAGTCACATATAGATGAGCTACAATATGATGATCCGATGCGATATAGGCATCAAGCATGAATAGCATGTCAAGTCACATATAGATGAGCTACAATATGATGATCCGATGTGATATATGCATCAAGTATGAATAGCATGTCAAGTCATATATAGATGAGCTACAATATGATGATCCGATGTGATATATGCATCAAGTATGAATAGCATGTCAAGTCACATATAGATGAGCTACAATATGATGATCCGATGTGATATAGGCATCAAGTATGAATAGCATGTCAAGTCACATATAGATGAGCTACAATATGATGATCCGATGTGATATATGCATCAAGTATGAATAGCATGTCAAGTCACATATAGATGAGCTACAATATGATGATCCGATGTGATATAGGCATCAAGTATGAATAGCATGTCAAGTCACATATAGATAAGCTACAATATGATGATCCGATGTGATATACTACAGTGTGAGTGTCATGGCAATTACTAACGGTGTGTGTGTAACATGCAGGATAGTGCTCGTGCAACATGGACCATTAGTAATGGTGCGGTGTTCTATCAATTCTAGTTTATATCCAAATAGCAGGGAATGCAGCATGCACTAAATAGTAGTCATGAATAGTCAATGTATACAAGGAAACTATAAGGTCCTATCAGCCCTGACGTAGAACGCCATGCGGGCGATATCCCCGTAGATGTGAAATCTACTCACCGTAGTCTCTTGCTAGGTATAGCCAACAACTTGTTTCCCCTTCTGCGCGGCGTCCGCCGTACTCGCCTGCGAACCTAGAATTACACATTAAATCACACGTAAGCTTGAAGTCACACAAACGCGACATTAAAGCCGAACTAGTAACTCGTGTCGCGAACCAAGCGCGCGTGTGCGCGATACGCTAAAACGTGTGGTTACGCGCCTGAAACCACTCCGACGCGTCGCGATACGCAGAAACCCAAAACCCACAAACACGTATCACGCATGTCGCGAAGACTAAAAATACGGGAAAAAGGTATTGTGCTCCAGATTTTGATATAGGAAAGATATTGTAAAACTATATATACCAAAACATCCCACATAGCAGCAGACACCCACACCCCAAACCCCAACCCAAAGCACCCCCATCTGGCCGCCAATTGCGGCCAGAATGAATATTTTGGCGGCCCCAAATGGGAATTGGGCTACCAGGTTTGGTGTGTGCTCTCTATACCCCCTATACATGCTACAATAACATCTAGTTTTACTCTGAAATGTCTCGGGTAGCAGCAGATCCTACAGGGTCTTATTTCTAGTTAAAATCCATACTTTGCACTAAAATGGAACTTTAGGGTATTTTTGTGCAAACTGAAACAAAACTTGGCCTAAGATAGCTCTAATAACACTTTATAGAGCTAACACAACTAACAAAACCCTAATCTAACATGTGAATCACCAATATCCTTAAATATCACCAAAAATGCACAAACATGAGATTTTTACTAAAGAATACTACAAGTCTAAGGAAAAGGAGTGCAAATATGAGTTAATACCTTCTAAGAACCTTGTAAAACACCAAAAGTTTCAGCTTTCCCCTCTAGTGTGCAGATTTGCCATAAACACCTCAAAAAGCTCACTTTTCCTAAGGTTTTGTGATGAAAATTTATTGATAAGTATAGGGTTTTGTGTATGGATCAAAGGGGAATGAAAAGAGAAGAGAATATGGAGGAAAATGGGGGTTTTTGGCTGCTGGAATTGCTGCTGGATTCAGAATGAGGGAAAGAGAGAGAAGAGAGAAGAAAAGGGGTCAAAAAGTCAAAGTTTCATACCTAACACCATGCTCATTTGTTTATTGGATTTTGAATTATGAAAAAGGGTTTTGAAAAGATTAAAATGGTGGGGAAATAAATTAGCAACCATGCAACACAAGAAGGGTTAACATGCTACCAAAACCATAAGTCTCAAAAATATCTAAGTGTGCAAGTGTGCACTAGCACAAGAAAATTCCCAATATGCTAACACTACTAAAAATAACTAATAATCCTATAAACACATATATAATAACACCTACGATCACTAATTATCACGAAAGACATTCAAACGGAAATCCAAAGTGTTACACATGATTACCCTAAAAGTCATTACAAACCTAAACTTGACTTAACCCTCTTATAAAGCTTAAGATTTGCTTTAAACACCACCCTAAAACTAAATTAAGAATAATTAAGGCAAAGGATTACCAAAACAAGCAGTAAACTTAACTCATACCTTGAAAATGACTAGAAGGTGATCCTAACTTGATGAGTGGCCTTAAGATGAAGACTTGCTTTAAGGAAACTTTTGAAGACGTTTAAAATAGATTTTGGAAAAGATTAATGAAGGATTTGTGGTGATTTGGATAAGGTTTTAGTAAGGTAGAGAAAGGTTTTTGTTTTAAGGAGAAAGAAGGAGAGAAAAGAATGAGAGGAAGAAAAATCTAGAGAGTGAGGGAGAGAATGAATCAATCATGGCTCCCTCTCTCCTCAATAAATGCACTATACCTCATTTTCCATTTTTATTTTTTATTTTTCTTTTCTCAAAAACTCTAGAACCATCCTAGCCATAATGTGTCATGAACTTGTTTTAACCTATACTAACTTATTGTTAACACTAGATTAGTGTGTAAGTGTATTTAAAATATAATTTTTTATAAATAAATAAATAAGAAATAATTAAATAAACAAATAATTAAATAAATAACTAATTAAATACATAATTAATAAATAATTACATAAGCAAATAGATATATTTATGTCCATGTGGAAACAATTATTAACTAGGTTATATCGAAAGACGCATGTTATACTACTAAGTAATCTATAATTATTCTAAATGATTTTTAATACGCTAAACTACTACTTTAACCTAAATTTATCTTGAATCCGTTACAACATCCTCCTTGTATAAATTTCGAGAACGAAATTTTTCTAAGGTGGGTAGGATGTAACGATCCTAAAAGTTCTATACATTTTTATTGACCCAATATTAATAAAAGAGTGTATTTCTGTCCTGGTTTCGAGTTATAAGTTATTTTTGATAACTTATTTATAAGAAACTTATTATAGCTCACTAGTTAAGCCTCTACACTGCTGTCCCATAGCCTGCAAGTTCGAATTCCATCAGTTCCAATTATTTTTAATATTTTTCTTTTTAATTTTTTTGGAAGCCCAAAAGTTGCACGTGTATTACACAGAGAAACGAAGAGTTGCAAATAAATCAAATAATAAAAACGAGACATAAATATCCAGATGAATGCACTGTACGAATCCCGAGACCAACCCCCATTTTTAGACCGCCAGTTTTCCCATTTTGACCACCATCGGCGGTTGGAATGGCCCTAAATCCCCCATTTTTTACCAGTGCATCCCTTCAGCTCTCCACTAGTTTTTTCTATTTGATTTTCCTACAATTAACCAGAGAACCCTAAACTTTTCTGTAAGTCTATGGTAGCGCCCAGGCCGTCTGTCTGAGGCCAAAATACGGAAACGAAAACTTTTCTTAACTAGAAACCGGCGCTATCGTATACTTTAAACCCGGATCGAACCATTAACCTATAACTAGCAACTAGAGAAAGGGTTGGAAAAACTATACCGATCGATCCGTGTCCTTCGGTCTTTGGCCACCATCCCAAACTCCTCGCGGCATCTCCAGTCTCGATCTCCTCGTCGGAAAGGGCACCACATCATCGATTCCTTTTACGGGCTCCCGCTTCATCCGAAGCAACTCGGGCACGAAGTGTGCTAGCCGACGTATCCAAGGTGATGTAGAGAATGTTTGTGATCACTTTGTCTCTTGCATCCATGAGATGGATGGAGGTTGAAGGTGTTGCCATTGATGGAGATTATGAGCTAGAGAAGAAAGAGGAGGAAGAAGAAGTTTTCCTCTTTCTTTTCTTTTGTGATGGAATGATAAAATGAGAGTGAGTTAGAACAATAATATGAGAGCTAACAACCATATCATGGCTGCCCCCCTCTCTCCTCTTATCAATTCAACACACAAATCAAACACTAATGTGACATTTTACACAAAAAAGAGACCACGAGTCACTATATATGTCCATGTCTCATTTAATATATCTCATGATGAATTCTAGCTCATAATTTCCACCATCCAAACATTAATCCAAATGTTTGGTCCAACAAAAAATATCCGGTAACATCTAA
This sequence comes from Agapanthus africanus, assembly GCA_030015575.1. Lineage (NCBI taxonomy): Eukaryota > Viridiplantae > Streptophyta > Magnoliopsida > Asparagales > Amaryllidaceae > Agapanthus > Agapanthus africanus. The sequence continues at coordinate 498,252,930 of CM057347.1, read as the reverse complement.
AGTAAACTCGTGACGGATCACAATGATACCCCTCACCTGTATATACATACCTGCATCCGCATTCCGACCAAATGCGAGTACGATGAGACTAAAGTAATCCAACAAATCTAATACTAGGATCTGGCTTAAACCAAAGCCCACTAGTATGATCCGTCCGATCATGATCCGTGCACTACTGCACGTATATGATCGGACCCTGCCATATGTCATACGGCCTCTACATCGTTTCGCCTGAAACTTGAGAAACTGTCTATGGGGGACTCTAAAGACTCGTCAATACTTTGGCTGTGGATTTAACCACTAGCACGTCAGAGGTACTAGACGTACGTAACGGGCTACCAGGTATTGACCAAAAGGGAGGTCGATGAGCGAACTCATCCTGACACCCTACTGAGCCTATCAGTGACAATATCCGTACAGTCCGGTCCGTTCGTCTATGAGCATCGCATGGCGAGCCTAGGGGGTTGGTAAAAGTCAGACCCTCAAAAGCGGTACAAGTCTTGTCGGAGTGTAGCCCAGAACACCCTGAGATACTACTAGAATACCTACCAGTAGATCTCCTGCCTTGGCCAAGGACTTCGTGTAATGGCTCTCCTAGACACAGCGTGATCTCACCCCCAATACCGGGAGAGACGAAACCCCTGCCGATCCGCTCACTGCCTCCATGTGGCTCGGGACTGTACCCAACTAAAACCTGTTTGCACGACTCCTTTGAGCCGTGGTAGGATAGTAATCAAAGCACAGTGGGAACTCACACGAGACAAATGATGATCTCAGGTCGATGAACCAACCTGTACACATGTCACCAGGGAACTGCTATCTGACGTCTGGTATAATATCAACTAGCATGTTCCCGGCGAGTCCTGTCCGGTGTACTTATAACCCAATGAGCACCTGTATACATCTTAGGTGAACCAACTGACACCAATGGCTTGTGAGACCAGCCACCGCCCCTCGTCGGGGTCTCGACTATAAACACTAGTCTACTCTGGAGTATCGATGCCCTGTCTCGAAAACTCCCATGACTAGGGACCTTTTAAGGATGTGCTTATAGACCCTAGCTCCCATGTATATGATCGCCATCATACTGCTGGCAGTCAAGCAAGAATCCTAAGGGCTCTATCAACGTGTAATAGCGACCTGTAAGGTCACCTAAAGCAGTACACGATGATAAAGACAAACCATGATAGCATACTATTCTCTATCAACGTGTAATAGTAAACTACAATGTCATCTAAAGCATGTACATGATGATAAAAACAAACCAGATAGTATACAAACCTCTCGAGTAAGACTGTCCTACCGGTATAGGTCCTCCCTCAATCATTGCAATCATATGCCTGCTATCCAATAATTGACTCTGAGGGCACTATATCCAACAATCTCCCACTTGCACTCAAGGCTAATTATTGCGATGTCGCATACTCACAGCTCGTATGATACCGAACACCCAACTCCTCTACTAAAAAGTCTCACAAAGCCCGTTTGCGAAACTATTGCGTTCGAGGAATAGCCTCAGTAAGTGGATCCGCACTGATGTTTCTTTCTATGTCTCTCATTATCTCAAGTTCGCGGAGAGAACCATCTCCCGAAATGAGCAATATCTGTATTAGAATATGTCTGGATATCTGATGGGACCTAGCTCATAAATGAACTCCAAATCCAAACTTCTTAGACTGTATCATCAACTGAACTTAATCAGTATCCTGCGCCATGCCTCTCTCAGTATCCGTTTGGATCTCCTGTCCAAACAACTGCCCCTCGTTAGAGGAAAACTATAACTCTGACAGTCACTCTGTCATCCAGGTCACCTTGGAAGCCTGGAATGATAACTGTCTCCCGAAGGAGGATGCCGTTATCATATCCCTAGAACATCCACTTCTGTTCTAAGACTGCTTCCGATCGTTTCTCCCGGATTGGATCAATATCAACATATTACATCTAATGAAAAAACAACATCTGGTGTAGTACTTGACATCTCATGATCAACTCAATTGCCTAAGCAAGTGATCTGCCAATCATGTACATCCCTCTCCCCTTTAGTCTGTAAGACACTTTTAGAGAGGGTGACTCCATCACCTACAGGTATACTACCGTGCCAGGAGTCGTCCATTCTAAACACTTTTAGAACGCTGTCTAAGTACCCTGATTGGGAAACTATCCAAATCTAGATCTAAAACCATAGATCCAGTAACCAGAATGTCTGATATGAAATCCATGTCCTTTGTGGAGAAACCACTGTGTGACAACCAAAGTATAACCGATCGTAGTATAAGAATTTCTCTTCCTACTCTATGTATGTCATCCAAATACCAGGACATCACACCCTACTACCTTCTTAACTGATCCATCCCCTATTCTGATGAAGTCAAACCTATGACTGTCACATCAGAAATAGATGATCTATCTCCGCTATATCTGCTTTACTCTATAAACAGACACAAGCTACTTGTCCACTACTCTTCCGCTGCTCCCACTGACTACAACAACCCTCTAGCAGAGTCATATTCATGTGCACTTCTAAAGACAGTTCAGAACGACGCTATACCCATCCTCCTGCCGGGTTTCATAGCCTGGAACAACAGTAGTGTCAAGTCTGGGTAAACAAGAACCTCCCAGTCACCGTCTTTGAACATACCGAAGTACCTCTCGAGTGCCTGAGGTTGCCCACCATATCTGCGGAGTGGCCAATGGAATGTCAAACCAGATTGAATTTTAGGTTCTTATTAAATTTTCAGTAATCGTTTGCGGTTCTGGAATCACTTCCAGTTCTACCATACTTCCACTGCTGTTTTCTGAAAAAATCCATTTTTACTAAAACCGTGGTGAGTCAAGAACAATACCTCTATTGATCTTCCAGATGGTAGAAAGTCAACCCTCGTCATAGCCCGGGTCAACCCACAAACAACCATTACAGAAACGTGCCTTGAGTTATCCAGAGTCTGGTTTTAAGCATAAGCCGGACAACTCCCCGTACCTTAACATTGTTAAGATATGGACTATTCTATATCCAATATAGAAACAGATGCACTGATTTAATTGGAACCAGATTCAAATCATGCAGCTGTCTCCAGTGCATGTCAACTAAATGTAGAGAGGCCGATCAACATTACTCAACTTAGGAGTGCATCCAAGTATGAGTAACCTGAAGAGAAAACAAGTTTCTCATAATCATTACTATCAACTGAATACCATACACAAGTATCTACATCTTCGATCACCTTGAAGAATCCCGATACTTGCAACATCTGGTTCTCTACTTTACTCTTATATCTATAACTTCTCAAAACTTGGACCTTGTGTTTCTACGAAACACTTGTCTAAGAACTAGAGAAGTCACAAGTAAACAGAATATAGTACGAGTACCAACCCCTCTGTCCTCATGGACACTGGACAACATACAATACTCTGTATAAGTCCCCTGAGTCTAACAACTCATTCCCTGTGTGTCGTAGGTTGAAAACTGTACTTATGGTTAAGAAGAATTACACCGCCGTTTAATGCTCCTTACCTAACCGTCCACTGATATAGGTAAATGTCATGGACATAATTTCAAAAAGTTATATCTCACTCTATAAAAATAGACGTACAAATATTTCAATTTGAAATTGGTGCATAACAACGGATATTCAAAACCAAATATTTGCCGTCCGGCAAACAACCCAGGCGATTTCTTCAAATATCACCAATTGCAATGAATCCCGATATAATGAGGATGATCACCCAATTCCCAATAATTTACTCCCACTCATCATCTGTAAAACCATACAGATATGAAAATCAAACCTGGTAAATACATACCCTGGAGCAGGGACTAATTGGGAAATCAGTTTTCTTTTAACAGTATACAGTGAAACTGAAACATGAAAATGTTTCGAAGGGGTATCCGGGTATGCCTAGTAATGCTTCTTCCATTATCAGATTCATAACTATAACCGTATATTCCTTTGCCATCTATCCAAATCCCTTTATTTGTCTTTAGTCATTACCTTCTGCACACCATCGTTAGGCTAAATGGTTTTCTTCCTTCCCTACCGTTCGGCACTAGCTTATGGTTTGGAAGAAAACTATCCAATAAGCGTAATAGGTGTACTGTCCTAATCCTAGGAGCACTCGCAATGCGAGAGAAGGTAAAGATAAAAGACAACTGAATAAACCTTATTCCTTTTTCTCCTGAACCAGTATTCCCGAACTGGAACAAGTTCCTTTCGAGTTCGTATATAACCATACGATGGAGTATCCAAATAACTGGGGATCTTGGTAGTGATACAGAGTGTTCTGGAGAAATACAAAGGTGAAGTAGGAGTGTCGATGAAATACTTGGTTTGGTCGTGAATAGCAGTCGCAATTTACTTTGCCCTCTTTCTAATCCCTTTATTTGTCTTTACTTAATACCTTCTGTACAACACATTTAGGCTAATCGGTTTTCTTCATTCCCTACCTTTCGGCACCAGCCTAAGGTTTGGAAGAAGACTATCCAATTAGCGTAATGGGTGTACCGTCCTAATCCAAGGAGCACTCGCAACATGAGAGAAGGTAAAAGGAAAAGTCAACTGAATAGTCCTATTCATTTTCTCCAGAACCGGAAACCATCCTCGAATCTGGAACAAGTTCCTTCGAGTTCGTATATAACCATACGATGGTTTTATCCAATGGAAGTGGACGTTTGTAGTAATACGAGGTGTTCTGGAGAAAAAGGGTAAAAGTAGGAGTGGCAATGAGGTATGCAACTCTGACAATCCAAAAGCCAGTGTTTTTAGAAGGTTCGGTTAACTTGGTCACTGAGTCATAGTATAGGGTCGGGTCATGGTCGCAGCCAAAGAGAGAGAGAAAAGAAACACTCAGCGTGCACTCTAACCTAGATCAGAATGTGTATCACTTTATCTAATCAGGAAACCTCCCACTGTAACCTCAAATTCTCCTCCAAACCTGAAAGAAGAATTAGTTGGGATCACACGAGGAGTAAACTAACTCATCAGTGGGAATCGGGATCCAACTATCATCGCATGATAACTTGATGGAATCCACTCAAGTCACCACACTCCAGAAGGTATGCGCATGCCTGGCAAGTTTCAGTTTCTTCAGAAACTCCCGATGTGATTGTTTCCCCCAATCAGAGCAAAGCTCTGTTTGAATTTCAAAATTCAAAATTCGAAGCAACGCCTCAAATTCTTTGCGCTGCGCGCAACGCGCCACGTGTCAAAAACTAATACGCCAGCGCAGCGCCCAAGGCAGCGCGCCCAATCAGAGCAAAGCTCTATTTAAAACAAAATTAAAGGAAGCAACGCTTTAGTTGCGCAAGCGCTGTGTGACACGTGTCAGCGCAGTCGCAAACGCTGCGCTGCGCGACACGTGTCAGCGCACCGCAGTTGCGCAAACGCTGCGCTGCGCGACACGTGTCAGCGCACCGCAGTTGCGCTGCGCCGTGCGCTGCACGACACGTGTCAGCGCAGATGCGCGAGCGCAGATGCGCTGCGCTGTGCGCCGCGCGACACGTGTCAGCGCAGGTGCGCTGCGCTCTGCGCCGCTTGACACGTGTCACGTGCTAAAGCGTTTGCGCCAAACAGAATTAAATTTTAGTAAGATTTTTCTGTTCTTATTAAAACAAGAAGATTGCCTTCTGTAAAACAGAAGCCCTTGGATCAAAGATCCAACGGTGGGGAAAATTCCCCAAATCACTCAGAGAAAGATCTCTTTAACAAATTTAACAAATTTATGGGCACTATATAAAGGCCCCTAGACCACAAATCATCATCATCAACATTGTGAGAAATTGAGAACCTCAAAACAGAAAGAACTCTGAAGAAATTTCAAGAAAAAGGTAAAAACCTTCATAAAATAGAAGAATTTCTTCTAATAGATCATTGATCTAAGAACAAGATCAATGATCTTCATATAATAATAAGTGCTTTGCACTCTTTTATGAACCACTGGTTCTCTGAAAACAAGAAAAATAAGAAAAAACTTGTTTTCTTTGATCTAAATTGGATCAAGAAATCAAACAGTGCTTTGCACTTTTTTATGAACCATTGGTTCTGGAATCTTAAAGATTCTCAAGATTATTGGAATAGTGCCTTGCACTTGCAGAAACTGCACTGTTGCGCTCCTGGGTTGGCGCAAGCTATCAGAGAGCGTCACGTGTCAACATCTGAATCACTTGCGCTATGCGCTTTAAGAAAGAGCCTTGCTCTCTGAAATTGGCACAACTCACCAGAGCGCGTCACGTGTCAGCAGCGTAAGTGCAGCGCACTGGCGCAGCGCACTGGCGCAGCGCACTGCGCTTGCGTGACACGTGTCATCACCACAAGCGCTTGCGCTTATTGATTGGCGCAAAGCGCCTGACAAATGCAATGCATTGTGTGCTAACGGGCCAGGCCCAAATCAAAAAGACCTAGTATGCCAAAATAAATTGCAAAGCAACAAAAGGGCAGAGCTTAAGTCAAATTGATGCTCTGCATCATTTATAAATGGGCAGAGCCTAAGTAAAATTGATGCTCTGCGTCATTTATAAATGGGCAGAGCCCAAACAAAATTGATGCTCTGCATCCTTTATGGGCAGAGCCCAAACAAAAATAAAAAGTAATGCAATGCATTACTTAAACATGGGCAAAGCCCTAGCACAGGTCTAATAGGCCAAAAACAAATAAAAGCGTTGAATATTTTTCAACTGGACTTAGCCCAATCATGGCCGTAAGTCCTCAAATTAAATTGACTGAGCACAACTGCTCTCTTAAATCAATTTACATCCGGTTCGAGGGTACATCTCCGAACTCCTTTGACTCCTATCATTGTAATCCTTCAACGACGTCAGAGAGGTGACGGGTCCTGACAACCACACATCAACACGGACTGTGGGGTCCTTAAACTCATGGACTTAAGCGTCCTTAAACCAAAAGACGGATTGTGGGATCTTTAAACCCGCGGACTTATGCGTCCTTAAACTAAAACACGGACTGTGGAGTCCTTAAACTCACGGACTTAAGCGTCCTTAAACTGAATATGGACCACCATGTCCCTAAACTGGAACATGGACTGCAATGTTCTTAAACTACCTATGGACCACCACGTCCCTAAACTGGAAATGGATCTAGACGATCCCGTTAAGTTGATCTTGGTCTCAAATCAGACTAATGTATCCTTAACAAACGTTTAAGTTGATCTTAGCCTCAAATATGGCTAACGTATCCTTAAACTAAAACACCAAACCCAAATCTAAGTAAATACGGATTTGGATTAATCCATGTCCTACGGATGACGGCATCACTTAGTCTCCGTATACAATCCACGGGCAATCACAAACAAAGCAAACACATACGACACGAAGTGAAATTCTGGAGAAGGAGAAAGTTGTTACCGCGATGCGGTAGCGTAATTAACTGCAGGGGCTTGCGCCTGCAGGGAAAAGCGTCTCCACAATCAAAAACCCCTCAAGCGAGGGGGAATCTGACGAAGTCTGCTACATCGGCCGCATCCGTCTAAACCTCCGATACGCGGCGCCATAAATCAACTTGGCATCTTTGGAGAAGTGGACGGATAAAACCAAATAGCATCTGCCCCGGATCTCAGGCTAGACGTCCTCACGTCTCGGCCGCCATTCGGAAGGGAACAGATTCTGGCACGCCCGGTGGGACCTTTTCCTCTTTCCACTCCACATTTCGTGTGTCGTATTCGCGAACGAATCGCGGTTTGTTAATGGTTGCCTTTAGATTTTAAGTTACTAAGATTTGGTCTTTTGCCTGGCGCAGAAATCAAGCATCGATGGCCTCTACCTGTTCGAAGTGCTCCAACTGCAGCGGCAACTCGCGTCCTGCCTCAACTGGGGGCATAACCTACGGGTGCCAAGCGGCTCTTTGTTCACGATGCCCGTGGAGCAGATTACTTAAGCCACCACAGGGCTGTTTTTCGGAACCATGCTTCCGCCAACAAGCTTCAGCACCCCGGTGCCCGTACCAGAAGCTCCTAAGAAGTCGGTCTTCGATTGACTTACAATTACTGCGGCCTCTCCCAACGGGTCGCCCAACACCAGTGCCTCGGTCTTCTCCAGACTGGGCCAAAACTCCTGCGGGCCCGCAATGAAGCTTGCGATCCCAGAAAAGGTTGTTCCAAAAAGAGTAGCCAAACCTGCTTCTGAAGTCGTCAAGACGGCTTCTCCTGCTAAGAGATCGGTCTTTACAAGATTGACCGTCCCAACTCCCACTCCTGCTGCTCAAAAGACGTCAGTCTTCAAGAGACTGACACCGGCGACAGTCCCACACCTGAACAGGGGGCAAGACGAGGCCATCTCCGTCACTGAACCAATACCGATAACTCATCGCGCTCGACGACGCCACTGGCGCCGAATAAGGAAGACAGGGGGCAGCTCCCCCTTTGGGATAACTCCGCCAGCTCCAACGGTGGAAGTTAACGCTGCTGTTCCAACCGGGAACAATTTTGAGTTGCTAAACAGGGTACGCAGAAACTCGGCAACTGCGGTGCTCAAAAGGTCTCCTCCACCGGTAGAGATTGCCATGGAAGCAGAAAAGCCGGAGCGGTCTCCTCAATCACTGTCCTCCAAGATCTAGAAGACGTGGCGACGAGTCCGAGAATCTGTGATTGATCCTAATTTCTCTCGCCAACAGAAGAAGTCGAAAGGTCGGCAAGAAGAAAATCCCCCGATCAAGCAACGAAAGGTGACGACCACTTGGGTGCCCAAAGCAACGGTCCCCTCAACTTCAACTGCCCATAAGAGAAGGAGGCCAGAGAAAGTCCCTACACCTGTGGCGAATATCAAAGGTGGTAAACCCAAACGCCCTAAGTCTGGGGGCATGGTAGTTCATACCGTCTATATGGCGTTTGGTAAAGAGGACAGCCGCATATCTACAGGTCATAGACCGCTCACGCGATCAGTGACCAAAGCGCAGGAGCAGCAGCAGAAGCTCCAAGAGATGATGAACGCGATGGACGCACTTACTAGGTCCAAAGAAAACCCTGAAACGTCTTCGGATGAATGCCAGGAGCAAGAAATTGACACCGAATTCCTTCGTCGAATATTGGAGAAGAAGGATAAAGAGGCTGCTGAACAAGCAGCCAACATAAAGCGTATGGGCCTCCTGTTCCAAGATATGGTAGGGATGATGATCCAACAAGATCCTCCGGCCGAAGATCCCCCGATCGTCCTTGAAGACGATAGGGGAGAAACGTCGAATCCTCTGCCAGCTCTGTCAACAGCTAAGGAGGATACAATCTCCAAAGCTGACTTGGACGAGTACATAGCCCAGTAAATACGGGTTCATCATGCGATTGAAGCAGCCGGCCAGGTTGTAAAAACAGGACGACCGTATCTGAACTGGTACGACCAGATCAAGTACCCGCCGGGCTACACAATTCCCAAGTTCCATGTCTATAAAGGGACGGGCAATCCCTACCAGCATGTTGCCCAGTTCAGGGCACTCTGCGGCAACACCGGCGGTGATGACAAACTGTTGATTCGCCAGTTCGTCGGCAGCTTGTCAGATACAGCGTTCGAGTGGTAGTCTGAGCTCCCGAACGACTCTATCAAGAATTTCACGGAGATGGAGCTGTTGTTTACCCAGCGTTTTGCAAGCGCCAGTGAACGCACCCCGATGACGGCACTGATTAACGCCAGGGTAAAGCCAGGCGAGACATGGGTCCAATATGCTATACGGTGGCGAAACTTATGGTCAAAGTGCAAGCAGCGCATTGAAGAAGCTCCCGCAGTGGGTATGTTTGTGGGAACCCTTGATCCGCAAGCAACCATCTCGCAATTTATGATGTTCTTCAAGCCGACTACCTTCCAGGCCTTGATTGACAAGCTAGCGCAAATGGATCAGATGGGCCATAGACCCCCTTTTCCAAAGCCGGACTCCCGAAATGACAAGAGGAAGGGAAAAGCGATCGTTGTCGCTAATGCTCAACAACAGCCGATCAACTCGAAGCCGGTTGTTCGTCAAAATAATATGCGTCCACAGGTATCCCTTGAGGAGAGACTAGGACGTCTTTACTCATTTCCCCGAGATAAAACGAGAAGGTTATTCGAGTTGGTGTTGCGCAACCGACTCATAAATCTGCCGGAGCCAAAACGTTCGTCGCAACCAAATGATGTCAATGAGCCCAACTACTGTCCCTATCACCGGGTACTGGGTCATCCGATCGAAGATTGCTATGTCTTCAAAAATTGGCTTGAAGACCAGTACCAACAGGGCAAATTCGCATTATCCGATAGATGGAAGGTGAATCCACCGCAACCTCACACCCCTAAGAGGACAAATATGCCGGGGGCAACATGCTCTCTCGTCGAAGAAGCCCCATGGGAGGTTGTGCTATCAGCTAAGACCAAGAGGATGCTGAACGATTTTCAGACATGCCCAGCGATCAAGTGGAAGAACCCGTTGGAACCGCAAGTTATTGAAGGGATGTTGAAGCCGCGTCCAACTCCAAAGACCGATGGTGGTGGCCCGAGCACTCGCAACCAGCCGTCAAAATCTTCAAAGAAGAAGAAGAAGAAATCTAAGAAGCCTGTGAAGCCTAGAAACAGACGCACGGACTTACAGAAACAAATTGACGAGCTGGAGAAATACAACCAGAAGGCACGGAATCCCATTACACTCCAAGAGTTTCTCAACCACGTCTTTCAAGAGGAAGATGAGGGAGAAGGTTCGTCGGATGAATCTGAGGAATATGTGGCGAGCTGCCATATGATCTCCCATTCGTTGACGGACGACGAGGAGACTCCTTGCACTGAAAAGATAGGGGCAGATCCTGTACTAAAAATTCTGGGGCCATCAGATGAAGTAATCGACACATTCCTTGACGAAGCTCGGTTGAAAAGTAAAGCTGATCGGGAACGCGAGACGGCTATATTTGAAAGGGCCAAGCGCCAGCGACTTGACGAAAGAGCTGAGACACTCCCGCTGGAGCAAAATACATCCACTACCGACAAAAGCAAATTCAAGATGAGGAAAAGGTTTGCTAAAGCCATAACAATGGGCATGAAGCTACTATCCTCCGAAGGAAACATTACCGGTGAAGTGGAAATGCACCCCTCCTATTGCTTATATCATCGGAAGATTTCACACCCCACCGAAGAGTGCAAAGCTTTCGATAGATGGTGGTAAGGATATGTTGCTCATCGACAACATTTTAAGCGGGAGAAGCGTAAAACTCGTCGGGAGCGGAAAAATACGACCGAAGGGCTTAACAGAACTACCGGCAATTGTCGCATGGTTGACGTCAGGGGATCACAAGTGCTTACATTCGGGAGCGATTCCGACGAGGAGCTGGCTCTCAGCCCCCTCTTTAAAGAGTCCACTTCGGGAAAAGAAGAAGGGTAGAAGGTCTGTGAAAATATCCGGCTGCGTAATCGCACGCTACCTGAAAAGAATCTCGGGCCATCAAATAAAAAAGATAAAGGGAAAGAGAAGGTCCCTGAAGATATCGTCTTAGATGACCAAGTTGTGGAGGAGTTAAGTGCCAAAGACCCGCCGAAGAGAAATAAGGTGGATTACAACATCTTAGCGCATCTGAAGAAACTACCCTCGCAGCTCAGCATTCTTGACGCCCTTTTGCTATCAAAGGAGGCGAGAGATTCATTGATCAAGGCACTACAGGATCCGGAGCAATTCCAAGCTTTCCTGGCCGAGGAAAAGATGAAGGATGAATTGGAGGAAGTGCACATGGCCGATGTCACTTTTGGTGATGAAGACCTTCTCCTTGGGACGTGCGAACACAATCGCCCCCTGTATGTCTCAGGATACTGCCACGATATAAAGATAGGCAAAATCCTGATCGACAATGGATCCTCCGTTAATCTCCTCAATGTGCGGGTGTTAAAAGAAATCTGCATGAGCGTCCAGCACCTTGCTCGGGACAAGATCACTATCTCCGGGTTCGACTCCCAGTCATCAAGAACTCTTGGGTCTGTGATACTGACACTACGCTTCGGGCTACTCGTCACGGATATTAAGTTCCACGTCATAGACGCCGAGACATGTTACAATTCTCTACTCGGCTAACCATGGTTACACGAGTACAACATCATCCCTTCTACACAACATCAGTATATGAAGTATTCTAAGGATGGTCTCGAGTATACCGTGGCGGGAGAACTGAACCCGTTCTCTGTGAACGAGGTTTGCAAATATGAGGATGCAAAGTACTTTTTGCCAGATTTCGAGGATACAGAGAGATGTCGCAAACCAGAAAGCAAAGCCGCTGCCACAATTCCTGTTTTCGGGAGTGATACCGAAGAAGAAGAAGAGATAGTTTACTCTGGGCCGTCTCGACACAACAAGCTAGGACCATCCGCTCCTACGTTGATCTTTGGTAGCGACTCGGAAGATAAGGTCCATGCTGTATTCTCTGCTCGACCTTCAATACAAACGTCCGCTGACGAAGAGCAAAGTCTACAAGTCGCCATGGTGCTGCTTAAACATCATAAAGAATTGGATGCACTTAATATCTACAGTGTAGAAGAGCTGCGGACGTTCTATGTCCCTTCTAGGAGAGAAGGAGAAAAGGCAATTCTATGCTACCGCTCTGAAGAAACCAAAGCGTAGAAAGAAATCTGGCATGGCGCGGATCCTACGCTTGACAGGCTTCAGCCCATTCGTCTCCCCAGATATTATACAGAAGGCTTGAAGAGGCTGCTGAAGCGCCAGGGGATATCCTTCAAGCAGACCATTCGAAAAGCCAAGTTCTATGACAAAGTCTGGAACGTTCCCGAGACTCAACGCAAACTGCCTAATGGGAGAATGGAAACAATCGGGCTTGGATACATCCGGTCAAAGAAACGAGAGCTACTACACGGTTGCTACGTCGTGTATGACTTCGATGAAGAAGATGCTCAATGGGAGGATGTGATTTGTATGTCAAAAACTATTTCTAAACCGCAATCAAGAACGGCGTCGCTTTGCAGCTAGCCGGTGAGTACGGGTCGATCCACAGAGATGGGTAATTTCCTTTTTGTGTTATCACGAGTTGATTCCAAATGTTGTTTGGATTGATTAAATCTAAAAACTAGATCTTTCACTAAACTAAATTAATCTAAATTAAAGTCTTGCTAGGGTTAGGTTTAGGGGAAGTTTAGAGATTAAAGGTTTTCTCACCGCTTTCATTGCCCTATTTTTGATCTATTAGATGTTGTGGTAATTATCAATAAAGTGGATTAGAATCTTTTGGGAAGATATTTCTTCCTCTAGATTCTTATCCTTCTTTTATCTATAATTACCCTAACCCCCATGGAAAACACGCGCAACCGGGCCTTTATACTACGGTTCATCGTTACCTCGAGGGGTAGGATGCCGTAGGGAGCGGTTGTGTGTGCATGCATGGAGTTCTAACTCTTAGGTGTGGATTGGCATGAAAGGGGTGAGAGATCTCATCTCTCAAACCTTTCCCTAAGGCTAACCCTAACAAGCGAGGAGATTACTTGCTCATTAGGGGATGAAAAGACATACTAATTAAAAAAAATTAAAACAAAGAAATAAAATTAACTTACTAGGTTGATGGCTCCCTCCAAGCAATATAGAACAGATCTGAATAAACTCCCAGCAATTCTGAATTTTATTGATTGAAAAGAGGCATAGGGTTTTACAATTTTTGATTACAATTTATAAGCAAACAGGAGAATTTAGGGTTACGGGATTCGCACATGTGCAAATACAGATTTGCCCACGAAAAATCCAAACCCCCGCACCGACGCACCGACAGAAGAAAAATCCACCGACGCGGGCATTAGACGGCCGCGGAACCGCGGCAATGATGGGCCTTGGGCCGCGGTTCCGTGGCCCTTTGGTGGGCTTGGTTCACCAAACTTCTGGGCTTGGTTCAGGACTTCTTGGGCTTCCTTTTTTTATACTTCTTTTCTCTGTTGGGCTTCTTAGTCTTCTCCAGATCTTCAGTGAAAACTTGTAAGGATCTTTTGACCGTTTCACTTTCGTCTTTTTGGACCTTGCACTGTTCTTTATCTCGGCTTGAGTAAGATCCATCTGCTTGTTGGTCAAAAGTCCCTCTTCTGTATCAACTTTCGTCTTTTTCACTGTATCTGCTCCAAGAGCCTGTATCCTGTAACATGCAAAAAACGTGCGTCAAGAGTACCTGTTTATTTATAAAACGGATAAGAATAGGGGGATGAAAAATGCAATATTATGGTCTGAACAATACCCCCAAACTTATCTTTTGATCGTCCTCGAGCAAACTTATTATTTTATTCACTAAAATCCTACCCACATTTTCGCAGGGAAACGCGATTGCACTGAGCACGTGCAACAAGCCGTTAACCTCTAGGTGTCCCTAGTAGGAGGAGTGTTGTCTCCTGAGGGTTTTCAGCGGATACTACCCACAAAATCCTATCAATTCGGCCCATTAACTATTGTTCTCCAATTAGGTTTTCTAATTAAGAACTCTATTATCTTTTGACTCGCAAATTATCCACCCACATTCTTCACACTTCCTCATTATTTAACTTAAGATTATATACGTTATGTAGACTTACTTAGCTTTCGGCATCTCTTAAGTTTTCCTTCTAGGGTTCCATCTCCACTTAGGAATTTCTATCAACTCTACTAAAGATACAAGTTCTATTTTTGATCCCTTTTTTCTCATCTAAACTCCAATTACATACCCCTACGTGTGTGTAAATATCACCCCTACACTTGGAAATTCAAATCAAGCAATCGTACTCTCATCCATTGTCCAAAGCACTTATTAATTCGTTAATTTTGAATTTCGCTTACACATCCTTCATGCGACCGTTAATATTTCTTGAGGTACCAACAACCGATTACAAGATGCGTTAGCACTTTAAAGCGTACTTCCTAGTTTTTGCAATACCCAAGGCTTTTAGCAGTGACTCTTAAACCAGTTGGTCTAAGGCACTAGGTGATGAAGCACCCTCGCTAAAGATTTTTCTATTTTTACAGCCTTAAGTAATCACAAAAACCAGTGTCCATTTTTTTATTCACTTTTTTTTTTATTTTCTTCGTACTAAGGACTTTAGACAAGAGCATTTCAAGGTCTCTTCTACTATTCCAAGTTTCAAGGTGCGTGATTGTGCAAATTGTAGGGTATACATTTTCAGAATCTAGATTTAAGCTAGGAACTATTTTTCAAACTTATACTCTAATAAGAACATCAATACTCTTCCCTTGTTTCGACTTAGCCCAAGAAGTGAACCCAAAATTTGCCTATTTCTAAATAAACTACAAGGCATATACTTTCTACCGTTAAACTTTAAGGAATGTTATTTTTAGGGTTTTTAATTTACTAAGTCTAAGATCTAGTTGTTCCTAACCAGTTAACCTATTTGTCAAACTCAAGTCAATTAGCCAAAATTGAATACATTAATTTTTATAATTTTTGAAATTTTTTAATTTTTATGGGCTTTCAAATAAGTATGCAAATGCAAAAATATGTACAAATGAATGCGAAGGAAGAAGACTTACCGAGCATACCCCCAAACTTGAACTTGACAGTGTCCTCACTGTCATGCTACACCAAGAGGGTCAAAATGCCGGCACTCCCCTGTTTATTTATTTATAATATATATATATATATATTTTTGTTAAGAAAAACAAATATATATACAGAAAGGCCCTCCCCCAAACTTCATTTAATCTATGTTAGACATTACTGCCAAACCTTGCATACACCAAACGTTAACACCAACCAGTTGAAAAATTTATCAGTAAAGAGTATTGGTTGGTGGAAGAATGAGTTGTGGCTGTCCAAAAAGAATTGGGGAAAATAGAAGTGGTGGTATGGAAGGTGTGGAAGCGAATATACATGAGGTGGTGATGCATCAAAACGAGCATGTGAATGATCAGCAATCAGTGGAATGTTGGCATCCTCGTATCTTCTTAAAAGAAATGGGGGTGGTTCAACTTCTGAAGGAGGAGGTTGACTAACCACAATACCCCCAAAATGTTCCTGTGGGTCCTCTATTGACTTGGCATCATCCATCAATTTTATATGATATTCAATTATAAGGGAACTGATCTCCTCGATGTCCACCATAGTCCAACCGAAAACTTGCCGCCTATCTTGTAAGACTTTTAAAATAGCGTTCTCTTGCTCGAAGGCTAGAGAGGCTGATATTATAATGGGAAAAGTCTCATTCTCACCTATGTAAGCATATTTAAGTTGAGGCGGTAAGGACATGAGTTCGAGTTTCGGAGGCGAAAGAATCATTGCGGAATCTACCTCGAACTCAAAGGACTCCAACACAGGTTCGAAATCACTGCAAACAACCGATTCGGATGATTCAACTAACTCATCCACAAATTCAAAAGACTCATATTCAAGTTGTGAGTCGTCATCATCCGTAAAAGTGAAACATTCATAATCAATATCGGTTATGTCAACGGTGGTAGGCTCAAGGAGGGACACACTAGTGGCGTCAAAACTGTCTTCATCAAATAAAAATCTTTCAAGCTCACAGTCCTCCTGCGTGATTTCGTGAATAAAGCAAACTTCTCGTGTACTAGTTTTAGGTACGGGGGGCAGACTTCCCATCTTATAAATATTGAACTCACTAAACATCTTCCTAAAGGATAGAGTTATGGAGCCATTGCGACAGTTTATTACAGCATTGGAAGTGGCCAAAAATGGTCGACCGAGGATCACTGGAATTTGGTTTCTTGGTTTAGCAACAGGTTGTGTATCCATAACAATAAAATCAACGGGGAATATGAACTCCCCAACTTTGATCAACACATCCTCTAGCTGACCCCTTGGATGGGTGATTGATCGATCAGCCATTTGGAGAGTACAACGAGTGTGTTTCAACTCTCCAACCCCTAATTGTTCGTACACGGAGTAGGGAATCAGGTTAACACTAGACCCAAGATCTAAAAGTGCTCGATTAATTTTCTTATCCCCAATTGTGATTGAAATCGTAGGACAGCCGGGGTCCTTTCGTTTTTGGGGCAAGCTTTGATGGTGGTTAATAGCATTGCTCACTGCACTAGCCACTAGCACTTTCTTAGGTACTTGAGATGCCTTTCTCTTCGAGGTGCATAAGCCCTTTAAGATTTTTGCGTATGAAGGGACTTGTTGGATTGCATCCAAGAGAGGTAAATTTATGCTAACCTGCTTAAATATCTCCATAATCTTCTCCACTTGTGCAGTTGGTTTATTAGGACTCAACCTGTTTGGGAATGGAGCATTTTGAAAATTCGTTGAGTCAAATGTCTGTGGAGTAGAATGTGGAGTAGGAACAGATCCCAGTGTGGATGTGTTCGTGTTGTGAGAAATGGGTCCGTTCGAGTTAGAAGAAGTAGAGCCGTGTGAAGGGTGGAGAATAGGCTCTAAAGAAAAAGGTGAAGAAGAAAGTGAAGAAAATGAAGAAGGGGAAGATGACGATGGAGAAAAAGAAGAAGAAGAAGAAGAACCACCGGCGGGGATGTCATCATTAGTTCCCACATCATTTTGCAACACTCTTCCGGATCTCAACGTGGTCACCGCATTTACATTGTGATTGGGATATGCGTTTTGTGTGTGACCGGGATTTGGCAATGGTTGAGATGGAAGTTTTCCCTTTTCTCTCTCGCTCAACGCAGCAGTTAATTGTGCAATTTGTGCCTCAATAGATTTGATATTTTGATCGTGTGAAGCATTGTTAGTCATCAAATATTGAACATAATTTTCAAATCTTGCTGCGGATTCTGTAGATTGCTTGAGAAATGCATCTAGACTTTTTTCGAGCGAGATAACCTTATCATCATTTGGTTGAACCAAATTGTTCGTTTGATTTGTATAAGGTTGTTGTTGGAAAGGTTGCTGGTTTTGAGTTTGTGACGGTGCTTGTTGTTGTTGTGGAGGAGGAGGTCTTTGAAAATTGTTATTTCCTTGGATTTGTTGATTTTGGTTCCAAGCGAAATTTGGGTGACTCCTCCACCCTGAATTGTATGTCGAAGAGTACGGATCGTTTCTTTGTCGTTGCTGAAATGCAGCATTGACTTGATCTTGTCCTTGAATAGGTGCATTATAAGGACACTCTTCGGTTAGATGCGATGGATTCGAACAACAAGCACAAATAGTTCGTGTGGGTAAAGCAGGGGCAGGAGAAGACGATGGGATTTTGGTCTCAATGGCTTCTAGCTTTTTCATAAGTGCGGCCATCTCGGCCTTCATAGCAATCGACATATCTACTTGATGTATGCCTGCCCTAGATTGACCACTAGAAGATGATGTGGTCTTGGTACTCTCCCACTGAATTGTTTGCTCACTAAGATCCTCAAGAAACTGCCAAGCTTCGTCGCTAGACTTGGAGAGAAAATGACCTTGACATATGGTTTCTCGCAACTGCTTCGTTGCCGAATTCAATCCCTCGTATAATGTTTGGCAAAGTTGCCAACTTTCGATCCCATGATGAGGGCATTGAACGAGTAGGTCTTTAAATCTCTCGAAGCACTTCCAAAATGGTTCGGAAGGAAGTTGTGAAAATTGTATAATCTCGTTACGGATTCTAGCAGTTTTGTGATGAGGATAGAACTTTTTCAGAAAAGCTCTCACAAACTCGTCCCAATTTCTAATGGAATGTGATGCGGTTCTATATAGTCACTTCTCGGCTAGGTCACATAAGGTAAAAGGAATGACCCTTAGCCTTATAGCGTCATCACTTAATTGGGTCGTTTTCATCATAGCGCACACATTTTGGAATTTATTGATAAAGATATATGTATCTTCAGATTCCAAAACATGAAATTTTGGCAGCATATTGATGAAATGTGGTTTTATTTCAAAGTTGTCCCCATTTTCCGGTGGGGGTGAAAGACATGTAGGTAAAGAAGTGCGGACGGGGTAGAAGAGATCCTGGAGCGCAACTCGTGCAGGCGCTACAACAGGCGGAAGATTCGGGTTATTCGCACCTAACGGAGGTGGAATCATTCCCGTCGGTAAGGTATCGTTGGGGTTGAATCTCGACATACCTTCGAAAGAAGAACTTGAAGGTGGAGGTAAGGAAATGGACGGAATGTTGACGAAGGGTTCGTCGGTCGGTACCAACGAAACACGGACTAATCGGGCGTTAGTATCCCTAGTCCAAAGTGACATACACTAAAGGAGGAGTATAGTCAGAAAAAATAGAAAAACAGAATGTAGGGGGTAAGATAACGTCAATGAAGGGAAGTGAGTGGAAGTGAGTTGCAAGTTTTCTTAGCGGCAAGTTGCAAGTTTTGAAAAGATTTTTCTTTTTCTTTTATTTATGTGAGAGTTTTGCAAAGAGGTTTTTGAAAAGGGACTTGTGACACAAATGTATCAACCACACATGCACAATCAGGCCTAGATCTAGGGTCGCCTAGGTCTGCTAGACAGCTCCTAATTAGGGCTAAAAATAGGACCTCAAACCGCCTCTTCACCGACAAGTACGGCCAGGTAAGTGGGAAGGAACCACGGTAGTGGGCCTAATTAAAAACCACTAGCCTAGACACCGCAAAGTCAGTTAGGATAAACGGTCGATGCCTATACTAGTCCTTTTCCTATTGAGCTCGATGTCCTTAGGTCTGAGTCTAGTATTTTTTAATTAATTGTGGTCAATGCACATGCTTTAGGTGTTTTCTGGGGTCTTGGGAAGGGTGATGAAATCCCTACCTAATCTGAGTTTGGTCAATTAGCCCCTTAAAGTCCGATTAAATTATGCAAAACAATAAAATTCACTTGCAATCAACTTTTTAGCGCGGCGCAAAGAAATCTGCAGAAAATCTGTTATTTAGAAGGGGGAGAAAGAATTTTTTAGCGCAAAGAATCCCCGCAGAAAGTTTTTACAGAGAGATATATGGAGGTCGCAGAAGAGGGAAAAAGAAAACAAACCATGCAAATTTGGTGCGCTGACGTGGCAAGATCACCGCGGTTCCGCGGTCTGGGGGCCTCTTATGCGGCGGAAACGCGGCCAAGTAGTGGGATCAGGCCGTGAAAAAATTTTCTTCTGTTCTGTACTTGCAGTTCCTCTCTGTTCTTATGCACCAACTTCTATTTTGCCCTCTGTAAATTTCCAGATTCGCAATCCTTCGCTGTTCCTGCAAGATTCAAACCATAAAACCCTTCAAACAGATAAAAATCGATAAAATGTTTTTGTATTTTTCTATTTCTGATTTTTATGATTTTTTTTTAAAATTTAAATCAACCCTAAATTACACAAAAGAAAGATTACGCCGTCCCTGGCAACGGCGCCATTTGATTTGTCTCAAAAACTATTTCTAAACCGCAATCAAGAACGGCGTCGCTTTGCAGCTAGCCGGTGAGTACGGGTCGATCCACAGAGATGGGTAATTTCCTTTCTGTGTTATCACGAGTTGATTCCAAATGTTGTTTGGATTGATTAAATCTAAAAACTAGATCTTTTACTAAACTAAATTAATCTAAATTAAAGTCTTGCTAGGGTTAGGTTTAGGAGAAGTTTGGAGATTAAAGGTTTCCTCACCGCTTTCATTGCCCTATTTTTGATCTATTAGATGTTGTGGTAATTATCAATAAAGTGGATTAGAATCTTTTGGGAAGATGTTTCTTCCTCTAGATTCTTATCCTTCCTTTATCGATAATTACCCTAACCCCCATGGAAAACACGCGCAACCGGCCCTTTATACTACGGTTCATCGTTACCTCGAGGGGTAGGATGCCGTAGGGAGCGGTTGTGCGTGCATGCATGGAGTTCTAACTCTTAGGTGTGGATTGGCATGAAAGGGGTGAGAGATCTCATCTCTCAAACCTTTCCCTAAGGCTAACCCTAACAAGCGAGGAGATTACTCGCTCATTAGGGGATGAAAAGACATACTAATTAAAAAAAATTAAAACAAAGAAATAAAATTAACTTACTAGGTTGATGGCTCCCTCCAAGCAATATAGAACAGATCTGAATAAACTCCCAGCAATTCTGAATTTTATTGATTGAAAAGAGGCATAGGGTTTTACAATTTTTGATTACAATTTATAAGCAAACAGGAGAATTTAGGGTTACAGGATTCGCACATGTGCAAATACAGATTTGCCCACGAAAAATCCAAACCCCCGCACCGACAGAAGAAAAATCCACCGACGCGGGCATTAGACGGCCGCTGAACCGCGGCAATGATGGGCCTTGGGCCGCGGTTCCGCGGCCCTTTGGTGGGCTTGGCTCACCAAACTTCTGGGCTTGGTTCAGGACTTCTTGGGCTTCCTTTTTTTATACTTCTTTTCTCTGTTGGGCTTCTTAGTCTTCTCCAGATCTTCAGTGAAAACTTGTAAGGATCTTTTGACCGTTTCACTTTCGTCTTTTTGGACCTTGCACTGTTCTTTGTCTCGGCTTGAGTAAGATCCATCTGCTTGTTGGTCAGAAGTCCCTCTTCTGTATCAACTTTCGTCTTTTTCACTGTATCTGCTCCAAGAGCATGTATCCTGTAACATGCAACAAACGTACGTCAAGAGTACCTGTTTATTTATAAAACGGATAAGAATAGGGGGATGAAAAATGCAATATTATGGTCTGAACATGACGCTAATCCTGAACCAGTGAAAGTTTTGGATGCAAAAAAGCCCAGTCCGTCATTCGAAGAACAAATGGACAAACTTATAAGGGAAGCTGGTCAAAAAGTCCGAGACGACCATAACCGCGAAATGACCATCTACGAGAAAGCCAAAACGCAACGCCTCCTCCAACAAGCTTTGAAGGATGAAGATGCCGCTCCATGTCAACCTGTTATAAAAAAGGCTTGACGCAGAGGCAGAAACAAGTCGAAACGCGAAGAAGGCACTCAAAAGTAACAAAGCGAGGTTAAGAGGCCACGCAAGCAAAAATTGAGCGGTTCCGATCTATCCCTCATAAGAAAAATGGGTCGAGCGTACTCTTTTCCTCGAAACAAGACGAAGAAAATACTCGACCTCGCTCTAAAACATTAGATGCTTACGCTGCCAGAGTCCAAACACCCCGAACAAGCAAGCGAAGTCTCTCATTTGGACTATTGCTTTTATCACCGAGTGATAGGGCACCCTCTCGAGGACTGCTTCACCTTCAAGAATTGGGTCAAAGATCAGTATCAGCTTGGCAAGTTCGCTCTGTCTGACAACTAGAGGATAGCGTCGCCGCAGAAGTACGAACCCAAGGCCACGAAAGAGGAACTAGTTCCACATTGGGATTGGAAACGAATTCGTACTTGTCACGTGATAACGATATCAAAAGAAGAGCCCGAGAACATGGATGACATTCCCCGGTGCTTCGAAAACAGCAATGATGAGGTGATCTCAGAATTTCCACCAGCACCGAAAGAGCTGGAGGATGGAATACATACCACTGCGGATAACCTCAAGAAAATTGAGTTGGGGACGGCGAATGACCTGCGACCGACATTCATTAGTGAACTGCTGTCTGAAGAGAGGGTGGCTTCATTAAAGGACCTGCTTATGCAGCATAAAGATTACTTCGCATGGAACTATTCCGAAATGCCGGGACTAGATCCAGAAATTGCGGTGCACAAATTGGCAATATCCCCGGACGTCAAGCCAGTCAAGCAAGCGCCAAGAAGAATGCGGCTCGAGCTTGAGATGAGTATCAATGCTGAGGTCAAGAAGCTGATCGACTCTGGCTTCATTCAGGAAGTTCAATATCCCGAGTGGATCGCCAACATCGTCCCAGTGATGAAGAAAAATGGGACGGTGCGCATATGTGTGGACTTCCGGGATCTCAATAAAGCCTGCCCGAAGGACGATTTCCCAGTGCCAGTCACCGAACTGATGATTGACAATACGTCCACTCATGAGGTTTTCTCCTTCATGGACGGCTCGTCAGGGTATAATCAGATCAAGATGCATCCCGAAGACCAGAAGCACACCGCTTTTCGGACTCCTTTGAGTATATTCTGCTACAAGGTGATGCCCTTCGGTTTAAAGAATGCCGGTGCTACCTATCAGAGAGCCATGACGCAAATCTTTGATGACCTTATACACGAAATCGTCGAATGTTATATCGACGACCTCGTGGTGAAAAACAAATCATACGAGGAACATCTTGAGAATCTGAAGACTGTATTTCAACGCCTTCGACAATACAACTTGAAGATGAACCCGCTCAAGTGTGAATTTGGAGTTTCCTCGGGCAAATTCCTGGGATTCATCGTCCGACACCGAGGTATTGAGATAGATCCGTCGAAGATCAAGGCGATCATAGAAATGCCTCCGCCAAGAACTCTCAAACAGCTGCGGTCTCTCTAAGGGAAGCTCGCGTATATACGGCGATTTATAGCCAACCTTTCAGGCAAGTGCCGTCCTTACGGCCACCTGATGAAGAAGGGAACCCCGTTCGTTTGGGACCAAAAATGCCAAAGCTCGCTAGACGAGATCAAGCAATACCTGTAGAACCCGCCAGTGTTGGCTGCTCCGGTCAAGGGAAAGCCCCTCATTCTTTATACAACCGCCCTCGAAGGTTCCTTAGGCGCATTATGGGCGCAAGAGAATGACCAGGGGAAGGAAAGAGCACTCTACTACTTAAGTCGAGTTCTACTGGGGGCAGAAACCAACTACCCCCCATTGAAAAACACTGCCTGGCGTTGATCTTCGCGATAACAAAGCTCAGGCACTATGCGTTGGCGCATGAGGTCCGTCTCATTTTGAAGGTGGACCCTCTTAAATATTTAATGTCGAAGGCCATATTGACGGGACGACTCGCTAAATGGGCCCTACTCTTGATGGAGTTCTCGATAACCTATCAGCCTCTCAAGGCAGTAAAAGGCCAGGCCATCGCCGATTTCCTTACTGAGCATCCGATACCCGCTGATTCTCCTCTAAATTGCGATCTTCCAGATGAACATGCGTTTGCTGCGATCGACGGTGGTGATACCCGATGGGAGCCTTATTTCGATGGAGCATCTTCCGTGAAGAAACGCAAACAAAGTACCCCTATAATTAAATCGGGGGTAGGACTCATCTTTGTAACTCCACAAGGAGGGATAATGCGCTTTGCTTTCTCCCTAACAGAGCCAAGGACAAACAATGAAGCCGAATACGAAGCTTTGATAGCAGGCCTCGAGATCGCCATCGACATGGGAATTGAAAACCTCCTCATATACGGAGACTCCCAGCTGGTCGTTAGTCAAGTAAACGACGACTACCAGACGTGCAAACCGGAGTTGGTGAAGTACGGCGAAAAGGTGCAGCAACTGTTGACCCAAATTCCCTTCTACACTTTAGAAAACATACCGTGCGCGGAAAATAGCAAAGCGGATGTATTAGCCAAGCTCGCTAAAGAACTGGCCGATGAGAACCTCGATGACGTAAGAATTGTGGTACAAAGCCGTCGGGTACTTGCCCCAGCGGAAATATCTCCGGAATCATCCGAAGAAAAGGGAGCGACTGAGCAGACGACCCTGCAAATAAAAGATCGGGAAAATACCGAGGATTGGAGAGAAATCTTTATAGACTACTTCAAATACCGTCGAACGCCCGAAGATGCGTCCTCAAGACATCAGCTTATGAAACGAGCTCTGTCTTTCGCCTTCGTCAATGATACTCTGTACAAGAAGTCGTTTGATTCTCTGTGGTTGAGATGTTTGGGACCTGACGAAGCGAAAAAGGTCGTTCAAGAAGTTCACGACGGACTCTGCGGTTCTCACCAAGCAGGCCCGAAGATAAAGCTGAAGATCAAACGGATGGGCTACTACTGGCCCACGATGATTCAGGATTGCCTCGAATATGCGAAGCAATGCCACTCATGCCAAATTCATGGGGACTTCATCCATCAGCATCCAAATCCACTCCATCCAACGGTGGCTAGCTGACCATTTGAAATATGGGGAACTGACATAGTCGGCCCCATCGAACCAACATCGTTTAGAGGACATCGTTTCATCCTGGCGACGACTGACTACTTCTCTAAATGGGCAGAAGCAGTACCATTAAGAGAAGTGAAGACGGAGAACATCCTCCATTTCTTCAAGACGCACGTCATATATCGGTTTGGAACTCCGCGACGGATCATCTCCGATAACGGGCCGGCTTATAGAAGCCACAAGATCTGTCTCTTCGCACAACAACATAATATAGACTGGAGATATTTCTCGGTTTATAATCCGCGAGCTAATGGTCTAGCCGAGGCCTTCAATAAGACCTTGACAAAGATCATGAAGAAGACGGTGTCCCGAAATAGGAAGGACTAGCACGAGAGACTGCAAGAAGCTCTCTCGGTGTATCGAACTACGTTCAAGACAGCCACGAACACAACGCCATATGCGTTGGTATTCGGTACAGAAGCAGTACTCCACCTCGAGATAGAGTTACCCTCACTACGAGTAGCAGTCTACTACGAGCCGACGGACGAAGAAAATGCTCACCTTCGGCTTGAGGAACTTGATGCCCTTGATGAAACCCGGCTCATAGCGCAACAAAATCTGGAGGCCTATAAAGCAAAGATGACGCGCTCATATGAAAGATTGACCCGGCCGAGGACATTCCGCCAAGGCGAACTCGTGCCAGTGGTCAAAAGGCCTATGATCCCCAATCGCGCCAAGCGGGGAAAATTTGAGCCAAACTATGAAGGCCCGTACATAATAGACAAGGTCTACCTGGGCGGAGCCTATCTACTCATGGATATGCACGGTGAAAGGCCTTTCAGGCCAATAAATGGTCGATTCCTAAAGAAATACTACGCTTAGCGAGTTATCGCCTAGGTCAATGATAGATGACGACGACTATGTCCGCTCGCTATCTTCCTAAGCTTGAACTCCATAAGCAGTAGTAGGCCTTCTCCTGGACGGACCGAAACGTCCTTAAACTAACGACGGACCGAAACGTCCCTAAACTAATGGCGGACCGAAACGTCCTTAAACTGTTACCGCAGCATTCTTAGGCTGACGAGATAAAAAAATATATAAAAATATAATAAACGGTATGTCCATAAGCAAAATGGGCACGGATGAAAACCCGAAAGGGCGCGACCTCGTAAAAAAAAATATATATAAGAAAATAAAAAGAATAAAAAAAACGGTATGTCCACAAGCAAAAAGGGCATGGATGAAAACCCGACAGAACTCCGTGAGTAAAAACAGCAGGACTACCGGCGAGTGTTTGTGAAAACCTGAAAGGGCGCAATCTCGTTAAAGGACACTTACAGGGTCCTCTCGACCTTGTAAGGAGAAACCACCCGCGTGAGATCCTTACGACTCACAAGGGAGCAGCACACTTAGGGATCCCCACGATTCCTAAGGAGAAAATACACTTGCGAGATCCTCACGACTCGTAAGGAGAACTCTCTTATGGGGCCCTCACGGCTCATAAGATTTGAAAGTCTTTTATAAAGACCTGAACCTGTGCTTAAGCAAACCCCCCACAACCATCAATATTGCCCTACAAGTGGTTCAATACTAACCCTTGTATACAATCCACGGGCGCGAATAAACATTTCCCTAATCAAGTCCCACCCATGACTGGGGATATGTACGCATGATGAACAACCCTTATAAGTCCTCTCAACTTACAAGGAGAAAACCCTCTTGTAGGATCCTTACAACTTACAGAGGAACATACACTTAGGAATCCTCACGATTCCTAAGGAGAAAATACACCTACGAGATCCTCACGACTCGTAGCGAAAAATACCTTTGTGAGACCCTTACGGCTCATGGAGTTAAAAGCCTTAGTCAACAGGACCTTAACCCTATTCGCTAAGCCATCTTTGTTCGACATCGACAGAGGCAAATGATGATTCGTTCCTGGCAATATCCCATTTGTAGCGGTGCTGATGCCGAAATCGGTGTCTAATTTCAGGTTTACGGTGAAAAGCCGGTAGGCCGCACATGCATATAAAACAGCCGAAATGATTGGGCGACTCGCAATAAAAAGCAGCGAGTAAAAATAAAATAAATAGCCGAAATGATTGGGCACCGCGAAAAATAGCCGAAATGATTGGGTAATCACGACCTTCGCGATATAAAAGCTGAAATGATAGAGCATTGCGGAAATAAAACAATACAAATAAATGAAACTTTTGCCCTACAGTTGAGATCACATCGATCCCTGTATACAATCCAAGGGCACAAACAAAAAGGGGACTACATTTCCCCACCAGGCTGCGTCAAAGGGAAGTCAGATCTCGACGACCACATCTACAGCCTGGAGACCAACAGCGGCGTTCCTCCTCATTCCAGCAGGACATGGACGTGACATCACCAATCGGAGCTACGACAAAGTCCCCAGTTCCAAGACTCTACGGTTTACAGACAACCTAGTGTCAGCAAATGACCTCCGTCACGGAAACAAGTCAAACAACGACCTCCGTCCCGGAAACAAGTCAGCAATGACCTCCGTCTCGGAAACAAGTCAACCAACGACCTCCGTCTCGGAAACAAGTCAGCAAATGACCTCCGTCACGGAAACAAGTCGTCCAATAACCCCCGTCTCGGAAACATGTCAACCAACGAACTCCGTCACGGAAACATGTCAACCAACGACCTCCGTCACGGAAACAAGTCAATCAATGACCTCCGTCACGGAACCAAGTCATCCAATGACCTCCGTCTCGGAAACAAATCAACCAACGACCTCCGTCTCGGAAACAAGTCAAACAACGACCTCCGTCCCGAAAACAAGTCAGCAACGACCTCCGTCTCGGAAACAAGTCAACCAACGACCTCCGTCTCGGAAACAAGTCAGCAAATGACATCCGTCACGGAAACAAGTCATCCAATGACCTCCGTCTCGGAAACAAGTCAACCAACGACCTCCGTCACGGAAACAAGTCAATCAACGACCTCCGTCGCGGAAACAAGTCAACCAACGACCTCCGTCTTGGAAACAAGTCAGCAAATGACCTCCGTCATGGAAACAAGTCATCCAATGACCTCCGTCTCGGAAACAAGTCAACCAACGACCTCCGTCGTGGAAACAAGTCAAACAACGACCTACGTCCCGGAAACAAGTCAGCAACGACCTCCATCTCGGAAACAAGTCAGCCAACGAACTCCGTCTCGGAAACAAGTCAGCTAACGACCTCCGACCCGGAAACAAGTCAGCCAACGATCTCCCCGTCGGAGCAACACTTCGAGTAGGAAACAAGTCAGCCAACGATCTCCCCGTCGGAGCAACACTTCGAGTCGGAAACAAGTCAACTCACCAACCACTTACGGGTCCTCTTGATTTGTAAGGAAGAAAATTCTCTTATAAGATCCTTACGACTTATAAGAGAACACACACTTAGGAATCCTCACGATTCCTAAGGAGAAAATCCACTTACGAGATCCTCTCGATCCGTAAGGAAAAAAAAATCTCTATGAGACCCACACGGCTCATAGAGTTGAAAAGTCTTAGGCAGCAGATCTGAACCTGCGGCCTAAGCCATCATTATCTCTTGGAGAAATCTAGATGCTTACTCTATTATCTGTCAATTGTGTTTATCAAGACAGCCTGCTGATAATAAGAGAAGAGAGAAAACAAAGAAATAGTACAAGACATTGCAAAGAAAAAATGTGTATCTTTATTTATTAATTTAATCAAGTACAGGGTGAAGCGTACAAAAGAATAAAGAATGGATACATCTTATTCAAAAAAGAAAATTTTTACAAGTATAACAGATACAAGGGGAATTACTAGGAAGGAAGCATCTTGCATAGTTCTAGCAATTGTTCGCGCACCTCCTTCCCCACTTTCTCCTGATCGGCCACCACCGCCAGTTCTGCCTCCACTTGAGCCCGCTGCTGCAAGACAGATGCAAGCTGCTCCCTAACGGCCTGATGACCAGCTTCGCGGCCTGGGGTGTCACGCTCGGCGACATCAAGCTTTCGCTTCAAGTTTAGCCCATGAGCGATGCGTTCCAAGAGGCCCTCAAAGATAGCCTTCACTTGGGCAGCATTCGCCTCAACCTCAGCACGCAGACGAGCCGTCTCGCTCGAGGTCTCTTGGTATTCTCTCAGCCTTAAAGCCGCTTCTTGTTCCAAGTGGTGGACGTAAGAAGCTCTTTGCTCGATCCATGCCGCTCTTTCATTGCTTGCGGCTAAGGTCTCGGGAGCAGGGCGCATAAACTCCAGTTGATGCAGACGAGCCTCGATCTCTCTACAGTGGTTAACCCAAGACGCGATGATGCCCTCGTCATGGAAGTTTACGAGTATCACCAGCATCGGGTTAACCGCTGTAGCAAAGTCTGCAGCAGATGTAGGAGTCTCGACGTCGAGTTCCTCGACGTAGTCGCTCAACATGCGCAGACTATTCGCGGCGCCTTTCGAGGACGGACGTCTCAGGAAAGGGCCCGCCGACATTATGATCCGAGGCTCGAAGGGCGCCGAGACCAGAACGACAGCTAAAAAAAAGATATGATCAGATAACAGTTCAAGAAATAAAAAAAGGGGAGTTATCAATGCGATAGTTGCTGTACCAGCTGCGGCAGGTGGAAAGGCCGGAAGGGCCGGTGGCGCGGCCGATCTTTCATCCCTTCCTTTAATTTATAGCACTACAGTCGGGATGAGAAAAAGTTATAAATAATTCCATCACTGAAAAAGAAAGATATCAATTGGAAACCATACTCACCAGCGCCACCAGAAGGAGAAGCGAATTCAGATGGGAAGGAGAAGTGTGGGAGCAATACTTGATGAAGATGATCAAAAAGCACTCCTGAAAAGACACAGCAGTACGACTTTAGTAAATAAATTATGCGGCTGAAAGACGAAACTAATAGGTTGCAAATCCATACCTTCCAGCATCTTCGATGGTATAAGAGAGGGCTGAGAAGTGACCACCGCCAAGGCAGTAGTTGACGGTGCTCTCTCGAGCAGTGGAGCATCGGCGCTGGCTGCACCTGCGTTCAAAAACAAGGGTAAACCTGTCAGAAGCGATTGCAAGATAAAAAAGGAGGGACGGTAATCCGAAATTTACCTGATGAGCCTCCAGCCGAGACGGAGGCGTCTCCTTCTTCCATCGACATAAGACCACCACCCGTGGCCTCATCCCCAGACTCCACGGGGGCCGTCGTCGTGCTCGCGAGGCCAGGAGACGGCGGGGGGCCATAGGCGGGGAGAGCTATGACCGGAGCATTGCTAGACTCCTGAGAAAGAGCGGTTGGCTCGTCTTCAAGAATCATGTCCACCTCACCTGCTACTCCCTCGGGCTCAGCAGTCATGGTTGTCTCGTCTACCGTCACCACGAGGTCATCGGTCTCAGGCGCTCCGCCCGCTGCTACCTCGGGCTCGGCATCAACCACTTGCTCAGGCATAGTGGACGTGACCATTTCGTCAGCCACTATCTTAGGCCCAGCAATCTCGGTTGTGTTGTCCGCCATCGGCTCGGGCTCGACCAATGCCTTTCCCTCTGGCTCCTCAGGTTCGACAGTCTCCGCCTCCCTCTCGGTTGGGCTTGGCCCTGCAGGGTAGAATAAATAAGAACCGACAGATTTATAATTCTTACAACAAAATTCTGAAAGAAATATTACCTGAGGTGGACTTGTCGTTAGCCTCCCTATTGGCGCGAACCGCCTGTCTATGAGCTGTAGACAAGGCGACCGGGGGCTCTTCTGACGGAGTATCGGCACGAGAGACGGTGCTTGGGCCCGCTCCAATGGCCAAGGCAGCCCTGCGTGCCATTACTTCGCGCCTCAACCGCTTCCTTTCCTCCCGGGCTGTCGCGATGGACCTCTTCGACGCTTCCTTCATCAAGGCGTCGTCGTCCTCGTTCAGAGATGCCTCCAGAGCCTTTAAGGCGTCTCTCATCGGCTCTTCAAGACGGACCTCCCGCGGTAGCCCTGAGGAAGCAAGAACATCGGCAGTTGGCAGAATATCCACGTCACCTGGCGGGATCGGCATTGAGGTTTCTGCGATAAAAAGGGAGAGGTTAGATCGACCATAACATAAGGAAAATGGAAACTTGATGAGTCGAAACTTACTAAGGCCTAAGGACGCTCTAAGATGTTCCTCCTCTTGGAAAGTCTTGAGGGAAGCGGCAATGGCTTCTTCAGTGGTGATACCTGTTGGAAGAAAAGAAGGAAAAACGTTAGTCAAAGGAAATAATAAAGATATGATGCAATAAAAAATGCGACTATGTATTACCTGATTCCGCAAGCTTATTCAGCCACGCGTCACGCCTCGCCAACCGCTCTGAAGCTTCGAGAGCGGCCTCTAAGTCCGTGTCATCCGGCGGCATGACTAACCCCCTGTTGGTCCCGTATTCACTTAGGCCCTCACCATAGGGAGCGTGGGGTTCCTGACCGAACGCGACGTCAGCAGCGAAGAGCGACTTCTTCTTCTTCTTCTGCCCACCAACCCTAGGTGCACCCAGGATCGACTTGCGCTTTGCAGGCACCTTGGGGCGGCGGGTCCCGATGTCCGCACCCACACCAGACTCCAGCGAGGCTACAACCACTGTCTCCACTGGACCACAGGGCGCTGGTGGTGCATCCGCAATATCGGGGTGTGGCAATCCACGTGGAGGAATCTGTGCACGCGGTGTTCCGGCTCTAGCATCTTTTAGAAGGGGAACTACCGGGGTCCTTGGCACTAAAGGAGCGTTGCGGTCGCTACCTGGAGGCGCACCCTTACGGTCGACCAGCAATTGCCTTTCCTCCTTTATGACGGCTCCCGTCGAATGAATATACCATTCTGTATATACCTTGAGGAGTCGTGGGGCGCAAGCCGGCTCACTGATAAAAAAGTGGGAACCCGTATTCAGGCGCATGAAGTGATGCAGCGTGCTCTCCATCCTTTCTTCGGTAGCAGCAGGTTCCGATAGGAAAGCCTCCAGTGGTACCCCTTGATTGTAACTCAGTTGTTGGGCGAAACGATGCGGGTTGTATCTCATGAAAATCGCCATACCGTTCTGCCGGAACACCAAAAATCCCGGTCTGATAGAATATAAGTGGAGGGTCTCCCGGGCTGTCAAAACTGAGGCTCTATCTTTGAAAGTGTCTTGCAGTGGCCGCACTGCAGTGGTAGATGCCTTTCCAGTAGTCAACATTTTGTCGATGAAAGACACCTCGTCTCCAACGGTGTGGGGGTGAAGAAGTAAACCCTTGGCATTTCGTGGCGATGGAGTCACAATTGATGCGCCAATCAACTGTATGATGCGAGGGAAGCTGCACCTGTCATAGAATGAGGGCCTTTTGTGCATGCCAAAGACACCCGATGTGTGTAGCTCGAGCCATGATACGAAATATTGCATCGGGAAGATCACGTGCAACACCCCAGGCTCATTAGCATCCGCCGCTCGACTGAGGCCGTGATACAAGTGTGCCAAGCCGGCTATCCCAACGGCCACTTTTACCCCGATGGTCATCCGGTGAGCAGGGTAAAAGACAGAGGGCCGCATATGGCAAGAATGCATTGGGAGCGCAAACCAACTTAGCCATAGCCCAAGAAATCCTAAGAAGAAGCCTCCTCGTCCATCTCGGGGGCCGCAACTTCCGCAAAAGACACAGTCGGCGAGTTAGGAAGGAAAAAACCCTTTTGGTCTATTTTCTTCGCTGGTAGGTTATCCGAACCTAGACTGAAAGGGTCCTCAAGGGTGGAAAACTTGGCAGCTTCTACCGAGAGGATGCTTGGGTGAAGGAACCGAGCGATGAAATTCTCAAAGCTAACTCCGCGACTCCCACGCTCGATGAAAAGGGCCTCATAGATGTTCAACACTTTGATCAAACTTGGGAATTGGTGTTGAACAGCATTCTCCGGGGTGAGGCCCCTTACTGCCGGCTCAGCACCGAAGACATACTCGTCTGTCGGAAGTAACTCCTCATAGTGCTCCCCTATAACCGGTAAACCGGAGACCTCTGTAAACTCCTCCAGAGAAATTGACACTTCCCGATCCATTGCGAGGAAGGTGTGAGTAGGAATGTTCCACTGCTCCAAGAAAGCCTTGAACCACCAGGTGGGAAGCGTGGGATACTGGAAGAGGGAGACATAGACCGCAGTGTACAACCCTAGCCTTATCAACTGCGACTTCTTCGTCGACAGGATATACCGAGCCTACAGCAGATAGCCGATCGGGTGGCGGGGGATCAGACCTATGTTATATGATTGCCCCCAAGGTCACGCCTTGCCTCGACAGATACGGCGTCCCAGAATATCCAAAACCATAGGACGCTGAACCAGAATCGCATCTATGGCAGGATGAAGAAAGCCCTTCGAAGTCCAATCAACCATTTCCACGGCATACTGCACAGGGGGTGGGCTGGCATAATGAATCGCCGTGATGGGTTCTGACGGTACCGCGCATGTGAAGTTCCGTCGACCCATGATAATCTGATTGTACCACGACCCCCAAAGGTGGAGACTCTTATATTCCGGGTCGTGGTTCCTGATCATAGCTAAGACATCGCGGTCCAAGGGCGCTTCAGGAAACCCCTCCTCCGAACGAGCGAACGGGAATGAAGTGTCGAAAGACATAGTCACTGCAAGGGAACAAAATTAGCCGTTAGTGTTGTAATTCCAACGCTTGGCGTTTAAATTTTTTTAAATTAATTAAATTAAAGATTAATTAAAATTAAATTAAAATTAATTACACCACACAGCAGTGCAGTGGGTAGGAGACAAGGGGGGACCCACAAAATCTGGATGACAATATGTCAGTTAATAAGACAACCCCATCATTGGATGAGATTGTCAGTTAATCCCCAAGAGAATATTCCAATTAATAATATAAAAAAATCCCTAGAGACAAGGAGAAAATCTTCTCTTTCATAGCAAAGCTCTGTCACAGAGTAACACTTGTCAAACTCTGGTCTCAGGGGAATAAGATTCTTTAAAAGAGCTTAACTCTGTAATAATTCATCAAAGAAAGAAAATTAATTAATTCCTAAAAAAATTGAAGTTCTGGGATCTTAAAGATCCACATAAAAAAAACTCTTAAGAGTTCATCATCAGAAGATCAAAGATCTATATTCTGTCAATGAGCAAAGCTCTGTTCATGGGTTAAGAAACCCTGAAACAAATTTTTGAGAGCAAAGCTCTGTTTATGAAACCCCAAAGGGGATTTCTTTAGATCAAAAGATCTATGAGAGCAAGGCTCTGTTGGTTAAGATTGATTTAATTTTAAATTAATTTTACCTAAAAGTTTTCTAGCTTTGGAAATAAGAGCAAAGCTCTAGAGTCTGGAAGCAAGAGCAAAACTCTGAAGTTCTTAAGCAAGAGCAAAGCTCTGAAAATCAAAATCTTGGAAATGGTAAAGATTTCTAAGGGCCAGGGGTCCTATTTATAAGGTGCTTGCGCCCCTTCAGCTCGCCTGTTGATTCAACGGCCAGGATCTTGCCACCGCTGCACTCACGTGCGCGCCACATGAGCGCAACGGTGGGGGGGAATTTGTTTCCCCCAATCAGAGCAAAGCTCTGTTTGAATTTCAAAATTCAAAATTCGAAGCAACGCTTCAAATTCTTTGCACTGCGCGCAACGCGCCACGTGTCAAAAACTGATACGCCAGCGCAGCGCCCAAGGCAGCGCGCCTAATCAGAGCAAAACTCTATTTAAAACAAAATTAAAGAAAGCAACGATTCAGTTGCGCAAGCGCTGCGCGACACGTGTCAGCGCAGTTGCGCAAGCGCTGCGCTGCGCGACACGTGTCAGCGCAACGCAGTTGCGCTGCGCGACACGTGTCAGCGCAGATGCGCGAGCGCAGTTGCGCTGCGCTGTGCGCTGCGCGACACGTGTCAGCGCAGTTGCGTAAGCGCAGTTGCGCTGCGCTCTGTGCTGCTTGACACGTGTTACGCGCTAGGGCGTTTGCGCCAAACAGAATTAAATTCTAGTAAGATTTTTCTGTTCTTGTTAAAACAAGAAGATTGCCTTCTGTAAAACAGAAGCCCTTGGATCAAAGATCCAACGGTGGGGAAAATTTCCCAAATCACTCAGAGAAAGATCTCTTTAACAAATTTAACAAATTTATGGGCACTATATAAAGGCCCCTAGACCCCAAATTATCATCATCAACATTGTGAGAAATTGAGAACCTCAAAACAGAGAGAACTCTGAAGAAATTTCAAGAAAAAGGTAAAAACCTTCATAAAATAGAAGAATTTCTTCTAATAGATCATTGATCTAAGAACAAGATCAATGATCTTCATATAATAATAAGTGCTTTGCACTCTTTTATGAACCACTGGTTCTCTGAAAACAAGAAAAATAAGAAAAAACTTGTTTTCTTTGATCTAAATTGGATCAAGAAATCAAACAGTGCTTTGCACTTTTTTATGAACCATTGGTTCTGGAATCTTAAAGATTCTCAAGATTATTGGAATAGTGCCTTGCACTTGCAGAAACTGCACTGTTGCGCTCCTGGGTTGGCGTAAGCCACCAGAGAGCTCCACGTGTCAACATCTGAATCACTTGCGCTATGCGCTTTAAGAAAGAGCCTTGCTCTCTGAAATTGGCGCAACTCACCAGAGCGCGCCACGTGTCAGCAGCGCACTGCGCTTGCGTGACATGTGTCATCACTACAAGCGCTTGCACTCATTGATTGGCGCAAAGCGCCTGACAAATGCAATGCATTGTGTGCTAAAGGGCCAGGCCCAAATCAAAAAGACCTAGTAGGCCAAAATAAATTGCAAAGCAACAAAAGGGCAGAGCTCAAGTCAAATTGATGCTCTGCATCATTTATAAATGGGCAGAGCTCAAGTAAAATTAATGCTCTGCATCATTTATAAATGGGCAGAGCCCAAACAAAATTGATGCTCTGCATCCTTTATGGACATAGCCCAAACAAAAATAAAAAGTAATGCAATGCATTACTTAAATATGGGCAAAGCCCTAGCACAGGTTTAATAGGCCAAAAACAAATAAAAGCGTTGAATATTTTTCAACTGGACTTAGCCCAATCATGGCCCTAAGTCCTCAAATTAAATTGACTGAGCACAGCTGCTCTCTTAAATCAATTTACATCCGGTTCGAGGGTACATCTCCGAACTCCTTTGACTCCTATCGTTCTAATCCTTCAACGACGTCAGAGAGGTGCGGGTCCCGACAACCACACATCAATACGGACTGTGGGGTCCTTAAACTTATGAACTTAAGCGTCCTTAAACCAAAAGACGGATTGTGGGATCCTTAAACCCGCGGACTTATGCGTCCTTAAACTAAAACACGGACTGTGGAGTCCTTAAACTCACGGACTTAAGCGTCCTTAAACTGAATATGGACCACCATGTCTCTAAACTAGAACATGGACCACAATGTCCTTAAACTACCTATGGACCACCACGTCCCTAAACTGGAAATGGATCTAAACGATCCCGTTAAGTTGATCTTGGTCTCAAATCAGACTAACGTATCCTTAACAAACGTTTAAGTTGATCTTAGCCTCAAATATGGCTAACGTACCCTTAAACTAAAACACCAAACCCAAATCTAAGTAAATACGGATTTGGACTAATCCACGTCCTACGGGCGACGGCATCACTTAGTCTCCGTGTATAATCCACGGGCAATCACAAACAAAGCAAACACACACGACACGAAGTGAAATTCTGGAGAAGGAGAAAGTTGTTACCGTGATGCGGTAGCGTAATTAATTGCAGGGGCTTGCGCCTGTAGGGAAAAGCGTCCCCATAATCAAAAACCCCTCAAGCGAGGGGGAATCTGACGAAGTCTGCTACATTGGCCGCATCCGACTAAACCTCCGATACGCGGCGCCATAAATCAACTTGGCATCTTCGGAGAAGTGGACGGATAAAACCAAATAGCAACTGCCCCGGATCTCAGGCTAGACGTCCTCACGTCTCGGCCGCCATTCGGAAGGGAACAATGATTTTTACCCCTAGGACCCAAGTGACCTTGACGAATAATCAACTAATCAAAAGGTCCTAGTCAAGTTCAACCTGTCATTATCTTGATTGCGTTAAACCCACCCGCACGACCCCTGACGAATAATCAACAGTCGTACGACCGCCCTAACCAATCCACACATCCATGCGACAGAAAAGCATAATAGAGCTACCGCACACTACGTCTCGGCGAATAGCAACGTCAAACGTAGCGCGAATACTAAGCAATACTAATCTGAAATGACGGAGGGCTACGGCTGGTTTTTGGTGAAAAACCTTTAACGTAATGAACTTGATATCGTTGAAGGAACCGGATAGCTTTTTATAAAAAATATAGTGGCGAAAACCTTTGCTAAAGAGGTCACTCCCGGTGAAGGGATCTCGGCTCTTTCCCCGTAGAATGAGGTGCATGATATTCTAACTGAATACCATGATACAAAGAAAAAAGGCAATCGGTTATTGTGAAGTTATTACCCTGACGCAAACTTCTGTCCAAGAGGTCACTCCTGGTGAAGGGATCTCGGCCCTTGCCTCGTCGACTGAGGTGCTGGATATTCATAACCGAATACCACTATGCAAAACAAAAGAGAACGTCCTTGCAATAAAAGCTTTTTGAAAAATGTTCCAACAACATTAGAATAGGTTTGTTTAGCTTGCATTGATCCGTATCAACGCAGTCCCATCAATTGATCACACCAATAAAGAACGAAAATACGATGTACGTATATGCCATCCGCATTCGTCACTGGGTCCCGTCATCACCCGTTAGGTTACTTAACTAAAAACAGAGCGGGGACTGGACTAGCGCGGGTATAAAACATATACACCATCTACTAGTATATATATCAATATATAATATTCGCTTAAGGCGTGATAAAATACAACATCACAGAAATGTAATAAGCATCACAGAACAATACAGATAATCTGGGATCCCCGGGTTTCATAGAGCCGCTGCTGAAACCCGACGTTCCCCTGGTCATGTGGATAGCCTGTGCAATGAAATCCTAGACCCCTACGGGTGCGGCAAGTTACCCTCCAAAACCTGAAGCGAGGCAGCTCCCTTCAACAAAGTGAATGGACCACCCAGCACTTCACGGAATCCGGTAACTTGAGCACCCCTCCTTGGGTCAACCTATACCCCCTACGAGTGCGGCGAATAGCCCACCATTTCTAGAGTAAAGCCCCCTCCGTCTCAAATCCATGAGATGCGGGCCCGTTGCCCTCTAGAACCCGGCTATCCGTGCACCCCACCTTGGGGTAATCCTAGTACAGAAAGTAAAAATATACAACGGGTAATCGACCTCAGCCCGGCCGTGCCCCAAAAGAATAATATACAAACAGGCAGTGACGCAGTCCACATGTCGGACGCTCGCCCCGCAATATCAAATGTACAAATACAACCAAACTGTACTACCATTACATCCAGGATATTCACCACGACAAATCCGTAACATCACAGCACAACACAGAACATCAACGCGAACGTCACGTTCGCAAATCCGTCTAAAGGGGCTATAGCGATTAGACAAGATTTACCGATCAAATGACATTCACGGTCGCAGATATAATGCAAATACTGTGAACTAACATATTGAAAATTTTCGATCGACAAATTTTTTCGAAGTGGGCCCCAAGCACAAATCCAGCACTCAAAATAATCTGGGCCCAAACAAAAAATACCAGAAACCCCAATTCCATGTCAGAGAGCACTGTAGAAAAAATGGTGTAGTGCAGCTACAGTGATGCGGCGGAATTGCGGCCAAAACGGGGTTACGGCCGCGGTTCCGCGGCGCTACAGTGCTATCATGCCATCAATTTTCTGCAGTGTTCTTAGAACAACCTGCCTTATTTTCTGCAACACACCAAATAAATTTTTTGACCATAGAAAAAATTTGACAGAAACTGATGACTTGGAAATGCGTTTTTTAGAAAATTCATTCGATCGATATTTTAAATACGTTGGAACATGCTAGTAAAGTTTAATGGCGTGGCTCTGATACCATGTAAGTCTACGGTAGCGCCCCGGCCATCTGTCTGAGGCCAAAATGCGGAAACGAAAATTTTTCTTAACTAGAAACCGGCGCTATCGTATACTTTACACCCGGATCGTACCATTAACCTATAACTAGCAACTATAGAAAGGGTTGGAAAAGCTATACCGATCGATCCGTGTCCTTCGGTCTTTGGCCACCATCCCAAGCTCCTCGAGGCATCTCCGGTCTCGATCTCCTCGTCGGAAAGGGCACCACATCATCGATTCCTTTTACGGGCTTCCGCTTCATCCGAAGCAACTCGGGCACGAAGTGTGCTAGCCGACGTGTCCAAGGTGATGTAGAGAATGTTTGTGATCACTTTGTCTCTTACATCCATGAGATGGATGGAGGTTGAAGGTGTTGCCATTGATGGAGCTTATGAGCTAGAGAAGAAAGAGGAGGAAGAAGAAGTTTTTCTCTTTCTTTTCTTTTGTGATAGAATGATAAAATAAGAGTGAGTTAGAACAATAATATGAGAGCTAACAACCATATCATGGCTGCTCCTCTCTCTCCTCTTATCAATTCAACACACATATCAAACACTAATGTGACATTTTACACAAAAAAGAGACCATGAGTCACTATTTATGTCCATGTCACATTTAATGCATCTCATGATGAATTCTAGCTCATAATTTCCACCATCCAAACATTAATCCAAATGTTTGATCCAACAAAAAAGATCCGGCAACATCTAAAGTAAACTCGTGACGGATCACAAGGATACCCCTCACCTGTATATACATACCTGCATCCGCATTCCGACCGAATGCGAATGCGTTGAGACTAAAGCAATCCAACAAATCTAATACTAGGATCCGGCTTAAACCAAAGCCCACTAGTATGATCCGCCCGATCAAGATCCATGCACTACTGCACGTATATGATCGGACCCTGCCATATGTCATACGGCCTCTACATCGTTTCGCCCGAAACTTGAGAAACTGTCTGTGGGGGACTCTAAAGACTCGTCAATACTTTGGCTGTGGATTTAACCACTAGCACGTCAGAGGTACTAGCCGTACGTAACGGGCTACCAGGTATTGACCAAAAGGGAGGTCGATGAGCAAACTCATCCTGACACCCTACCGAGCCTGTCAGTGAAAATATCCGTACAGTCCGGTCCTTTCGTCTATGAGCATCGCATGGCGGGCCTAGGGGTTGGTAAAAGTCAGAGCCCCAAAAGCGGTACAAGTCGTGTCGGAGTGTAGCCCAGAACACTCTGAGATACTAATGGAATACCTACCAGTAGATCTCCTTCCTTGGCCAAGGACTTCATGTAATGGCTCTCCTAGACACAACGCGATCTCATCCCAAATACCGGGAGAGACGAAACCCCTGCCGATCCGCTCACTGTCTCCATGTGGCTCGGGACTGTACCCAACTAAAACCTGTTTGCACGACTCCTTTGAGCCGTGGTAGGGTAGTAATAAAGCACAGTGTGAACTCATACGAGACAAATGACGATCTCAGGTCGATGAACCAACCTGTACACATGTCACCAGGGAACTGCTATCTGATGTCTGGTATAATACCAACTAGTATGTTCCCGGCAAGTCCTGTCCGGTGTACTCATAACCCAATGAGCACCTGTTTACATCTTAGGTGAACAACTGACACCAATGGCTTATGAGACCAGCCACCGCCCTTCGTCGGGGTCTCGACTGTATACACTAGTCTACTCTGGAGTATCGATGCCCTGTCTCGAAAACTCCCACGACTAGGGACCTTTTAAGGATGTGCTTATAGACCCCAGCTCCCACGTATATGATCGCCATCATACCGTTGCCAGTCAAGCAAGAATCCTAAGGGCTCTATCAACATGTAATAGCGACCTGTAAGGTTACCTAAAGCAGTACACGATAATAAAAACAAACCATGCTAGCATACTATTTTCTATCAACGTGTAATAGTGAACTACAATGTCACCTAAAGCATGTACATAATGATAAAGACAAACCAGATAGTATACAAACCTCTCGAGTAAGACTGTCCTACCGGTATAGGTCCTCCCTCAATCATTGCAATCACGTGCCTGCGATCCAATAATTGACTCTGAGGGCACTATATCCAACATCTTCATCTACTCCTTTACCCCCACTTTAAATACATTTTATTATCTTTTTTTAATTTTCTCTACACCCATATTTACCCATATAAATACCTAGCCTTTCTCCTTAGTTCTTCTTCTAGATTATTCTGAAAATACCATTCAAAATTCTCTCTCTCTCAAACCTCACTTTAGCAAAGGAAGATAAGCGCACAAGTCTAAGGCAACTCCATTGCTCAAGATCGTTCCTCTGCGCGTTAGCTACCTAAAGATCGTTCATGTGCGCGTAATCGGACCTAAGCTCAAGTATCCACGCACCGTAGATCTCGGTCCCTCAACCGAGTCTTCTTCTTTTCTTTTTCTCACTTGTTCAAGTATAAGCGGAAACCGTAAATCTCCATCCCTATCTCCCTTTTTCTTTCTATCCTACATTCCAATTTGTAAGTCTCAACCCTCTTGACATCTCTTTTTTCCTCCTTCTTACATCACTATAAAAAAATACGACTTTTAGTGGCTAACATCATTTTTAATTTAGTTGTTGTAAAGTTTTGACATATCCATTATAGTTTCATATTAGTATTAACAAGAAATTATCACTTGCCATCATACCACCAATTACATGTCATGTCTCACCTACATATCATATGAATTTAAAATAGAAGTTTGTTATTGTTAAAACTACCCTATAATGCACGTAATGCCAAAATACCATGAACTTTAAATACAACATTTTAACTGATAATTAGCATACCTACCTCTAGAACATCCACGGGGTAACAACCTACCCCACTCACAACACTATGGTTTTATTGCACGATATTTTGGTTAAGTTTTAAAGAAACAATTTACATTAAAATACCATTACTTTTATAAAATGTTTTATCGCTATTTTTGCATTCTTGGCAATTGCGCCTCTACAACTCTCTTTAGGGGACCCACTAATGGTGGTGTGTATTATCTCATATTGTTGGGATAGTAGAGTGAGATGCAGAGCTCCTCATAGAGTACTCGGTCTCGAAGGAAATAAAAATATGATTTTTAAGAAATACGACTTTTCTAAACAAAACTAAAACATTTGAAAATTATACAAAACTATGAATCCATATTTTCAATAAAAACAAATTATAAAACTATATTTTTAAAATGAAAGATTGAAATTTTAATAAAATACCATAAAGAAGGAGTAGTTTTCATAAAAATACCATAAATTTTTAAAAACTAAGTTTTATCACTAAAATACTACAACAATTATAATACATGTTCATAAAAAACTCTAAATATTATAAATCATTCTCGAGGTTTATTTTTAAACCATATTAAAATATTTTTCACAAAACCCCCTTGAGAATGCAAACAATATAAATACAATGTAAACAATCTATAATAAATATTTAAGAATTCTAGAATAATATAGGCTTAAGCAGTATCGTTTCTCTTGAGCCCTGGAGAGCCGGAGAAAGTGAGTGCCTCCCTATTCAGGTTAGACAACTTAGCGGAGTTATCAATGACAATTGTCTTGGAAAAAGACACAAATTTTGCCGTCTATGTGCAGCAGTTGTCCGATTACTCCTGAACTTAAGAATTCAAGAGTTAAATCTTTTCATAAGATATTTACTCTAATCTGAATACAAACTCAACCATGATCCAAAGTTTAACATAAACTTGAATCCTTAATCATGAACCATAACACTTGAACTTGAATATCCCAAAACTTGAATACTAGAATGCTATGACTTGACATGAACTTAACATGAATACCAGAACACAATGGCTGCTATTGAAACCGATTTGACTCGAAACATGAATACAACTTGATATGAATAAATGAACACTTGACACGAATACTTGACATTGACATGAACTCAATCTTGCAAGTTGCTGTATTCATGGATTCGAGTAAGACTGGTAATTTTAACTGTAACCCAGAATACACGGGGTGTTGGGGTAGTCCAAGTGTGAATCTAATAAAATCTCAGGAGTTCTCCTAGATCATGAATCCATGTCTACTAACACAAATAAGCTATCATGGGAGCTCGTGTTTCTTTGCTCCTGGATTATAACCTGTTGAGTTTGGAATACTTCAACACTAGCTTGAAGTCCCATTACTAACACTTAATTCAGACCCATGATTTTTTACCCCTGGATTACAACCTGTTGGGTTCGAGAACACTCTTGAGATTGGTTGACATTCACCCTTGAGCTTACGTTGAATTAGTTTACCCATGTAGAGACCTTTTAGGACAGTTACACGCACTTTATGTTCGCTATACCTACACTACACGGCCATGCTATACTATACTCATGTTATTTTGCCATGATATATA
Organism: Agapanthus africanus; assembly: GCA_030015575.1. Taxonomy (NCBI): domain Eukaryota; kingdom Viridiplantae; phylum Streptophyta; class Magnoliopsida; order Asparagales; family Amaryllidaceae; genus Agapanthus; species Agapanthus africanus. The sequence continues at coordinate 498,209,847 of CM057347.1, read as the reverse complement.
TAGAACTGCATGTTAAATAGAATTGCCATGCTCACATTAAATGACATGTTTAAACACCATATCTCATAGTCCATTGCTTCATGATATCCATTTTTTCTTTGTCATTATACTTTTATACTTCACACCCTTCTTCTTAGGGACTTATCGAGCGAAAGTTCGCTGACTGGTATTCCATCCGCTTTTTTTTTTGGAATGGCCATCAGATACTGTGGAGACTGAGGAGGTGGCCACCATAAGGAGGAGCACGATTAGATCGCGAATCAGACCTATACTGATTATCCTTTTCTTTCAGTTTATGTATGCTACTTATTTAGGCATTTCTGTTCTTGTAGTTTTCTTTTCAGTTAAACTCATGTATTGTAATTGTATCATGTTTGAACGTAAATAAAGTTGTTGAAATTTAAATGTCATGTTAACTTCTTGTCATTTTATATTGGTTATTTTACACTTAGCGTATTTACTCCAGGAAGTGACCTTTTCGAAATAAATACGTTGCGGGCTTGTCACGTGCCGTCACCGTCTACTGGGAAGTGGGGCGTGACAATATAAACAACTTAAAAATGAAAATGGGTGTATATCTATAATGTATCGTTCAAAATGAATATACGTGCAATATATAATATACAGATATACCTGCAGGTGTGGGAACGACCTTTGTCCCGTGTGTAGGAACGACCTATGGTGTGGGAGCGATCTCTGCCCCACGTGTGGGAATGACCTCTACCCTGGACGTGGGTGAAACACCACCCCTCTGCTACTCTGCTCCCCGGGCAGAATCACTCTACCCTTAGTTTCCCTGAAGCCTCCTCTGCCGCTGCCCCTAGTGTCCCACGCTGGTCCGGATGTCGCCATCACACCTAGATGGAAGGATAATCATTACGTATGCATGCAATACATGTATTGAAGAGAAATAAATGTATAGATCATAGAAAAAATAAAATCATAATATAATATTAAAGATTACCATTTCCGTTTCATATACGCATTAGACGTTGCAGAAATATCTACTTGGATTTGATTTTCAATATCATTCCTAACCCACGTAACTTCATGCTCATCCGAAAATAACCCTTCTACGGAGACAGACGGTTGGAGCACTCTAAGTCTTCTATCTTATTCTTCCTCATCACTGTCATCCATGCGATTCTTAAATTGTGGGACATCATAAATATCTCTGGGCTTCCATTGGCACACAATACTCCATCCCCGGATGCTTCAAACACTTTGAGTAGTATACTTAAAATGCTTGTTGCGGAAATATAAATGGATCATCCTCACAGTAAAATCGACGTGTGTTTACACTAGTCAATCCATATTTATCTTTCTAAGTCCCGAGATTGTCTCTCCACCCATCAGTTCCGGTTTGTGCATCATACTAAATACACCGAAATATATAAAATGGTTCCACTCGTCCAGATATTGGATACAAAGTATGCAATCTAAGTACCCATAATAAATCACACTATCCGATCCAACGATTGCAATCCCACTATTCTGGGTGGTTCGAGATTCTTCTATATTCTTAACTTCAAATTTGTATCCAAGGAAATCGAACCTTTTGTAGTATGCAACCTCCATACGAGGAAACTGAGCTAGACATCTCGAGTCTTGCTTTAATGATACAAACATGTTCGGATCTTAGATCTAACAAAATAAATTATGCGGCAACTACATAATGATATAAGTTTAGATTAAGACTAGTCGTAAAAACATGAGATTCGAACATTTTACATGATGCGCAAACCAGTCGCAAAAATTGTCCTGATGACATTTTCCCAATCGATCGGTCTTCCAATTAGGATTCCTGCCACGTACTTCATTCTCATAAATTCTGTTCTCAAAATTAAATTTTGACGTCAATATTATATATATATATAAAGAACAATTAATGCAAAACAGACTTACTCTCTAATTTATTTAAGACAAGCGATACTAAGGAGGATTAACCGATGTATCTTGTTGATAAACATGAATTCCATTCTCTTGTAATCTGTTTTACCATATGGTCCATCCTGAATTCTCCGAGACTTGTTAGGCTTTGTCTCAATGCCTTCGTCCAGATAGTGAGAACAAAATGTGGTTATTTCATCTACTAGATAACCTTCCATAATAGAGGCCTCTGATCGATTTCTATTGCATATATACTTTTTTTAGAATCAGGAGGTACCTAAAGAAATTTATATTAAATAAAGAAATACAAGAATATAAGTTAGCAAAAATATATCGATTGCGTGAACCGAATAATTCAAGGTACCTTCCGACGGGATATATCCATAGATATTATACCACTCCGGTAAGTTTAGCTCTGGTTGCAAGATGAACTGTTAGGTGTATTATGATATTGAAAACGGGAAAATCTGCTCAAGTTTGCACAGTATCAAGGGAATCGCATTTTCTAGCTTCTCCAGCGTCACAATTTCGATATTTTTAGCGCACAATTTCCTAAAAAAGCAACAAATGTCATTGATTATTAGACCAACCGATTCAGGAAGGAAAGTCCTGAGGGATAATAGGAGAAGGTGCTCGATAAAAATATGGCGATCATGACTTTTCAGAACATCGATTTTGCTTTTCACAACTTTTATCTTCTTACTAAATGATCCTAAGATATCTGTGGGAAATTTCAAATTATATAACATCTGCAAGAAGCTTTTCTTCTCTGCTTATAACATATGATACGCGGTATTGGGAAGTACAAACCTGCCTAGTTTACCCGTCTCGGTTTATAATGCAAATCATCTTTAATTTCTCAGTCCTGAAATCCATCCGAGCACGGAGGTCTTCTTTCGATTTTCCATCTTTATAAAGAAAAAGTTAAGTACGTGCTCGAATACTTCCTTCTCAATGTACATGACGTCCAGACAATGACACACTAAATTTGTTGGCCAGTACGGTAGCTCGTAGAAAATACTTAATTTGTTCCAGCAGGGTGGAGTGTCCTGTCTTGCCGGATCTATCTCAAAGGTCGCATTATTCTAACCATTCCACAGAGCAATCACGTATTCTCCGGATAATAGGGATAGAGACCCAAGAAGCTCCTGATGACCATAAAAGTGAACAGCGTCAAACCTGTTGGGATGGTCTAGTGGCAGGAAATGCCGATGACCGCAATAATAAATCTTTTAGCTAAAATTCAAACGTCTTGAAGTTGTATCTTGCTTGCAGTAAGGGCATGCTTTTTAACCATGTATGGACCAACTGATAGCATTCCATATACAGGAAAGTCATTAATTGTCCATATTAAAGCCGCACGTATCGTGAAGGTTGTATCTGGGTTTGCATTATAAGTTTCCACACCATCAATGAATAAGAATTTAACTCTTCGATCAGAGGTCGGAGATAAACGTCGATATTGTTTTCTGATGATTTCAGTCCGTCAATAAGAAGAGGCACCATAAAGTAGGATTGATCTATAGCTTACTACGGTAATAGATTATAAATCATCATTAAAATAGGCCGTATGCTGTGATTACCACCCATGTAGCTGAATGAGCAGAAACCATCACTAGCCAGTTTTTAGGACTTTACCTGTGCACGTCTTTACGGTTTTGAAAGAAATTTTTTTAGAAATGGTGCACACGCGGGCTCAGTCTCATTTTAAAATTTAATATCCGCAAGTGCACAGCGCGTTGTAATAAGCCGGCAAGCACGGGTCGATCCACAGGGAATTGATGATTAGGGGTTGTTGCTTAAGGTTCGAGAATAAAAGAATTTAGGTTGTGTCACAAAATTAGAAAATATGAAATATATAACTAAATTAAAAGAAAGTGGCCGTGGTTTTGGTTCGGATCGTTGAATCATGGTAATTTCTTCGACGCTCCCTTGATCATGAGTTGTCCGTCCTTATGTTGATCTCGACATGAAGTATGAATTGTCAAGACGGTTGCGAAGCACAAGTCATCAAAATACCGAAGTTCGACACAAGACACAAAACGAATCCGTCTTGTCTCACTTACCATTTGTATGTCCAAACTTGAGGTATTAACACTAAGCACAAGGGTTAGCAAGCATACATCAATATCAAATACAAAAATTAGTATGTGAGAGCAAGTAGTTTTAAAGTTAAGCTTGCTAAGTGATTTGTGATAGCATAGGGTATATGAAAACAAAAAGTGTATCAAGCTACTTGTTAACAAAATACCATATCTAATGCTTAGCAACCTTGACACTAAATTGATTTTAACTTTAACATTGTAAAATGGAGAATAAGTGTGAATATGGTATATGAAGAGTTTACCTTGTAACCATGGTTTCAAAATACTATATCACATAAATAACATATAACAATCTTGAAGTTAGAATCACAAATCGAGCATATTAAACAATCATAAAAGGAGGAGGAAGGCAAAACCATTCATCTCACATCCTTACCATCACTACAACCAAAAGATTACTCAAACACGATAAATACAAGAAATGAAAACAACAAGAAGTAAATAAACAAAGAAAAGAAAATTATATTAATAAATGAAGGAGTTGAGATATATGGTGTTAGTTACTTATTCAACCTCCATAATGAAGCTCTCAAAAGAAAGCTCCAAGAGGGAAGAAGAAGAAACTAAGCTTAAGCTCACACAACTCTCTCAAAACTAAAACAAACTATTACAAACTATAGAGAAATGAATTGGATATTGGGGCCCTTTCTCTCTAAATCTGTTCTGGTATTTATAGGCACAGTACCAGAATAAACAAATAATATAAATAAGATGATGTGATGCCTATAAATGACCAGAAGAAAATTGGGGAATATTGGAGCCAGGGTGTAACAACCCTAAACTTTTTATAATTTTTTTTCCAAAATACAGAAATGGATACCTTAGCCTGAGCACAAGTTATAAATTTGATTTGCTTTTGAACAGCAAGAAAACACTTGTAGCTTATTGGTAAAGCCTTGCACTGCTGTGATGTAGTCCCTGTGATCGAATCCCCCTAGCCAAATATATTTTTTATTGTATTTTCTTTTAATTTTTTAGAAGTCCAAAGGTTTACACGTGCACTACACGTAAAATGAAGAGTCACAGAATAAACAAACACGTGCACTGGGTTATACCAAGCGATAGGGACACATGGCGGAGATCCAAGCCCTAGAAGACGGATTTGGACCGACAAGATCCCTCCTTGGCCCGGCGTCGCCGGCCCCCCTCCGTAGGTAATGCCCTATCTTGCTAACCCTAGTCCCTTGGACTCCCCCCACTACTCTTCTACTGTTTGATTTCTTTGTAAATTTACAGAGGGATTACAATCACCTTTTAATCCAAAATTTAATGCATTCTTTAACCCTCAAAACCCAAATTTTCCCTATAAATACCACACCATATTTCACCCCTCGTCACTCAGAACTCTATTACGAAAACTCTCAAAAATTTCCAAGTCTCAAGTTGTGCAAGTGGAGGTAGCAAAAAGCGAAGTTCCAACGAAGTTTCGAGGAGATTACGACGACAAAACGACGCCTCGACAGTTCCATAGTCTTGCCCTACCTCCCCTCTATCTTTGTAGCTAGTAAATCCCCTTTTCCCTCATCTTCTACTATTCTAAAACCTTCATGTTTCAAAACCCGTTGGAAGCGGAGTTAATCCGACTTCCGATTCGTTTTTCTTTAAAAACTCCATTTTTCTTAAACTATAAAATACTATACTCTCATATAATGTTTAACAAACATAAATAAATATATCAGAACAAGTTTCATATCAAAATAATTCATATTGCAATTTTTATATCACTTTTACAGTAAAATACCATCATGTTTACAAACGATATTGTTATCCACTTTTAACCGTATTACCTTTAGATAACTCACGAGGTAAGGACCCACCTCATCACAATACACATATTGGACATAGCACGATGAAATTTAGAATTCTAGATTATTGGATAATACGCTTTTACGAATAAATACCATAAACTTAAAAACCGTTTTCTTTAAAAAGAGTGTTATCTAATTCCTTATAATTACGCCTCTACAACCCATTTTGGGGAATCCCGATCGGGATGGTGCGAGTTATCGCACGTTCTCGGGCCTAGTAGAGCGAGATGCAGACCTCCGTAGGGAGCATTCGATCTCGATGGAATTTTTAATGCAATTTTTAAGAAAATGAGATTTCTATAAAATAAATGAATTTATTTTTATTATATATATATATATATATATATATATATATATATATATATATATATGAATATTATCAAAATATCAATTTCAAATATATTATATAAATATTCCATGTTTTCTAAATCAAGGGAATCACAATTACATGAAACTACCATTACAATTCAATATAAATTCCAACATTTCATTAAATACCATATACAATGGAAGCTAGGTTCTACTCACTAGGAAATTTTACTTTTATAAAATATACATCTATGAAAACCCTAAAGATGATAATTAAATACTTGAGGTGTATTTTGAAATTATATCAAAACTATTTTTACATAAAACCCTCTCAAGTTATACTAAATTACAATAAGGACCCTAGTAAATATAGGTTTAAGCGGGGTCACTTCTCTTGAGCCTCGGGGAGCCGGAGAAAGTGGGTTCTTGCCTATCTAAGGTAGACAATCTAATAACGGTGTTATCATACGGTAATTGTCTTGGAAAAAGACACAAATCCTGCCGTCCATGTGCAGCAGTTACTGAAAACATTAAAACAATCAGGACTTCAATTCTGTTTAAATGTCTGACTCAATTCGAGTCATGGTCAAATCTGATTATAATCTGACTTGAATTCAATTCAAGTATAACTCCATTTACAACATGAATCTATGAATGTCAGAATTCAATCTATAACAACATGAACATGATCGAACCGAACCATGGATATATTCCGTTTACATGACTATCCATTTACATCCATTCTGTTTTCTGATATCATGGTTTCGGCAATGTCTTCCATTTACTACAAGACAATACAATACAATTAATACAATCAATACAATATGACACTATGGTGTTTATAAAGGGGTAGACCGGTACGGAACATGTTAAAGGTGGCACGAGGTGATCACTAAAAGACGTTATTACATCCATGCCGTTGTTCTGTGGTATTTTTGACGGAGCCTTGTACTACGGGTTACCAAAGTCCACGGTGTAAGTTGGACTCCTCTCGTATACACTGGTATATTCTGTACCAAGCTACCAACAACCGCGTTAACATTATAATCAAACATTTACTAGTTATATTCTCTTTCTGTCTATTCTATCTCTACTCATCTTTAGGACTTACAGAGCGATTGTTCGCCGACGACATTCCTTTTCTTTTTTCTTTGGAATGTTGTCAGGTGGATCGAACTTACTGGAGATTGAGCCCAGTACTGAAGATTTGGAGCAGTTAGCTTTTGACCCAGAGCTGTAGGCACTTGTATATACTTTTTCATTTCAGTTATGCCATTGTTTAGGCATTGCTTTCCATTCATGTATTTACATTTCCAGTTGTACCTATAAAAGAATGTTTAATAAATAAAGTTGTTCATTATATTCATGTCTCTTGTGTACTTTTACTTTATATTGCTTAGATATGCTTGGCGTGTTTACTTCTGAGTAAATATGTAGCGGACCTTGCCGCGTCCCCTCCCCATACACTGGGAAGCGGGACGTGACACAGGGAGGCCGGTGGCGCCGGTTTTTGGGGAAGCCTCGCCTGTCAAAATTTAACAATTTGGGCTCGTTTTGGTATGGTGATGTTGAGTGCTCTCCATAATATCTCTGGTGATGTTTGATTTCTCTATTTAATTCTGGTTTGCACTCGGTAGAATTGGAGGAAAACAATAGCTTTAAATCACATCATAACTTTTTCTTCACTCATCACACCAACCCACTTGTCTCACCACTTGCACAAGCCATGATGTGAGTGTGCCTACTTGTGCAAGGCAGCCATACCAAGGTTCATGCATCAAAGAGCTAGTGTTCACACTTGACTTGTGTTGGACTATTTTGCATAAAAAGCGTGTACACATTATTTGTTGCAAAAGAACTCTTTGAATATCGATCGGTTTTCTGTTCCGGTTGCAGTGTCAGCTCACAAATATTATATCCATGAATTTGAGTATGTTTTCCAGTATTTTGTCACGAATACCTGTAATCTGTATTTACTGAGCAGACACTGGTTAATAGTACCGATATATAACAAAATTGATAATGAATGAGTGGTATTAAAATGCAGTTTTCCATGATGAACAAATACCCCCAAATTTATCTTTTGCTCGTCCCGTGCAAAACAAAATCCTAAGCTCACTTTCGCAGGGAACGCGATTGCACTGAGCCCGTGCAATAAGCCGTTAAACCTCTAGGTGTCCCTAGTAGGAGGAGTGTTGTCTCCTGAGAGTTTTCAGCGAATTGCGCCCACAAAATCCCGTCAAGTTTGTATCGTGGGAGAACAGTCGATAATATTAAGTTAAGTACCAAAATTAGAAGTTCTATTATCCTAGTCAGAAACGTCCAACCCTTATTTTTCACTCCTCACATTTTATTTAACATAAGCTTGTACATGTCTTTACGTGGTTGTGCGAATAGTGTCGTCAAGTTTTAAGAATATCGATTAGTCATCATGTCATAAATACGGTCCAGGATAGATTTCTAAAGGATTAAACGAGTTTGAAAAAGATTTAAGATTTTCTCAAGTTTTGTTCTTCGGTTAAGTTTCAAGTCAAAATTTCTATCAGTTTTAATAGAGAACTAAGTCTTATTCTTTACTCCTACCTTTAACCTATTTTTGTTCATGCACATCTTTTGTGATCGTGTATAAAGTTTTACAATATAAACCTTCATATCTCCGCTAAAAAATTGTTTATAATAGAAAATTCGTCTCTACCAAGATTATTTTCCCACAAAGAACCGTGCAGACTTTTAACTCGGAGAGAACATTTGCTTAGCTTGTTTTATTTGACGATTGGAGACTTAGCGAGCTTTTGGTCATTGACTCCCAAACCAGATGGTTTTAGGGTATCAGGTGTAGAAACACCCCTTGGAATTAATTGCCCAAGTCACTAAGGCCACAAAACAAAAGACTCATTTTTATGCGTTTTAAATATTCAGAAAGCAGTGCGAACGAAGATATTGCCAGTTTTTCTTTTTAATCCCGAAGACGTGTTCATGTGGATAAGGCGTGTAATCACTCCAACAAAGTTCCAGATGTGTTATTTTTCAGACTTATAGCTTCTATTAAAACCTCAATAATATCCTTAATATCTACTTCACTTTATGAACTACTCTTGATATTACTTAATTCAGAACAATCCTGTTTGATTCTAAAGATATTTATTAATTTTCAAAAGTTTAAAGAATGTCAGATCTTTCATTTAATTCTCAAAAACATATGACATGAGTAAGGTGATATAAAATACGTATATTAGTTACGGTTAAACTCAAAAGAGGGTTAGCTTTTGGGCTTTCAATCTCTTGAAAAGGATTTAGTTGTTTCTATCTTATCAACCGAACCGTCAGACTTCGAATATAAGTTTCCTTGCTAGCAACATGACGACAAAGTTTTTATGTTTTTGGAAAAAAATTCAATTTTTTTTATGGTTTTTCAGTTTAATACAACCAACAGAATGTAATACAAATGCAAACTTGAAATGCAACTACATGCAAAAATAAAAATGAAAAATACATGATATGAAATGCGAAAATGCAGGAAATATGCAAATGCAAAACTATATGCTGATACAAGATAAAACCCCATCTCACTCACCCCTAAACTTGAAATGGACAATGTCCTCATCGTTGCTTGGCCTTTCCCTTTCCTTTGCTCCTGCTGCTTCCACTTGCCTTATCTTGGTTCGCTAAGATCTGGCCCAACTGCTGCTTAATTTCTTTGTTCTGCCGGATTAGCGTCTTGATACCGTGGACTTCATCCTGTGTTGCTCATAAGGATTAATCGGTATATCCTCGCCCAAGTAGATCTCGGATGATGTCTGCGGAGCCGCATGCTCGCTAGGGTCAGAGGGTGACCAGATCTGCTGCTCACTCCTGGTATCAGTATAACCCAGTGAGATCCTCTCAATCTCGACCAGGACAGTGTCGTACATCGTGATGCAGGCATCGAAATCGTCCTCCTCCATATAGTAATGGCATATCTAAGTGATGAGGACTGGAAGTAAAAATTTGTGCCCTGCGACACCCTCCATGATTGCCATGAACAACATGCTCACAATGCAGAACTGATAGTTCTTCTTCATTAAGCAGTGGCTAACATGACCCACAATCGCTGGAAAAGAGGAAACTCGAATGAGCCCCTTGACATTTCTGTATACCTAGCGGCAAGTAGTATAGACGTTTCGGTATATCTGCTGGGCATTTAGCCCAGCATCTCGTAGTTCGCATCTTGATCCCACAACCGTCCTATACTCGGCAAGTTCTAACGGATATTGGATTCCAGGTCGGGTGGGGATGTTTGTGACCTTTGAAATTGTGTCAGCGGAGAACACCCTCCTTCTTCCCCGAAAATGAAAACGGACACGATCCCGGAATTGCTTACCCGCTTGTAATGCATCGTAGAATTCATCAACTAATTGTTCGATAGCACACAGCCCCTCATCCCCATATAACAAAAATTCCCAACCCATTTGACGGATCACATCATAGAAATAACTCCCAAATACCTCATGGGTGAAAATATCGACAAATTTTTTTCCAAATCAAAGGGAGCCATTTACAGTGGGTATTCGAACTTTTAGGGAAATTAAACAACAGAGGAGATGTGAGGAGGAAAAATCTTACAGCGAGAAAGAAGCAAATCTCTAATTGGTGATGGAAGGGACGGCAGTGCCGGGATTTTATGGAGTTTCGCCGGTCGAAATGAAGGAGGCGGAACTAGGGTTTCAGTGGCGATTTTGGGGAGAGGAGAGAAAACATAAATTTGTGTTTGAGTGTTGAATAATAGGGATCGTGCCTGGTGGTGGGTTTTTATAAGAAAATGTTTTGCAAAAAAAAAAACCTTTTCAAAAAGAACCCCCACTTTTCATACATTCTAACCTGAATTTTACAATCTGCTTACCCCAAAACGCAGTGCTCACCCCCAAACGGGTGAGATTTTATTCATAAAAAGAAAAACTAAGAACTAATTATAGTATATACAAGTTAAGAGATTGCGTTAGTCCAGAAATTAATGCCATCCATTCAAAATTTTGTCGATATACGGCCAGGGCTGGTAAAAGAGAAAGTATATAACGAAGAAAAAGATAATGTACATGTTAGTAGTATGGTTAGAAGTTAGTGAAGGACATGGGTGTATGAAAGTAGGGATCAGAAGACGTTGAATGTGAAGATGAAGTTTCGAGGGAGTCAAAGAATTGTTGCCCGAATAATTTGTATATTCAAGAAGCATGTGTTGAGTTTCGAAGTCTGGTTAGTTTAAAAATTGGAGCTCATCCTCAAAAAGTTCAGCAAAACACAGGTCCGTAGGATGTTACCAAAATGATCCCGACTCAAACTTTCAAAGAATATCAAGGTCATCCGCAAAAATCTCCTCAAAAATCGGAATGAAAGAATGTTTCTCAAGGTTGTCTTCCTCCCTATGATCCTGAACAATCATACTCTCGTTGTTACAGCTCACATCTCCCAAAATACGTTCTCCCTCATCACATTCACATTTGGGTAGGTCCATGTCATCTAAAACGTAGGTTCCCACACTAACATTTCGTCCAAAACTATCTCAATAGGTTATACCAAAATTGTGGGTTCCTGATTGTGAATTACATCGATACCATACCCGTCATATTCACAATCTCCCTCCTCTAAAGTTTTAACGCAAAAATCAGTCGGTGCAAGAATCTCATCTTCAAGTAGTATATCAGTTAAATCAACCTCTGGATCACTAGTGACAAGAGGCTTAATTGGTACCTGAAGGCTGGTGTTGGACTGACTTAGAGGGTTTTCTTGTTTGTCTTGATAACACTCAGTCAACTCAATTATATCATCATCTATGAAATCATCAAAATTTGTTTGATCGTTTATCTCACTCAGGTGACTTCCTAGATGACAGATATTGACATTATTAGGTTCCAATTGACAGTGTTCGCTCCCTAGAATCCTCACAGCTAAATGTTTCACTTGTTTTTCGATTCTAGCCAATGATTGAGCTTGAGCGTGAAACAATTGATCAGATTGTTGTATGAATATGGCTAGCATCGCAGCTGTTTGATTCTCGAATGCCGTCATCACTTCAATACCCTTCTCTAAAGCGGTCAACCTAGCATCCATCTCACTATCATACCCTAATGAGGTATCAGTTGTTTCAGGAAAGGAGGGTTGTGATGGTGGTGATGCTAAAACCGTCATCCTGTCGACCTCTCTCTTTAAGTGTTCAATCATTTGATCTATGTTTGAAGTGGGACTGGGTTTAAGAGTGTTATGTGGGCGACCGATATCAAAATTCTGGGATAATTGGCTACCCCCTAAGAAAGGACAGTTTGCATGAATGTAGGAAGAATCATGGAAATTTGAACAAACGAATTGGGAATGCGTATAAACAAAAGAATAAGGATCGTGAAAAATTGTGTCGAACTGTGTATCACCCATATCAACACGAACTCACAAAAACAAAAAAACAAAGAATATCACATCCCTAGCAGTTTATGTTATGCTAAGTCAACTAGGCCTGTTCAAGAACCCGATTGTTGAAATAAAACTGTGTCGAGAAACAGGTTCAACATATACGGATCACAAATCCAGGTAAGTGCAGAGATAAGGGGAGGTTGTCCAACGTTTTCGCGAAATTTCTTAATTAGAATAACCCTTTCTCTTTTGGAGGTTTCGCCGTGAACACTTTCCTAGACACTTCGTGAACAATATACCGTTAAGCGGTGTTTTAAACACGGTTAACTTCTCCTAATGAGTGCTAAGTTCTTAAAGTCAGAGTTCTAATATTTTAAAATTACTGTGGGTATGCAAGAATGCAGTTTTGTGAGTTGTGGGCTACGGAAAAAGGTGATGAAATCCTTTATCGTATCTTGTTGGTTCTCATGCCCTTAATCTCCGTATTAAGATGCAAATGTGCAAATCAAGAAAAGAGTTTAAGTAATTCAATCAATCAAGCAAATCTTTTTCATTTTAGGTTTAAGCGCTGCAACAAATACTGGTTAGTTCTCTGTTCAATTGGCAGCAAATTGTGCGAAGAATACCTCAGAAGATATAATAGTAGAATGCGTCGGATTTGAGCGAAAGTGTTAGAAAAATGCGTAATAATGTGATTTGGGTTAAGAAACCCCCGTTGAAGTAATCACGAGTATTTGAATGTTCACTTGCGTGGGTCAAACTAACCGGATCTTTGGCACTGTAGTTCACTAACGTCTTTTAATTGAATTTGATGATCGCTCCTCGTAGTTCCGTCGAAATATGAAAATGTCGGAAAATACGATATATCTGCTCAAACTCCTATACACACATAATTATAAAAATCAAACAATACCAACAGAGTACTAACAAGGTACTGGAGACACCACAAAAAGAAAATTTTCAAAACACCAATAATGGGCCGGCGGCACCGGACATTTTGTTGATCTCGCCGGCCCAAGTAAAACTTTGGGTGTTCGGATTTTGTGTGGGTTCTCTAGGCTTTATTAAAATTCTGATGGTATACTTTGATTTTTTAGTTTAATCTCAGAGTGATAGCAGGTCATAAAGACTGAGAACTAAGTTAGAAATTTTTTGTTCAATTAGTTTTGAATTTTTTTTGAGTTAATGGTTAGTTTGTTAGTTTGAACCAGAAATAACAATACCTAATGACTAACAACTCCCCGGCAACGGCGCCAAGAACTTGTTGGGACCTTACCCGCGCGCGCCTTTACTGTTTTGAAAGAAAAGTTTTTAGAAATGGTGCGCACGCGGAGTCGGTCTCGTTTTAAAATTTAATAACCGCAAGTGCACGGTGTGTTGTAGCAAGCCGGCAAGCACGGGTCGATCCCCAGGGAATTGGTGATTAGGGGTTGTTGCTTAAGGTTGGAGAATAAAAGAATTTGGGTTGTGTCAAAAAATTAGAAAATACGAAATATAGAACTAAGTTAAAAGAAAGTGGCCGTGGCTTTGGTTCGGATGGTTGAATCGCGGCGGTTTCATCGGCGCTCCCTTGATCACGAGCTATCCATCTTTGTATTGATCCCGATGTGAAGCATGACTTGTCAAGACGGTTGCGAAGTAAAAGTCATCAAAATACCGATGTTCGACACAAGACACGAAACGAATCCATCTTGTCTCACTTACCAATTGTATGTCCAAACTTGAGGTATCAACACTAAGCACAAGGGTTAGCAAGCATACATCAACATCAAATACAAAAATTAGTATGTGAGAGCAAGTAGTTTTAGAGTTAAGCTTGCTAAGTGATTTGTGATAGCATAGGGTATATGAAAACTGTTAGTTATATGTATGCCCTAACTGTACATCGGATGTATATTGTAGTGGATGCTGGGACATATATAGGGAGGACTTTCTTGCTCGACATGATAGTATGCTATCTGGTTGTACTTTACCTTAACGTGTACACTGATTGTCTCTCTATTACATGTTGGTAAAGCCCTTAGGATGTGTACTTGACTACCTGGACTATGATGCGGATCATACTAGTGGGGACATGGTAGTCCATAAGTACATCCTTCAAAGTCCCTAGTCGTGGGTGTATCGAGACGGGGCATCGATATACCAGAGTAGACTAGCGTGTACCTTCTCGACCCATACAGATTGGCGATGGATGATCCCATATCCATTGGTGTTTGACATCGGAGATGATATACGGGTGCTCAGTAGAGACTGGGTACACTGGACGAGAACTCCCAGATGGTATTATACCTTACGTCAGATGGCAGTTCTCTGGTGACACTGGTACAGAGTAGTCTGTTGACCCGAGATCGTCATAGAGTCTTGTGTGGTTCCCACTGTGCTTTGATTTCCATCTTACCACGTCCAAGAGGGCGTGCAAAATGGTGGTTTTTGGGTACAGTCCCGAGTCACATGGAGGCAATGAACGATAGGAGGGGATTCGTCTCTCCCGGTATAGGGGGTTGATGTTGCGCTGTGTTCGATTGGCTATAACAGGAAATCCCTGGCCAGGGTTGCTGAGATTTACTGGTAAGTGTTACCAGTAGTTTCTCGAATTGTTATAGACCTCATATCGACACGACTTATCGAGCTATTGGGGTCTGACGTTTACCACCCCTAGGCAAGATATACGACATATCAGACGATCAGACCGGATTGTACGGTAGTGTTACTGGTTGGATTCACAGGAGGGTGAGCGGACTTGCTCGTCGATCTTCTCATCGCTCAATACCCGGGTGACCGTTATGTTTAGCAGACCGCTTGCGGCTTGTGGGTGTTTGATATGATCATCATCTGCTGCCGGCGTATTGACGAGTCTTTAGAGTCCTACACAGAGGTTTCCTGGCTCAAGCGAAACGAAATAGGAGCACATATGAGATATGTGCGGGACCGAGAATAATGCATGTATGTGATACCGTATTTCATTCTCGCGATCAATGTGTCGAATGGTTGTATGCGATATAACCTAGTTATCGATTCAAGCGTTGATTCGATAAGCCGATACATTGTATACTAGTCGGTTGTGTGCGACATGACCGGATCATTGAATCAAGTGTTGATTTAATGATTTAATGCATAATTATATATTTGATATATTACTTTGCATTAACTAGTATTGGTTCACTTTAAATGGATTTTCTCACTTGTTTGTGCACATTGTATATATGATATATTTTTTGTGCACAAGATTGTATCATGTTTGATGATACATGCTAGTTTGGGTTTGTGTAAAGAATTAAACCATGGTTACTTAAGTGGTTAGGGTTTCATTTCCTTTTCTCATTTATTTATCTATTTATTTCATTTAGAAAAGATAAAGAGAAAAGAATGGTTGCTAGTTTTGTTTTATTTGAAGCTTCTTGAAACTTTGAACAAGTCCACCATTCTTGTCTCTTCTCTAACCCTAACCACTCATCTAACCTTAGTTAAATCTCTACACTAAACCATGGTTGAGATTATGATAAGTATCATATTGTTTTTATTTTTAAAAAAAACAACTTATCATATCTTCTTCTTCTTCTTCATCTTCTTCTTCCATGAAGAAAGCTTGCTACATCAATGGCAAGTGATGAAAACAAGTGAGAAATCCAATTCTAAAGTCTACCCACTTCCTATTTCTTCATCCTCTACCTCTTGCCAAGTATTAGAGTGTGTTTTCTT
The DNA here is from genome assembly GCA_030015575.1 of Agapanthus africanus. Taxonomy (NCBI): domain Eukaryota; kingdom Viridiplantae; phylum Streptophyta; class Magnoliopsida; order Asparagales; family Amaryllidaceae; genus Agapanthus; species Agapanthus africanus. The sequence continues at coordinate 498,193,658 of CM057347.1, read as the reverse complement.
CACAAGTTTCTTGACTTGGTGAAGTTGGAGCTTGATCTTGTGATGCCTCGACGTAGATCATCTTCGGCACGAAGCCGACGACCTTGCCCGCCCATTTCTCCGATGAAGCCGACGCTAGAGCCCGGGATTGCATTTGGACAGCGGAGAGGACTTCATCACGGAGCCGTGGAGGTGGAGGACCGGATCTACAAAGGTTGTATTTCCGTATTCTAGTAGTTAAGTGTTAACTAGTTTGCTTTGTCACCTAAAAATCTAGCCAACGATCTTGTTAGGGTTTCTCGGCACCGTTAAAATTTGAAATTGGCATGGTTGATGCCTTGTGAGACCTCATTAGTGTGCCTAGGAACCCCACAGTGGTATCAGAGCCTAGCTAGAGCCTTTGGCGAAGTCTAGACGAAGTTTGAAACCCGAACGAACCCGAAACCCTAACACAAACATGCTCTCTGAACTTTTTCCAAAATCTGGAGTTTTTCGATATTAAAAATAAGCAGAAAAATCAGCAGGAAATTCTAAGGGTTTCTGTAAAATTCGTGTGCCTAATTCCATCAATGCGCTGCGGTTCCGCGGCACGAGCATGGCTCGTGCGGCGGTTCCACGGCCGTTTTGTCTTATGTGGCATCGAATTTTGCACAGTAATTCATAATTTGCAGTGCTGGTTTTCCTGGGAATTTTTAATATTTTTTCAAGAGTTGAATTTTCTGGGTTGTTTTGGGGATTCGAATGTTCGACCGGATTATCAAATTTTGTCTATGTGGCTTTCCGGGTATTTTTAGAATATGTTAAAAAGTTCGACCGGATATAAATACCCACTTTTTCCCCTGTCGGGAAATTTCCAAGTGTTGGATATTTCCGTTATTTAACGACATTCTAAGTAGTGCAAGTAACTCGATGGACCCTCTAGAAGACAACAAACCTTAACTCGATTATGTGACCGTCTTGAACTGCCCTTTGAACCTTCGGGTTTGGGGCAGTACGGCGTGCCACATGTGAGGCGTTGGCTTGACCCTTCTACGGCTGGACCGTTGGTACTGAGGCACGAACTGAATGCTGTTAGACTTATTTCATATGTTGATCTGTATCGGGAAAACTTGGGTGTTCGATTGTTCGATCGGAAATTTTGACATTTTCTATTTATCCGGAATGGGATACAATAATTGGAATTCACAAGTAGTTATGAGATAACTGAATGAATGTTATAAACATAGCAGTTTAGTCTCACTTGATCGGTTGCCACGGAATTTTGATGCGATCAAAAGTCCGTTGCAATCACGTAGCGTACGCGGATACTCGCCGGGTAAACTTAATAGACAGCTACACCCCATAGCCCCGACCAAGTGACTGTAGGAGAACCCCGTCGTCGAAAGCATCCGTTCGGGTGCTCGCGGTGGCGGTGTTCCGCCTTGGTGCACTTCGTCGATGGTATCGGGGGTGCGGCCGTCTACTGAAGTTTGCGACGAGTATCCGATCAGGATGTCGGGAATCTTGTTGAATTACCCGACTTGATATTGAAAAGTGTTTTCGATAATGAGACTAAAATGCGGGGTTTATAATTGTTAGGCATGCGATGTCTAAAGAATTCATTTGATTAGGCATGCGATGTCTAAAGAGATTGCGGATTCCAACTGTTGTAGTTTTACACTTTCTTTTCTGTGACCGTAAGTGTAATATGTGATATCGCCGGTTTCGTTGCTATATGTCAACGGCAATTGGGATGCGCATATTTACTTACGTTGATGACATGTGATGTTATGTGTTGCTGGATATGTTATATTGGATCGTCGTGTTTGAATAGCCGGAGGGTTTTTATGTGAGATGAGTGTTTTTCATTTTCATTCATGTAAAAACTTGTATGTAATATTCTTTTATTGGGGCACTTCCAGGTTGCGGAAGTTGTCACCTTTTGTATATTATTTACTTTTCCGCACTAGGATAGACCCAAGGAGGAGGGCACAAGTAACCGGGTTCTGGGGTCCAGTGGGAGACCAACTCGAGGAGTCGAGTCCGGGTCTCCTAACTCTAGAATTGGTAGGGTTGCTTGCCGCTCTCGTAGGGGTCTAGGGGTGTGGGTTTGGCTATTCATCACGACCGTGGAATCCGTGTTTTATACTGGCTCGTATTGAAAACACGGACGTCCTAGTATATCCAATATTTCATATGTTTCTTCTGCTGCGATATCTGTGATGTGATCATGTGATGTTCTGTGATAGATACTGTATATAGTATATATGATATATTATATAGACGTTACTTATGTTTTACACCCGTGCTAGCCCTGCCCCGCTCCGCTCTGCCTTTAGTTACCTAACCTAACGGTGCATGAGGGGACATCGAGGCGAATGCGGATGGCATAAGTGTACGTCGTATTTATCTGTGATGTTTAGGTACTTAAATGATGGGACTTCATTAATATGATTAATGAAATAAAAGAAACCTAAGATTTTGTAGAATCGAATTTCAAAAATAAAACAGGTAGCTACAGTTCTTGCTTTGCACAGTGGTATTTGTGATATATTCTGCACCTTATTCGATAGGGAAAGGACCGAGATCCCTTCACCGGGAGTGACTCCTTTAGCAATAACTGGCAGATGCTACACACTCGGTTTGTCTTTTGATTGCTTTTAAGAGTTCTGCTTTGCACAGTGATATATATGATATATTCCGCACCTCATTCGACGAGGAAAGGACCGACGATCCCTTCACCGGGAGTGACTCCTTTAGCAAAACTAGAAAAGCCTCAAAGACACTCCATTTCAAAATTCATTCGATCCTACAACGATATCAAGTTCATTAAGCAATAGGTTTTCAGAAAAACCTGTCGTAGCCCTCCGTCATTTCAGATAAGTCCTATTTAGTATTCGTGCTACGTTTGTTGACCTCCGTCAAGGCGTAGTGTGCGGTAGCTAACTAGTATTTATCTGCTTATGCATATGATGCAGATTGGATTAGGGTAGTCGTGCGGCCTTGTTGACCTCCGTCAAGGGTCGTGCGGGTGGGTTTAATTCAATCAAGAAATGACGGGTTGAACTTGACTAGTAGCCTATGGTTTGTTGACCTCCGTCAAGGTCATAGGACGCTAGGGGCAAAATATTATCGGGAATTTCAAGTGTTGAAATTTGCAATGAGATTGCATACCTTCTATGAGATAGTTGGATCCCGATACCCGCTTGGAGTAAGAGTTACTCCTGGGAGAGTTTTATACATTACAATTAGCCAATCAAGTAGGTGTCTAGAAAGGAGTCAACGAGATTACGCCTCTGGGAAAACGAGGTTTACATTAATTAGGTTCGTGCGAAAGCACGGGGGACCTCCCTCAAAGTACCGACACTGGCCTGGCTGAAAGATTGGCGAACTTGTAGTGTGTAATTAATCCCGGCTAGTTTTTCCTTTTAAGGTTTGAAGGAAGATTTGATAAAAAGCAGTGGGAGCCATCCTGATTAGATAAAATAATAACCAATTTATTCTTGCAAGAGCGCACGCTGAGTGTTTTCTTCTCTCTCTCTCCTGGTAGCGACCATATCACGCCTTAATCAAGATAATAATATGGATTATTGACCGAACCCGCTTGTTATACTGAGCTGGGGAACGTTGGTCCCGCTCCAACTTATAATTGTTATAAGACAGAGCAAGAAATTGGGAAATACCAGATTTCCCATGCCGCCCAAACGAAGAGAGTGCATGCTGATGCATCATCTTCGGGTGTGTTCGTTACACAGAACTGTTTCTCAGTATCCTCTGAATCCTGGGTATATGATACCGGATCAGGATCCCAGATATGTAATCTGTTACATAGGGCTACAAAAAGGTAGAAAAACTGAGAACGGGTGATAAGTTTCATGAGGCAGAAAACGGGGCAAGTGTTGTAGCCAAGTCTGTTGGTCACTGTCACCCTGTATTACCAATACATTGATTCTGAACGAATGTTATTAGATACCGAACCTGATATACAAAATTATATCTTTCTCTTTATTAGTAAAGAAACGATAAAATTTTGTATTGTTGGATAATGTTTTGAACATTTCCTATATCAAAAGTTGATCGGTTCAGGCACGTTATCTAAAAGCATTAATGTTCTAAATCAAACGACAGTTCTTAGTATACAGAACACACACAAGAGGAAGAGTTCAGAAATGAACGAATTCTTCTTGAGGTATTGTAGACTAGGTCATATCAATGCGACCCGACTGGCCAAGTTACATATAGATGCATGTTTAAATCAATTTGAATTTACATCTTGTGAAAAACTTGCCAGTCATGTCACAAAGATAAAATGACACCAGCTCTGTTTATTAGAAACAGAGAAAGAGTTAGTGAACTCTTGGGATGATACATGTTGATGTATGTAGGTCCCCAGTCTACACATGCCAAGACCGGTTCTTTGTACTTCATTACATTCTCTGATAATCTCTCGAGATTCAGACATATGTTCTTGTTGAAACACAAGTCCGAACCTTTTGAGATATTCACAGAATATAAGTTAGAAGTAGAGAACCAAAATACGGGTATAAGTATTATGTCCTATGATGAGATCAAGGAGGAGAATACTTGAGCACGGAATTCCTGGACTATTCTAAAGGAGAATGAGATTCTCTCTTGGCATTACTCCTCCGAATACACCATAGCACGATGGTATATCGGGGCGGAGCAGATACACCCTATTTGATATGGTGTGCTCTATGATGAGTACTACTGAGTTACCTATTTCCTTTAGGGAGTTATGCACTTATGAAGTTGCATACCTATTGAATAGGGTTCAAATCAAATCAGTTGCCTACCACTTCATATGTGATATGGAAAGGGAAGAGCCCATATCTTAAGTTCCTTAAGATTTGGGGTTGTCCGGCCTATGTCTGAAAAGCAAAATCCGGACAAGCTCGAGGCAAGGTAAGTTATGTAGAACTGGAAAGGTTCCAGCTATACAAACTACAGCAGATGATTTGATAAAACCGAAGGGTTCAGTAGATGCCAACGAACCTCAGCCTCTCCGCCGATCTAGTAGGGTTCCTCACCCACCTGAGAGATACTTCTGGTTCTCTATGACAGTGGGAGTGAGGATTGCATCATGAGTTGATGACCTAACTAGTTTCGGGATGGCCACCAGGAGTAAGACTCTGTAAGAATGGCTGGATGCTTAGTGATCTGAGATGGAATCCATCTACACCAACAAAGTATGGACTTTGGTTGCTATATCTGAAGGGTTAAATCCCCATCAGGAGAAAGTATATCTTGAGAAGATTACTTGGTGTACATGGAAAAGTTGAGACTTTCAAAGCTAGACTTGTTAAAAGTTTGCATCATTGACCAGGTGTGGATAATGATGAAACCTTTTCAAGTAGCTATGCTTAAGTCCATCTAGATCCTACTTGTCACGGCTACATACCATGACTACGATATCTGGTGGTTGGGTGTCATGACTGCTTTTCTAAATGATGTTTTAGAAGAGTGCGTCTATAAGTACACAGCCAGAGGGCCTCGTAGACAGTGGGAGCAGCGGAAACGTGTGCAAGATTCTTTATAGGATAAAGCAGGCATCGCGGAGTTGGAACATCTGTTTTGATGGATTAGTCAAAGAAGTTGACATCATCAAAATGGTAGATGAACCTTGTATATACAAAAAGGTAGTAGGGAGTATGGTGGTGATCCTCGTAGAGTACGTGGATGACATACTCTTGATAAGAAAGGAGTTTCCTATGCTACGCTCGGTCAATCTCCGCTTATCACAATGATTCTCCATATAGGATCAAAGTGATACCTCTTAAATCCTGAGTTTTGGATCTATGAGATAGATTTAATTGGATGTTAGGATTCTCACTAGCTGTAGTGAGATGGTATCAGTTGATCCTGGGGAAAATCACTGGAAAGGTTCCAGGGTGATAAAGACGACTGAATGTCAGTCGCAGGCATTGTCTTTACCCTCAGTAAAGGGACGGTATGTTGGAAGAGTTCCAAGCTAGATACCGTGGCATACTAGACGATAAAGGCCGGATACATCGCTACTTAAGATGCTACCAAAGAGGCTGTCTGGGTGTATATTAGTTCATGAGATGAACTTAGTTCCTCCCATTGTGTGACAATGGAGTTGTGGCTTAAGCCAAGGAACGTCTGTCCCATCAGTGATCCAGACATATTCTAAGGCAGTATCACCTGATCATGGAGATGGTTGATCTCCAGGGGATCGAGGTCAGGAGAGTAGACACAGAGGACAACACGGCGGATCCACTCACAAAGGCCTATTCCCAGAGAGAGACTTTTATGGGATGGTTGAGTATGAGATACTGCAACCACTGCTATCAGATGGCCCTAGTGCAAGTGGGAGATTGTTAATTATATGTATGCCCTAGAGGCCATTACTGTACATCGGATGTATATTGTAGTGGATGCTGGGACATATATAGGGAGGACTTTCTTGCTCGACATGATAGTATGCTATCTGGTTGTACTTTACCTTAACGTGTACACTGATTGTCTCTCTATTACATGTTGGTAAAGCCCTTAGGATGTGTACTTGACTACCCGGACTATGATGCGGATCATACTAGTGGGGACATGGTAGTCTATAAGTACATCCTTCAAAGTCCCTAGTCATGGGTGTATCGAGACGGGGCATCGATATACCAGAGTAGACTAGCGTGTACCTTCTCGACCCATACAGATGGGCGATGGATGATCCCATATCCATTGGTGTTTGACATCGGAGATGATATACGGGTGCTCAGTAGAGACTGGGTACACTGGACGAGAACTCCCAGATGGTATTATACCTTACGTCAGATGGCAGTTCTCTGGTGACACTGGTACAGAGTAGTCTGTTGACCCGAGATCGTCATAGAGTCTTGTATGGTTCCCACTGTGCTTTGATTTCCATCTTACCACGTCCAAGAGGGCGTGCAAAACGGTGGTTTTTAGTACAGTCCCGAGTCACATGGAGGCAATGAACGATAGGAGGGGATTCGTCTCTCCCGGTATAGGGGGTTGATGTTGCGCTGTGTTCGATTGGCTATAACAGGAAATCCCTGGCCAGGGTTGCTGAGATTTACTGGTAAGTGTTATCAGTAGTTTCTCGAATTGTTATAGACCTCATATCGACACGACTTATCGAGCTATTGGGGTCTGACGTTTACCACCCCTAGGCAAGATATACGACATATCAGACGATCAGACCGGACTGTACGGTAGTGTTACTGGTTGGATTCACAGGAGGGTGAGCGGGCTTGCTCGTCGATCTTCTCATCGTTCAATACCCTGGTGGCCGTTACGTTTAGCAGACCGCTTGCGGCTTGTGGGTGTTTGATATGATCATCATCTGCTGCCGGCGTATTGACGAGTCTTTAGAGTCCTACACAGAGGTTTCCTGGCTCAAGCGAAACGAAATAGGAGCACATATGAGATATGTGCGGGACCGAGAATAATGCGTGTATGTGATACCGTATTTCATTCTCGCGATCAATGTGTCGAATGGTTGTATGCGATATAACCTAGTTATCGATTCAAGCGTTGATTCGATAAGCCGATACATTGTATACTAGTCGGTTGTGTGCGACATGACCGGATCATTGAATCAAGTGTTAATTTAATGATTTAATGCATAATTATATATTTGATATATTACTTTGCATTAACTAGTATTGGTTCACTTTAAATGGATTTTCTCACTTGTTTGTGCACATTGTATATATGATATATTTTTTGTGCACAAGATTGTATCATGTTTGATGATACATGCTAGTTTGGGTTTGTGTAAAGAATTAAACCATGATTACTTAAGTGGTTAGGGTTTCATTTCCTTTTCTCATTTATTTATCTATTTATTTCATTTAGAAAAGATAAAGAGAAAAGAATGGTTGCTAGTTTTGTTTTATTTAAAGCTTCTTGAAGCTTTGAACAAGTCCACCATTCTTGTCTCTTCTCTAACCCTAACCACTCATCTAACCTTAGTTAAATCTCTACACTAAACCATGGTTGAGATTATGATAAGTATCATATTGTTTTTATTTTTAAAAAAAACAACTTATCATATCTTCTTCTTCTTCTTCATCTTCTTCTTCCATGAAGAAAGCTTGCTACATCAATGGCAAGTGATGAAAACAAGTGAGAAATCCAATTCGAAAGTCTACCCACTTCCTATTTCTTCATCCTCTACCTCTTGCCAAGTAGTAGAGTGTGTTTTCTTCACAAGTTTCTTGACTTGGTGAAGTTGGAGCTTGATCTTATGATGCCTCGACGTAGATCATCTTCGGCACGAAGCCGACGACCTTGCCCGCCCATTTCTCCGATGAAGCCGACGCTAGAGCCCGGGATTGCATTTGGACAGCGGAGAGGACTTCATCACGGAGCCGTGGAGGTGGAGGACCGGATCTACAAAAGTTGTATTTCCGTATTCTAGTAGTTAAGTGTTAACTAGTTTACTTTGTCACCTAAAAATCTAGCCAACGATCTTGTTAGGGTTTCTCGGCACCGTTAAAATTTGAAATTGGCATGGTTGATGCCTTGTGAGACCTCATTAGTGTGCCTAGGAACCCTACAAAAACAAGAAGTGTGTCAAGCCACTTGTTAACAAAATACCATATCTAATGCTTAGCAAGCTTAACACTAAATTGATTTTAACTTTAACATCGTAAAATGGAGAATAAGTGTGAATATGGTATATGAAGAGGTTACCTTGTAACCATGGTTTCAAAATAATATATCACATAAATAGCATAGAACAATCTTGAAGTTAGAATCACAAATTGAGCATATTGAACAATCACAAGAGGCGAAGGATGGCAAAACCATTCATCTCACATCCTTACCATCACCACAACCAAAAGATTACTGAAACACGATAAACACGAGAAATGAAAACAACAAGAAGTAAATAAATAAAGAAAATACAATTATATTAACAAATGAAGGAGTTGAGATACATGGTGTTGGTTTCTTGTTCAACCTTCATAATGAAGCACTCAAAAGAAAGCTCCTAGAGGGAAGAAGAAAAAGAAACCAAGCTTAAGCTCACACAACTATCTCAAAACTGAACCAAAACTAATACAAACTATAGAGAAATGAATTGGATATTGGGTCCCTTCTCTCTAAATTTGTTATGGTATTTACAGGCACAACACCAGAATAATAAAACAATATAAATAAGATGATGGGATGCCTATAAATGACCAGAAGAAAATTAGGGAACATTGGAGCCAGAGGGGCCGGCGGTGCCGGTTGTTAGGGAAGCCTCGCCGGTCAAAATTTGACAATCTGGGCTCGTTTTGGTATGGTGATCTTGAGTGCTTTCCATAGTATCTCTGGTGATGTTTTGTTTCTCTATTTAATGCATCAAAGAGCTAGTGTGAGTGTGCCCACTTGTGCAAGGCAGCCATACCAAGGTTCATGCATCAAAGAGATAGTGTGCCTACTTGTGCAAGGCAGCCATAACAAGGTTCATGCATCAAAGAGCTAGTGTTCACACTTGACTTGTGTTGGACTATTTTGCATAAAAAGCGTGTACACATTATTTGTTGCAAAAAGAACTCTTTGAATATCGATCGGTTTTCTGTTCCGGTTGCAGTATCGGCTCACAAATGTTATATCCGTGAATTTAAGTATGTTTTCCAATGTTTTGTCACGAATACCTATAATCTGTATTTACTGAGCAGACACTGCTTATTAGTACCGATATATAAAAAAATTGATAATGAGTGAGTGGTATTAAAATGCAGTTTTCCGTGATGAACACCAGTTCGAGCCTGATATTGCGAGGATCACTGCTGAATATTGGGTGCCTCATATCAAAATCCTTTTATGCTGGCGAATCTCTTGGATGACTCATTTTTTTCATTTTCGCTTAGAGGAGCACAGTGATGCCAAATCATTGCCTCCGCTGTATTCTTACACCTGAATAGTCTTTGCAGCCTGTGTTACGAGAAAGTATCGCCTCTGTGTTATGAGAAAGTATCGTGCTATCTTGATAGGTATATCTGTCTTCTTATCAGATACTTTCGGCTTATACATGTCTTCTCCGCAGGTCGGACACTTTTTCAAATATGAATTCTCTTTTCTATACAGTACACAATGTTTGGGACATGTATGAATCTTCTCACGGTTCAGACCCAAATCAAACATCATCTTCTGGGTTTCGTACCAGCTCTCACGCACGTTATTTTCCGGGGGAATAGAATATTTGAGGAACTTGAGAAATATCATGAATGAATTCTTGCTATATCTATTTAGGCACTTAATTTGGAAAAGATGGACGAACCATGATAGCGTGGAATACTTTGCTTTCTCATAAATTGGTCTTCTAGCATCATTCGTGTACTTCTCATTGTTATTCGCACGCAACCCTTGACCGGAATGAATGTCTTCTTTAGTAGGATTACTATCACCGAGATCAGCATCTATCATATCCTCCATTTTCTCTCTTGGAAAGAAGTTATCTTCTTCTTCATCCACCCCATTACCGTCTTCTTTTTCTTCTTCCCTGTAATACAACCAAGCTGTATAAAATCTGGTAAAACCATGCTTAACGATGTGAAGCTCTACCTTCCCTATCTTATGGTACATCTTATTCCTACATCTGTCGCACAGACAAAAGATCTTCCCCAACACAACCTTATGATGTTCGCGTGCAAATTCGATGAAAGCATCAACTCCTATGACGAACTTGGAGTTCGTGCGTTGTTGCTGATCCACGTAAATTTAGTTCTTAACTCTGATGTACTTATGTGCCATGTTAAACTGTATAACATATTAATTGTAAGTTTCACAAATGGAAGAAAGTAGTGAAGTTATGGAATCAATACTTGAATCGGAGACTGTGGGGCTAGAGAGGTCGATGTATGAAGTGAAAGGGAAGGGGAAGTTGGTTTTTGATGGCGACTACGTCGAGATAGCTAAGAACGAGATGGTTATTGACAAAGAATGAGGATGACAACATTGTCTCGTTAATAGATCCTAAAAGCACAAGCACGCCCGTGTGTATAAGATTATCGCTCTCAAGTATGAGCTGTTCATGTGATTTAAGCCCTATTACATGTCTTTACATTTTTACACCATTCATCCTTCTTCATCGATAATAAACCAAATAAAATATGAAATTTGAAGAGATTTTAGTTCATGAAAACATCGCACGGTTTAAGATATTCATGGACCATTCTCGATGGCTATGAAGATTATCAGGGACCGAGAGCAAATGTTCATAGCTTGGAAGTTGGATTCTTCTTCCAAGAAAGATAATGATATTAACGGTTCTATATTGGATGTCGAGGGTAAGAACTATTAGGGGGTAAGGCTTCTATCCCATTGAAAATGTACAGAGCGGACACCCATTCGTTTATGTTTTCATCCGTTTCGAGAAATTTTCGGCTATACATCCCCGTTGTTATCTGAGTACACTGTAATAGAATAGATAATCATTTCAGTGATGAGAAAAAAATATTGAAATGAATATCCAATCTATCTTTATACATAGAGAACCAGCGGAAAGGCACCGACGAAATAACTCGAAATGAATGAAAATAAAAGTGAATGTAGGTATTTGCTTTATACATTCCTAACTTGTCCACACTGGACAAATCAATCGGTTATTATATGATTGAATCTTCTCATCATATAAACTACACGACGGTTGTTAGCACTGAATTTATACCATCCGATTTTTAACAATCTTCGTATATTTTTATGTAATGACGACATCGAACGTATGTTAACCGATAGACAAGGAATACGGTGTGTAATTTAGTTTGATAAATTATCCAAGTTTCAATTTATGATTTTGCTTAGGTGTAGGGTTGTTAAGGTGCATGTGCTTTATGTATGGATGTGTTGTGTATGTTGGATATAGGTGCCCAAGTCAATTATTGTAATTAAAGGAGGACCTATACGAGAGAGTAATCTTACTCGAGATGATAGTATGCTATGTGGTTTGCCTATATCTTTCATGTGATACGTTTTATTTACTATCACATATCGTTTAGATATGAGATAAAGCCCTAGGATTTTACTTGACTACTGTTCAGTTGATAAAACTGCATATTTGTTATTACATTTTTCCTATCATTTTCATATTAAAAAGGACTTTATTATAATATATCATACATATGAGGGTTTATGTGTAAAAATACTATTTTCCATGTGTTGATATATTATAATTAGCATTTGGTAGGAAAATGTATGCAAATAAATTCATTGACCAAATCCTAGTAGAACAAAGTCTACTAAATCTTATTTGAGTTGTTGTGCAGAATTTTTCCAAGTTGTGCAGAATTTTTCAAGATTAGAATCAAGGAGATCAATTTATTGAAGAAGACTTGCCTAATTAAGAAAGCAAAACTTGGAGACCAAGTCTGGCAGCAACCACGAAAAGATTTCTATGATACAAAGGTTCCAAGGATCGCCAAATGTCATAAGGACAGAGCTCCAAAATTTTGATGAAGGGATGTGATTAAACGGCCGCGGATCCGCGGCTTACCCACCCTTATCCGCGGATCCGTGGCATGATAGAGGGATTACTTGCCTAAATTTTGGGCGATGAATCTCTGCTATATTTTACCAACTTTTGAAGCAAAAGGTTATGGCTTTGGACTATAAAAAGGGACCGAGAGCCTCCTGGAAAATTTATCAAGCCGAAGAGATCACGAAGTCCCTGACGCTCACGCATCCAGGCTGATCATCAACTGTTCGTCTACCTCCTTAGGAAAGATCGAGAAGCAACTAGTTTTGTAATCATTTTCTACGGAATAAAGTGTAGATTGTTCAAGTTGATTAATAAAGGTAGTTATTTTATTTAATTGTTTTGCATTTTACATTATGTTTCCCCTCTCTGTCTTTTCATCTTCTTCTCCCAACATGCGCGAGTAATTCTCCGCTTGTTAGGGTTCGTATGATTATGGTAGGCTAATGGAAGATGAACATCCCTAAATCCTTTTTAAGTCCTATAAAGTTTATGAACTTTATCAAAAGAATTATTAACATCCTAATCGGGCATGCTAGCAATTCTTTACTAGTTCCGACCACGATTAGAGATTAGATTAATGATTGTTTTGGTAAAGGCTAGATTTGAACGAAGTTCCGTGTCGAGATAAGGGTTAAGAGTGGGATTCCTTTTCCCTCCAGAAACCCTAATCTACACGCATCACCGTCGTTCTAGTTTTAAATCTATTAATGGATAAAAATGGTAACTTTTAATTAATCGTCCATGACTACTAAATCCTAACGAACCCTACAAGCCCTCTTATTATATTAACTATATTCCTAAAATAATCTAGATCTATAAATTTGCTCTCTTGCTTAAAGTAGATCTAGAAACTTTTCATAAAATTTTTTTATTCCTCCTCTCTTTCTCAACACATCTAAAGTAAGATTAAAAGGTTCCACGTTTCCCTGAGGACGACCCATACTCACCTCGATCTAGCTACACGCGACACCGTTCTGATTGCGGTTAAACTACAAACACACTCTTTCGAATCAATTAATCAAATGGCGCCGTTGCCGGGGATACGTGCGTAATTTTTTATTTTTACTATTTGTGTTGGATTCTTAGACGAGTTATATCATTATTAACACAAAACTGCAAATTGCATATTTAACGATTTGTGCGTGAATTTTTGCAAGGAGATCTGGAGTCACAGAATTAAGGAAAACCAGAAATAGAGACAGTTTTAGAGATCCAGAGGAGCACAGAAGGATATACAAAAAGAAATTCATCAAGCAATCCCTCTGCTACGCGGCGAAACCGCGGCAAAAGTATCCTTGGTGCGGCGGAAACGCGGTACAACAGAGGAATTAGGGCTTAAGTTTTCTCTGGTATCTTTCTCAACTCCTTCTCTCTCCTCTCAAATCCAATAAAACCTATCTTCTGCAGGATTCTTTGCAAAATAGCGCCGCTCAAAAATCTTTTTGCAAATGTTTTGTGATTGGTTTTGTTTTGCATATTTTAATATGGATTTTAAGGGGCAAAGACCAAATCAAGATTAGGTGGGGATTTCATCACCTTTCCTAAGCCCCACAAATCACAAACCGAGCATCTGCATCAACCCTACAATAATTTAAAAAATATCTAGATCAGACTCTAAGGACTGTCGCGCTCATTAAGGACAGAGGAAGGTCGTGGGTAATCTATCGTTTATCCGCATTACTTTTGTAGTGCCTAGGCAAGTGTGTCAAAGGATAGTGGTTTTTAATTAGGCTCACTACTGTGGTTCCTTCCCACTTATCTGGCATTTACCTGGCTACAAGGGTAGTACGGAGGCGGTAAAGGATTGATCCTGTGGCTTGTCCTTTGGAAGTCTAGGAGCTGTTTAGAGACTGGACCTAAGTGACCTTAGTTCTAGGGTTGCTTGTGCATCTTAGGGAGATTTGTCTTGAGTCCCACTTTTTCAAAACAAGCCAATTTTAAATCACACACATGCTGCCACTTGCACTAAACCCGCTTAGTGCATGCTTGGCTGGACACGGGATCCTAGTGCCCGTCTTGTCCGCGTTCCTGCTATCGACACCGAAGTCAGTACTTCTTCATCTTCTTTTCCCCCACCACACACCACGACCGAGATGGACAGCACTCCATCAAATTATAACACCATGCTGTCACTGCCCGAAGGTGCGCAGAATCCACCGTGCATCTCTCTCCAAGAGAGATGCTATCCTATCCGTGGTCCTCTTCCTACTTGTCTATCTCTTCCACCACCTAACGGGGATAATTTCGAAATTAAACCCCACTACATCAATCTGCTGCCCAAATTTCACGGGCTTGAGTCGGAAGACGCGTACGTTTTCATCACCAAATTCCAAAACGTATGCGCAGTGATGGGTATTTCACAATTGACTTTAGATGCTATGCGCTTACGTCTTCTCTCATTCACACTGTGCGACTTGGCAGAAAAATGGCTTTACAATACTGCCGCACACTCTATCACTAATTGGGATGAATTCGTCATAGCATTTCTTAAGAATTTTTACCCAAACCATAAGACTGCCCATATTAGGAGCGAGATCAACCAGTTCACCCAGCTTCCCAATGAACCATTTTGGAAGTGCTTTGAACGTTTCAAAGATCTGCTTGTCCAATGCCCCCATCACGGAATACAAAGATGGGATTTATGTCGGATTATATATGAGGGCATTAATCCAGCGACAAAGCAGATGCTTGAAATAATGTGTCAATGCAATTTCATGTCTAAAGATGACGGTGAAGCGTGGAAATATCTGGAAGACCTTGCTGAACACACGTTGCAGTGGGAAAGCGTAAGACCACCTTCAACTAAGGGAGGTATTCACCAGCTCGATGTTTCTATCGCAGTAAAAGCCGAAATGGCAGCGATACAGAAGAAACTCGACGCTATTGAAAACAAGTTCTCATCATTCTCCCTAAATCAGGTCACGCTTCCTAAGACCATCTGTGGTTGCTGTTCGGATCCTTCACACTTAACGGAAGAATGTCCTATTAACGCATCGTTTCAAGCTAATGCTGCTTTTCAGCAGCGACCTAGAAACGACCCTTATTCTTCCACGTACAATCAAGGATGGAGGAATCATCCTAACTTTGCTTGGAACCAAAACCAACAAAGAAATTATCAAAGACCTCCTCCACAGCAACCACAACCACAGAATCAGCCCTCCTTTCAGTCACAGAATTTCCAAAATCCGGCCAACATTTCTACACCACAAGTGGCCGGTACTGACAACTCACTTGCACAAACTTTGGATATGTTCATGAAACAATCCATGCAAATTTCGGCTGAGATGAGGTCTTCTATTGATACCATAACGAAAAACTCCGCCTCCCATGGTGAGAGTATTAAATCATTAGAAAACCAAATCGCACAGTTAAACGCCGCAATGAGTGCGAGAGAGAAAGGGAAACTCCTATCTCAACCCCTACCGAATCCTGGCCATTCACAAAATCATAATGTGAATGCCGTTACTACGTTGAGATCGGGGAGAGTGCTGAATAACCGAGTGGGTGAGCAATTTGATGTTAGTGACACATTTGATACCCCATCTTCTTCTTCTTCTTCCCCTAATTCGTCCAGTCTTCCACCTTCATCCGAGCCTATTCTCCGTTTTCCCCAAGGCTCGAACATTTCGCCAAATCTATCTAAGTCGATTCCCACTCTAATTTCGGGATCGAATCCGTCGCCACAGTCTCCTCCACAAACGTTGGACCCAAAACTTATTGATCGAGCTCCATTTCCAAACCGATTAAGGGCCAACAGACCTAAGCCGCAAATGGAGAAGATTGTGGAAATGTTTAAGAAAGTTAGCGTGAATATTCCTCTCCTAGATGCTATTCAACAAGTCCCATCTTCTGTAAGAATCCTTAAAGACTTGTGCACTAGGAAGAGAAAAACTCAAGTACCTAAGAAGGTTTTCATGACGAGTAATGTTAGCACCGCTTTTACCCAACAAATACCAAAGAAACGTAAGGACCCCGGCTGTCCTACAATCTCTATTTCTATTGGGGGGAAAAATATTAATCGTGCTTTACTCGATCTAGGCGCCAGCGTTAACTTGCTTCCTTATTCAGTATACGAGCAGTTGGGAATTGGAGAGTTAAAACCCGCCTATTGTACTCTCCAGATGGCAGACCGATCTATCACCAAATCTCGGGACGAACTAGAGGATGTGTTAATTAAAGTCGGGGAATTCATATTTCCCGTGGACTTTATTGTTTTAGATACACAACTTGTGGCAAACCCACGCAATCAAATCCCGGTGATACTTGGTCGACCCTTCCTAGCAATTTCTAACACTGTAATTAATTGTCGTAACGGTTCTATGAACTTATCCTTCAGGAAAATGACAATTGAGCTTAATATTTACAAGCTAGGAAGTCAGCCATCAGAAACTTCTGCTCATTTGCTGGATGTTTGTTCCATCCACGAGATAGCTTCCGAAAGCTGCATGGATGAGGAACTTTGCTTTGATGTTCTCGACAACACTAATGAGACATCGTTTGATCTTGCACCACTTCACAGTGAGGATATGTTCAATCAGTCCGACCTTGAGATTGAACCCGTTTACTCGTTCCAAAAGTCAGCAGCACTTTCCGAGTCAATATATTATGCAAGTTTTGAACCTCTTAAGGAGTCCGAATATCATTCCGTTACCCATCCTTCTATTGTCTCTCCGCCAATTCTTGATCTCAAACCGCTACCTTCTCATCTTAAATATGCATATTTAGGAGAGAATGGGACTTTGCCAGTGATTATATCCGCTTCTCTTGCCTTAGAGCAAGAGAATGCACTTTTGGCAGTGTTGAGATCGAATCGACAAGCATTTGGTTGGACGATGGCCGACATCAAAGGGATTAGTCCCTTAATTGTTGAGCATAACATACATCTGATGGATGAAGCCAAACCAATCCGAGACCTACAAAGATGGTTAAATCCTGTTATGAAGGAGGCGGTAAAGAAAGAAATCGTCAAGTGCCTTGATAGTGGAATAATTTACCCTATATCTGATAGCCAATGGGTAAATCCAATTTATGTGGTCCCTAAAAAGTCTGGCATCACGGTCATCACTAATGAGGCTAATGAGTTAATCCAAACATGCACCCAAACTGGGTGGCGTGTATGTATTGATTACAGGAAACTCAATGCCGCTATGAGGAAAGGTCACTTCCCTCTACCTTTCATTGACCAGATATTGGAACGATTAGCGGGACACGATTACTATTGTTTCTTGGATGGATACTCTGGCTACAACCAGGTCCCGATCGCCGAAAAGGATCAAGATAAAACCACTTTTACTTGTCCTTTCGGAACTTTTGCTTATAGACGCATGCCCTTTGGGTTATGCAACGCTCCCGCTACATTTCAGCGGTGCATGATAGGGATATTTTCAGATATGGTGTAAAATTTTCTAGAAATTTTTATGAACGATTTCTCCATTTTTGGGGACTCCTTTGAGGACTGCCTTCGTAATCTTGACGCGGTTCTTACCCGCTGTAAGGATAAGAACTTGACTTTGAATTGGGAAAAATGCCATTTTATGGTCCAAGAAGGTATTGTACTTGGACATATAATTTCATGAAAAGGCATTGAGGTTGACAGAGCTAAAATAGATGTCATTCATAACCTCCCTCGTCCCAACTGCGTCAAAGATATACGATCCTTTCTTGGCCATGCAGGATTTTATAGATGATTTATTAAGGACTTTAGCAAAATTGCTAGACCCATAACCCTTCTATTGGCCAAGGACACTACTTTTCACTTCGTTTCGGATTATGAGGCTTCTTTTGAATCACTTAAAGAATCACTCACCACAGCCCCCGTTCTATCATCTCCGGATTGGAACCACCCGTTCGAGCTTATGTGTGACGCATCAGATTTTGCTATTGGTGCTGTCTTAGGACGGCATATTGATAAGATGACACATATAATTTACTATGCAAGTAGGATCTTGAATGATGCACAAATAAATTACACAACTACCGAGAAAGAACTCTTGGCAGTTGTATTTGCATTAGAGAAATTCAGGCCCTACTTGATTGGCTCGCCTATTGTGGTTTACACAGATCACTCTGCCCTTCGACATCTTTTAACGAAGAAGGATGCAAAGGCCAGGATAATACGTTGGATCCTATTGTTACAAGAATTTGACCTTGTTATCAAAGACAAGAGTGGATGTGAAAACGTTGTAGCCGACCATCTTTCACGCATCACTTCTTCACCAACTGTGACCGTACCGATAAATAACTCATTTCCTGACGAACAGCTCTTGAATATATCCTACGAACCTTGGTTCGTGGATATCGTGAACTATCTTGCTACGGGACTTATTCCTAGTGATTGGTCGAAACAAGACAAACTTCGATTTCTATCCCAAGTAAAATATTTTTACTGGGATGAGCCTTATCTATTCAAGTATTGTTCCGATCAAATCATTCGCAGGTGTGTCCCTAACGATGAATTCAAGAGAGTGTTATCATTTTGTCATGATCAGGCATACGGCGGTCACTTTGGACCTCGAAAAACGGCGGAGAAAGTGTTGCAATGTGGCATTTATTGGCCGACATTATTTAAAGATGCATTTGAACATTGCAAAACTTGTCCGCGATGTCAGCATTTGGGTCGGATTTCACGACGGAACAAGATGCCGCTCCAACCTATATTGGTTGTGGAAATATTTGATGTTTGGGGTATTGATTTTATGGGCCATTTTCCCAACTCCTTTGGGAATCTATATATCTTGTTAGCGGTTGATTATGTCTCGAAATGGGTGGAAGCTATACCGTGTCGCACTAATGACAACAAAGTTATCATTAAGTTCCTTAAAGAAAATATCTTTTCGCGATTCGGACACCCTCGCGCTATCATTAACGACAACGGGACACATTTTTGCAATAGGTCTTTCGAGGCCTTGATGCGGAAATATTTAATCACTCATAAGCTTTCTACGCCTTATCATCCCTAAACAAGCGGGCAGGCTGAGATCTCAAATAGGCAGATCAAACAGATATTGGAGAAGACGGTTTCGAAAAACCGTAAAGATTGGTCAACCAAATTGACAGATGCTCTTTGGGCATTTCGCACCGCTTATAAGACCGATCTTGGTATGTCTCCATTCTGCCTTATGTTTGGGAAGGCATGCCACCTTCCTGTCGAGATCGAACATAAAGCAATGTGGACTATTAAAGAGCTTAATTTTGATCTTGATCATGCAGGCAGCTATCGGAAGCAGCAGTTAAATGAGCTAAGCGAACTCCACGATGAAGATTACGATAATGCGGTGATCGTAAAGAACAGGACTAAAGTGTTCCACGATAAAAATCTTTCTAGAAAAACATTCACATCGGGACAACAAGTCCTTCTTTACGATTCCCGTCTCCATCTTCATCCGGATAAGCTTAAATCCCGTTGGAAAGGACCTTTTGTGGTGCGGTATGTACACCCGCACGGGGCAGTTGAAGTCGAAAATTTGAAAAACGGTTCAATTTTTAAAGTAAATGGGCGTAGATTAAAACCGTATTTTTCTGCTGACCCAGCGGAGGAGCTCCTGTTTTTACAGGAGCCGCTTTATCAAAACTAAATCTCCTCTGCCTCACCTCCATATTTTTATAACATTTTCACATTTTAAGAATGGAGGTGAGTAAAAAAATGATTTGATTGAATATTTGTGCATGTCAATGAATAAGTTTGGGGGAATTTTTCATTTAACTATTATTTTACCCCTTGTATCTCTCCTTTAGTATACAGGTCCATGTTCTCAAAAGGCTACATCAGTGAGGACACTGCTGAAAACAGGTTTGGGGGGGGGGGTAGGTTTGTAGTCACTGAATTATCTTTGACACTGGGCATTAAATTTTTTTTAATATAACAAAAGAGTAGAAAGTGAAAAATTACATCCAAAAGATATGAATAGTTTAAGAAAACCAAGAAAATTAAAAGTTTTCTTAAACGAACTAGTAATAAGTAGTTATGAGCTGTTGTCCCAAGGGTTAGTAAGATGAAGGAAGTCACTAATATGAGGATAAAAATAAGTCTGAAAAATAGTTTCTATTCTGGAAGCCAAACATTTGAATGTTGATACCCTATTATATGCACTTACACACGTCTTGAAACTCGGGATAGTAGAGGATACCTTGAAATGCTCTTGTCTAAAAGCCAAAGTATGAAGAAAATAAAAAAAATGAAGAAAATATAAAAATGGTGAAAAGAAAAAAATGAACACTGGTTTTGTTATCGCCAAGGCAGCAATAAAAAAATATAGAGAGGGTGCCTCTTCACCTAGTGCCCTAAGGCCAACTGGTCTGAGAGTCACTGCTAAGCCTTAGGTGGTGCAAGACGAGGAAAATATTATCACCTAATCAGCAAGTACATGAGTAATCGGTTGGTTAGTACCTCAAGAAGTATTAACGGTCGCATGAAAATGTGTGAGCAAATCTAAATATTCATCAAGATAAAAAGTACTGAGGTAGATGGACAAGAGTATGAAAGCTTGAATTGAATTCTCCGAGTATAGGGATGTTCTATTCACACATGTAGGGGTATATGATCAATGTTTGGACGAAAGGTAGGAATGAAGAATAAAGACGATGTTTTATTGAGGGATAATGTGATTTCTAACATCTTTTCATAACTATTAAGATAGGGCTCATGACAACTGGAAAGCTAGTGTAGTTGGAAACTCTAAATTTTCAAAGTATTTCTTTTATGGTTCTTATCTTTATATGTAAATTTCACCATCTCTCTTTTGTTATAGGGTTTTGTGGGTGTAACCCGCTGAAAACCCTCAGGAGACAACACTCCTCCTACTAGGGAAACCTAGAGGTTTAACGGCTTGTTGCACGTGCTCAGTGCAATCGTGTCTGCCTATGAAAGTGTGCTTATTTTTCTCCTTTCTTTTTCTCCTCTTAAATAAACTAGTTTGCTCGGGACGATCAAAGATAAGTTTGGGGGTATTTGTTCAGTTGATAAAACTGCACATTTGTTATTACATTTTTCCTATCATTTTCATATTAAAAAGGACTTTATTATAATATATCATACATATGAGGGTTTATGTGTAAAAATACTATTTTCCATGTGTTGATATATTATAATTAGTATTTGGTAGGAAAATGTATGCAAATAAATTCATTGACCAAATCCTAGTAGAACAAAGTCTACTAAATCTTATTTGAGTTGTTGTGCAGAATTTTTCCAAGTTGTGCAGAATTTTTCAAGACTAGAATCAAGGAGATCAATTTATTGAAAAAGATTTGCCTAATTAAGAAAGCAAAACTTGGAGACCAAGTCTGGCAGCAACCACGAGAAGATTTCCATGATACAAAGGTTCCAAGGATCGCTAAATGTCATAAGGACAGAGCTCCAAAATTTTGATGAAGGGATGTGATTAAATGGCCGCGGATCCGCGGCCTTACCCACCCTTATGCCGCGGATCCACGGCATGATAGAGGGATTACTTGCCTAAATTTTGGGCGATGAATCTCTGCTATATTTTACCAACTTTTGAAGCAAAAGGTTATGGCTTTGGACTATAAAAAGGGACCGAGAGCCTCCTGGAAAATTTATTAAGCCGAAGAGATCACGAAGTCCTTGACGCTCACGCATCCAGGCTGATCATCAAATGTTCGTCTACCTCCTTAGGAAAGATCGAGAAGCAACTAGTTTTGTAATCATTTTCTACGGAATAAAGTGTAGATTATTCAAGTTGATTAATAAAGGAAGTTATTTTATTTAATACTTTTGCATTTTACATTATGTTTCCCCTCTCTGTCTTTTCATCTTCTTCTCCCAACATGCGCGAGTAATTCTCCGCTTGTTAGGGTTCGTAGGATTAGGGTAGGCTAATGGATGATGAACATCCCTAAACCCTTTTTAAGTCCTATAAAGTTTATGAACTTTATCAAAAGAATCATTAACATCCTAATCGGGCGCGCTAGCAATTCTTTACTAGTTCCGACCACGATTAGAGATTAGATTAATGATTGTTTTGGTAAATGCTAGATTTGAACGGAGTTCCGTGTCGAGATAAGGGTTAAGAGTGGGATTCCTTTCCCCTCCAGAAACCCTAATCTACACGCATCACCGTCGTTCTAGTTTTAAATCTATTAATGGATAAAAATGGTAACTTTTAATTAATCGTCCATGACTACTAAATCCTAACGAACCTTACAAGCCCTCTTATTATATTAACTATATTCCTAAAATAATCTAGATCTATAAATTTGCTCTCTTGCTTAAAGTAGATCTAGAAACTTTTCACAAAAATTCTTTATTCCTCCTCTCTTTCTCAACACATCTAAAGTAGGATTAAAAGGTTCCACGTTTCCCTGAGGACGACCCGTACTCAACCTCGGTCTAGCTACACGCGACATCGTTCTGATTGCGGTTAAACTACAAACATACTCTTTCGAATCAATCAATCAACTACCAGGACGATGAGGGAGATCATACCAGTGGGGCCTGGTTAGTCGATAAACACATCCTTAAAAGTCCCTAATCGTAAGAGTATCGAGACCGGGCATCGGTACTCCAGTTTAGAATAGTGTATACATTTTCTGTCCTGGTTGGAGGGCAATAGCTCATCCTGTAGCTATTGGTGTTTGACATCAAGGATTGTATACAGGTGCTCATTGGATGAGTTATATTGGACGGACACACCGAGAACTCCTAGTTAGTAATATACTAATGTCAGTTAGCAGTTCTCTTGTGACAAAGGTACATGGTAGTCCTTAGGACTTGAGATTGACATAGTGTCTCATGTGTATTCCAACTATACTTAGACTTCTACCCTACCATGGCTCAAAAGAGTTGTGCAAACAGATTTTTGTTGGTAATAGTCCCGAAGCATATGGATGCAGTGCGTGGTTGAGGGGATTCATCTCTCCCGGTATAGAGAGTTGATGTTGCACTATGTAAGACATGACTACAACCATAAGTCGATACCCATCGCACTGGAGATAAATTGATAAGTGTTATCAGTTGTATCTCCGGTTAGTTATAAGTCCTCTGTCGCATAACTTATCGAGTTATTGGGGTTTGACAGATTCCAAACCCTAGACCCGATATGCGATACTCTTAGACGAAGAGACCAGACTGTGTGGTAATATCACTGATAGACTTTGCATGGTTCAGATGAGCATATTTATTGACCTTATTTCGATCAATATCTGGGTAGCCGTTACGTGTAGCTAGTACCGTTGATGTGCTTGTGGGCTATGGATATGATCCTAACCTGCTACAGCGTATTGTCGAGTCTTTAGAGTCCCTTATAGAGGTTTCCCAGTATATGCGAAACAATGTAGGATACGTAAAGGGATACGTGCATGTTCCCGCCAAAATATTTGGCCCGGAGCTTGTTGTCCCCTTATAAAATTAAAAGGAAACCCTACGCGTTAAACATGTGCGCACCCATATGTAAGGCATGCAAGTGCCGGTTCTGATAGGATCAAATCCTATATTGCTTCCCACGTGTTAAACACGTGAGCGTCTCACGTCATAACCACGTGAAGCGCTAATCCAGTCTCTTGGCAGTGCCTCATATCCACGTGAGTGCACTTGCCAGCTTCTTAGCAGCGCTTCACATGATATCCACATGAGCGTACTTGCCAGCTTCTTGGCAACGCCTTAGTGATATCCACGAATTTTATATATTTTGGGGTATTTCAAATATTGCGACAGATTTCCTTATTATTGTTGTTTGGGTTACGGATAGTGTATTTAGCAGTTGTGGGTATTATCCGACCCGACCCGCATGGTTGAATCCAGCATGGTTCAAGATTGCATCAAATATTTGCTAGTACTGAGTATCCGTGCAAATCTAGATATTATACACATATAATATATTCCACATATCTTTTAATAATACAAAATAAAAACTAAATAATATATTTTAATATCTAGCCTTGCATGTCATATGACCCCATATCATGTGGTTGCATCCATATATCATGTTCATACCCTAAGTGTTAAAACCGACTCGTTCTTGATCGCTACGTATATTTACGTAGATCCGTACTTGGGGGTATACATTTTTATTGACCGGATATCGTATTATGGTTCAAACTTTTACGTAACTAGATTTTTGAATGGTTACGAGTAATATTCGGAGTAATCTGGTATTATCTGTAAAATCTCATATATATATATAATATTTTATATAACTAAATTAATATAAATTGTTATCTATATTATATATATATTAATTATTTTATATATTAACAAATCGCTCTCTCTCTCTACATACTATATATTTACATATATCTAACATAATATATTAATATAATTATATAACCCATACACCTCTCTCTTTCCTCCCTCGTTCTTCTTCTCATTCCCCCCCGCTGCAAATCCTAACCCGCTGTCTCTCATCCTCATTGTTCGCCCTCGTCGCCGCCCACTCACCATCATCGTCTCCCTCGTCATCACCGCCTTGCCCTCTCATCATCACCACCTCCTTCTCCTCTTCTAGACCACCTTGCCTACAACTTCTCCGACGTCAAAACCCATCGCCCATCACCTGCAACCTTTCTCTCGCCGGAAAACCCATCACCACTGTCACCACTGACTTCCTCTTCACTTCCTCCCCTCCCCAGCAACCAAGAACACCCAACACCACCACCAACGACCCTCTCTTCACCTTCCCTCGATCACCTTCAAACCTCAGACGACCTCGTCGTTGACCTCATCATCCTCACCTCGTCGCCATATCTCCTTTGCCGACACACACACACTCTAGAACCCCAATAGCAACAGCCACCTCCTTTTCTTCTTCTTCTTCATTTCTTTTCTTTCTTTCTTTTCTTTTCTTGATTACCGGCCGGCTCGTCGGAGTTGCGCACTTCGCCGACGATCCAGATAACCCAATCATCGTCGTCGTTTAACCCAGTCACCATGTCACGTCACTGGTCAGCCAGGTCCAGTCCTGCACCGCAAGTTTTGTATCACAACGATATTTCGACGTCGGACGTGATATCCGTATCTTGACGTGAGATCCGATCAGGCAAGTTCTAAACTTGCAGCATGCTATTTTATTATATTAATATTTATTTAATAAATAATAGTGCATGTGTTTTAATATTCACCAAATATTACCGATTTTCAGTTTTATAGCATCCGTCTGTATCCGTACCGATAATAGATTGTCTAGTTGCATGCCAGAACATCACGATATTATTATATTATTATATCAGTTCAATATGTTATCTAGATTGCATCATATATGAGAATAGACGTGTAATGGTTATTACAGATAGATACATATGCATCCCGGCATCAGTCGTGTTTTGATATTGATTACAGTTTAACATTGGTATCTGTTTTAGTTAATATACAGAACATGACATGTTCACGACCCACTACCGGACTTGTTACTTGGATCGTACTGCTAATACCAACAATCCTGATTGTTGTCCTGACGGACGTTGTCTATATAGAAAAGACCTGTACCTGCTTGATCCTGTGTTGGCATTAGATTTATACCATTAATACCTGAATTGAACACACAATCTTGGGGTAAGGGGAAATCAATAATGAAACCTGATTTGTAACCCAACAGTTCGTTACTTATACTGATCAGTCTTTACGGGCTTGGTCAGCCCCGGAATGATGCTGCTGACATCATTCGTCTATACATGTTACCTGTTTACTGCTTAGCGGCACGTCTCGGATTCAGCTCGAGAGTCTTGACCGTGGTCCCGGGCATGCACATGATACTATTGAGTTATATCGACGATTCCATTAAATTGATTTCAAAGACTTCTAAAATAGATAACTTAGAGGCACAGACTTTAGGATACACATCACATACATGCAGCTCACTGTTTTATACCCGTGTTTATTATTCGTACACATGTTTACTAATATCATCCTATCCTGGTTACTACTATTAATTTTGATATTATGACACAATGACGTCTGGGTTTCGCATAGCCCAGTTGCTTTACCTTTATCGCAGGCAGATCAAGAGTACTTCAACAATCAAGTCGAGCAATGAGGAGTTAGCTATTTAGTTTAGAGACCCTTAGTTTAGTTATTTCAGCAGTTTTATTTCTATTGATGTGAGCCCATATTGGGACGTGATTCGGACGCTATTGTTTTATTGGATCTTGATTCGTTTCTGTTATATTTATTTCTTGATTTTATCGACTGTGGCAGATGGACATGTGTTAGCTAGATTATATTTTACTGTTCTTGATTTCCGATTGACAACCGTAATGTGACTGTGGAGGGATGATTCCTAACCACAGGTAGCATGGTTAGTTCTGTCACACGCCGTGTTTACGTATTTTGGGAAGTGGGGCGTGACATGAGCGCTATAGGCCAATACCTCATGTGCAATGCACGTGAGTGTTCTTTTTGATAGAATTAAATTTTATGTAAAATTAACTTCTAAGGGGAAACATTTTTCTGATCTTTTTTAAACAAGAAAGATCTTCTCTGTTAAACAGAGAACTCTAGGATCAAAGATCCGACGGTGGTTGAAAAATTATCAATTGATCATCTGATCGAATTAAATTCTATCATAGGAAAATATTTTCGTAATTTTGTTAACAAAACCGAGAAATCATTTCTGTTAAACAGAGAGCTTTTGGATTAAAAATCCAATGGTGAATAAAATTCACTGGTTGATCTTTAAGAACAATTTGATTGGATATGAAATCAATCGGGATCTTTCAATGAGAGATTTTCTCAAACATATTGATTTGTCTCTTCTCCTATAAATAGGAGCAAAGAAATTAAATCTCATAAGGAGGAGACCCCCCATAAGCTTATGTAAAAATACAGAAAGTTCTCCAAAAGTTTCGGCAATAGAGAATTTAATTCTCAATAAAGAAGAAGATCTTCCTCCACTCAAATCCTAAGTAAAGAAAACACCGAGATAAAATTATCTCTAGTTTACCCATCATATCATATATAAGGGTTTAACCCTTCAAAAGAACTTAGTTCTTTTTCTGAATCTGAGATCCACTAGACAAGTTTCCAACAAGTTGAGAATTTAATTCTCATTGGAAAGATCTTGTTATTGAGAATCAGAGATTCAGGAGTGAACAAGGTTGAAAAGAACAATGAAAGAAGGGACATGAAAAAGATGAAGTTTATACTCTAGGAACATAGTTCCTTCATAATTAAGAACTTAGTTCTTAAAGAACCAGATCCCAGATTCTCAAAATAATGATCTTGGTGATCGTTAATGGTCAAAATACCATTAACAGAAGTTTAACTTCTCTAAAAAATATGAACAGAGATGAAATCTCTAAGAGCACAGTATCTCACGTGATATCCGCGTGAGCGCCCAAAAGAAATCATAAAGACAACGTCTTACGTGATATCCATATGAGCGCTCAAAAGAAGCAGATGATAGAGTCTCACGTGATATCCACATGAGCGCTCAAAAGAAATAGATGATAGCTTCTCACGTGATATTCACGTGAGCGCACAGAAGCTCTAAGGCTCAGTGTCTCACGTGCCATACATGTGAGCGTCCAAGGCCTATGAATACAGCCCCTCACGTGCCATACACATGAGCGCCCATAAGCAATGACTCGGCGCCTCACGTGCCATACACGTGAGCGCTTGAAAAACGCTAGAGACTCAGTGCCTCACTTGATATTCACATGAGCGCTACGTGACTGAGTACTTAGCACGGCTGGGTGGAATAGAAACCCAATCTTAACCCCCAAATTGGCTAAGTCTGTAAAGTTTAAACTTCTTCTTTGATTTTAAATCAACCGAGCCCATATGCTCATGATATCCAAGTTGATCTTAGTCCCATATACGACTAATGATCTTTCATCGATGATATCCAAGCCGATCATAGTCTCATATACGACTAATGATATTCATCCCATATCTTCTAAATTAATTTTAGTCTCATATAAGACTAACGATCCTTAGATCCACCATATTCTCTTCCTTCATATACAAAATTCGGTTCAAGGGTACATCATTCCACACCTCTGATATACATCATTGTAATTTCTCAACGTTTTCAGAAAGGTGGCGGGTCCCAACAACCAACAACCCTTTTGTCCCAAACACGGGAATGTTGGACTGAAATGTCCTTAAACTAATATTCGTCCCAAACACGGGAATGTTGTACCGAAATGTTCTTAAACTAATATTTGTCCTAAACATGTGAATGTTGGACTGAAACGTTTTTAAACTAATATTTTGTCCCGAACATAGGAATGTTGGACCGAAATGTCCCTAAACTAATATTGGACCGCGATGTCCTTAAACTAATATATGTTTGGCCCTATGAATGGTCTCTATATTGAACCCCGTATACAATCCATAGGCACAAACAAGCCATATTCCATCCATGCCTCCCATGGACCGTGATGTCCTTAAATTAATATGTTTTTCCCTGTGGACTATCTCCACATTGATTACCGTATACTATCCATGGGCTATTCATATATGATCAACATATTAGTTGAGCTCATATGCTCATTGTTCCTAAGTCAATCTTAGTCTCTTATATGACTGACGATCCTTAGATCGAATCCAAATATCCCGTGAGCTGATGGACCTCATTTATATGAGATCTGCGTCCTAAGTTCAAAACCCCAAATTTAATATACGGATTTGGATTAATTCGCTCGCTGCGGGCATCACAAGATTAGTCTCCGTACACAATCCAAGGGCAACCCCATATAAACAATATAACACGATACAGAGTGATCTTCCTAGAGCAAATAAAAGTTATTATCGCAATACAATAGCGTAATTAATTGTAGGGGCTTGCGTCTGCAGGGAAGAGCGTCCCCACAATCAAAACCCCCTCACAAATGAGGGGGAATCTGATAAGTCACATTATATCGGTCGCATCTGTCTAAACCTCCAATTTACGGTACCATATATCAATTTGGTATTTTTGTAGAGGTGGATGGATATGTTCTAAATATTATCTGCCCCCAAATTCAGGCTAGACGTCTCCGCGTTTCAGTTCAGTTTTCGGCGGTAAACAGTGCAGGAGTTCAATTAAACACGTGTATTTGATACACGTATTTTAATCGGGTGTTTATTGATATTAGCCGGTATATATATGATATAGCCGTATTATTAAATCAAGTGTTGATTTAATAATTAAATGTAACTTTATATATTGATATATTAACTAATATCATTCTCACTTTTTATTATTATTTTTTCTTTAATAATATTTATATTTGTTATAAATATTGTGACATGCATATTGATACATATGAGATGGTGTATGAGAATTATATGAAAGAATGAGAATGAGTCAAGTTTTAAGATGGTTGTAGAATTCTTTAGGTGTTTTAAATTTTGTGACTCTTTTTTGTTTTTATTTCAATTATTGAACTTTATCTCTTCTTCATACTATCTTATCTCCTCCATGGTTCTTCTTCTTATTAATTTTATTCGAGTGAGGAATGAAAAATGAAAAGAGAGCTAATTATTCTACATCTCCTACTAATCATTCTTAGCAAGTTTAATTAGTGGGTTGCTTTATTTTGATGAGATCAATTTGAAGCTAGAGCTTGTGTTGGAGTTATCTCAAGATGGATCATCTTCGGCGAGGAGATCATCAAACAAGCTTGTTCCGGACTTCGTAGAGATTAGATGGAATCCAAGGAGAGGTGGTAACGTGCTACAAAAGTTGTAGTCCTCTAAACTCTTATTTTTACCTTACTAGTTTAGTGACAAGTTTAATAGTTTGGTTTGATTCTTGGGTTGGGATAGTATTGCTCTCTAGATTTATAAAATTACCGCTCCGGCCGGAATTTTTAAAATTAAGTGAGCTAATTATTCTACATCTCCTATTAATCATTCTTAGCAAGTTTAATTAGTGATTTGCTTTATTTTGATGAGATCAATTTGAAGCTAGAGCTTATGTTAGAGTTATCTCAAGGTAGATCATCTTCGGCGAGGTGATCATCAAGAAAGCTTGTTTCGGGTTTCGTGGAGACAAGCCGGAGTTCAAAGAGAGGTGGCTAATGCACTACAAAGGTTGTAGTCCTCTAAACACTTGTTTTTACCTTACTAGTTTAGTGACAAATTTAGTAGTTTGGTTTGATTCTTAGGTTGGGATGCTGCTTCTTTCTAGATTTTTAAAATTACTGCTTCCACCGCATTTTATGTTGGCTATAGTGCCATCAAGGCAATTATTGTAATCACATGTAGGTGATTATGATGATTGAGAGAGGACCTATACGGGTAGAACAGTTTTACTCAAAATGATAGTATGCTATCTGCTTTGTCTTTATCATCATATACATGCATTATGTGGTATTACAGATCACTATTACATGTTAATAGAGACCATATGATTCTTGCTTGACTACCAGCATTATGATGGCGATCATATACATGAGAGCTGGGTGGTCTATAAGCACATCCTTAAATGTTCCTAGTTGTGGGAGTTTCAAAACTGGGCATCGATACTCCGGAGTAGACTAGTGTATACTGATCGAGACACCGACGAGGGGCGGTGCCCGGTCTCACAAGCCATTGGTATCAGTTTGTTCACCTAAGATAGTATGCATGTGCTAATTAGTACACCGGACGGATTCGCCGGGAACCTGCTAGTTGGTACTATACCTATTGTCAGATAGCAGTTCTCAGGTGAAATGTGTACAGGTTAGTCTATTGACCTAAGATCGTTATTTGTCTCGTGTGAGTTCCTACCGTGCTTTGATTACTACCCTACCACGTCTCAAAGGAGTCATGCAAACAGGTTTTAGTTAGGTACAGTCCCGAGCCACATGGAGGCAGTGAGCGGATCGTCGGGGATTCGTCTCTCCCAATATTGGGGGTTGATATTGCGCAGTGCATGGGTGGCCATCACCAGAAATCCTTGGCCAAGGTAGTCGAGAATTACTGATTTGGATCAGTATTTTCTCAGTTGGTGATGGGCTTCATACCGACATGAAATATTGCGTTGTTAGGGGTCTGACTTTATCCACCCCTACACTCGATATGCGATACTCTTAGAAGAACAGACCGGACTCTACGGATATTGTCATGGACATGCTCAGTAGGGGTTCGGATGAGTTTGCTCGTCGGCCTTCATTTCGCTCAATACTTGGGTAGCCGTTATGTACAGCTAGTGCCGCTGACGTGCTTGTGGTTAAACCCACCGCCAGCGTATTGACGTGTCTTTAGAGTCCCACACAGAGGGTTTTCTTGCTTCGGGCGAAACGATGTAGAGGCCGTATGGTTTTACGGCAGGGTTCGATCATATACGTGCACTTGTGCACGTATCACGATTCGGACGGATAATAATAGTGGGCTTTGGTTTAATCCGGATTCTAGTATTGTATTGTTGGATTATTTTCGTCTCATTGTATTCGTATTTTGTCGGAATTTATACGGATGAGAGGTATTCTTGTAATTTATTGCAAGGTGCTTCTAGAAGATGCCAACTCATTTAGTTTTAACCATTTAGGATTAAATGGTTAATGAGGTGGAGAGGATGAGGTGTTGTATGCATTTATTATAGCATGGCTCACTTGGTGATTCATGGGGTGACTCATGGTTACTATTGTGGTATACTTGATATTTGTGTTTGGGTTGTGAGATATTTTGGAGATTTGAGATATTTTGGAGACTTGAGATATTTATTATATGCTTCATTATTTCTCACAACACTTAGCCATTTTTTTGGGAGTTGCTTCACACTCTTATCCTCATGCTTCTTCTTCTACCTCCACCCTTCAAGTATTATGTGTTGAGAAACCTAGAGTGTTTGGAGACAAATTAATCTATTATTAGATTCTACATCCTCTAGGCTATCTAATTTTATGAATTAGGTATCCTAGTTACCTCAGCTATGAGGTTGGAGCTCGAAATACAAATCCTTAGGTGAATCATCTTTGATGGAGGGAGACCGGAGATCAAGCTTGATCATGGAGGCCTCTAGGAGCTTGGGATGTTGGTTAAAGACCGTAAGACATGGATCATTCGGTATAACCATTCTTAAATCTCTTTTAGTTTGCTAGATTAGGGTTTAGGGTAGATCCGGGTATCAGGTTGTTCTAGTACCAGTTTGTTCCGCAATCGGCCATGGTTAGATGTCCAGGGCGCTGGCATAACCCAAAATGGTATCAGAGCCAATCCATAAACCCTTACTAACTAGCTTGCACAAGATTAAAATCTCAATCGACAAATTTTTCCGAATCGTATTTCCATATTAGCATGCTTGCTGTCAAATTTCAAAGTTCAAATATTTTTTTTGGTATCTTAAAAATATGAGTAGGTAAAACTAGAGCTAAGAAAAAAAATTTGGGCACCTAACTCCAAAATTCTGCCGCGGAACTCAAACCAAATGGCATGTTTTTCCGAGGAACCGTGGCGCTTTTCTTGCTACAGTACTCCACTTTTTTCCTGGGGCTCTAGTTCATGGAAATATGATTTTTGGAATATTTGGTTTTGGTCCAGATTTGTTCGAGTGCTAGTTTTTCATTTTAGGGACAATTTGGAAAGGTTTAGTCGATCGAAATTTTAATTGTGTGTTTTTCAGTGCATATATTACTATCTGCTACTGTGAATGTCATTAGAGCGGTATAACTCGTTTAACCGTTATATGTTCTTTTAGACGGGTTTGCGAACATAACATTCACGTTGATGTTCTGTGTTGTGCTGAGGTTGTAGTTGGATTGTCGTGGCGGATAGCCAGTGGTGCAATGATAGTTGTACAGTTCAGATTCATTTGTACATTTGATATTGCGGGGCGAGCGCCCGACATATAGACTGTCGTCTCTGCCAGTTTGTATATTATTTGTTTGGTACACGACCGGGTTGAGGTCGATGTCACCCTTATACATATATTTCTTTTCTTTTCTGTACTAGGTTTACCCCGCGGTGGAGTGTTCAAATTGCCGGGTACTAGAAGGCAACGAACCAGCTTTTCATGGTGTTGAGACGGAGGGGGCCTCATTCTAGAATTGGCATGCTATTCATCATACTAGTAGGGGGTACAGGTTGACCCATGGAGGGATGCGCAAGTTACCGGATTCTGTGAAATGCTGGGTGGCCCACTCACTTAGTTGATTCGGGTTGCCTCACTTCTAGAATTGGCGGATAACTTGCCGAGCTTGTATGGGTCCAGGTTTCCATTGCATAGGCTATCCACACAACAGGGAACATCGGGTCTCATTTGCGGCTCAAATGTCCAGAATTATCCACCACTCTGTGTTGCTTGCTGAGATTTTGTGATGTTGCTTATATCATGCCTGGGAAGAATGTTATATATATTTATATATATACTAGTAGATATTGTATATGTTTTTCTCTCGCGCTAGTCCATCCCTCGCTCTGCCGCTAGTTAAGTAACCTAACGAGTGATGACAGGGCCCAGTGGCGAATGCGGATGGCATATACGTATATTTTATTTTCGTACCTTTATCTGGTATGATATGTTTAATTGATGGGACTGCGTTGATTCTGATCAATGCAAGGAAAAACAAACCTATATGATATTGTTGGAACCAAGTTTTTTGAAAATAGATATTACAGATGTTTCCTTTTGCTTTGCACGGTGGTATTCGGTTATGAATATCCCGCACCTCAATCTATGAGGCAAGAGCCGAGATCCATTCCTCAGGAGTGACCTCTTAAGCAAAAGTTTGCATCATCGTAATAACTTCACTATAGTCGATTCTTTTGATTTGCATCGTGGTATTCAGTTCAGAATATCCTGCACCTCATTCGATGAGGAAAGTGCCGAGATCCCTTCTCAGGGAGTGACTTCTTTAGCAAAAGTTTGGTCCACTATATATTTGTAAAACCACTCGGTTCCTTCAACAATATCAAGTTCATCAGGTTAAAGGTTTTTCACCAAAAACCAGCCGTTGCCCTCTGTCGTTTTGAATAAGTAGCGCATAGTATTCATGTGGTGTTTTTTGGCCAAAGTCAAGGCATCGTGAATGGTAGCCGTGTGTTGCTTATCTATAGCATTGGTAAATGCATTGGTTTAGGACAGTCGTGTTACTTTGTTGGCCAAAGTCAAGGATGTGTGCGTATGGATCTAAATCAATCAGGATAATGACGGGTAGAACTTGACTTGCGTGTTATGATTTGTTGGCCAAAGTCAAGGTCATAAGCGATTGGGGGTAAAAACCACATCGGGAGTTTCAAACATACAGGAAACTTACCAGGCATGCGCATACCTTCTGGAGAGTTGTGACTTGAGTGGCTTCCATCAAGTTATCATGCGATGATAGTTGGATCCCGATTCCCACTGATGAGTAGGTGTTACTTCTCGGGTAATTTTAGATGAACCCGACTAATTCTCCTTTTAGGGTTTGAGGAAGAATTCGAGAAAACAGTGTGAGCCATCCTGATTAGATAAAGTGATTAACCAATCTGATCTAGGTTATAGTGCATGCTGAGCGTTTCTTTTCTCTCTCTCTTTGGTAGCGACCATGGCCTGACCCTAAACTAAAACTCATGAACCAAGTTAACCGAACCTTCTTAAAACACTTTGAATTTTGGATTGTCACGGAGTCGCATATATCATTGCCAATCCTACATCCCCTTTGCATTTCTCCAAAATATTTTGTATCACTACGAAAATCCATATAGCCTGGATATTCTATCGTTTAGTTACATACGAACTCGAAGGAACTTGTTCCAGTTCGAGAATGGATTCAGGTTCTGGAGAAATTGAATAGGATTATTCGGTTGTATTTTCCCTTTACCTTCTCTCACGTTGCTAGAGCTCCTAGGATTAGGAGAGTACACCTATTGCGCTTATCGGATAATCTTCTTCCAAACCATAGGTAGGTGCCAAAAGCCAGGGAAGGAAGAAAACCAATTAGCCTAAGTGTGGTGTACAGAAGGTAATATGTAAATACATATAAAGGTATTAGAGTAAGGACAAAGAAAATTGCGAATCCTATCATTCACGAAAAAACCACGTATACCTCTGCCACTCTTACTTCACCTTTGAATTTCTCCAGAACACTTCGTATCGCTACGAAAATCCATATAGCTTGGATATGCCATCGTATAGTTACATACGAACTCGAAGGAACTTGTTCTAGTTCGAGGATGGATTCTTATTCGGGAGAAATAGAATAGGATTATTCAGTTGTCTTTTCCCTTTACCTTCTCTCAGGTTACGAGGGCTCCTGGCATTTAGCAGAGTACACCTATTACGCTTATTGGATAGTCTTCTTCCAAACCTTAGGCTGGTGTCGAAGGATAGGAAAGGAAGAAAATCAATTAGCCTAAGTGTGGTGTACGGAAGCTAATAAGTAAAGACATATAAAGGGTGTTGGCTATAGTGCCCTCAAGTCAATTATTGGATCGCAGGCACGCGATTGCGATGATTGAGGGAGGACCTATACAGATAGAACAGTCTAACTCGAGATGATTGTATGCTATCTGGTTTGTCTTTATCATCATATACATGTTTCAGGTAGCATTACAGATCAATATTACATGTTGATAGAGCCCATTGGATTCTTGCTTGACTACCAGCATTATGATGGCGATCATATACGTGAGAGCTGGGTGGTCTATAAGCACATTCTTAAATGTTCCTAGTCATGGGAGTTTTGAGACTGGGCATCGATACTCCAGAGAAGACTAGTGTATACTGATCGAGACCCCAACGAGGGGCGGTGGCCGGTCTCACAAGCTATTGGTGCCAGTTTGTTCACCTAAGATGTATATAGGTGCTCATTGGGTTATGAGTACACAGGACAGACTCGCCGGGAATATGCTAGTTGGTATTATACCTATTGTCAGAAAGCAGTTCCCAAGTGACATGTGTACAGATTAGTCTATCGACCTGAGATCGTCATTTCTCTCGTGTGAGTTCCCACTGTGCTTTGATTACTATCCTACCACGGCTCAAAGGAGTCGTGCAAACAGGTTTTAGTTGGGTATAGTCCTGAGCCACATGGAGGCAATAAGCGGATCGTCAGGGGATTCGTCTTTTCCGGTATTGGGGGTTGATATTGCGTTGTGCACGGGTGGCCATCACCAAAAATCCTTGTCCAAGGTAGTCGAGAATTACTGATCTAGGATCGGTAGTTTCTCAGGTGGTGATCGGTTTCATATCGACACTAAATGTCGTGTTATTAGGGGGTCTGACTTTATCCACTCCTTTAGACTCGATATACGATACTCATAGAAGAACGGACCGGACTGTACGGATATTGTCACTGTCAGGCTCAGTAGGGGTTTCAGGATGAGTTTGCTCGTCGGCCACCCTTTCGCTCAATACCTGGGTAGTCGTTACGTACAACTAGTGCCGCTGACGTGCTTATGGTTAAATCCACCGCCAGCGTATTGATGAGTCTTTAGAGTCCCACACAGAGAGTTTCCCTGCTT
This sequence comes from Agapanthus africanus, assembly GCA_030015575.1. Lineage (NCBI taxonomy): Eukaryota > Viridiplantae > Streptophyta > Magnoliopsida > Asparagales > Amaryllidaceae > Agapanthus > Agapanthus africanus. The sequence continues at coordinate 498,156,927 of CM057347.1, read as the reverse complement.
TGGGCGAAACGATGTAGAGGCCGTATGGTTTATGGCAGGGTTCGATCACATACGTGTACTTGTGCACGGATGATGTTCGGACAGATAATACTAGTGGGCTTTTGTTTAAGCCGGATCCTAATATTATATTGTTGGACTATTTTCGTCTCATTGTACTCGTATTCTTCGGAATACGGATGCAGGTATGTATATATAGGAATGAGGGGTATTCTTGTAATTTCTTACAAGATTACTTTTAGAAGAGTACACCTCATTATGTTTTAAACCTTTTTGGATTAAAAGGTTATGGAGGTGGAGGATGAGGTGTTTATTGCATTTTTTGTGGCATGGCTCAGTAGTGACCCATGGTTACTATTCTAGCATACTTAGTATTTTGTTTGTTGTGAGATTTATATTGACTGAAGATATTTTTGGTTGACTTGAGATATTTTGGAGACTTGAGATATTTATTTGGGATGGCTCCATTAATTTTATATAACTCCCACAACACAACAAAAGAGTTAGCTATTATTCTTTTTCTTGAGTTGCTCTCAAACTCTCATCCTCATGGTATCTTCTTCTACCTCCACCCTATAAGTCTTATGTGTTGAGAAACTTAGGGTGTCTTGAAACAAATTAATCTTTCATCACTTTCTACTTCTTCTAGGCTATCTAGTGTAGCGATCTATGTACCCTAGTTATCTCGGATATGAGGTTGGAGCTCGTTTCATAGACTCTCGGGTGGATCATCTTCGATAGAGGAAGACCGGAGATCAAGCTTGATCAAGGTGGCTTCTAAGAGGTTAGGATGATGGTTCAAGACCGAATGACACGGATCATTCGGTATAACCATTCTCAACTCTCTTTTTACATATTGCTCGTTTCTGGTTAATGGTAGATCCGGACATCGGGTTCCGTTAGCGCCAGTTTTTGTAAACTTTTGTTCCGCATTTGGTCACGGATTGATGGCCGGGACGCTGGCGAAACCCAATATGGTATCAGAGACAACCCATTAACCCCTATACTAGCAGTTTAGACGATATTAAAGTATCGAAACCGAAACAACTCTGAAACAATTCCTACATTATTCCAGTTTCTGTCGAATTTATTTTAGTCTTCAAAATTTTTTTAAACAATTACAGAAAGCTATTTGTGAGACATTTAGAACACCATACAAAAACGAGACCTATTCACCGGATTTGACCCGGCAAGACTTGCATAAAGACCGACCCCACCGGTTTTTTATTGGACTGGGAACTTTTTTTTTGGGGTGTTCTCTAGACTTTGAAATATTGGTATTTTGATATTGTTTATTTTGCCCAGTTTGGATATTGTGTTATCTTATGGTTTGGAGGCTGTTCGGGGTATTTCGAAGTCGATATTTTAACACTGTTTAAATGTATACAGTACGTATATTACTATCTGCGACCGTGAATGTCATTAGAGCTGTACAACTCGTCTAATTTCTATATGCTCTTTTAGACGAGTTTGAGAACATGACACTCACGTTGATATTCTGTGTTGTGCTGTTGTAACACCCTAGTTCATTTATACCAATTCCAGTTCAAGTATTTACTTATTTATGGTAGTTTCTTTGTTTACTGTATTTTGGGTGCGAATAGTATTTTGACATTTGTATTTGCATTTTACCCGACCCGCTTGCTTGAAACCTGTCTTGATTTATGTTTATGATGTATCCTGACCTGTTACATGGATTCGTGCATTTTCATTTTTACTGCATTCTGGCATTTTATCTGGCATCTGCATTTTTTTAATATAACATTTAAAGTCAAGTAAAATATTTTAAAAATATCTAGCATGGCCTGCATGATACCCCTGACCCTGTCGTAGCATCCACGCATCTTGTTCTCGTCCCGTTCAGTAAAACGGACTTGTTTGGATGGCTACGCGCACGTACGTGCATCCGTTCTTGAGGGTATGCATTTTCGTTACCCGGACATCCAATTTGAGTTTTGGTCGACATGTATATTTTTTATATTTTTGAAACTGAATTTTAGACCCGACCCGGGCATATTTTGGACTAAATTTGTATTTACCAGAAAATCCAATTTTATTTCATCTAATATCTTTATTAAAATTTAACAATTTAAAATATTTATAACTTACAAAATCTTTTTAAATTAAAATCTAAACCTTAATAACACCCCCTTTCTCTCTCTCTCTCTCCTCTGCATATATATATTTATATATTTTTTATTTATATATTTTTTTCTTTCTTTATTTAATACACGGCATCTTCTTCTTCTTCTTCTTTCTTCTTTCTTTTTCTTGATCTTGTTTCTTAATTTCGGTGATCACCGCCGGAGCTGTGCTCGTCGTTGACGATCTGAGTGATCCAGTGAACGTATCTTGCCTGTGTGATCACCCTCTTGCCTTGCCTGGACCCGTCCCGCGTGCCGCATGTGCGTTGCGACGAGTTACCGACGTCGGACGTGCCATGCGTATCCGTCGCGTGATTCGATCGAGGCAAGTTTACAACTTGCTACATGCTATGCTTTATGTAATTTATTTATATTTTTCCATCATCATCATCATCATCATCATCATACAGCTATGTCTATATAATTTATACACCGTAGTTATTTAATGTTAATTGGTTTTATAATATAAAATGTATGAAAATTTACAACTTGCGACATGCTATAATTATATCTATAAAATTTATATCGACTTAATATTTCTTATTATTATCTTTAATTACTTTATAATCTGTATTTTATAATGTTATACAAAATATAGTTTGAAAGTATTATAGTTTACACATGAAACGTCGTTGCAAAAAGGATACGACAAATCTGAAATTCACTGTACATCTTAACTTATAAAATTCATTATAAATCATAGAAAAATAATTAGTATACGTTCTTTAGTTTGTTACGAAGCTAACTCAAAACACTATAACTTTATGAAATATTTACTTGCAAAATAAATTGTTTAAATAACGTAAAATGCAAATGAAAATATCTCTAAACTGCTGTCTAGGAAAATTCCAGCAGCAAAATTTCAACTTCAAATATTCATATCTTTTTGTAGGAAGAACCTGAGATACTTCAACTTATAAAAATGAAAACCTTATTGAATTATCTTTGTTTTGGTATAAGACACGTCCCTTTTGGAGAACGTTTGTTATTTTAAAGCTATTTTACAAATCAGGATGAGGCTGAATTTCTGAACGGAACTTTCTTGTGCATGGTTAATCACTACCACTTTTATAGTCATTAATCGGTTTGAATACGTTATCCATATTAATATTATTATATCACTATTTACATATCTAGTCGCATGCTAATTCTTCTTGCTACATGCTAGGTATATTATTATGCATCCATATGAGTAAAATGTTACCCGTTTATCACATTGTATATCCATACTAAAAGTTTACTGTTTTCGGATACCCGTTTGCATCCATATCATTTAAAATATATATAACTGAATTTATAGATCACATTAATTCATATTATTGTATTAACACCCCATACTTAATAATGTGCATCTTATTTAGTCTTGGAACTATAATGTAACCCTAATCGATGTTTGTGCATCCATACCATTAATTGTGTACCTATTTGCATTCCATGTCACATTATTTCATACTATTGTTTTTATTAGTATCACATGCTTGATATTGTGCATCCTACATAGCCATGATGTAACCCCTGATAAATATTTGTGCATCCATGCTTTTATCGTATATCCGTACTTGTACCGTGATTCCGTACTTGCTACTGTTTATTATGAGCATCCGCTTGATACATGTACACTACCTGACATGACCTGACACACCACTACTTGACATGACTTGATACATGTGCACAACCTGACATGACCCGATATATCACTACTTGACATGTTACCTGATCCTGTTTCTAATGCCGACAATCCTGACATGTTACCCCGATGGACATATCCTGTTGTCTGTATAGACAAACATGTTCCTGCTTGATCCTGTGTTGGAATTATCTTTAGATTTATCAATACCTGACTTGAACACATAACTTGGGGGTATGGGGAAATCAAGAATGCAACCGAACGTAACTCAAAGTGCTATTATATTGTTTGCCATCATATTGTTTGCCGTTTTTTCGGGCGTTACGGAATACCTATTGTTTGCCGTTTTTCCGGGCATTACGGAATACCTATTGTTTGCCATTTTTCCGGGCGTTACGGAATACCATATTGTTTGCCGTTTTTCCGGGCATTACGGAATAATCGCCGATGGATTACGATGAGGATTACATTAATTGATTTCGAAAACTTTAGAATAGATAACCCAGTAGCACAGTTTAGATTACTCTCTGCACGTCACATGTGCTTATACCCTTCACTGTTTCTTATTCGTGTTACTGTTATACTTTTATTACTGTTCATACTTATTTCTGCATGACTTGTTACCCCATGATTATATTATTATTGATATTATGACGCACTGACGTCTGGGTTTTGCATGGCCCAGATTCTCTACCTTTGTCGCAGGTTGATCAGGAGTATTACCGCCATCAGGCCGAGCAGTGAGAATCCTGTTAGTATCCAGTTTAGTTATGTTTACTTTCCAGATGTTATTGCTTATTGGATCTATTGCTTCCGCATATTATTTCTTGACTCGTTCACTCTGGCTTATGGACATGTACTAGATAGTTTATTTTATTTCTACCGTTCTTGATATCTTATAGACAGCCGTAATGTGACTGTGGAGGGATGTTTCCTATCCACAGGTAGCATGGTTGGCTCTGTCACGTGCCTATCTTAGCGCACTCTGGGAAGCGGGGCGTGACAGGGTTTGTTTGGTATCAGAGTCATAGGATTTAAGTTAATCGGGTTTGATTCTTTTGTAGTTGGGTATTGGACCCAATACACGAATCAGAAAACCTGTAATTAGGAACATGTCTTGCCACATTTTTATCATGATTATTGAATCATATCTTTCTATTGACCCTTATCTTGACGATATGCAAACAACTTTGCATCTCGGCTTAAAATCTTTTGGTTCCCTATTGGTTATCCTTTCCTATTCCTTTGATTATGATACTAGGATTTGGGCGACTTGGACGGAGTTATGTGATTGTACCCATGAACTGCAGCATGGTTACAATGCGGTACTCTATTTATGTAACTTGGAATTCTCTTCTTGATTCACTTCCTTGTTTCATGGTCGTTATATTGCCTTGCTTCTCTTGCTTTCCAGTTCCTGTTTATCGCAAGCTTGAATCCTATTTACCGTGCTTATCTTCTTCAGTGTTTGGCTTCAGGTGAAGTCGTTTCAGGTATCCTACTTGTTCATATTTTTCCCGCATTAGAATTATTCAATTCTGGTGCATCCCTTTGTTTGATGTTGTCTTGGGAATGGATTTTCTCGGCACTTTCTACGCTTACATTGATTGTAGGGCAAAGAAAGTGATTTTCCAGATTCCGGTACTTCCGGAGTTTGTTTTTGCTGGAGGAAGCAGTTCTGTCGGGCCAGTCGAGTTTAGGGCTAGGCCGACAAGTAGTGTTCTTTCGTCGTTGGAAGTTGCTAAGGAGGAAGCGCCAGCTGTAGTTCGAGAGTTCATGGATGTGTTCGAGGACATCTCGGGTTTACCGCCAAAACAAGATGTGGAGTTCGCGCTCGATCTTGTTCCTGGTGCAGCGCCAATCTCAAAGGCGTACTATCCAATGACACCGGTGGAGTTGGAAGAAGTCAAGAAGCAGGTTATCGAATCGCTTGAGAAGGGTTGGATTCGCAGCAACAATTCACCTTGGGAAGCTCCAGTTCTTCTAATTAAGAAGAAAGATGGCACAAGGAGGATGTGCATCGATTATCGAGAATTAAACCGGGTGACTATTAAGAACAAGTACCCGATCCCTGGCATTGGCGAATTGTTCGAGCAACTCAGTGGCGCGAGGGTATTCTCGAAGCTGGACTTGCGATCTGGATGTCATCAAGTTCGAGTTAAATTAGAGTTAATTTTCAAGACTGCGTACCGAACTCGATATGGACATTACGAGTATTTAGTGATGCCATTCGGAGTCACAAATGCACCGGCGATATTTATTGACTTGATGAACCGAACTTTTCACCGTTCTTGGACTAGTTTATAGTGGTGTTCATCGATGATATTCTGGTCTACTCGAGGAGTATTGAAGAGCATGCGGAACACTTGAAGATCGCACTGCAGATGTTGAGGCAAGAAAGATTATATGTAAAGATGAGCAAGTGTGAGTTTTGGTTTAAAGAAGTGAAGTTTTTGGGGCATGTCGTATCCGGAGATAGAATCGCCGTTGACCCTGAGAAGATTGCAGCATTTCAAGATTGGCCGATTCCGAGGAATGTAGCGGACATCAGAAGTTTTCTGAGACTTGCAGGATACTACAGAAGATTCGTGGAAGATTTTGCTCACTTAGCTGAGCCTTTGACCAATCTTACGTGCAAGGAAGTACCATTCGTATAGATGGATAGATGTGCGTCAGCTTTTGAAGCGTTGAAGCAAAGGTTGATAACTGCTCCTATTTTGACCGTACCAGACGGTTCCGGAGGATTGGTGATTCACAGCGATGCATCTGGGAAAGGTTTGGGATGTGTTTTGATGCAGCATAGGAAAGTTATAGCTTATGCATCACGGCAGTTAAAGACCCATGAGAAGAATTACCCAAGCCAGTAGCTGTGATTTTCGTTTTGAAGATTTTGAGACACTACTTATTGGTCGACAGGGTTGAAGTATTCACCGATTACAAAAGCCTAAAGTATGTGTTCACGCAGAAAGAGCTTAACATGAGGCAGCGTAGATAGTTGGAGCTGATGGCTGACTACGATCTTGATCTTAAGTACCATCCAGGGAAAGTTAATGTAGTGCCGGATGCGCTTAGTCGGTTGCCAGCAATTCGGATGTTGACTGCACAGAAGGAGCTTATCGAAGATTTTCGGAAATTCGAGTTGGAGATTGTGCTACCGCATTCTTCGGGACAGTTGATGTAACTGTAAGTACAGTCATCGTTGATCGATAATATTAAAGCAGCGCAGTCACAGGACCCAAGATTGCAAAGGTTTCGAGAACAGGTTGAAGCTGGACTTCGAACAGACTTGTTGATTCATGAAGATGGTTCGTTGCGATATGGTAGCCGTTTGTATGTGCCAAAAGGGGATATTCGTGGAGAGGTTATGAAAGAGACACACAGTTCCGCGTATTCCGTACATCCAGGAGGCACGAAGATGTGCCACGATCTAAGACAGCATTTCTCGTGGGAAGGCATGAAAAGGGAGATTGCTCACTTTGTAGCGAAATGCTTGGTGTGTCAGCAAGTTAAGGCTAAACATCAAAGGGTTGTTGGTTTATTGCAACCCCTTCCGATTCCTCAATGGAAGTGGGAACATGTAACCATAGATTTCGTGACAGCTTTACCATGGAGTCCAAAGGGCAACAATGCAGTTTGGGTGATTGTTGATCGATTGACCAAGGCAGCTCATTTCATACCATTTCGAGTTGGTCAATCAACGGAAGCGTTAGCAGAACTGTACATGCAGGAGATTATGAGATTGCATGAAGTGCCTGTGAGCATCGTATTTGATCGTGACACCCGATTCTTATCGCACTTCTGGAGGAGTTTTCAGGAAAGTTTGGGGACGCGATTGAAGTTTAGCACAGCTTATCATCCTCAGAAAGATGGCCAGTCGGAGAGAACGATCCAAACTCTTGAAGACATGTTGAGAGCTTGCGTGTTAGACTTCAAGGGTTCGTGGAAGGATCATCGGCACTTGGTGGAGTTTTCGTACAATAACAGCTTTCAGACGACTATTCAGATGGCTCCATTCGAAGTATTGTATGGTCGCAAATGTCGTTCACCTGTTTTTTGGGACGATGTTGGAGAACGAAGATTGTTGGGACTGGATTTGATCATGCAAACAGTTGAGAAAAATAATACTATTCGAAATCACATGAAGGCAGCACAAGATCGGCAGAAGAGTTGGGCCGACACATCGAGAAGACCTCTAGAGTTCCTGTCGGTGATCTTGTGTTCTTAAAGATATCACCGACTAGAGGAGTGATTCGTTTTGGGAGTCGATGCAAGCTTAGTCCTCGATTCGTGGGGCTTTTCGAGATTTTGGAGCGTGTTGGAGAAGTGGCTTATCGATGGGCATTACCATAAATTTTGGCGAATGTTCATGACGTGTTTCATGTATCTCAACTCTGTAAGTATGTTCGAGATGAAACACATGTGCTGGATCATTCGGAGCTGACTGTAAAAGAGGATTTGACCTTTGAGGAAAGATCGATGTCGATTGTTGATCGAAGAGAAAATGTCCTTAAGAACAAGTTTATCCCTCTTGTACTTGTTTCTTGGGGGAATCGCTCGCACGGAGAATCGACTTGGGAACGGAAGACGAGATTTGACAGAAGTCTCCAGACCTCTTCCTGTAGTTTCATGATTGTTTATCTTTTCTTGTCTTGGGAATTTCGAGGACGAAATTCTTTTTGTAGTTGGGTATAATGTAACACCCTAGTTCATTCATACCAATTCCAGTTCAAGTATTTACTTATTTATGGTAGTTTCTTTGTTTACTGTATTTTGGGTGTGAATAGTATTTTGACATTTGTATTTGCATTTTACTCGACCCGCTTGCTTGAAACCTGTCTCGATTCATGTTTATGATGTATCCTGACCTGTTACATGGATTCGTGCATTTTCATTTTTACTGCATACTGGCATTTTATCTGGCATCTGCATTTTTTTAATATAACATTTAAAGTCAAGTAAAATATTTTAAAAATATCTAGCACGGCCTGCATGATACCCCTGACCCTGTCGTAGCATCCACGCATGTTGTTCTCGTCCCGTTCAGTAAAACGGACTTGTTTGGATGGCTACGCGCACGTACGTGCATCCGTTCTTGGGGGTATGCATTTTCGTTACCCGGACATCCAATTTGAGTTTTGGTCGACATGTATATTTTTTATATTTTTGAAACTGAATTTTAGACCCGACCCGGGCGTATTTTAGACTAAATTTGTATTTAATAGAAAATCCAATTTTATTTCATCTAATATCTTTATTAAAATTTAACAGTTTAAAATATTTATAACTTATAAAATCTTTTTAAATTAAGATCTAAACCTTAGTAACACCCCCTTTCTCTCTCTCTCTCTCTCTCCTCTGCATATATATATATATATATATATATATATATATATTTTATTTATTTATTTTTTCTTTCCTTATTTAATACACAGCCTCTTCTTCTTCTTCTTCTTCTTTCTTCTTTCTTGATCTTGTTTCTTGATTCCGGTGATCACCGCCGGAGCTGTGCTCGTCGTTGACGATCTGAGTGATCCAGTGAATGTATCTTGCCTGTGTGATCACCCTCTTGCCTTGCTTGGGCCCGTCCCGCGTGCCGCGTGTGCGTTGCGACGAGTTACCGACGTCGGACGTGCCGTGCGTATCCGTCGCGTGATTCGATCGAGGCAAGTTTACAACTTGCTACATGCTATGCTTTATGTAATTTATTTATATGTTTCCGTATCATCATCATCATCATCATCATCATACAGCTATGTCTATATAATTTATATACCGTAGTTATTTAACGTTAATCGGTTTTATAATATAAAATGTATGAAAGTTTACAACTTGCAACATGCTATAATTATATCTATAAAATTTATATCGTTGTAATATTTCTTATTATTATCTTCAATTATTTTATAATCTGTATTTTATAATGTTATACAAAATATAGTTTCAAAGTATTATAGTTTACACATGAAACGTCGTTGCAAAACGGATAAGACAAATCTGAAATTCACTGTACACCTTACCTTATAAAATTCATTATAAATCATAGAAAAATCATTAGTATACGTTCTTTAGTTTTTTACGAAGCTAACTCAAATACTATAACTTTATGAAATATTTACTTGCAAAATAAATTGTTTAAATAACATAAAATGCAAATGAAAATATCTCTAAACTGCTGTCCACAAAAATTCCAGCAACAAACTTTCAACTTCAAATGTTCATATCTTTTTGTAGGAACAACCTGAGATACTTCAACTTATAAAAATGAAAACCTTATTGAATTATCTTTGTTTTGATATAAAACACGTCCCTTTTGGAGAACGTTTGTTATTTTTAAGCTATTTTACAATTCAGGATGACGCTGAATTTCTGAACGGAACTTTCTTGTGCATGGTTAATCAATACCACTTTTATAATTATTAATCGGTTTGAATATGTTATCCATGTTAATATTATTATATCACTATTTACATATCTAGTCGCATGCTAATTCATCTTGCTACATGCTAGGTATATTATTATGCATCCATATGAGTAAAATGTTACCCGTTTATCACATTGTATATCCATACTAAAAGTTTACTGTTTTCGGATACCCGTTTGCATCCATATCATTTAAAATATATATAACTGAATTTATAGATCACATTAATTCATATTATTATTGTATTAACACCCCATACTTAATAATGTGCATCCCATTTAGTCTTGGAACTATAATGTAACCCTAATCGATGTTTGTGCATCCATACCATTAATTGTGTACCTATTTGCATTCCATGTTACATTATTTCATATTATTGTTTTTATTAGTATCCCATGCTTGATATTGTGCATCCTACATAGCCATGATGTAACCCCTGATAAATATTTGTACATCCATGCTTTTATCGTACATCCGTACTTGTACCGTGATTCCATACTTGCTACTGTTTATTATGAGCATCCGCTTGATACATGTACACTACCTGACACGACATGACCTGACACACCACTACTTGACATGACTTGATACATGTACACAACCTGACATGACCCGATATATGACTACTTGACATGTTACCTGATCCTGTTTCTAATACCGACAATCCTGACATGTTACCCCGATGGACATATCCTGTTGTCTGTATAGACAAACATGTTTCTGCTTGATCCTGTATTGGAATTATCTTCAGATTTATCAATACCTAACTTGAACACATAACTTGGGGGTATGGGGAAATTAAGAATGTAACCGAACGTAACTCAAAGGGCTATCATATTGTTTGCCATTTTTCCGGGCATTACGGAATACCTATTGTTTGCCGTTTTTCCGGGCGTTACGGAATACCATATTGTTTGCCGTTTTTCCGGACGTTACGGAATAATCATCGATGGGTTACGATGAGGATTACATTAATTGATTTCGAAGACTTTAGAATAGATAACCCAGTAGCACAGTTTAGATTACTCACCGCACGTCACATGTGTTTATACCCTTCACTGTTTCTTATTCGTGTTACTGTTATACTTTTATTACTGTTCATACTTATGTCTGCATGACTTGTTACCCCCTGATTATATTATTATTGATATTATGACGCACTGACGTCTGGGTTTTGCATGGCCCAGATTATCTACCTTTGTCGCAGGCTGATCAGGAGTATTACTGCCATCAGGCCGAGCAGTGATGATCCTGTTAGTATCCAGTTAGTATCCAGTTTAGTTATGTTTACTTTCCAGATGTTATTGCTCATTGGATCTATTGCTTCCGCATATTATTTCTTGACTCGTTCACTCTGGCTTATGGACATGTACTAGATAGTTTATTTTATTTCTACTGTTCTTGATATCTTATAGACAGCCGTAATATGATTGTGGAGGGATGTTTCCTATCCACGGGTAGCATGGTTGGCTCTGTCACATACCTATCTTAGCGCACTCTGGGAAGCGGGGAGTGACAGCTGTGGTTGTGGTTTGATCGACGTGGTGGATAGCCAGTGGTGCAATGGTAGTATAGTTCAGTTTCATTTGTACATTTGTTATTGCAGGGCAAGCTTCCGACATGTGGACTGCCATCTCTTCCAGTTTGTATATTATTTGTTTGGGGCACGACCGGGTTGAGGTCGATGTCACCCTTATACATATTATTTTCTTTTTTGTACTAGGATTACCCCGGGATGGGGGGCACGAATAGCCGAGTTCTAGAGGGCAACGGGTCCGCATCTCATGGCTTTGAGACGGAGGGGACCTTACTCTAGAATTGGCGGGCTATTCGCCGCACTCGTAGGGGGTATAGGTTGATCCAAGAAGGGGTGCTCAAGTTACCGGATTCCGTGGAGTGCTGGGTGACCCATTCACATTGTTGATTGGGGTGCCTCACTTCTGAGATTGGCGGGTAACTTTCCGCACTCATAGGGGTTTAGGTTTTCATTGCACAGGCTATCCACACGACAGGGGAACGTCGTGTCTCATTTTTGACTCAAACGAAACCCGAGACTCCAGGATTATCCACCTCTCTGTGTTGCTTGGCTAAGATTCTTTGATGTTGCTATATATCATGCCTGAGATGATTTGTTGGATATAGTGCCCTCAAAATCAATTATTGGATCGTAGGCACGTGATTGCAATGATTGAGGAGGACCTATACCGGTAGAACATTCTTACTCGAGATGATAGTATGCTATCTGGTTTGCCTTTATCAGTCGTGTACAGGTTCAGGTGACTGATCACTGTAACACGTTGATAGAGCCCTTAGGATCTTGCTTGACTACCAACAGTATGATGACGATCATATACGTGAGAGTTGGGTAGTCTATAAGCACATCCTTAATAGTGGTCCCTAGTCGTGGGAGTTTCGAGACAGGGCATCGATAATCCAGAGTAGACTAGTGTATACAGTCGAGACCCCGACGAAGGCGGTGGCTGGTCTCATAAGCCACTGGTGTCAGTTGGATCACCTAAAATGTATACAGGTGCTCATTGGGTTATGAGTACATCGGACAGGACTAGCCGGGAACCTGCTAGTTGGTATTATACCTAGCGTCAGATAGCAGTTCCCTGGTGACATGTGTACAAGTTAGTTCATCAACCTGAGGTCGTCATTTGTCTCGTGTGAGTTCCCACTGTGCTTTGATTTCTAACCTACCACGGCTCAAAGGAGTCGTGCAAACAGGTCTTTTTTGGGTACAGTCCCGAGCTAAATGGAGGCAAGTGAGCAGATCGGCAAGGGATTCGTCTCTCCCGGTATTGGGGGTGAGATCGCGCTGTGTCTAGGAGAGCCATTACACAAAACTCTCGGCCGAGGTAGGAGATTTACTGGTAGGTACTCCAGTAGTATCTTAGGGTGTTCTGGGCTACACTCTGACATGACTTATACCGCTATTGGGGGTCTGACGTTACCAGCCCCCTAGGCCCGATATGCGATACTCATAGACGAACGGACCAGACTGTATGTATATTGTCACTGTTAGGCTCAGTAGGGTTCCAGGATGAGTTCGCTCATCGGCTTCCCTTGATGTCAGTACATAGGCAGCCGTTATGCACAGCTAGTGCCGTTGACGGCTTGTGGTTAAATCCACTGCCAGGGTACTGACGAGTCATTAGAGTCCCCCACAGATAGTTTTCCAAGTTCGGGCGAAGCGTTGTAGAGGCCGTATGGTTTTATGGCAGGGTTCGGAAAATGCACGCGCGTTTACGTACGTGTCATATTTCGGGCAGATAATACTGGTGGGCTTTGGTTTAAGCCGGATCCGAGTATTATACTGTGTAGATATAATATCTTTGTCTCAGTTGCATTTATATTCGGTCCTAATACAAATGCGGGTATATTTATACTGTTACGGGGTTATCCTGAAATTCGTTTCGGGATCGCTTTTGGAAGTTGCCAGTTTTCTATCACCCGTCTTAAACATTCGGTTTAATGCGGATTTATCTTTTCATCATGAGGGCGAGTCATGAGTGTGGAAGCTTCTAGAAGAGGTGACTAGGATTAGTGATTCATTGTATGCATTAATGGTTGATGACTAGGTTAGATGACTCTTCATTTGCATTAAATGATTTATGCAAGGTGTTATTGTGACTCATTCTCTTCATTATTGCTTATGGTCACCCCCCTTTTCCTACACTCACCTCTCTCCTCTTGATAAGTGGCCGGCCAATTCTTGGAGGGCACAAGATTGATTCATTTGAAAAAGATTATGGATTTGGTTCATGAAAATTTGTATGCTCATTTCTCATTTACCCGATTCAAAAGGCAACTTCATTAACCGTTCATCCATGGTGTTGGATGTAATGAGACAAAGTGTTCTACATATTCTCTACATTAATTTTGGACATGTCGGCTAGCAAACTTCATGTCCGAGTTGCCTTAGTTCAGAGGCGGGAGCCCGTTTAAAGATCCGTTGACGTGGTGCCACCTGGACGAGGAGACCGGTGATCGCGCGAGATCGGAGCAGCCGCAACAAAGCGTGAGATGATGGTTAAAGACCGAAGGACTCGGATCGTTCGGTATAGCTTTTTTACCCACTTTATAGTTTGTTAGTTTAGCGATAATGGCAGATCCGGGTTATAGTATACGATAGCACCAGTTAAAAAGTTTTTGTTCCGCATTTGGCGTCTGAAAGACGGCCGGGGCGCTACCATAGAGTTACACGATTATCATATATATATTTATATATATACTAGTAGATACTGTATATGTTTTGCACCCGCGCTAGTCTAGCCCCCGCTCTGTCGTTAGTTAAGTAACCTAACGGGTGATGATGGGGCCCAATGGCGAATGCGGGTGGCATATATGTACATCATATTTTTCGTTCTTTTCTGTGGTGTGATATGTTTAATTGACGAGACTGCGTTAATTCTGATCAATGCAAGGTAAAACAAACCTATTTGATATTTTTAGAACCGAGTTTTTTGAAAAACAGACATTACAGACGTTCTCTTTGCTTTGCACAGCGGTATTCAGTTTGGAATATCCTGCACCTCATTCGACGAGGAAAGAGCCGAGATCCCTTCACCGGGAGTGACCTCTTTAGCAAAAGTTTGCGTCAGTGTAATAAATTTACTATAGTCGATTACTTTTTGGCTTTGCATCGTGGTATTCAGTTTGGAATATCCTGCACCTCATTCGACGAGGAAAGAGCCGAGATCCCTTCACCGGGAGTGACCTCTTTAGCAAAAGTTTTCGCCACTATACATTTGTAAAACCACTTGGATTCCTTCAAAGATATCAAGTTCATTACGTTAAAGGCTTTTCGCCAAAAATCAGTCGTAGCCCTTCGTCATTTCTTACATGTATTACTTAGTATTCATGCTGTGTATGTTGACCTCTATCAAGACACAATGCTTGGTAGCCGGGTAATGCTTGTTTGTTGCATAAATATGCGATTATTTAGGACAGTCACACGGTTATTTTTACCTCTGTCAAGGGCTCGTATGGGTTGGTCTAAGTTAATCTAGGACAATGACGGGTTGAACTTGACTTGCGACTTATGATATGTTGACCTCTGTCAAGGTCATAAGCTGCTTGGGGCAAAAAATCCACATCGGGAGTTTCTAAAGAAACTGAAACTTGCCAGGCATACGCATACCTTCTGGAGTGTAATAACTTGAGTAGCTTCCATCAAGTTATCATGCCATGATAGTTGGATCCCGGTTTCCACTGATGAGTTGGTTTACACCTCGGGTGATTTTAGATGATCCCGACTAATTTTTCTTTTGGGTTTGGAGGAGAATTCGAGAAAATAATGGGAGACATCCTGATTAGATAAAGAGATTAACCATTCTGATTTAGATTAGAGTGCACGCTGAGTGTTTCTTTTTTCTCTTTCTAGCAGCGACCATGGCCTGACCCTAGACTAAAACTCATGGACCAAGTTAACCGAACTTTCTTAAATCATATTGGCTTTTGGATTGTCATAGTTGCATATATCATTACCACTCCTTGTTTTACCCTTTGCATTTCTCCGAAACATTCCGTATCACTACGAAGATCCACATTTATTGGATATGACTATCGTATAGTTATATATGAACTCGAGGGAACTTGTTTCAGATTCGAGAATGGTTTCCGGTTCTGGAGAAATTGAGTAGGACTATTTAGCTGTCTATTCCCTTTACATTCTCTCAGGTTGCGTGAGCTCCTGGTATTAGAAGAGTACACCTATTACGCTTATCGGATAGTCTTCTTCCAAACCATAGGCTGGTGCCGAAAGGTAGGGAAGGAAGAAAACCAATTAGCCTAAGTGTGGTATACAAGAAGTAATAAGTAAAGAAATATAAATGGATTAGAAAGTGGGTAACGGAAATTGCGACTGCTATCATTTGCGACAAAGTCGTGTATATTATCGCCACTCCTAATTCACATTTGCATTTCTCAAAAACATTCCGTATCACTATGAAAATCCACATTTATTAGATAAGCTATCGTATAGTTACATATGAACTCGAAGGAACTTGTTCCAGTTCGAGGATGGTTTCCGGTTCAAGAGAAATCGAATATGATTATTTTGGTTGTCTTTTATTTTTACCTTCTCTCAGGTTGCAAGGGCTCCTAGGATTATGAGGATACACCTATTACGCTTATTGGATAGTCTTCTTCCAAACCATAGGCTGGTGCCTAAAGGTAGGGAAGAAAGAAAACCATTTAGCCTAAGGGTGGTGTACAGAAGGTAATAAGTAAAGAAAAATAAAGGGATTGGAGATATGGTAAGGAAATATACAGTTACAGTCATGAATATGGATAGTGGAAGAGGCATTACTAGGAATACCCGGACACCCCTTCGAAACATTTTCATGCTTCAGTTTCACTGTGTGTTGTTAATTGATAACTGTTTTCACAATTAGATCCTTACTCCAGGGTATATATTTACCAGATTTGATTCTCACATCTGTATGGTGTTACAGATTGTAAGTGAGAGTAAGATATTGGGAATTAGGTGATTATATCCTCAACATATCAGAATTTTTTTTAATTGATGATATTTGAGGAAATCAACTGGGTTTTTACCGGACGGCAAATATTTGGTTTTGAATATCCGTAGTTATGCACCAGTTTCAAACTGATATATCTGTATGTTTATTTATAAAGTGAGATATAATATTTTGAAATTATATCTATGACATTTACCTATATCAGTTGGTGATTGGGTAAAGAGTATTCAACAGCGGTGTAATTCTTCTTAACCATAGTACATTTTTCAACCTACGATGCACAAGGTTTGAGTTATTAAACTCAGGGGACTTATACAAAGTATTATATGTTGTCCAGTGTCTATTAGAACAAAGGGGTTGGTACTCATACTATATTCTATTTACTTATGACTTCTCCAGTTTTAGACATGTATTTCGTTGAAATACAAGGTCCAAGTTTTGAGAAGTTATAGGTACAAGAATAAAGTAGAGAACCATATGTTGCAAGTATCAGGATTCTTCAAGGTGATCGAACATGTAGATACTTGCGTTTGGTATTCCGTTGATAGTAATGGTTTTGAGAACTTGTTTCTCTAAAATGTTACTCATATTTGGATGCACTCCTACTTGAGTAACGCTGATTGGCGTCCTTCCATTTGGTTGTCATGCACTAGAGACAGCTGCATGATTTGAATCTGGTTCCAATTAAATTAGTGCCTCTGTTTCTATATTGTATATAGAATGGTTCATATCTTAACAATATTAAGGTATATGGAGTTGTCCGGCTTATGCTTAAAACCAGAATCTGGACAAACTCAAGGCATGTTTCAGTAATGGCGGTTTGTGGATTATCCCGTGTTATGACGAGGGTTAACATTCTACCATCTGGAAGATCAATATATATATTGTTCTTGACTCGCCACAGTTTTAGTAAAATGGATTCTTTTCAGAAAACATTACTGGGAGTATGGTAGAACTGGATATGATTCCAGAACCACAAACGATTACTGAAAATTTAATAAAACCTAGAGATTCAATTGGTTTTGACATTCCATTAGCCACTTCGCAGATATGGTGGGTAACCTCAACCACCCGAGAGGTACTTCAGTATCCTCAAAGACGGTGACATGGAGGTTCTTGTTTACCCAGACTTGCCATTACTGTTCTTCTAGACTATGAAACTCGATAGGAGGACGAGTATAGCGTCGTTCTAAACTAGCTTTAGAAGTGCACGCATATATGACTCTGCCAGAGGGTTGTTGTAGTCAGTGGGAGCAGCGGACGCATAGTGGATAAGTAGCTTGTGTCTATTTATGGACTAAAGCAGGTATATCGGAGGTAGATCATCTATTTTTGATGTGACAGTCATAGGCTTAGACTGTTCCCCCAATCAGAGCAAGGCTCTGTTTGAATTTCAAAAATTCAAATTTTGAAGCAACGCTTCAGATCCCGTGCGCTGCGCGCAACGCGCCACGTGTCAGAAGTTGACACGGCAGCACAACGCCCAAGGCAGTGCGTCCAATCAGAGCAAGGCTCTTTAAAAAACATAAGCAACACTCAGTTGCGCAAGCGCTGCGCTGCGTGACACGTGTCTGCGCAGTTGCGCAAACACAACTGCGCAAGCGCATCGCTGCGCGACACGTGTCTGCACAGTTGCGCACGCACAACTGCGCAAGTACACCGCAGTGCGCCACGTGTCTGCGCAGTTGCGTAAGCACAACTGCGAAAGCGCACCGTTGTGCGACACGTGTCCGCGCAGTTGCGTAAACACTGTTGCGCAAGTGCACAGCTGCGCGACACGTGTCTGCGCAGTTGAGCAAGCGGCGTTGCGCAAGCGCTTCACTGCTCGACACGTGTCTGCGCAGTTGCGCAAGCGCTGTTGCGCAAGCGTTTCACTGCGCGACACGTGTCACTCACTGGGGGAGTTGAG
This sequence comes from Agapanthus africanus, assembly GCA_030015575.1. Classification (NCBI taxonomy): domain Eukaryota; kingdom Viridiplantae; phylum Streptophyta; class Magnoliopsida; order Asparagales; family Amaryllidaceae; genus Agapanthus; species Agapanthus africanus. The sequence goes on along the minus strand of CM057347.1, from coordinate 498,138,341 downwards.
CAAAACATAATAAATCTTGTTAAAACAAGAAGATTTTCTTGTATAAGGCAGGGGCCTTTGGATCAAAGATCCAACGGTGGGGAAAATTCCCCAAATCACTCAGAAAAAGATTTATGTAACAAATTTAACTAATTTATGAGCACTATAAAAAGGACCCCAGACCTCATTTCAAAGACATCAAGATCTGGCTAAAAGAAAGAAGAGAGAAAGAGAACTCTTGAGAATTCTGGAAGAACACAAAAAAAGGTAAAACCTTTAAAAAAAAAAAGAAAATTCTCTTGGGAACATATCATTGATCTAAGAACAAGATCATGGATCTTCAATAAATAAATAAATAAATAAATAAAATAAAAAGAATTAGTGCCTTGCACTTGTTATGAACCCTTGGTTCTCTGAAATAAGGAAGAACAAGAAAAGAAGAAAAAACTTGTTTTTCTTTAGATCAAAGGATTAAAAAGTGCTCTGCACTTTTGTTTCTTGAAGATTCTTAATGCAATGCATTGCTTGAAGGGCCAAGCCCAAATTAAACTGCAGAGCAATAAAAGGGAGGGCCCCAAATGAAATTGATGCTCTGCATCATTTTATAGAGGGCAGAGCCCAAACAAAATAGATGCTCTGCATCATTTGTAAAAGGGCAAAGCCCAAACAAAACAAAAATAATGCAGTGCATTATTTAAAAAGGGGCAAAGCCCTAACTCAGGTCTAATAGGCCAAAGACGAATAAAAATGTTGAACATCTAACGGGACTTAGCTCAGTCATGGCCATAAGTCCTCAGATTAAATTGACTGAGCACGGTTGCTCCCTAAATCAACTTTTATCCGGCCCGAGGGTACATCTCCGAACTCCTCTGATACATGTCGTTGTAATCATTCAACGTCGTCAGAGAGGTGACGGGTCTCGACGACCACATGCATCAATATGGACTGCGGGGTCCTTAAACTCGTGGACCGAGACGTCCTTAAACTAATATTGGACCGAGACGTCCTTAAACTAATATTGGACCGAAACGTCCTTAAACTAATATTTGGACCGAAACGTCCCTAAACTAATAACGGACCACCACGTCCTTAAACTGGAATATGGACCACCACGTCCCTAAACTGGAATGTTGGACCGAAACATCCCTAAACTAATAACGGACCACCACGTCCTCAAACTGGAATATGGACCACCACGTCTCTAAACTGGAACATGGACCACTACGTCCCTAAAACTGGAACAGTAGAGCCTCCAAATGCTCTTTTGACGGATCTAAACGGTCCCGTTTAAGTAGATCTTAGCCCTAAATACGGCTAACGTATCCTTAGACATTTAAATGAATGATAAAACTCTAAATCAACCTTGGTTCGAGGGTACATCTCTGAACTCCCCTGACACCCATCGTTGTAATCCTTCAACGACGTCAGAGAGGTGATGAGTCCCGACGGCCATATATCAAATGGATTACCACGTTAAGTTGATCTTAGTCCAAAACAGGACTAACAAACGTTTAAGTTGATCTTAGCCGCAACGCGACTTACGTATCCTTAAACTAAAAACACCAAACCCAAATCTAAGTAAATACGGATTTGGACTAATCCACGTCTACGGGCGACGGTATTATTCAGTCTCCGTATACAATCCACGGGCAACCACAAACAAAACAAACACACACGAAACGAAGTGAAATTCTAGAGAAGGAGAAAGTTGTTGCCGCGATGCGGTAGCGTAATTAACTCCAGGGGATTGCGCCTGCAGGGAAGAGCGTCCCCACAATCAAAAACCCCTCACCCTGAGGGGGAATCTGACGAAGTCTGCTACATCGGCCGCATCCGTCTAAACCTCCGATACACGGTGCCATAAATCAAATTGGCATCTTCGGAGAGGTAGACGGATAAAACAAAATAGCATCTGCCCCGAATCCCAGACGCAAAGTCTGCGCCGTCTTTCGGAGGGGAACAGATTCTGGCACGCCCGGTGGGACCTTTTCCTCTTTCTACTCCACACTTCGTGTGTCGTCCTCGCGAACCAATCGCGGTTTGTTAAATGGTTGCCTTCGGATTTCAAGTTACTAAGATTTGGTTTTTTTCCTGGCGCAGAACTCAAGATTCAATGGCTTCTAACTGCACCAATTGCTTGAAATGCCACTGCAGTGGACGCTCCACCTCCCCCGGAGGTGTAGCATATGGGCCCCAAGCGGCTTCCTTCCTCACTCTGCCGGTAGACCAGGTGACCCAAACCACCACTGGTCTGTTCTTTGGGACCATGATCCCACCTACAAGCTTTTCTATGCAGATACCTGCACCGAAGGTGAACAAAAAGTCGATCTTCGACCGACTCACTGCTACCACGACCCCTATCAACGGATCGCCCGCTACCAAACCGACAGCCTCTGTTTTCACCAGGCTAGATCAGGACTCTAAACGGGCTGTCCCAAGGAAGCCAACGGCCGCTGTTCCGGAAGTTGTTAAGGAGGCTTCTCCCACCAAAAAGTCAGTCTTTTCAAGACTGATGATTCCTGCTCCTGCCCCTGCACGAAGATCTGTCTTTGACAGATTGGATATTACCCCACAAGGAACAACCTCAGTCTTTAAGAGGTTAACACCGGCGGTGCCTCATTCAGGCGGAGGGCGAAAAGAAGCTATCTCTATCTCTGAGCCAGTCCCGACGGCTCGTCGTGCTCGACCTCGCCATTGGCAACGAGTGAGGAAAGCAGGGGGCAACTCCCCCTCAGGGCTAACTCCACCGACCCCAGTGGTGGAAGTCAACACTGCTGTTCCAACTGGGAACAGCTTTGAATTGCTGAGGAGGGTACGGAAGAACTCTCCAGCCGCTACATTGAAGAGATCTCCTCCACCTGCGGAGAGAGCTCCAGAAACAAAGCAAGAACATCCCCCTCAACGGCTGTCCTCAAAAATATACAAGGTTTGGCGTAGAGTTCAAGACTCCATGATTGACCCGGACCACTTTCATCGCCAGAAAAAGGCAAAGGTGGAAAAAGACAAAAACCGCCCCATTAAACAACAGGGGGCAACAATTGCTACGATGCCCACTTCAACGGTCCACAAAAGAAGGAGGCCAGAGAAAGCTCCCGTGACAATGGCAAAGTCTACAAGCGGTGAACCTAAACGCTCCAAGTCAGGGGGCATAACAGTTCATACGGTTTACATGGCATCGGGAAAAGAAGACAGCCGTACGTCCACGGGTCATAGACCGCTTACACGGTCAGTGACCAAGGCTCAGGAGCAGCAACAGAAGCTCCAGGAGATGATGAACGCCATGGCTGCACTTACAGGGCCAAACGAAAGCCCTGGAACCTCTTCAGAAGAACGTCAAGAACAAGAAACGGACGCCGAATTCCTTCGGCGCGTACTAGAGAAGAATAATAAAGAAGCTGCGGAGCAGGCAGCCAACATAAAGAAAATGGCCCTCCTGTTCCAGGATATGGTAGGTATGATGATTCAACAAGATCCACCTGCTGGAGATCTCCTGATCATTCTTGAAGACGATAGGGGAGAAACATCAAATCCTCCACCGGCCTTATCCGCAGCTAAAGAGGATACCATATCAAAAGCTGATTTGGATGAATACATCGCCCAGCAAATACGGGTGCATCAGGTGACTGAAGCAGCCGGTCAGGTCGTAAAGACGGGGAGACCATATCCGGGTTGGTACGATCAGATTAAGTACCCGACAGGTTATACAATTCCTAAGTTCCATGTCTACAAGGGGACGGGCAATCCTCATCAGCATGTTGCCCAGTTCAGGGCGCTCTGCGGCAACACCGGCGGTGATGACAAGCTGTTGCTTCGCCAATTTGTTGGAAGCTTATCAGATACGGCGTTCGAGTGGTATTATGAGCTCCCCAATGACTCTATTAAAACCTTCGCGGAGATGGAGCTGCTGTTTACCCAACGTTTTGCAAGTGCCAGTGAACGTACCCCGATGACGGCACTGATTAACGCCAGGGTAAGACCCGACGAGACATGGGTTCAGTACGCTATACGATGGCGTAATCTATGGTCGAAGTGCGAGCAGTGCATATAAGAAGCTCCTGCGGTGGGAATGTTTGTTGGAACCCTTAATCCACAGGCAACCATCTCACAGTTTATGATGTTCTTCAAGCCGACTACCTTCCAGGCTTTGATTGACAAACTAGCGCAGATAGACCAGATGGGCTATAAACCCCCTCTCCCAAAGCCAGACTTCCGAAATGACAAAGGAAAGGGAAAAGCGATCGTTGTCGCTAATGCTCAACAACAACCGAGCGACTCGAAGCCGGTTGCTCGTCCAAACAATACGCGCCCGTACGTACCCCTTGAGGATAGGATGGGACGTCCTTATTCCTTCCCCCGCGATAAAACGAGGAGGCTATTCGAGCTGGCGTTGCGCAACAGACTCATAAATCTGCCAGATCCAAAACTTCCGTTGCAACCGAATGACGTCAACGAGCCCAACTACTGCCCTTACCATCGAGTGCTAGGCCATCCCATCGAGGATTGCTACGTTTTCAAAAATTGGCTTGAGAACCAGTACCGTCAAGGCAAATTTGCGCTATCTGACAAATAGAAGGTGAATCCCCCGCAGCCCCACACCTCTAAGGGGACGAATACGCCGGGGGCAACATGCTCCGTCATTGAAGAAGCTCCTTGGGAGGTCGTATTATCAGCCAAGACAAAGAGGATGCTAAACGATCTTCAAATATGTCCAGTGATCAAGTGGAAGAACCCCTTGGAACCGCAGGTCATTGAGGGGATGTTGAAGCCACGTCCAACTCCATCGACCGATGGTGGTGGCTCAAACACTCGTAACCAGACATCAAAATCTTCGAGAAAGAAGAGAAAGAAAACTAAGAAACCCGTGGAGCCTAGCGACAAGCGCACGGGCTTACAAAAGCAAATTGACGCGTTGGATGAATACAACCAAAAGGCACGGACTCCCATTACACTCCAAGAGTTCCTCAATCACGCCTTTCAAGAAGAAGATGAGGGAGAAAATTCATCAGATGAATCCGAGGAATATGTAGCGAGCTGTCATATGATCTCCCATTCGATCACGAACGATGAAGAGACTTCTGGCACTAGAACGCTGGGGGCAGATACCGAATTAAAAATTCTGGAGCTATCAGCCGAAATGATTGACGCGTTCCTTAACGAAGCTCGATTGAAAAGTAAGGCTGATCGAGAACGCGAGACGGCCATATTTGAAAGGGCAAAACGCCAGCGACTCGATGAAAGAGCTAAGACGATCCCGCTGGACCAGAACACCTTCGCTACCGACAGAAGCCAACTCAAGATGAGGAAAAAGTTTGCTAAGGCCATGTCAATGGGTATGAAGCTACCATCCTCTGGAGGAAACATCACCGATGAAGTGGAAACGCACCCCTCCTATTGCTTATATCATCGGAAGGTTTCGCACCCTACTCAAGAGTGCAAAACTTTCGATAGATGGTGGCAAGGATACGTCGCTAATCGACAACGCTTTAAACGGGAAAAGCGTAAAACTCGTCGGAAGCAAAGAAATACGACCGAAGGGCTTGAAAGAACTGCCGGCGATTGTCACATGGTTAACACTGGCGGGTCACAAGTGCCTACATTCGGGAGCGATTCTGATGAGGAACTAGAACTTGCCCCTCTCTTTAAAGAGTCCACTTCGGGAAAAGAAGAAGAGCCAATGGTCTGCAAAAATATCCGGCTGCGGAATCGGACGCTGCCTGAAAAGAACCTCGGACCCTTGAACAGAAAAGATAAAGGGAAAGAAAAGGTCTCCGAAGATATCGTCTTAGATGACCAAGTTCTGGAAGAGCTAAACGCCAACAACCCGCCGAAGAAGAATAAGGTGGATTACAACGTCTTAGCACATCTGAGAAAGCTGCCCTCACAGCTCAGTATTCTCGACGCCCTTTTGTTATCAAAGGAGGCGAGAGATTCGTTAATCAAGGCACTACATGATCCGGAACAATTCCAAGCTTGCCTAGCATAGGAAAAGATGAAGGATGAATTGGAAGAAGTGCACACGGCCGATGTCACTTTCGGCGACGAGGACCTTCTCCTTGGGACGTGTGAACACAACCGCCCCCTTTATGTCTCAGGATACTGCCACGATATTAAGATAAGAAAAATCCTGATCGACAATGGATCCTCCGTCAATCTTCTCAACGTGCGAGTGTTAAAAGAAATCTGCATCAGCGTCCAGCACCTTGCTCGTGACAAGATCACCATCTCCGGGTTCGATTCCTAGTCATCAAGAACTCTTGGGTCTGTGATACTGACACTAGGCTTCAGGCTACTCGTCACGGACATTAAGTTCCATGTCATAGACGCCAAGACGTGCTACAACGCTTTGCTCAGCCGACCATGGTTACACGAGTACAACATCATCCCTTCTACACAACATCAGTGTATGAAGTATTTTAAGGATGGTTTCGAGTATACCGTGACGGGAGAACTGAACCCATTCTCTGTGAACGAAGTCCGCAAATACGAAGATGCCAAATACTTCTTGCCAGATTTCGAAGATACGGAGAAGTGTCACAAACCAGAGAACAAAACTAACGCAACCATCCCTGTCTTCGGCAGTGATACCGAGGAAGAAGAGGATGTAATTTATTCGGGTCCGCCCCAATACACCAAGCCGGGACCATCTGCCCCTTCGCTGATCTTTGGTAGTGATTCGGAGGAAGAAGTCCATGCTGTATTCCCTGCTCGGCTTTCAATACGAGCTTTCGAAGAGCGAAGTCTGCAGATAGCCATGGTGCCACTTGAACATTATAAAGAACTCGATGCGCTCGCCAACGACAGCGTGGAAGAATTACAGACATTTTATATCCCTTCCGGACGAAAAGGCGAGAGGGCAATCCTATTCTACAGTTCCGAAGAAAACAAGGTGGAAAAAGAACTTTGGCACGGTGCGGATCCAACGCTGGACAGACTTCATCCCATCCGTCTACCCCGATATTATACGGAAGGCTTGAGGAGGCTGCTGAAATGCCAGGGGATACCCTTCGAACAGACCGTTAGGAAGGCCAAATTCTATGACAAGGTTTGGAACGTCCCCGGAACTCAGCACAAGCTACCTAATGGGAGGATGGAGGATCGGGCTCGGATACATTCGCTCCAGGAAACGAGAGCTGCTCCGCGACTGTTACGTCGTGCATAATTTTGATGAAGAAGCAGATGCTCAAGGGAAAGACGCTAATCCTGAACCAGTAAAAGTTCCTGATAAAAAATCGCCCAGTCCATCATTTGAAGACCAAATGAGCAAACTCATAAGGGAAGCGGGTCAAAAAGTCCGAGATGATCACAATCGTGAAATGACAATCTATAAGAAAGCAAAAATGCAGCGCCTCCTTCAACAGGCAGTAAAAGACGAAGATGCTGCCCCATGTCAACCTGATACAAAAAGGGCTCGACGCGGAGGCAGAAACAAGTCGAAAGGCCAAAGAGGCGCTCAACAGCAACAAAGCAGGGCTAAGAAGCCACGCAAACGGGAGTCAAGTGTTATTGATCTATCCCTTATGAAGAAAATGGGTCGAGCATACTCGTTTCCTCGGGAAAGAAGATACTCGATCTTGCCCTAAAGCATCAAATGCTTACATTGCCGGAGTCTAAACATCCCGAACAAGCGGGCGAAGCCTCACACCCGGACTATTGCTCTTACCATCAAGTGATAGGTCATTCTCTTGAAGATTGCTTCACCTTCAAGAATTGGGTCGAAGGTCAGTACCAGCTTGGTAAATTCGCTCTGTCCGACAACTGGAGGGTAGCACCACCACAAAAGCATGAACCCAAGGCCACGAAAGAAAAAAACAGTTCCACATTGGGACTGGAAGCGAACTCGTACCTGTCACATGATAAAAATACTAAAAGGAGAACCCGAGAACGTGGGCAGCCTTCCTTGGTGCCTCGAAACAGCAATGATGAGGTAATCTCAGAATTTCCCCCAGCTCCGAAGGAACTGGAGGATGGAATACATACCACTGCAGATAACCTCAAGAAAATCGAGTTGGGGACGGTAAACGATCCGCGACCGACATTCATCAGCGAATTACTATCTGAAGAAAGGGTAGCTGCGTTAAAGGACGTGCTTCTACAGCATAGAGATTGCTTCGCGTGGAACTATTCCGAAATGCCAGGACTAGATCCAGAAATCGCTGTACACAGATTGGCGATATCCCCGGACATTAAGCCAGTCAAACAGGAGCCGAGAAGAACGCGGCTCGAGCTTGAAATGAGTATCAATGCTGAAGTCAAAAAGCTGATCGACTCTGGCTTCATCCAGGAGGTTCAATATCCAGAGTGGATCGCCAACATTGTCCCGGTGATGAAGTAAAATGGGACAGTGCGCATATGCGTGGACTTCCGGGATCTCAATAAAGCCTGCCTGAAGGACGATTTCCCAGTGCCAGTCACCGAACTGATGATAGACAATACGTCCACTCATGAGATTTTCTCCTTCATGGACGGCTAGTCAGGATATAATCAGATAAAAGTGCATCCAGAAGACCAGAAGCACACAGCCTTCAGGACTCCTCTGGGTATATTCTGTTACAAGGTGATGCCCTTTGGTCTAAAGAACGCCGGTGCCACCTACCAAAGGGCCATGACGAAGATCTTTGATGACCTTATACACGAAATCGTCGAATGCTATATCGACGATCTCGTGGTTAAAAGCAAATCATACGAGGAACATCTCGAGCATCTGAAGACCGTATTTCAACGCCTTCGACAATACAACTTGAAAATGAACCAGCTCAAGTGTGCATTCGGGGTTTCCTCAGGAAAATTCCTGGGATTCACCTTCCGACACCGAGGTATTGAGATAGATCCGTCTAAAATCAAGGCGTTCATGGAAATGCCTCCGCCGAGAACTCTTAAACAGCTGCGATCTCTCCAGGGAAAGCTTGCATACATTCGGCGGTTTATCGCTAATCTTTCAGGAAAGTGCCGTCCTTACAGTCACCTGATGAAGAAGGGAACTCCATTCGTTTGGGATCACAAATGCCAAGGCGCACTGGACGAGATCAAGCAGTATCTGCAAAACCCTCCAGTGTTGGCTGCTCCAGTTAAGGGAAAGCCTCTCATTCTTTACACGGCCGCCCTTGAAGGTTCTTTAGGCGCATTATGGGCACAAGAGAATGACCAGGGGAAAGAAAGAGCACTCTACTACTTAAGTCGGATTCTGCTGGGGGCAGAAAGCAATTACTCCCCCATTGAAAAACATTGCCTGGCATTGATCTTCGCAATAACAAAGCTTAGACATTACGCATTAGCGCACGAAGTCCGTCTCATTTCAAAGGTAGACCCTCTCAAATATTTAATGTCAAAGGCCATATTGACGGGACGACTCGCTAAATGGGCCCTACTCTTGATGGAGTTTTCAATAACGTATCAACCTCTCAAGGAAGTGAAAGGCCAGGCCATCGCCGACTTTCTCGCTGAGCATCCCATACCCGCCGATTCTCCTCTAAATTGCGATCTTCCAGACGAACATGCGTTTGATGCGATCGAAGGTGGCGATACCCGATGGGAGCTCTATTTCGATGGAGCATCTTCCGTAAAGAAGCGCAGACAAAGTACCCCTATAATCAAATCGGGAGTAGGACTCATCTTTGTAACTCCACAAGGAGGGATAATGTGCTTCGCTTTCTCCTTAACAGAGCCTAGGACAAACAATGAAGCTGAATACGAAGCTCTGATAGCGGGCCTCGAGATCGCCATCGACATGGGAATTGAAGACCTCCTCATATACGGGGATTCTCAACTGGTGGTTAGTCAAGTAAACGGCGATTACCAAACGTGCAAGCCAGAACTGGTGAAGTATGGGGAAAAGGTGCAACAACTGTTGACCCAAATTCCCTCCTATACTTTGGAAAGCATACCGCGCGCGGAAAACAGCAAAGCGGATGCATTGGCCAAACTCGCTAAGGAACCGGCTGATGAGAACCTCGACGACGTTAGAATCGTGGTACAAAGCCGTCGAGTTCTTGCCCCAGCAGAAATATCTCCGGAATCACCCGAAGAAAAGGAAATGACTGAGCGAATGGCTCTGCAAATAAAAGACCCGGAAAAGCTCGAGGATTGGAGGGAAGTCTTCATAGACTACTTTATGTCCCACCGATTGCCCGAAGAAGCGTCCACAAGACATTAGCTCATGAAACAAGCTCTGTCTTTCGCCTTCGTCAATGATACTCTGTACAAAAGGTCATTTGATTCTCTGTGGCTGAGATGCTTAGGACCTGACGAAGCGAAAAGGGTCGTCCAGGAAGTTCACGACGGACTCTGCGGTTCTCATCAAGCAGGCCCTAAGATGAAGTTGAAGATAAAACGGATGGGCTACTACTGGCCCACGATGATTCGGGATTGCGTCGAATATGCGAAGCAATGCCACTCATGCCAAATTCATGGGGACTTCATCCACCAGCATCCAAATCCGCTACACCCGACAGTGGCTAGCTGGCCATTCGAAATGTGGGGAACTGATATAGTTGGCCCCATTGAACCAGCATCGTCTAGAGGACATCGTTTCATCCTGGCAACGACTGACTACTTCTCCAAATAGGCAGAGGAAGTACCGTTAAGAGAGGTGAAGACGGAGAATATCCTCCATTTCTTCAAGACGCATGTCATATATCGGTTTGGAACTCCGCGACGGATTATCTCCGATAACGGGCCAGCCTACAGAAGCCACAAGATCAGTCGCTTCGCACAACAGTATAATATAGACTGGAGATATTCCTCGGTTTATAATCCGCGAGCCAACGGACTGGCTGAAGCCTTCAACAAGACCTTGACAAAGATCATGAAGAAAACGGTGTCCCGAATTAAGAAAGACTAGCACGAAAGACTGCAAGAAGCTCTTTGGGCATATCGAACTACATTCAAGACGGCCACGAACACAACGCCGTACGCGTTGGTGTTCGGTACCGAAGCAGTACTCCCCCTCGAGATAGAGTTACCCTCTCTATGAGTGGCAATCCACTACGAGCTGACGGACGAAGAAAATGCTCACCTTCGGCTTGAGGAGCTTGACGCCCTTGATGAAACCCGGCTCATAGCGCAGCAAAATCTAGAAGCTTATAAAGCAAAGATGACGCGCTCATACGAAAGATTGACCCGACCGAGGACATTCCGCCAAGGCGAACTTGTGCTAGTGGTCAAAAGGCCGATGATCCCCAATCGCGCCAAGCGGGGAAAATTCGAGCCAAACTATGAAGGCCCGTACATCGTAGACAAAGTCTACCAAGGTGGAGCCTATCTACTCATGGACATGCACGGTGAAAGGCCTTTCAGACCGATAAACGGTCGCTTCCTAAAGAGATACTACACTTAATGAGCCACAGCCTAGGTTAATGATAGATGACGATGACTATGTCCGCTCGCTATCTTCCTAAGCTCAAACTCTATCAGCAGTAACCAGCCTTCTCAAAGTCGGACCGAAATGTCCTTAAACTAATAGCAGACCGAAACGTCTTTAAACTACTACCGTAGCATCTTTTAGGTTGACGAGATAAAAAAAAACATATAAAAATAAAATAAAGAAAAAAAACGGTATGTCCATAAGCAAAAAGGACACGGATGAAAACCCGAAAGGGCTCCGTAAGTAAAAACAGCAGGGCTACCGGCGAGTGTTCGTGAAAACCCGAAAGGGCGCGACCTCGTTAAAAAAAAAAGAGAGAGGAAAAGAAAATAAAAAGAATAAAAAAAACGGTATGTCCATAAGCAAAATGAGCACGGATGAAAACCCGAAAGGGCTCCGTGAGTAAAAACAGCAGGGCTACCGGCGAGTGTTCGTGAAAACCCGAAAGGGCGCGACCTCGTTAAAAAAAAAGAGAGAGAAAAAGAAAATAAAAAGAATTAAAAAAAAACGGTATGTCCATAAGCAAAATGGGCACGGATGAAAACCCGAAAGGGCTTCGTGAGTAAAAACAGCAGGGCTACCGGCGAGTGTTTGTGAAAACCTGAAAGGGCGCAACCTCGTTAAAGGACACTTATAGGGTCCTATCGACCTTGTAAGGAGAAACCACCCGCGTGAGATCCTTACGACTCACAAGGGAGCAGCACACTTGGGGATCCTCACGATTCCTAGGGAGAAAATACACTAGTGAGATCCTCACGACTCGCGAGGAGAAATCTCTTATGGGACCCTCACGGCTCATAGGATTTGAAAGTCTTAAGTTACAGAGACCTAAACCTGTGTTTAAGCAATCCCCACAATTTCCGATATTGCCCTACAAGTGGCTCAATATTGACCTTTGTATACAATCCACGGGCGCGAATAAACATTTCCCTAACCAAGTCTCATCCGTGACTAGGGATATGTTCGCATGGTAAACAACCCTTGTAAATCCTCTCGATTTATGAGGAGAAAACCCTCATGTAGGATCCTTACGACTTACAGAGGAAACGAACACTTAGGAATCCTCGCGAGTCCTAAGGAGAAAATACATCTACAAGATCCTTACGACTTGTAGGGAGAAATACCTTTGTGAGACCCTTACGGCTCATGAAGTCAAAAGCCTTAGTCGACAGGACCTTAACCCTGGCGCTAAGCCACCTTTGTTCGACATCGACAGAGGCAGATGATGATTCGCTCTTGGTAATATCCCAGTTGTAGCGGTGCTGATGCCGAAATCGGTGTCTAATTCCAGATTTACGGCGAAATCCAGTAGGCCGCTCGTGCATATGAAATAGTCGAAATGATGGGGCAACTTGCAATAAAAGCAGCAAGTAAAAATGTATGCATGCGAAATAGCCGAAATGATGGGGAAACTCGCAATAAAAAGCAGCGAGTAAAAATAAAATAAACAGCCGAAATGATTGGGCAACTCGCAATAAAAAGCAGCGAGTAAAAATGAAATAAACAGCCGAAATGGTTGGGCACCGCGAAAAATAGCCGAAATGATTGGGCAATCGCGACCTTTGCGATATAAAAGCTGAAATGATAGAGCATCGCGGAGATAAAACAAAAAAATGATGATAAAACTTTGGCCCTACTGTTAAGATCAGATCGATCCCTATATACAATCCAAGAGCATAAACAAAGAGGGAACCATACTTTCCCAACAGGCTCCGCCAGAAGACGAAGCCAAATCTCGACGGTTCAGTCCAATTCCGAAGAAACCAGTGTCTTCAGTAGATATCTCGACTCACGGATACAAACACTCCTTGACGAGAGCCTCCTGATCCGCGTCGACTCGCAGAGCCACCAGTGCCTCCGTGGGAAATTCTCGACTCGTTTCAAACCCCAAGGAAACAAATAATCCTTGGCGCTGGGGAAACAAATAATCCCTAACAAACTCCTCGACTCACGGATACAAACACTCCTTGACGAGAGCCTCTTGATCCGCGTCGACTCGCAGAGCCACCAGTGCCTCCGTGGGAAATCCTCGACTCGTTTCAAACCCCAAGGAAACAAATAATCCTTGGCGCTTGGGAAACAAATAATCCCTAGCAAATTCCTCGACTCACGGATACAAACACTCCTTGACGAGAGCCTCCTGATCCGCGTCGACCCGCAGAGCCACCAGTGCCCCCGTGGGAATCCTCGACTCGTTTCAAACCCCAAGGAAACAAATAATCCTTGGCGCTTGGGAAACAAATAATCCCTAGCAAATTCCTCAACTCACGGATACAAACACTCCTTGACGAGAGCCTTCTGATCCGCGTCGACCCGCAGAGCCACCAGTGCCCCGTGGGAATCCTCGACTCGTTTCAAACCCCAAGGAAACAAATAATCCTTGGCGCTTGGGAAACAAATAATCCCTAGCAAATTCCCCGACTCACGGATACAAATACTCCTTGACGAGAGCCTCCTGATCCGCGTCGACCCGCAGAGCCACCAGTGCCCCCGTGGGAATTCTCGACTCGTTTCAAACCCCAAGGAAACAAATAATCCTTGGCGCTTGGGAAACAAATAATCCCTAGCAAATTCCTCGACTCACGGATACAAACACTCCGTATTGAGGGCCTCCCGACCCGCGTCAACTCGCAGAGCCACCACTGTCTCCGCGAGAGAATTCCCGGTTTGTCCCACCTTGCAAGATGAAGTCTCGGGCAGCAAGGATTAAAAAATTCGCTTCCTGAGCAATGGGGCCCTACAAGTCAATCCAAAATGGTCTCTTGCATACTATTCACAGGTCTCACTCTCCAAAGTCGAGTTTCGACAAGGAAGGAAACAACCTCTTACGAATCCTCTCGACTCGTAAAAGAAGAAAATTCTATTATAGGATCCTTACGACTTATAAGAGAAAACCACACTTGGGAATCCACATGATTCCTAAGGAGAAAATCCACCTATGAGATCCTCTCGATCCGTAGGGAGAAAAGCCTCTATGAGACCCTCACGGCTCATAGAGTTAAAAAAGTCTTAGGCAGCAGACCAGAACCTGCGGCCTAAACCATCGCTATTTCCTAAGGAAGTCGGAATACTCGTTTTAGACACCCATCAACCATGGTTATTAAGACAGCCTGCTGACAATAAAAAAAAAAGAAGATGACAGAAAGAATATTCGGTCTACATTTGATCTGGTGTGCGTGACGCATTCATTTATGCATGGGCAGAAGACTCAGGACGAGAAATAAGACAAGCTGAAATAGAAAAGGGAAGGGTTTCCATTCATACAAGCATAAGAATAATGAATAAGAAACATTATTCAAATTATTACAACGGTATAACCTCAGATCCGGGGCACGGATTGAGGAAATCAAAAGTAAGGCCATACAGAGTTCTTCTGGCATTTCTAATTATTCTTATGCTCAGTCTTTCTCGCTCCTCTGTATCGAGATCATCGGCGAGCCCTCCTGGCCTTTGATAAGCAACAACTATCGTCGTCTGCTGGAAGACTTGGTGTAGGATGTCAATAAGGCTGTTCCGTCGTTTCTTTGAAATCAGCCCTGTCAGGTACACTGAATGCACCTTGTCTTCGGCATCATCCAGCGCGTTGAGCGGTAAGGCCTCATGAAGACCCGGAAGTGCTCTCCATATGGCTCCCAACACGACTTTCAAAAGGGCCGAACGACGAGGCAACAGCCAACCACCGCTTGCATTCAGACGACCCATGACTTCTGCACATTCAGCGTCTGTAAACTCCTGGTTTTGTTGACGACCCTGAGCGCGGATATCGTCATAGGTAATAAACTCGTGCAAACTGTATAGATGCACCGCCGCCATTATGCCTGGAGGAAATATTACAGGAAGATCAGCAATAGAAAAGCAATAATATACGTAGAGGACTAAATTCCTAGAGAGCAAAACTATGTTCAAGGATAAAGTCCCCTGGATGAAAGCTCTGCTGGTTAAGATTAATCTAAGAATCGATTTTACCTAAAGTTTTCCTAAAAACTCTGAAAAAAAAGGAGGAGCAAGGCACCGGAGTTCTTGAAGGCAAGAACAAAGCTCTGAGGTCTTCGAAAATAGAAATCTGAAAGATGATAAATATCTTGGGGGGACGAAAGGTCCTATTTATAGGCATCAAATTCCTCTTCGACTTCCAAGAGTTGTCACGGCAGTTTACCCTAATCGGAGCGAACTTCTGTTCAAATTCCGAGGCGGGAGATGAAGCAACGCTTCGTCTTCCCCGTGCTCTGACTTGAAAATTAATTTAATGAAGCGACGCTTCAGATTATTTACGCTGCGCAATACGCCACGTGTCTGACGCAGACGCATCAGCGCAACGCCCAAAGCAGCGTATCCAATCAGAGCAAAGCTCTATTTCAAGCAAAATTAAAGGAAGCAACGCTTCAGCGGCGTATGCGCCGTGCGCCGCGTGACACGTGTCGGCGCAGATGCGCTAGCGCAGTTGCGCTGCACTATGCGCTGTGCGACACGTGTCATACCCTGGAGCATTTGCGCTAAACAAAATTAAGATTCTGAAGAAATCTTTTCTGTTCTTATTAAAACAAGAAGATTTTCTTCTGTAAAACAGAAGCCCTTGGATCAAAGATCCGACGGTGGGAGAAATTCCACCAAATCATTCAGAAAAGGGGATTTCTTCAACAAATTGGACTTGCTTCTTAATTTGCAAGATGAAGCCTCAGGCAGCAGAGGTGGGAAAACTTGCTTCCTGAACGATGGGACCCTACAAGTCGATCTAAAATGGTCTCTTGCGTACTATACACGGGTCTCACTCTCCAAAGTCGAGTTTCGATAAGGAGGGAAACAACCGTTTACGGGTCCTCTCGACTCGTAAGATGGGAAAATTCTCTTATAGGATCCTTATGACTTATAAGAGAAAACCACACTTAGGAATCCTCACGATTCCTAAGGAGAAAATCCGCCTATGAGATCCTCTTGACCCGTAGGGAGAAAAGTCTCTATGAGACCCTCACGGCTCATAGAGTTGAAAAGTCCTAGGCGGCAGATCTGAACCTGCAGTCTAGGCCATCGTTATCTCTGGGAGAAATGAAGTTATATGCCAATAAGCTGCATTGAAGATGTCATGCTGAAAAGAAAGAAAAAGCGAAGAAGTGACACAGGACATTACAAAAATGTGTATCTTTTATTCATAAATGTTGATCGAGTACAGGATACATTGTACTAAAGAATAAAAAAAATATAAAAAAATATATACATATATTTTACAAGTACAAATGATACAAGGAGAATTACTGGGAAGGAAGCGTCTTGCATAGATTTAGCAATTGCTCGCATATGCTCTTCCATGCCTTCTCTTGATCGGCTGCCACCGCCAGCTCTGCCTCCACTTGGGCTCGTTGCTGCAAGACAGACGCAAGCTGCTCCCTGACGACCTGGTAGGCAGCTTCCCGACCTGGGATATTGCGCTCAGCTACGTCAAGTTTCCGCTTCAAGTTTAGCCCATGGGAGATGCGCTCCAAGAGACCCTCAAAGATAGTCTTCACTCGGGCAGCATTTGCTTCAACCTCAACGCGCAGATGGGCCGTTTCGTTCGAGGACTTTTGGCACTCCCTTATTTTTAAAGCTGCTTCTTGCTCCAAATGGCGGAAGTGAGAAGTGCTTTGCTCGAGCCAAGTTGTTCGTTGGGTGCTCAGGGCTAAAACTTCGGGAGAAGGACGTGTCGACTCCAGCCGATGTAGACAGGCCTCGATCTCCCTGCAGTGATTAACCCAAGATTCGACGACGCCTTCGTTATGAAAATTTACAAGCGCCGCCAACATCGGGTTTACCTCCACGGCGAAATCTACGGCAGAAGGGAGAGCGTCCATGTTGAGCTCTTCGATATACCCGCTCAGCATGCCTAAACTCATCACAGCACCCTTTGAAGATGGACGTTTCAAGAAAGGGCCTGCCGGTGAAAGGACGCGAGACTCAAAAGGGACCGGAGCCGGAACAATAGCTGCAAAACAAAACATGGTCAAACGATGGTTCAAGAGATGTTGAAGGGTTACCAAAAAGGAAATTTACTATACCAGCTGCAACGGATGGCAAAGCCGGAAGGGCCGGTAGCGTGGCAGGTCTTGCATCCCCTCCTTCGATTTGTGGCACTGCAATAAAGAAAAGGAAAAGTCAGAAATCATCCCGTTGCTAAAAAAGGGATAAATAAAGACATTGTAGTGAAAGTATACTCACCGGCGCCACTAGAGGGAGAAGTGAGTTCGGATGGAAAAAAGAAGTGTGGGAGCAACACTTGATATAAATGATCAAAGAGCACTCCCGAAAGGGCACAGTGATATAACGTTAGTACAAAAGCTACATTTTAAAAAAAAAATTATTAATGCATGAGTCGTAAATCCATACCTTCCAACATCCGCGATGGTACAAGGGAAGGCGGGGAAGTGACCACCGCCAAAGCAGTAGTTGACGGTGCTCCCTCGAGCAATGGAGCGTCGGCACTGGCCGCACCTGCAAAGACAAACTTGTTAGAAGAGGTCGTGAGACATATATAAAAAAAAAAAAGAACGCTGGTAACTAAAAAATTTACCCGACGAGCTGCCAGCCGAAATTGAAGCAATCCCCTCCTCCAGTGACATGAGACCACCGCCCGTAGTCTCATCACCCGACTCGATGGGAACCGTTGTTGTACTCGCAAGCCTTGGAGACGGCAAGGAACCATACATGGGGAGAGCTATGATCGGAGTATTGCCAGATTCTTGGGAAAGAGCGGTCAGCTTCTCCTCAGGAATCGTGGCCGCTCACCCGATACTCCCTCGGGTTCTGCGGTCGCGATTGTCTCGTCCATCGGCACCACGAGGTCTCCAGCCTCAAGCGCTTCGCCCTCTACTGCTTTCGGCTCGGTTAAGACAATCAACTCATCTGCCGCCACCTCAGGTGCGGCATCAATGACCCTCTCGGCGGCGGATCCCTCAACCTCTGTTTCAGGCCCCGTGGCCCCGACGACGTTGCTCACTGTCGGCTCTGGTTCGGCAAGTACCGCTTCCTCCGCTCCCCTGGGTTCGACGGTCTCCGCCTCCCCCTCAGTCGGACCTGGCCCTGCAAGATGGAATGCATATGAGCCAATGGCTTTATAATTCTTACAACAAGGTTCTGAAAGAAATGCTACCTGAAGAAGATTTATCGTTTGCACTCCGGGCCGCGTGCGGCACTTGCCTATGAGCAGTAGACAGGGCGGCAGGGGCCTCTTCAGAAGGAGTGTCGGCACGAGGAATAGTGCTAGGGCCCGCTCCTGTGGCCAAAGCAGCTCTGCGCGCCTTTGCTTCGCGTCTCAACCGCTTCCGCTCCTCTCGAGTCGTTGAGACGGATGCCACTAGGGCTTCTTTGAGTGAGGCTTCTTCGTCCATAAATAGGGAGGCCTCTAGATTTTTCAGGGCATCCCTCGTCGTTTTGTCAAGCCGAGGCTCTTGCGGCAACTTCGACGAAGCCGGGACTTCGGTAACGGGCTCGGGAAGGGTCCCCGCATCAATTGATACAACCCCTGCAAAGAAACAAAAGAAGGTTAGGTTGACCATCAGAAAAAGACGACAAACTTTCCTTATAAAAGAGAAAGGGGTGAAACATACCGACGCCTGCTAGGGCACGCTTCTCCTCCTCCTCCTGGAAGGTTTTCAGGGAGGCAGCAATAACCTCTTCAGTAGAGACACCTGTTGAAAATGGAGCAAATATTAGTTAAAGATAAAAATAAAAAGTGCAATAAAATGACAAATAAAGTGGCTGAGGATTACCTGACTCAGCGAGTTTACTTAACATCGCTTCGAGCCTCGCCGATCGCTCCGAAGCTGCAATGGCGGCAGCCAAATTAGTGTCTGCAGGGTCTACCAAAAAGCCCTCGTTGCTGCCATATTCACTTATGCCTTTGTTGGGAGGAGCCGCAGGCTTTAAGCTGAGGATCGCATCGAGGGAAAGGGCGGACTTCTTCTTCTTCTGCTGTCCACCAGCTTTAGATCCACCCGGAGCAGATTTGCGCTTGGCAGTCACTTTAGGACGGCGGGTCCCGATATCTGCTCCTGCGCCGGACCCTGGCGATACCACATTAACCGTCTTCGTGGGAGCATGGGGCGCCGGTGGTGCATCCACCGTAGTAGGCAGTGGCAATCCCCGCGGGGGGCTCAACACGCGTGGTCGATCGACTCCAGCATCTTTTAGCGGAGGGACGACCGGGAGCCTTGGCTGTAAAGGGGCCTTGCGATCGCCGCCGGGAGGCGCACCCCTACGGTCAACCAGCATACGCTTCTCCGTTAAGATAATTGGGCTTATCGCGTGCGCATACCAGGCCACATATGAATTAAGCATCTTAGGGGCACAGCTGGGTTCACTAATGAAGAAATAGGAACCTGTGTTAAGCCGTGTAAAATGATGCATCGCATTCTTTATTCCCTCTGGGCCGACCACGGGCGTTTCCAAGAAAGCTTCCAGCGGGATCCCTTGGTTGTAGCTTGACTGCCGGGCAAATCGGTGTGGGTTATATCTCAAAAACAAGGCTGTCTTATTCTGCCTGAACACTAGATAGCCCGGCCGGATGGAGTAGAGATGGAGGATTTCCCGAGCTTTCAATACAGAAGCCCCATCTTTGAAGTCATCACGTAGGGGCACCACTGACTTGGTGGTCTCTGAGCCTATGGTTATGACCTTGTCCACAAAAGAAACCTTCGCTCCGACCAGATGTGGACGAAGGAGCAGCCCTCTAGACTCCCGCGGGGCTGGAACCACAATTGAAGCCCCAACCAACCGCATGACTCTCGGGAGTCTGTATTTCTCGAAGAACGGAGGAGTCTTGTGGGCACCAAATACCCCTCGCACATGCATCTCCATCCAAGAAGTGAAGTAGTGCATCGGGAAGTTAGCAGGCTGTACCCCGGGCTCACTGGCGTCCGCCGCTACGCTAAGTCCATGATAAAGGTAAGCCAGCCCGGCGATTCCTACCGATAACTGCAAACCAGCCACCATCCGATGCGCTGGGTAAAAGACAGAGGGCCGCATGAGGCGGGGGTGCATGGGGAGTGCAAAGTTGCATAGCCACAAGCCCAAGAATCCAATAAAAAAGGTTTCCTCATCCATGCCTGGGACGGCAATTTCCAAGAAAGCAGCAATGGCAGCGTTGGGGAGATAGAAATCCTTCTGGTCATTGTCCGATACGGGTCGGCGGTCCAAGCCGAAACCAAAAGGGTCACCAAGCTGAGCGAACTTCTCGCCCTCCTCTGATAGGAACTCTGGGCGAATGAAGCGAGCAATAAAATCTGCGAAACTGACGCCCCGGTCGCCCGATTCCAGATGGAGTTCCTCATAGATCTCCAATACCTTCACCAAGCCCGGATACTGATGCTGAATGGCGTTCTCCGGAGTCAAGTCAAACACCAGCTGCTTGGTGGCAAAGACGTACTCGTCAAGAGGAAGCAGCTCCTCGTAGTGCTCTCCCCTCATTGGTAGACCCGAAATCTCAGCGAATTCCTCCAAGGAGATAGAGACTTCCCTATCCGTCATCAGGAAGGTGTGAGTGGGGATATTCCATTGTTCGATAAAGGCCTTGACCCACCACGTTGGAGGAGAGGGATACTCGAAAAGCGAAACGTTGATGGCTGGATATAAACCAATCCTCGTTAGATGAGTCCTTTTCGCCGATAAGATGTACCGGGCCCACTGCAAATATCCGGCGGGGGGTCGCGGGATCAGTCCAATATTGTAAGCTTGTCCCCAAGGGCGTGCTTCACTCTGACAGATTCGCCTCCCCAGAATGTCTATTGCCGGCAGCGGCTGCACGGGAATGGCACCGATCGCAGGCTGGAGGAGGTCATCAGAATTCCAGTTTTTAACCTCCACAGCATACTTCACCGGGGGTTCGTCTGCATAGGGGATCGTGACTGTAGGCTCAGACGGCGAGGCGGAACTAAAGCTGTGATGGCCTTGGATGATCTGGCTGTACCACCTTCCCCACAGGTGGAGCTTTTTGCACTCAGGGTCATGATCTTTAATGAGAGCGAACGCCACCCAGTCCACTGGCGAATGGGGGAACCCTCCTTCCGAGCGAATGAAAGGGAAAGACAAATCTTCAGACATGTTTCCTGTAGAAAAAGCAAGAAAATAATAACCGTTAGTGTTCCAATGCTTCACATTTTAAAGTCCTACATCACACTGCAATGCAGTGGGTAGGGGACCAAAGGGGGACCCACAAAATCTAGATGACGGCGCATCATTTGATAAGACAGTCCCATCATTGGATGAGACTGTCAGTTAATGAAAAAGACCCCCAAGAGAATATCCTCATTGGGGGGAAATCCCTAGAGACAAGGAGAAAATCTTCTCTTTTAGAGCAAAACTCTGTCACAGAGTGACATTTGTCAAACTCTGATCTCAAGGGAATAAAACTTCCTAAAAAAAAGAGGGGGCCTAGCTCTGTAATAGTAATGAAAACTATAACTCCTAAGAATTAAAAGAAAAATTTTGGGATCTTAAAGATCCATGAAAACTTTTAGGAGTTCTCCATTTGATCTATGAGCAAGGATCTGTTCATGGGTTAAAACCCAGGAACAAGATCTCTGTAAATTTTTGAGAGCAAGGCTCTGTGGATGAAACCCCAAAGGGGTTTTCTTTAGATCAAAGATCTATGAGAGCAAGGCTCTGTTGAAGGAACCCCAAAGAGGTTTTCTTTAGATCAAAGATCTATAAGAGCAAGGCTCTGTTAATTAAATTTAATTTAAATTAATTTAAATTTTTACCTAGAGTGATTCTAAGTTCTGAACTTTAAAGTTCTTGGGAAGAAGCAAGAGCAAGGCTCTGAGAGTTCTTAAGCAAGAGCAAGGCTCTGAATCAAAGTTCTTGAAACGGTAAAGAAATTAAAGGACCGAGGGTCCCATTTATAGGCGCCTGCGCCTCTTCACCTGACCTCCATGACCCAACGGTCGGGATCTTGCCACCGCTGCACTCACGTGCGTGCCACGTGAGCGCAACGGTGGGGGGCATTTGTTCCCCCAATCAGAGCAAGGCTCTGTTTGAATTTCAAAAATTCAAATTTTGAAGCAACGCTTCAGATCCTGTGCGCTGCGCGCAACGCGCCACGTGTCAGAAGTTGACACGGCAGCACAACGCCCAAGGCAGTGCGTCCAATCAGAGCAAGGCTCTTTAAAAAACATAAGCAACACTCAGTTGCGCAAGTGCTGCGCTGCGTGACACGTGTCCGCGCAGTTGTGCAAACACAACTGCGCAAGCGCACAACTGCGCGACACGTGTCCGCGCAGTTGCGCAAGCACAACTGCGCAAGCGCACCGCTGTGCGACACGTGTCTGCGCAGTTGCGCAAGCGCTGTTGCGCAAGCGCTTCACTGCTCGACACATGTCTGCGCAGTTGCGCAAGCGCTGTTGCGCAAGCGCTTCACTGCGCGACACGTGTCACTCACTGGGGGAGTTGCGCAAAACAGAATAAATCTTGTTAAAACAAGAAGATTTTCTTGTATAAGGCAGGGGCCTTTGGATCAAAGATCCAACGGTGGGGAAAATTCCCCAAATCACTCAGAAAAAGATTTATGTAACAAATTTAACTAATTTATGAGCACTATAAAAAGGACCCCAGACCTCATTTCAAAGACATCAAGATCTGGCTAAAAGAAAGAGGAGAGAAAGAGAACTCTTGAGAATTCTGGAAGAACACAAAAAAAGGGTAAAACCTTTAAAAAAAAAAGAAAATTCTTTTGGGAACATATCATTGATCTAAGAACAAGATCATGGATCTTCAATAAATAAATAAATAAATAAATAAAATAAAAAGAATTAGTGCCTTGCACTTGTTATGAACCCTTGGTTCTCTGAAATAAGGAAAAACAAGAAAAGAAGAAAAAACTTGTTTTTCTTTAGATCAAAGGATTAAAAAGTGCTCTGCACTTTTGTTTCTTGAAGATTCTCAATGCAATGCATTGCTTGAAGGGCCAGGCCCAAATTAAACTGCAGAGCAATAAAAGGGAGGGCCCCAAATGAAATTGATGCTCTGCATCATTTTATAGAGGGCAGAGCCCAAACAAAATAGATGCTCTGCATCATTTGTAAAAGGGCAAAGCCCAAACAAAACAAAAATAATGCAGTGCATTATTTAAAAAGGGGCAAAGCCCTAACTCAGGTCTAATAGGCCAAAGACGAATAAAAATGTTGAACATCTAACGGGACTTAGCTCAGTCATGGCCATAAGTCCTCAGATTAAATTGACTGAGCACGGTTGCTCCCTAAATCAACTTTTATCCGGCCCGAGGGTACATCTCCGAGCTCCTCTGATACATGTCGTTGTAATCATTCAACGTCGTCAGAGAGGTGACGGGTCTCGACGACCACACGCATCAATATGGACTGCGGGGTCCTTAAACTCGTGGACCGAGACGTCCTTAAACTAATATTGGACCGAGACGTCCTTAAACTAATATTGGACCGAAACGTCCTTAAACTAATATTTGGACCGAAACGTCCCTAAACTAATAACGGACCACCACGTTCTTAAACTGGAATATGGACCACCACGTCCCTAAACTGGAATGTTGGACCGAAACGTCCCTAAACTAATAACGGACCACCACGTCCTCAAACTGGAATATGGACCACCACGTCTCTAAACTGGAACATGGACCACTACGTCCCTAAAACTGGAACAGTAGAGCCTCCAAATGCTCTTTTGACGGATCTAAACGGTCCCGTTTAAGTAGATCTTAGCCCCAAATACGGCTAACGTATCCTTAGACATTTAAATGAATGATAAAACTCTAAATCAACCTTGGTTCGAGGGTACATCTCTGAACTCCTCTGACACCCATCGTTGTAATCCTTCAACGACGTCAGAGAGGTGATGAGTCCCGACGGCCATATATCAAATGGATTACCACGTTAAGTTGATCTTAGTCCAAAACAGGACTAACGAACGTTTAAGTTGATCTTAGCCGCAACGCGACTTACGTATCCTTAAACTAAAAACACCAAACCCAAATCTAAGTAAATACGGATTTGGACTAATCCGCGTCCTACGGGCGACGGTATTATTCAGTCTCCGTATACAATCCACGGGCAACCACAAACAAAACAAACACAAACGACACGAAGTGAAATTCTGGAGAAGGAGAAAGTTGTTGCCGCGATGCGGTAGCGTAATTAACTGCAGGGGCTTGCGCCTGCAGGGAAGAGCGTTCCCACAATCAAAAACCCCTCACCCTGAGGGGGAATCTGACGAAGTCTGCTACATCGGCCGCATCCGTCTAAACCTCCGATACACGGTGCCATAAATCAACTTGGCATCTTCGGAGAGGTAGACGGATAAAACCAAATAACATCTGCCCCGAATCTCAGGCCAGACGCAAAGTCTGCGCCGTCCTTCGGAGGGGAACATAGACTTCATCAGAATAGGAGATGGATCTGGTAAGTGTTGGGGTAAAAAATTACACACCGGTTGACCAAGTCAAAGTCAACCCCAAGCCAGGTGGCCCCAAGCCTAGGACAAGTGGGCCCATGCCCAAGTCGAGCCCCGCTGCCAGCCTCCCCCATTCCAAAATGAAAATTATGTAATAAATAATTTTGATGTAATTTTCATACATGAATGTAAGAAAAATGGGCATAAAGCCAAATTTTTGTAAAGCCTATGGCTCATGTGCAAAAGAAATGAGCACATGTTGTATGGGATGAGCAAAATACCATTTTGTAAAGTCCAAGGAGCTATATGTAAATTTGTAAGCCAATAAAAGACAATATGATGATGAAATGAAAAAAAGAACAATTCATTCTCCCCAAAAATTTAGGGTTTCTGGGCCTCCCTCCTCCTTCCTCAAGGTTCAAAACCTTCTTCTTTTCTTTTGAATTAAATCAAGAGTTTAACTCTTCCTTCTTCAAAAATAAATAGTTTTCACCATAAAACCCTTAAAGAGGAACTCGAATCTGCCATCAAATCCCTAAAGGGGGAGATTTTAAGTCTCGCCTTCCCTTTTCCCCCAAGATCCAGTCAACAGAGTGGAAGAAGAATGATATCCATCTCCAAAAATCCCATTCCAGGAGGATCCGAGGCTCAAAAGAAGATCCTAAGATTTCTAGGAGTTTAACTCCATTCAAGATTCGTTGGAGTTTAACTCCATAAATCAACCCCCTTTTAAGAGTTTAACTCCAAATCTATACATAATCCATGCTAGGATTTCAACACCAAAGACACTTGGAAGTTCAACTCCTAACCCAGGGCACGTGACCTGCGGGCGCTAAGCGCCCACGTGCGCCTCATACGTCTCGTGGGCACTTAGCGGCCAGTGGTCGCGTGCGGCTCACGTGATCCGCTGGTGCCCAGCAGTCGCGTGCTTCGCTGGTGACCCGCTGGCGACCAGCGGTCGCGTGCTGCGCACGTGACCCGCTGGGGCCCAGCGGTCGCATGCTGCGCACGCGACCCGTAGGCGCCAAGCGTCCACGCGCCAGGTATGTGACCCCCATGCGCCAAGCGCCCACGTGCCATGCACGTGTCTTTAAGATGCTCCTTGTTTCCCCTAATCAGAACAAAGCTCTGTTTTGAATTTTAAAATTTAAATTGAAGCAACGCTTCAGATCCCGTGCGTTGCGCATTGCGTGCCACGTGTCAAGCGCAGACGCGCTAGTGCCAGGTGCGCTGCGCCCTAGGCAGCGCACCCCCAATCAGAGCAAAGCTCTGCTCCAAAATTCAAAATTTAAATTGAAGCAACGTTTCAGATCCCGTGCGCTGCGTGCCACGTGTCAAGCGCATACGCACTAGTGCTAGATGCGCTGCGCCCTAGGCAGCACACCCCCAATCAGAGCAAAACTCTGCTTCAAAATTCAAAATTTAAATTGAAGCAACGCTTCCGATCCAGCGCTCTGCGCTGCGTGCCACGTGTCAAACACATGTGCACTAGCACAGTTGCGCTGCGCTCTGCGCTGCGTGCCACGTGTCAAAAACGGGCGCGCTAGCACAGTTGCGCTGCGCGCCACGTGTCAAGCTCAGGTGCGCTAGCGCAAGGTGCGTCAGCGCAAGAATTAAAATTCCCCCACCGTCAGATCAAAAGATCTACTAATAACAAATTATTAATTAATCAGAACTAAAATTCTGTTATGGAAAGATTTTCCAATCTTATTAAAATAAGAAGATTATCTCCTGTAAAATAGAAGCCTTAAGATCAAAGATCCAACGGTGGGAAATATTCCCAAATCAATCAGAGAAAGATCTTTTAAAACTGATTTAGAAAATCATTTGGCCCAATATAAAGGACCCTAGACTTCAAGTCTAAAACACACACAGAGACATAGAGAATACAAGAAAAGAGAGAGAAAACCCTCTGCAAAAGAAGAGCAAGTTCTTAGAAAAAAGAAGATTTTTCTTCATATTCAAGGTAAAAGAACTAAGTTCTTGAATAACAAAGACGAATCCATCTCGTAAAAAGAAGAATTATCTTCTAAAAAGTTCAAAAATCTAAAAAAGACCAAGGTCTTTAATAAAAAGCAAAAGATCAAAAGATTTAATCATAAAGAAAATAATAATAAAAGAAGTATTTTACTTCATTAACAGATATTTGATCTATAAAGGCAGAGCCTTTATAAAAAACTAGAACTTTTGTTCTTTGATCTTGAGGCAAAGCCTCCTTTGAAGAACATAAATCTGTTCTTTGATCTTAAAATTGATCAGAAGCGCTATGCGCTATTAAAAAGTGCCTTGCACTCATGAACTGCGCCTTTGCGCTTCTTGGATCGGCGCTCAGCGCCAAAACATGCCATGTGTCAACCGTAGACACAATCTGCTCTTTGTGCTCCTGAAACAGCGCACGGCGCTCATGGGCCGGCGCTCAGCGCCAAGCGCGTCATGTGTCACTCACTGGCGCACCCACAAACTAGCGCAGTGCGCACATAAATTAAAAGCGCAATGCGCTAACAAACTAGTGCTCAGTGCTAAGCATGACACCTGTCCTCCTCGTGTGCGCTATCCAACAGAAGCGCAATCCGCTCTTTCCTGGGCGCAAAGCGCCTGACGCGCCACGTGGCGCACTGTCAGAACATACTTTGTTCTGATAAATGTTATGCATTCAATACAAGACAAAAATTTCAGAGCCCAATGCTTAGCATTATTAAAAGGGCCAAGCCCAAATAAAGACTCAATAGCCAGAACAATAAAATGTTCAACTCATATCAACTGAGCCCATATGCTCATAAACCCTTAAACAGAATTTAGTCCCAAATTGGACTATAGGTCTCCCAACTAACATTGGTTCAAGGGTACATCTCTGAACTCCGCTGATATTTGTCGTTGTAATCCTTCAACGTCTTCAGAGAGGTGACGGGTCCCGACAGCCATACATTCCACAGACTATGATGTCCTTAACCTTGACTGTGAGGCCTTTAAATTCACAGACTATGATGTCCTTAACCTTGACTGTGAGGTCTTTAAACTCACGGACTATGATGTCCTTAACCTCGACCGTGATATCTTTAAACTAACATTGGACCACCATGTCCCTAAAATGGCAATCGACCGCAATGTTCTTAAACTAAACAATAGAGTCCAAATGCTCTGTTGTGGGATCTAAACGATCCCGTTAAGTTGATCTCAATCTAAAATTAAACTGACGTGTCCTTAACAAACGTTGAGTTGAACTTAGTCTAAAATTAGACTAACGTATCCTTAACAAATGTTTAAGTTGATCTTAGTCTCAAATAATACTAACGTATCCTTAAACCCAAACAAAAACCCAAATCTAAGAAACTACGGATTTGGACTAATCCACGCCCTACGGGCGACAACATAAAATTAGTCTCCGTATACAATCTACGGGCAACCACAAACAAAACAAACACCCACGACACGAAGTGACCATCTGGAGAAGGAGAAAGTTGTTACCGCGATGCAGTAGCATAATTAACTGCAGGGGCTTGCGCCTGCAGGGAAGAGCGTCCCCACAATCAAAAACCCCTCAAATGAGCGGGAATCTGACGAAGTCTGCCACATCGGCCGCATCCGTTTAAACCTTCGATACATGGTGCCATAAATCAACTTGGCATCTTCGGAGAGGTGGACGGATATGAACAATTAGCATCTGCCCCCAGATTCAGGCAAGACAGTTCATCTTCCCGATTTCCGGCGGTAAAAAGATTCTTGCACGCCCGGTGGGACCTTTTCCTCTTTCCACTCCACACTTCATGTGTCGTGTTCGCAAGCGAATCGCGGTTTGCTATGGTTGCCTATGGATTCAAGGTACTTAGATTTGGTGTCTTGCTCCGTGCAGAAAACAGAATATCAATGGCTTCAAACTGCACTAACTGCAACTGCAATTCTCGCTCCGTCCCGTCCGGAGGAGTGACTTACGGGCCTCAAGCGGCCTCCATCTTCGCTATGCCAGTGGAACAAGTGACTCAGGTCACCACTGGGCTGTTCTTCGGGACTATGCTCCCACCGATGAGCTTCAATGCCCCAATGTCGTCGCAAGAAGCTCCAAGAAAGTTGGTCTTTGATCGGCTTACAACTACCGCGGCCCCTCTCAACAGGTCACCCAAGTCCAATGCCTCAGTTTTCAGCAAACTGGGCCAAAGCGGATAGCTATTCCTACTCCTGAAGTCACCAAGGAGGCTTCTCCGGCTAAGGGGTCGGTCTTCACAAGACTGTCCGTTTCAGCTCCCACTCCGCGTGAAGTAACCAAGGCTATTTCCCCTGCATGAAAATCGGCCTTCTCAAGATCAGCCGTTCCCTCTCAGCGAGCATCGGTCTTTGACAGACTGACGCCAACAACAGACTCTCATCAGAACAAGGGGCATGGAAAAGCTGATCCAATAGTGGAGGTAATCCCGGCCACACGACATGCTCGACGTCGCCACTGGCGCAGAGTGAGGAAAGCTGGGGGCAATTCCCCTTTTGGACTGACTCCTCCAGCTCCAATGGTGGAAGTTGATGCCGCTGTTCCAACTGGGAACAATTTTGAACCACTAAGGAGGGTGCACAAGAATTCTCCGACTGCTGTGCTGAAAAGATTTCCTCCACTAATGGAGAATGTTACAGAAATAAAGTCGGAGCAGTCCCCTCAGCGGCTGTTCTCCAAAATTTACAAAGTCTGGCGACAGGTCCAGGAGCCGGTGATTGTTCCAAATTTCTCCCGCCGACAGAAAAAGATAAAGGTTCGGTAAGAAAAGGACTACCCTGTCAAGCTGTAGAAGGCGACAGTTACTTGGGTGCCCACTGCAACGGCCCCCTCAACTTTGACCGCCCATAAGAGGAGAAGGCCGGAGAAAATCCCCATGTCTGCGACAAATGTCAAAGGCACTGAGCCTAAACGCCCCAAGTCTGGGGGCATAACGGTCCATACTGTTTACATGGCTTCCAGAAAAGAGGAAAGCCGCGCTTCGACGGGTCACCGACTGCTCACCCGATTCGTGACAAAAGTCTAGGAGCAGCAACAGAAGCTTCAGGAGATGCTGGTTACAATGGCCTCACTTACCGGGCTAAAAGAAAGCTCGGAGGCATCATCAGAGCAGCATCACGAACAAGAAACTGATGCTGACTTCTTACGCAGGGTCCTCGAAAAGAAGGACACAGAAGCAGCAGAACAAGCTGCCAACATAAAACAAATGGCGCTTCTTTTCCAAGACATGGTAGGAATGATGTTGCAGCCGGATCCTCCAGCTGAAGACCCTCCAATCATTATTGAAGATGATAGAGGAGTAACATCAAACCCTCTGCCGAATCTTTCAGCAGCCAAGGAGGAAACTATTTCCAAGGCCGCTCTGGAAGACTATATTGCTCAGCAAATATGAGCTCACCAGGCGAATGAAGTGGCCGGCCAGATCGTTAAAACCGGACGACCTTATCCGGGATGGTATGACCAAATAAGTTACCCACCGGGATATACGATCCCTAAGTTCCATGTGTATAAAGGGACGGGGAATCCACATCAGTATGTCGCTCAATTCAGGGCCTTATGCGGCAACACTGGAGGCGACGAAAAACTGTTGCTTCGTCAATTCGTCGGCAGCTTAGCGGAAACGTCCTTCGAATGGTATTCGGAGCAGCCTAACGATTCTGTCAAAACATTTGCGGAGATGGAGCTGCTATTTACACAAAGATTTGTAAGCACCAGTGAGCGCATCCCGATCACCGCATTGATCAACGAAAGGGTAAGGCCAGGCGAAACATGGGTTCAATACGCAATACGATGGCGGAATCTGTGGTCGAAAAGCGAACAGCGCATCGAAGAAGCGCCGGCGGTGAGCATGTTCGTGGGCACTTTTGACCCTCAAGCGACCATCTCCCAGTTCATGATGTTCTTCAAGCCAACTACTTTCTAGGCCTTGATTGACAAGTTGGCCCAAATGGATCAGATGGGTCATAGACCATCTCCTTCAAAGACGGATCCTCGGAATGAAAAGGGGAAAGGAAAAGCGACTTTCGTCGCCAATATTCAACAACAGCCGAGCAACTTAAAGCTGGTTGTTCGCCAAAACAATATGCGTCCACGCCCCTCGAGGAGAGACTAGGACGTCCTTACTCGTTTCCCTAAAATAAAACGAGGAGATTGTTCGAGCTGACAGTGCGCAACAGGCTCATCAATCTGCCAGATCCAAAACGTCCGTTGCAGCCAAACAATGTCAACGATCCCAATTACTTCCCCTACCACTGAGTATTAGGCCATCCGATCGAAGACTGCTACGTCTTCAAAAAATGGATTGAGGACCAATACCAACAAGGAAAATTCACATTATCGAAAAACTGGAAGGTGAAACTGCCGCAACCTCATTCCCCTGAAAAGGTGGACACGCCGGGGGCATCGTGCTCTTTTATAGAAGAAACTCCGTGGGAGATCGCTCTTTCAGCCAAAACTAAAAGAATGCTTAAGGATCTTTAAACGTGCCCGGCAATCAGGTGGAAAATCCACTGGAACTCGAAATCGTCGAGGGAATGCGGAAACCATGCCCAACTACAAAATCCAGTAGTGATGGTCAAAGCGTTCTCACCCAGCCGTCAAAGTCTACGAAGAAGAAAAGAAGACCCAAAAGCCCGTGAAGTTTGATAGCAAGCACACGGACCTGCAAAAACAGATTGACGCCCTGGAAGAATGTAACCAGAAGACGCGAACCCCGGTCACACTCCAAGAATTTCTCAACAATATCTTTTGGAGCGGAGATAACGACAATAATGACAGGGATGACTCGTCAAAAGAATCTGAGGACTATGTAGCAAGTTGCCACATGATCTCCCATTCGGCATTAACTAATGAAGGAACACACTCGGCGATAAAAGCCGGCATAAAAGAGCTGGGGGCAGGATCGAAGACAAAACCCTTAGAACCGTCTGACGAGATGATTGACTTGCTACTGAACGAGGCCCGTCAGAAAAGCAAAGCCAATCGAGAGTGTGAACTAGCTATATTCGAAAAAGCCAAACGCCGACGACTGGAGGAAAAGGTCGAAACACCCCAACTAGAGCAAAACATCCCTACCGCCAGCAAAAGCAAGCTTAAAGTAAGGAAACGATTCGCTAGGGCCCTGTCAATAGGAATGAAATTGCCCTCTTTCAAAAGAAATCCCCCTGGTAACATATGTATGGATGGAGCGGACATACATCCTAACTTCTGCATATACCATCAGAAGATCACACACCCTACCGAGGAGTGCATAGCCTTTAAAAAATGGTGGCAGGGATATGTTGCCCATCGACGACATGTTCAACGAGTGAAGCGCAAGGCTTCTTGAGAACAGAAAAGCACGACAGATGAGCGCGAAGGAGCTGCTGGCAACTGTCACATAGCCGACACCAAGGGATCGCAAGTTGTCACCTTTGGAAGCGACTCTGACGAAGGAATCGCCCTCAACCCTCTCTTCAAGGAATCTACCTCCGACACAAAACATGCGAAGATTCGCGGCAAAATCTAGCTGCATAATCGTGCGTCGAATTATGACCGAAACGTCGTTAAACTACTACCAACCCGCGGCATCCTCAGTCTGACGTGGTAAAAAAAACGGTATGTTCATAAGCAAAATGGGCACGGATGAAAATCCGAAAGGGCTCCGTGAGTAAAAACAGCAGGACTACCGGCGAGTTTTCTGAAAACCCGAAAGGGCGCAATCTCGTTAAAATAAAAAATAAAAAAAAGAAAAAAGAAAAAAGAAAAGGAGAAAACGGTATGTCCATAAGCGAAATGGGCACGGATGAAAACCCGAAAGGGCCCCGTGAGTAAAACAGCAGGGCTACCGGTGAGTTTTGTGAAAACCCGAAAGGGTGCAATCTCGTTAAAAGACACTTGCAAGGTCCTCTCGACTTTGTAAGGAGAAACCGCCTGCGTGAGATCCTTACGACTCACAAGGGAGCAACACACTTAGGGATCCCCACGATCCCTAAGGAGAAATTACACTTGCGAGATCCTCACGACTCGTAAGGAGAACCCTCTTATGAGACCCTCATGGCTCATAAGATTCAAAAGCCTTAAGTTATAGGGATCTGAACTGTTCTTAAGCAGTCATACCGTTCGATTTTTCCCTACAAGCGGCTCAATATTGACCCTTGTATACAATCTACGGGCACGAATAAACATTTCCCTAACAAAGTCCATCTGCGACTAGGGATATGTTTGCACGGTGAACAACCCTTGTGAGTCCTCTCGACTTATAAGGAGAAAACACTCTTGTAAGATCCTTACGACTTATAAGAGAACATACACTTAGGAGTCCTCATGATTCCTAAGGAGAAAATGCACCTACGAGATCCTCACGACTCGCAGGGAGAAATACCTTTATAAGACCCTCACGGCTCATAAAGTCAAAAGCCTTAGTCGACAGCATCCTAACCCTGTTCGCTAAGCCACCTTTATTCGACATCGGCAGAGACAAATGATTATTCGCTCCTGGAAATATTCCAGTTGTAGCGGTGCTGAGGCCGAAATCGGTGTCTAATCCCAAACTTGCAGTAAGAAGCTAGCGAGCCACACATGCGTATGAAACAGCCGAAATGATGGGGCAACTCGCAAACAAAATCAGCAAGTAAAAATGTATGCATGCCAAATAGCCGAAATGATTGGGCAACTCGCAATAAAAAGCAGCGAGTAAAAATAAAATAAATAGCCGAAATGATTGGACACCGCGAAAAATAGCCGAAATGATTGGGCAATCGCGACCTTCGCTATATAAAAGCTGAAATGATAGAGTATCGCGGGAAGAAAAAAAATAAACAAAATTCTAAAAGAATGAAACTTTCGCCCTACAGATGAGATCACATCGATCTCTGTATACAATCCAGGGGCACAAACAAAGAAGGAATCACACCTTTCCTTCCCAGGCTCCATCAGAAAATGAAGCCAAGTCTCGACGGCCGCGTCTACAGCCTGGAGACTCACAACAGCGTTCCTCCTCATTCCAGCAGGATTCAGACGCAACATCACCAAACGGAGCCATGACTTAGTCCCTAGTTCCAAACCCGATGGTTCATGGACAACCTAGAGATCATCTCGACACTCGTCTCATTACAACAGACGCAATGTCAACAACGGCGTTCCTTTGCAAGTCCACCAGGATGCAGATACAACGTCAACAAAAGACCCCATGGTCGAAACAAAGCGGAGTAATGGCAAAATCTCAACTCCACTTCAGCATTCATCCCGATACAGCAGACGCAATGCCAGCAATCGAAGCAAAGGCCAAATTCTTAACTTCAGGGTCTTGACGGTAACTCATATAAAGCCTGAAAGACAATCGGAGATCATCCCACACCAGCGCGGAGTGGTCACCACCTTGACATTCGTCTCGATACTGCAGACAAAATGTCACCACAACGTCCTTCCTCCAACAGGATTCGGAAATGAGAAAGCTAACGAAGCAAAGGTCAAATTCCTAGCTTCAGGGTCTTGACGGCAACTCATATAAAGCCTGAAAGACAATCGGAGATCATCCCACACCAGCGCGGAGTGGTCACCACCTTGACATTCGTCTTGATACAGCAGACAAAATGTCACTACAGCGTCCTTCCTCCAACAGGATTCGGACATGACAAAACAAACGAAGCAAAGGACAAATTCCTAGCTTCAGGGTCTTGACGGCAACTCATATAAAGCCTGAAAGACGATCGGAGATCTTCTCGCACCAGCGCGGAGTGGTCACCACCTCGACGTTCGTCTCAATACAACAGACGAGATGTCACCACAGCGTTCTTCCTCCAGTAGGATTCAGACGCGACAATCAAACAACGGAGCCACGGCAAAATCCTTAGTTCCAAACCTCGATGGTCCACCAGCAACCTAGAGACAACCACGACATTCATCTCGATACAGCAGACGCAATGCCAGCAAATGAAGCAAAGGCCAAATTCCTAGCTTCAGGGTCTTGACGGCAACTCATATAAAACCGGAAAGACCATCGGAGATCATCTTACACCAACATGGAGTGATCAACACCTCGAAGTTCGTCTCGACACAACATACGAGATGTCACTCAGCATTCTTCCTCCAGCAGGATTCGGACACGCCGACAAATGAAGCGAAGGCCAAATTCCTAGCTTCAAGGTTTTGACGACAACTCATATAAAACCGGAAAGACCATCGGAGATCATCTCACACCAGCCTGGAGTGATCACCACCACGACGTTCGTTTCGACACAGCAGACGAGATGTCACTTCAGCGTTCTTCCTCCAGTAGGATTCGAACACGCCAGCAAATGAAGCGAAGGACAAATTCCTAGCTTCAGGGTCTTGACGGCAACTCATATAAAACCGGAAAGACCATCGGAGATCATCTCACACCAGCATGGAGTAATCACCACCTCGACGTTCGTCTCGACACAACAGACGAGATGTCACTACAACGTTCTTCCTCCAGCAGGATTCGGACACATCAGCAAACGAAGCGAAAGCCAAATTTCTAGCTTCAGGATCTTGACGGTAACTCATATAAAACCTGAAAGACTATCGGAGATCATCCCACATTAGCGTGGAATGATCACCACCTCGACGTTCGTCTTGACACAGCAGACGAGATGTCACTACAGCGTTCTTCCTCCAGCAGGATTCAGACGCGACAATCAAACAACGGAGCCACGGCAAAATCCCTAGTTCCAAACCTCAACGGTTCACTAGCAATCTAGAGACAACCGCGACATTCGTCTCGATACAACAGACGCAATGCCAGCAAATGAAGCGAAGGCCAAATTCCTAGCTTCAGGGTCTTGACGGCAACTCATATAAAACTTGAAAGACTATCGGAGATCATCCCACACCAGCACGGAGTGGTTATGACTCATCGGGGCTTTCCAAAATGAGCCTAACCTCAAGTAAAAAGCGGCATGGCAAAATTCCTAACGCTTGCTCTTCCGACGGTCAAACTGCTTAGGAGGATTGCTTGAAGACATCTTGTCCAGCCCCCGAAGGGATCGGAGACACGACAGTCGCAAGGCCACTCGAACAGCAAGATTGCCTATCGAGAAATACATCAGTCAACACGATGGTACGACGGACAAAACCCTAGTACCACAGACCCTAACGGACCTTTGTCGTAAAGAGTAGAGGTTAACTGTAACGTTAGGATATTCTTGCGAGAAATGCTCGATTCGTCTGGACTCGCGAGGAAATTAGTGTCTTTGCGAGAACTCCTCGATTCGTCTCGACTCATGAGGAAAAGTCTTAGGCAATGGGGATAAGAACCGGTTTCCTAAGCACTGGGGCCCTGCAAGTAGATCCAAAATGAACTCTTGCATACTATTCATGGGTCACACTCTCCAAACTCGAATCTCAATAAGGAGGGAAACAACAGCTTATGGGTCCTCTCGACTCGTAAGAGGGAAAATTCTCTTATAAGATCCTTACGACTTATAAGGGAAAACGCACTTAGGAATCCTCACGATTCCTAAGGAGAAAATACACCTACGGGATCCTCTCGACTCGTAGAGAGAAAGTCTTTATGAGACCCTCACGCTCATAAAATTGAAAAGTCTTAGGTGACAGATCCTAACCCTGTTTCCTAAGCCATCACCATTCTACAAAGAATCCAAGATTGACGGCTATATACTATCTGCAAACCGCACTTGCTAAAGTCACATGGAAAACAACATAGTAAGAAAGAAGAAAGCAGATAGATGAAACAAGACATTACAAAGAACGTGTATCTTTTATTCATGAATTCGATTGGGTAAAAAATACTTCATATGAAAGAATAAAAGAAAAAATACATTTTATTCAAAATTAAAAATGGTACAAAATTTTTATTGAGAGTAAAGCGCTTTCAATAATCCAATCAGCCACTCGCGCACTTCCCTCAGCCCCTCTTCTTGATCAGCTGCCGTGGCCAACTCCGCTTCGACCTGGGCTCACTGCTGCAAGTAAGACGAAAGTTGTTCTTCGACGGCCTGCTGAGCTGATTCATGATCTTGTGCATCCCGCTCGACGACGCCGAGCTTTTCCTCAATGTTAACCCATCAGAAATATATCGCAGAAGGCCTTCGAAGATAACTTTCAACTGGGCAGCATTCGCATCAACCTCAGCATGCAGTCGAGCAGACTCGCTTGAAGTTTCTTTGCATTATCTGTAACAACCGAGTCCAGTTCTACAAATTTCAGTTACCGTATGTGTAATGTGTGGTATTTATTTCATTTATCATGCTTTGGCCGACACTAGCTATAATTTACACCGACTTGTCATTTTTCTGCATATAACAATTTAAGTCTTTTAAAATAAATTAAAATTTTTTTACATGGCCTGCTTGACACTCCTAACCCTGTGGTATAGTCCTTGCATCGTGTTCTCGTCCCGTTCAGTGAAACGGAGGATCATCTACATTTGGTGGAGTTTTCTTACAACAACAGTTTCCAGGCAACTATTCAGATGGCTCCATTTGAAGCTTTGTATGGTCGCAAGTGTCGTTCACCAGTTTGTTGGGACAACATTGGTGAACGAAGATTGTTGAGACCAGATATGGTTGTGCAGACAGTTGAGAAAGTTAACACTATCAGAAATCATATGAAAGCAGCTCAAGACCGACAGAAGAGTTGGGCAGATTCGTCGAGAAGACCTCTAGAGTTCGCCGTGGGTGATTTGGTATTCTTGAAGATATCACCGACTAGAGGGGTGATTCGTTTTGGAAGTCGAGGGAAGCTCAGTCCTCGATTCGTTGGACCCTTTGAGATCTTGGGGCGTGTTGGTGAGGTAGCGTATCGTTTGGCGTTACCGCAGTCCTTGGCCAATGTGCACGATGTGTTTCACGTATCTCAACTCCGTAAGTATGTTCGAGATGAAACACATGTGTTGGATCATTCGGAGCTAACGGTACGAGAAGATTTGGCTTTTGAGGAGCGACCGGTTGAAATTATGGATCGAAGGGAAAAAGTTCTTAAGAACAAGATTATCCCTCTTGTACTTATTTCTTGGGGAAATCGCTTACATGGAGAGTCAACTTGGGAACGAGAAGATGAAATCTGGCAGAAGTTTCCCCATCTTTTCTTGTAGTTTGTCGGTCGTCTATCTTTTGTGTTCTTGGAATTTCGAGGACGAAATTCTTTTTGTAGTTGGGTATAATGTAACAACCGAGTCCAGTTCTACAAATTTCAGTTACCGTATGTATAATGTGTGGTATTTACTTCATTTATCATGCTTTGGCCGATACTAGTTATAATTTATACTGACATGTCATTTTTCTGCATATAACAATTTAAGTCTTTTAAAATAAATTAAAAATATTTTACATAGCCTGTTTGACACCCTTAACCCTGTGGTAGCATCCTTGCATCGTGTTCTCGTCCCGTTCAGTGAAACGGACGTGTTTGGACGGCTACACGCACGTACGTGCGTCCGTTCTTGGGGATATGCTTTTTCAGTACAAAATCCTTCATTTCAAATTTTGGGAGCTTGCTAATAATTTTTATATTTCAAATTCAAATTTTTGGACCTGACCCGGGCGCTTTTATGAATTATTTTGTATTTTCGCCAAATCCTATTTTTTCTAATTTTTAAAACCAACCAAAGTGTTTGTTTAGCCTGTTATCAAATTTTAAACCAATGATATTATTCTAATAATATTTCTATGCTGAAGATCGCTTTTCCCTACTGTTCCAGCCAGTGAAAGATTAGAAAATCTTTTATAAATTTTTCCTAAAACCATTTAACTCCACGATCCAATCACATTTTTTCCTAGGCCAGCTAAGTTTTATTGCTTAAACCAGAAAAATCTTTTCCAATTTTTATCCCTAAACAAATTCGTTTTCCCCACAAATCAAAATCCTTGTTGCCTTCGACCGGGCCCCACCGTCTCCACTCTCTCTCTTTCTTTCTCTTTCTCCTTCTCTCTCCTCCGCAGCTCTCTCTCTCTCCTCTCGCGATCACTATTCCCTTCTCGAGTCCCGTCACCGCGAGGAGATCCCGTCACCTACTTTCATGTTTTTCCCTTCTTCCTCTTTTAAAAACCCCGCGTTTTCTTTCTTTTGAACCCATCGACTCGTGCAAACCCTAACCCGAACTCCCTCATCTCCTCAACTCCAATCAAACCTCGTCACCTTCCCCTCCTCTTCACCATCTCCTTTTCTTTTCCTACTCCCCGAAGTGGTAGCGCCATGCACATAGCCCTCTGATTCCCCAGCAACCCAACGCCTCCGGTCGTCGCCGACGACCCTAGCCTCACACCCCTATCGTCGCCACCTCATTTCCTTCCTCTCCTCATCATCATCTCCTTACCATCACCCCGACGCCTAGCCCTGCACCTAAAACCAACAACCAAACCCTAAACCTAACCCTTACACCTAACCCTGCACCGGCACCCCACCGTCGTCGATCTCGCCGCCACTGCTTGCACACCCCTGCGCACAACCCAGTAAGCTATCCCTTATCCTTTCTTCTTCTTCGTTCCCTGTCTCTTCTCTTCTCTTTCTGTATATATTTTTTCTAGCAATTGTATATTCACTGTTTTTTGTTTGGCCGGAATCTGACCGTGCCGACGACGTTTCCCGACCACCGAGCGAGGACCTGCGACCCGTGTGACTCCACTGTTCGTCGTTTGGGCTCTTTCCGTGAACCGTGCGCGCGTCGCGATTTTCCCCGCCGACGCGTAACGTTCCGTTTTCCGTTTCGTGACCCGTCGAGGCAAGTGAAACTTGCTACATGCTACTACATTATTTATACAAATTTATTTCATGATGGAACCTGTAAATTGATCAAATTGCTATTAGTTTCCATTCTTGCATTTCGATGTTAAACTACAGCATTAAAAGAATCGGGTTTAAATTATAACTTGTTGCACCTTGAAGTACACTATCACATACTCACATACATGGTTAGATTGTTTACTGGTTAACTGCATAATACATAGCACTGTTAAATAGTTTCTATCCTGAATAACCGGTTGCATCCATTGAGCATATTTTATATATCACTGCATCTTTAGACCAGTTAACCCATAATAACGAGATTTAACAATTCTATATTTGTTTAAGCGTAGGATATTTAAAGTTGGAACGACAATCCTAACTCTAATCTATAACTGTGCATCCTCATACTTTAATCTACACCCTCGCATATATAATCACCTTGTTTCATTTTTATTGTTTCATCTGTACCCATGCTTGTTTGGTTTATACAGGTTTATATTAGTTTGATTTATGAGCACCCACATAGTATTTTGTGCTCCCTGACATGTCTTGCTACACACATATTACTTGACCCGATATGGTACCGTGTACTACTTGACCTGACCTGATATACCATGACTTGACCTGTTACCTAATCTTGTGTCTAATGCCAACCAACCTGACATGTAGTCCTCACAGTCCGTTCCTGTTGTCTATCCTGACAAACCTACTCTTACCTGATCCTGTGTTGGCATTAGTTCTTGATTACTGAATACCTGACTTGATATACATAACTTGGGGGTATGGGGAAATCAATGATGAAATCCTGACTTGTAACTCGACAGTTGCTTGCTTTTACTAATCAGTTTTAGAGGCTAGGCCCGCCTCGTGACGATGGTGCTGACATCGTTGGTCTGTACCCTTTTCCTGTTAGTGCCTAGCGGCACTTCTCGGTTTCAGCCCGAGAGTTTGAGACCGTGGTCCCGGGCATGCACAGGATACTATTGAGTTACATCGATGATTCATCAAATTGATTTCAAAGACTTTAGAGTAGAAAACCAAATAGAACATTTTAGTTTACTCACTGCACACTACCCTTCACTGCCCTGATTTATATTATTGTTACACTTGCTTTATCATTCATTATTATTTGCATTGCTTGTTACCCTGTTTATACTTTATTACTTGATGACATGACGCGTTGACGTCTGGGTTTTGCATGGCCCAGATTCCGTACCTTTGCTGCAGTCCGAGCAGGAGCACTTCAGTCAGCTGGCTGAGCTGTGAGGTTTCAGTAGTAGTTAGTTCTTTTATTTTCTGCAGTTTATTCCTGATGTGAGCCCGCATTATGGGACGCACATTCCAGTTATTTGTATTGGATCTTTTGCTTCCGCACTTTTATTATTCTTGACTCATGTTATCTTGTCTTATGGACATGTATTGGATAGTTACATTTTGTTCTTGATATCTCTACAGCCGTAGTGTGACTGTGGATGGATACTTCCTACCCATAGGTAGCATGGTTGGCTATGTCACGTGCCCAATTTAGCGTACTCTGGGAAGCGGGGCGTGACTTGGTTCTTTGGGTATCAGAGCCATAGGTTAGTCGGGTTGATTCTTTTGTAGTTGGGTATTGTACCCAATACACGAATCAGAATACCCGTGTTTAGGAAACATGTCCTGCCACCTTGCCGTTTTACCGTTCTTGAATCTAAGTTCTTCCTGATTATATCTTTCACGGTGTGCAAACTTCCTTTGCATATCGACTCGAAACCTGATTCCTTGTTATTTCTAGAATTTAGGCGACTTGGGTGGAGTTATGTAATTGTAGCTATGATACCGCGGCATAGTTACAATGCGGTACTCTATTTAAGTAACTCGGATTTCTAGTCTTGATCTACATTTTGAATCTGTTATCATGCTAATCTTTGGGTGTTTTGATTTCAGGAGTATGGCAGACAAGAATCTGAAGACGTACCAAAGGCGTGTTGACGAAGCCGCCATGCTTGGAGTGATACGGGGAATGCTGGAGAATCAAAAGAGGCAGAACGAGCTGATCCAGCAGCAAGTTGAATCGTTTCAGGAAGGTTTGCGAACCATTCAGTAGTCCGTGAACAATGTTGGAGCTAAGCCAGTTGATCTTGTGGGGACCGTACCAGATTTCAGGCGTTTGGGTCCGTCTGTCTTTACCGGTTTGGAGGAGCCGTTGCCAGCGGAGCAGTGGCTAGTTGACACGGAGAACTTACTTATTGTGGCACAGATTCCAGATGATAAAAGAGTGGATGTGGTGCGCATTCAGTTAGTGGACTACGCCCGTGAGTGGTGGCTGGTGGAGGAGACCCGCTTGCCCAAGCCGATCAAGTGAGCGGATTTTTCAAAGAGTTTCCTGGAGAAGTTCTTCCCGCGAACTGCACGGGAGGAAATGGAAGAGAAGTTCATCAGTCTAAAGCAGAATGGTGTGGCCGTAGATGTACATGCAGCTGAGTGGACACGGCTCAGTAGATTCGCTGGACCTTTAGTTGCCAACGATGCAGACAGGGCAAGGAGGTTCATGCGCAGCTTGGATGTGGACATCCAGAGGCAGATTGTCTCCCTGGGTTTGACCACTTTCTCACAGGTTCTTACTGCAGCCCGAGAACAGCAGAGCTTATCTGGGAAGACTGGGAGTTCGCTGTAGACAGCAGTTACTGTAAGGAAGCCAGCATTTATACCAAACCGAGCTCATGGACGCAGAAGTATTCCAGTGGACCGTCGTGGTGTAACACCGATGAAGAAGCCTGCTGTCGTTGATCAGAGGAAG
The DNA here is from genome assembly GCA_030015575.1 of Agapanthus africanus. NCBI lineage: Eukaryota > Viridiplantae > Streptophyta > Magnoliopsida > Asparagales > Amaryllidaceae > Agapanthus > Agapanthus africanus. The sequence goes on along the minus strand of CM057347.1, from coordinate 498,096,173 downwards.
CGCGTGGTTTGTAGCTATTGACACTTACCCGGACATTTGCAAAAGGAATGTCGCAGGATGCGGGGACTTTGTCTGGTTTGTGGATCGGCGGATCATACTGTTAGTTCTTGTCCGTCGAAGCTACGCACAAGGGATGATATTCAGAAGCCTCCGCAGAAATCATTTCAGGGATAGAAGCAGCTGACTCAAGGACCTAACCAACATCTGAGATGGTATGAGAGAGGGTAGAGGAGATGCCACCGTCAAGGCGGTAGCTAATGGCGCTGCCTCGAGTAGTGCGACATCAGCACTAGCCGCACTGCATTAGAAACAAGATAAACCCTGTCAGGAAAGATTGCAGAATAAAAAGAAAGGAAGTGGCCTAAAATCTACCTGATGAGTCGTCGGTCGGAACCGTGACTAGGGTGTCACTTGATACAACAGCGACGTCTTCTTCCTCCATCAGGACGGTCTCACCTCCCGTCGCCTCGTCCCCAGACTCCACAAGAGCCGTCGTCACGCTTGCGACGCCAGGAGACTGTAAAGAACCGTAGGCGGGAAGGGTGATGATCGGGGCGGTGCCCGACTCTTGAGAAAGAGCGGCCATCTCGGACCCAGCAAGTATACCCATTTTGCTCGCCACCACCTCGGACTCAGTAATTGTGGCCATCTCATCCGCCGCCATCTCGGGCTCGGCAATGGTAGTTATCTCGGGCATAGAAATCGCGACTGTCTCATCAACTACTACCTCGAGCCCGGAAATTGCAGCCACATTGTCTACCGCCGCCCCGGGTGCGGCAATAGTAGCTACCTCCTCTACCGCTCCCTCAGGCTCAGCGGTCGCCGCCGTTTCTTCAGGAAGGCTCGGCCCTGCAAGATAAGGTATATGAGAACTGATAATTCAAAAAATTTTGAAAACGGAACCCCACGGCACATTACCTGGAGTTGATTTACCGTTCGCTTCCCGAGCCGCACGTGCCGCACGTCTGTGAGCGGTAGACAAGACGACCGGAGACTCCTCTGAAGGAGTAGCAGCAGGGGTAGCGGCGCTCAAACCCGCACCCACGGCTAAAGCAGCACTACGGTCCTTTGCTGCGCGCCTCCGGCGCTTCCTTTCCTCCCGGGCCGTCAAAGCAGACCTTCTAGTAGCCTCCTTCAACAGAGCGTCATCAGCCGCACCCAGGGTTACCTCTGGAGCCATCAAGGCTTCCGTCATCGGTCGTTTAAGTAAAGCCTCTTTTGGCAGTGCCGAAGAGGCTGGGACTTCGGTAGCTGGCCCGGGAAGAATTTCTGCATCAACTTGCGGGATCGACATCATGGTCTCTGCGATAAGACAAAGAAAGTGTCAGATCACTCATAAGAAACAAGAGCGGAAACATGGCGAACCGAAATGTACCGAGGCCTAAGGATGCTCGAAGTCGTTCCTCTTCCTCAAAAGTCTTGAGAGAAGCGGCGATAGCTTCTTCGGTGGAAATGCCTATTGAAGAAGGAAAAGCGTCAGTCAAAAAACAATAATACAAGTATCATGCAAGGGCGAAAAATACAACTAAAGATTACTTGATCGCGCGAGGATAGCCAACCTCTCTTCGCGTCTTGCCAATCGCTCGGAAGCTGCAATGGCAGCCGCCAGATCAGTATCATCTGGCGGCATGAATAAGCCCTCATTTGTCCCATACTCGCTCAAGCCCTCACTATAAGGAGCATGAGGCTCCTGGCCAAGTACCACGTCAAGAGTAAAGAGCGACTTTTTCTTCTTCTGAGAGCGAACTCCGATCATAGCCAGCATCAGCTTGCGCTTAGTGGCCACCTTAGGACGGCGAGTCCAGATATCCGAGCCCATGCCAGATTCGGGTGAAGCCACGTTTGCCGTCTCCATGGGAGCACGGGGCACAGATGGCACATCCACCGTCTCCACGGGATCACGGAGCAATCTACGCATGGGGCTTAGCACACGTGGAAGCTCAACTGCAACAGCTTCTCTTAGCGGAGGGGGCACAACGGTCCGTCGCTTCAAAGGGACTTTACGATCACTGGCAGGAGATGCATTTTTGCGTTCAAGCAGCAACCGCCTTTCTTCCTTAATAACGGCACCCGTCGAATGATGGTACCATGCCGTATACGCATTAAGGACTCTCGGGAGGCAATTTGGCTTGCTAATGAAGAAATGGGAACCTGTATCCAAGCGCATAAAGTGATGCAGCGCACCCCGTATCTCCTCTCTGGTGGCAGCAGGTTCTTCCAAAAACGCCTCCAGTGGAACCTTTTAGTTATAACTCAGCTGCTGGGCAAAATGATGGGGGTTGTATCTCATAAAAAGCGCCGCATCATTTTGCCTAAATACGAGAAAGCCCGGCCTGATGGAGTATAGATGTAGAATCTCCCTTACTTTCAACACGGAGGCCCCGTCCTTAAAGTTGTCGTGCAATGCCAGCACCGTCTTGGAGGTTTCCTGGCCGATCGTCATGACTTTGTCCGTAAAAGACATACCAGCCCCAACCGTGCGCGGACGAAGAAGCAAGCCCCTAGCTTCCCGCTGAGACGGATTCACGATAGATGCGTCAACCAGCTGCATAATTCTCGGGAACTTGCATTTCTCGAAAAACGGAGGCCTTTTATAGATTCCAAATACCCCGAGCACGTGCATTTCTAACCACGAAGTAAAATAGTGCATCTGGAAGTTGGCGGCATGCATCCCCGGTTCAGTTGTATCCGCCGCCACGCTGAGACCATGGTACAGGTGGGCTAGCCCGGCAATCCCGATGGCCACCTGTATTCCGGCCACCATTCGATGCGCTGGGTAGAAGACGGACGACCTCATATAGCGAGGGTGCATGGAGAGCACGAACCAGCATAACCATAGCCCGAGAAACCAAAAGAAGAAAGTCTCCTCGTCAATGCCTGGAGCGGCGATTTCTGACAGAGGGATGACCGCGGCTTCAGGAAGAAAGAAGCCCTTCTGATCTTCATCCAACACTGGTCGGCGGTCCAAACCAAAGCCAAAGGGGTCGTCGAGCTTGGAAAAATTTTCGTCTCCCTGCAACAAAATCTCAGGGCGAAGAAACCGGGCAATGAAGTCCGCGAAAATGACTCCCCGGCCTCCGGATTCCAAGAAGAGGCTCTAGTACATGTTTAGCACCTTGATCAGGCTAAGAAACTGGTGCTGGATGGCGTTCTCTGGCGTTAGGCCCATCACCACCGGCTTGGTGGCAAAAAAGTATTCATTTGGAGGAAGCAGTTCCTCATAGTGCTCCCCCCTAACCGGAAGACCGAAAATCTCAGCAAATTCTTCTAAGGAGATGGAGACTTCTCTGTCCAGTAGAAGAAAAGTATGGGTTGGGATGTTCCATTGCTCCAGGAACGCCTTAATCCACCATGTTGGAGGAGAAGAATATTGGAACAACGAAGCATAAACCGCAGGGTATAGACCGATCTTCAGCAGTTGTGTTTTCTTCGCTGACAAAACGTACCTGGCCCACTGCAAATACCCGGTCGAATGTCGGGGGGTCAACCCGATGTTGTAGGGTTGTCCGCAAGGGCACGACTCGCCCTGGCATATGCGCCACCCCAAAGTATCCAAAGCTGCCGGCAGCTGCATGGGTATGGCGGCAATCGAAGGTTGAAGAAGACCCTCCGAAGTCCAATTGACAACCTCCACGGCATAGTTCACCGGGGGTGCATCTGCATACGAAATCGATGAGATCGGATCCGACGGCGTCGCACAAGAGAAGCTTCGACGATCTCTGATTATCTAGTCATACCACCTACCCCATAAGTGAAGTTTTTTGTGTTCCGGGTCATAGTCTCTGATAAGCGCGAGAACCTCCCGGTCTATAGGTGCCTCAGGGAATCCTCCCTCTGAACGGAAAAACGGGAAAGAAAGATCAGAAGACATGTCGCCTGCGAGAAAGAACGGAATTCAATTATCAGTATTATAATTTTAAAATCCCGACGCTCGTCACTTTAAAATTTGTACCACACTGCAATACAGTGGAAAGGGAACAAAGGGGGACCCACAAAATCCTGATGACAATGCATCAATTAATAAGACAGCCTCATCATTAGATGAGACTGTCAATTAATAAGGAAATCCTTAAAGATTTTTCTCATTGAATGAGAAATCCCTCGGGAAAAGGAGAAAATCTCCCTTTGAGAGCAAAGCTCTGTAACAGAGTGACACTTGTCAAACTCTGGTCATGAGGGAATAAAATTCTTTAAAGAGCCTGGCTCTGTAATGATGATGGAAAATCCATCAAAGATTAATTAAAATTAATTCTTGAGAATTAAAAATTCTGGGATCTTCAAGATCCATGAAAAAACTCTTAAGAGTTCTTCATCAAAAGATCAAAAGATCTACATATTATCAAAAGAGTAGAGCTCTGATGCATGGGATAAGAAACCCCAAGAAAAGATCTGTTTAGATCTATGGGTTCATGAGAGCAAGACTCTATTAATGAAACCCTAAAAGGGTTTTCTTTAGATCAAAGATCTATGAAGAGCAAGACTCTGTTAATGGGTAAAAACCCTAATTTATTAAAATTAATTTAATTTTACCTAAGTTTGATAGAGTTCTAACTCTTGAAAGTTCTTGAACAGAAGAGCAAGGCTCTGAATAAAAATTCTTAAGAAGAAGATGATAATCATCTGAGGACCAAAGGTCCTATTTATAGGCACTGAACCGCATCTTCAACTCCTGAGTTGATCCAAGGGCTCAGATGTTGCCACCACTGCACTCACGTGTGCGCCACGTGAGCGCAACGGTGGGGTGGGCATTTGTTTCCCCAAATCAAAGCAAAGCTCTGTTTTGAATTTCAAAATTTAAATTGAAGCAACGCTTCAGATCCCGTGCGCCGCGCGCTGCGTGTCATGTGTCAAGCGCAGACGTGCTAGCGCCAGGTGCGCTGCGCCCTAGGCAGCGCACCCCCAATCAGAGCGAAGCTCTGCTCCAAAATTCAAAATTTAAATTGAAGCAACGCTTCAGATCCCGTGCGCTGCGCGCTGCATGTCACATGTCAAGCGCAGATGCGCTAGCGCCAGGTGCGCTGCGCCCTAGGCAGCGTACCCCCAATCAGAGCAAAGCTCTGCTCCAAAATTCAAAATTTAAATTGAAGCAACACTTCAAATTCAACGCTCTGCGCTGTGCGCCACGTGTCAAACACGGGTGCGCTAGCACAGTTGCGCTGCGCTCTACGCAGCGTGCCACGTGTCAAACACGGGCGCGCTAGCACAGTTGCGTTGCGCTCTGCTCTGCGCCCCACGTGTCAAGCTCAGGTGCGCTAGCGCAAGGTGCGTCAGCGCTGGAATTAAAATTCCCCCACCGTCAGATCAAAAGATCTACTAATAACAAATTATTAATTAATCAGAACTAAAATTCTGTTATAGAAAGATTTTCCAATTTTATTAAAACAAGAAGATTATCTTCTGTAAAAAACAGAAGCCTTAGGATCAAAGATCCAACGGTGGGAAATATTCCCAAATCAATCAGAGAAATATCTCTTAAAAATGATTTAACAAATCATTTGGCCCTATATAAAGGACCCTAGACTTCAAACACACACAGAGACATAGAGAATACAAGAAAAGAGAGAGAAAAACCCTATGCAAAAGAAGAGCAAGCTCTTAGAAAAAAGAAGATTTTTCTTCATATTCAAGGTAAAAGAGCTATGTTCTTGAACAACAGAGACGAATACATCTCGTAAAAAGAAGAATCATCTTCTAAAACGATCATAGATCTAAAAAAGGCCAAGGTCTTTAATAAAAAGCAAAAGATAAAAAGATCTAATCATAAAGAAAATAATAATAAAAGAAGTTTTTTTGCTTCATTAACAGATCTTTGATTTATAAAGGCAGAGCCTTTATAAAAAACAAGAACTTTTGTTCTTTGATCTTGAGGCAAAGTCTCCTTTGAAGAACATAAATCTATTCTTTGATCTTAAAATTGATCAGAAGCGCTTTGCGCTATTAAAAAGTGCCTTGCACTCATGAACTGCGCCCTTGCGCTTCTTGAACTGTGCCCTTGCGCTTCTTCGACCGGCGCTCAGCGCCAAAACATGCTACGTGTTAATCATAGACACAATCTGCGCTTTGCGCTCCTGAAACAGCGCACTGCGCTCATGGGCTGGCGCTCAGCGCCAAGCGTGCCATGTGTCACTCACTGGCGCACCCACAAACTAGCGCAGCGCGCTCATAAATTAAAAGCGCAATGCGCTAACAAACTAGCGCTTACCGCTAAGCGCGACACGTGTCCTCTTCGTGTGCGCTATTCAACAGAAGCGCAATGCGCTCTTTCCTTGGTGCAAAGCACCTGACGCGCCATGTGGCGCACTGTCAGAGCATACTTTGTTCTGATAAATGCTATGCATTCAATACAAGATAAAAATGTCAGAGCCCAATGCTTAGCATTATTAAAAGGGCCAAGCCCAAATAAAGGCTCAATAGCCAGAACAATAAAATGTTCAACTCATATCAACTGAGCCCATATGCTCATAAACCCTTAAACAAACTTTAGTCCCAAATTGGACTATAGATCTCCCAACCAACATTGGTTCAAGGGTACATCTCTGAACTCCTCTGATATTTGTCGTTGTAATCCTTCAACGTCTTCAGAGAGGTGACGAGTCCCGACAGCCATACATTCCACAGACTATGATGTCTTTAAACTGGACTGTGGGGTCCTTAAACCCTCGGACTATGATGTCCTTAACCTTGACTGTGAGGTCTTTAAACTCATAGACTATGATATCCTTAACCTTGACTGTGAGGTCTTTAAACTCACGGACTATGATATCCTTAACCTTGACTGTGAAGTCTTTAAACTCACGAACTATAATGTCCTTAATCTCGACCGTGATGTCTTTAAACTAACATTGGACTACCATGTCCTTAAACTGGCAATCGACCGCAATGTCCCTAAACTAAACAATAGAGTCCAAATGCTCTGTTGTGGGATCTAAACGATCCCGTTAAGTTGATCTCAGTCTAAAATTAAACTGACGTGTCCTTAACAAACGTTGAGTTGATTTTAGTCTAAAATTAGACTAACGTATCCTTAACAAATGTTTAAGTTGATCTTAGTCTCAAATGAGACTAATGTATCCTTAAACCCAAACCAAAACCCAAATCTAAGAAAATACGGATTTGGACTAATCCACGCCCTACGGGCGACAACATAAAATTAGTGTCCGTATACAATCCACAGGCAATGACAAACAAAACAAACACCCACGACACGAAGTGACCATCTGGAGAAGGAGAAAGTTGTTACTGCGATGCAGTAGCGTAATTAACTGCAGGGGCTTACGCCTGCAGGGAAGAGCGTCCCCCACAATCAAAAACCCCTCGAATGAGGGGGAATCTGACGAAGTCTGCTACATCGGCCGCATCCGTTTAAACCTTCGATACATGGTGCCATAAATCTACTTGGCATCTTTGGAGAGGTGGACGGATAGCACCAATTAGCAACTGCCCCCATATTCAGGCAAGACAGTTCGTCTTCCCGGTTTCCGGCGGTAAACACTCCCCATCCCTCATTTTCCATGCACTCCACACCGAAAACATGCCCCCATTAGGAAAACCTCCGTAAAGTCTGCGAGGCCTCCGATATATCCAAAACCCCCTTTCAAAACACAACACATGCACACTGCACACTGAGTTCGCATGACTAGTTGACCCGTCAATTGGAGGTTCTTTCACTCCAAAGGCGAGAGGTAATTAACGGCAGCTTAGTCCGCGGCTGTCGGAGATTCGGATCCCCACAATCAATAAACCCCATCTACCCTAGGCAGGGGGAATCTGTAGCACGCCTGACAAGCGACGTGTATTCCCATCTCAATGGGGTGATGAAAAACACCCTACAGTAAGAAGGTAGTAGGGTGTCATGTCCTGGTATTTGGATGACATGCATGACGTGCACTTTATAGGAAGTGAAATTCCTATACTACGATCGGTTATGCGGTGGTTGTCACACAGTTGTTTCTCCACATAGGATATTGATATAATATTAGGCATTCTGGTTACTAGATCTATGGTTTTAGATCTAGATTTAGGAAGTTTCCCAATTTGGGTACTTTTACACTATTCTAAAGGTTTTTTAGAATAGACGACTCCTGGCATGGTGGTGTACCTGCAAATGATAGAGTCGCCCTCTCTAAAGGATGTCTTACAGACTAAAGGGGAGAGGGATTTACATGATTGGTATATCACTTACTTAGGCAATTAAGTCAATCATAAGATATCAAGTACCACACCAGATATTGTTTTTGCATTAGCTGCAATAAGTTTATATATCGATCCAATCCTGGAGAAACGTTGGGAAGTAGTTTATGAACATAAGTGGATGTTCTAGGGATTTGGTAACGGCAGTCTCCTTCAGGAGACGGTTATCATTCCAGGCTTCCACGGTGACCTGGATGACAGAGCGACTGTCAGAGTTATAGTTTTCCCTCTTTTGAGGGGCAGTAGTTTGGATAAGTGGTCCAAGCGGGTATGTAACAACTCCATTTTTAGTATACATAAATTTGATTTAAATTTAAAGTATACTTGTAGTATTTAATGTTGCTGTTACCACTTTAAGTATTTATTTCACACAATAATTATAAGAAGGGGCTTTTAGCTCATTGGTAATACCTTACACTGTTGAACCAAGCCACCATAGTTCAAATCCCCTGCCTCACATTATTTTTTAATATTATTTTGTTTTAAATTCTTTGGAAGCTCAACAGTCCACACACAATAACTCCCAAAACTTGAACTGAACCTGAAAATCTAAATATACCAGTGCCTACAACTCGAGACTCCCCACCTAGCCGACCCCCGACTCGGCCCGACTCGGGCCAGCGCCACCGACAGGACTCGGCCGTACGGCCGAGTCGTCAACTGTAAAATTCTATCTTTTCACCTTCTAAACACCCATGCACACTCCAATTAAATGGATCGGTTCCATAGAGCTAATTATACCCCATTTACTCCAATTTGTAATGATTTTTATACATTTTTACATTTTTAAAAAAACCCTTCATCTACCCTAACCGTAGCCTAACCCTATAAATACACCCCTACCATCTACCCTCTCACCCTAAAATTCTGAGTCCACTCTCTCAAAATTCCAAGAAAACTTATGTACTTTGAAAACAAGCACGAGACGAAGCTCCGATGAATTCCCGGCGGAACTTCCGACGATCGTTTTAGGAACTACCGGAGACGACGAAACACATTGGTGATTCCTCTACTTCCCTCTCACCCTCTTGTGTAATCTAAAACCCGTAAGTCCCAATTTCTACCTATCTCTTCTATCTAAAAATACGGTTTTACAAAACCCGACGGAATCGGAACAAATCCGATTTCTGATTCAGTTTCTTATAAAATTCCACTTCCCACTAATCCAATCATACTTAAACTTACTCATGATGACTATTAAACACTAATCAACCAAATTGATCAAGTTTCATCACATGAAATGATGGCTATTTCAAATCATCATATTTTTCACTTAAATACCATATTGTTTCAACTTTACATTTAGCACCATTAAACTTGATATACCTTTAAAGTAGAGCACGAGGTAACGACCTACCTCCTCACACACTCATATACAACCTAACACGATACCATCGAAAACTTAGAATACGAGAAAACAACATTTTCATTTAAATACCCTTTAGTTAATAAAACCATTTCTATAAGATTTAGTTTTTAAATAAATACCACTTATTATGAAAATAGGGTAAGTTGTGGACATCAGTCGTTTATCTAAACCCGACTTTATGGTGTCTAGGCTAGGCAAGTGAGAAAGGTAATTTTAAAAGGTCCGTCTCTCGGCGATTTGTGAGCGGATCCCTCCTTTTTCACTTGTACTTACCTGGCCACAATTGGCGGTGAAGAGGCGATTTGAGCCATCTCACAACTTATCGTTTTGGACAATTTAGGAACAGTCTAGTTGACTTAGGAGACCATAGAACATAAAATACGGGAAAATTTATATCTTTACAAATAAATACCATTTACTTCATAAAACCGTTTTCTAAAGGGTTTAGTATTTTACAATCTTTGCAAAGCGCCGCTACAACCCATTTTGGGGAACCCGTTCGGGATGGTGCGGATTATCGCACATCCTCGGGCTTAGCAGTGGGAGATTCAGACCTCCGCAAGGAGAATTCGGTCTCGAAAGATTTAAAATACGACATCTTAAGAAAATGAGATTTTTAGAATATAAAAAATATATTAAAATTATTTTGTATAAATATATGTATATTTATCATTAAAATACCAATTTTTTTATGATATAAATATTCCACATTTTATTCTAAAAATCACAAGAATCAATTTTACACTAAAATACGATGAATTCCATACAAATCAATATTACAAATAAATACCTTTATTTATGAAACTAGGATATTTTCACTAGAAATATCACAATATAAAATCCATATTCATTACAACTCTAAAGACGAATAATAAATACTTGAGGTGTATTTTGAAAAGTATATAAAAGTATTTTTACATAAAACCCCCTCAAGTTTTATAAATTACCCTAAGGATCCTAGTAAACATAGATTTAAGCAGAACCAATCTCTTGAGCCCCAGGGAGCCGGAGAATTGGGTGATTCCCTATCTAAGGTAGACAAATTAATAAAAACAATCAGGACTTCAATTTACCTTGCTAATTGTCTGACTCAGTTTGAGTCTCTGTATAATCTGACTTGAATATGATTCAAGTACAATCTACAATCTACAATCTTCAATATTACAATTCAACATGAATCCATGAATTCAATTATCAATCTATACAACTTGATTGAACCGAACCATGGATATACATTCCATTTACATGGTTCTCCAGTTATTCCATTTACATGATTCTACGGTTACATCCGTTTACAGATATCATGATTTCGGTCAGTTTTTCAATTATACACTCGATACAATTTACAGTACAAAATAATGCAAATAAAACACTACGGGGTTAAGGGGTAGATTGGTACGGAAGGTGTTAAAAGTGGCACGAGACTGTAAGACTTAATACAGCTAACATGAATCCAGTTGCTGTTGTACCGTGGCATAAGCGGTTCCTTGTACTATACGTGCCTCTAGTCTCTGGCATATAGAGACTCCTCTCATATACACTGGCATTCTTCTGTACCAAACTACAAACAACAACGTTAATACAACATTACAACAAGATAATACAACTTTAAAAGATACCTTCTTATTATGTCTACTCTACTTTCCTCTTATTTTTGGGATTTACCGAGCGACCTGTTCGCTGACGGCATTCTCTTCTTTTCTTCTTTGAATGTCGTCAGGTGATTTGGACCCGTCAGAGATCGAGCCAACAGCAGAAGACTTGGATCAGTTTACTGAAGAACCAGATCTTTAGTTTCATTATACATATTTCCTTTCAGTACTTTACATTCTTGTTATGTCATTGTTTAGGCATCGCTTTTGTCGCTTTTGTTTCAGTTGTATTTACTTTTCATGCATTGTACAAAAGAATGTTAATCAATAAAGTTGTTGTTCAGTTTATATATCTTGTCTCTTGTGTATTTACTTTTATATTGTTTAGATACGCTTAGTGTATTTACTTCAGAGTAAATACGTAGCGGACCAGTCGCGTCCCCTTCACCGTATACCGGGAAGAGGGACGTGACAGGTTTTGTTGGTGGCCCATGCAGGTCAGAGCTGTATAGAACCATACTATGCAGTTCTGTTATGCGTGAACAACCTAAGCAATATAACACAAGAACCAACAACTAAAGTATTCTTTACAATTCATGTTCTTTGAATCCTATCATTCTATATACTTGAATCTGTCTTAAGCCAAATTTTTCTTCAAGGTTATGGATTCCCCGAACAACACCAGTACCAATGTCAACAACACACCTCCACCACTATCTCTCACAACTGCTGTTCCTGCGCCATCCGCCGAGCAAACGGTGCTACTTGAGGCGATTCGCAGCCTTTTTGAAGGACAGCAACAACTCCTGAACCGTCCCGAGACTGACGCACCAGGGGTAAAGTAATTCAGGGCTTTACATCCCAAGCAGTTCTCCGGAAAGAGAAGCCCACTTGAAGCCGAGGAGTTGGCACAAAGCATAGAGGATGATCTGGCGGCAGCACAAGTGCCAGACATAGCTTGGGTCCGTGTGGCGAAACTGCAGCTCACGGACAATGCTCGCAACTGGTGGAAGGCGGAAGAAAGCCGTCTCGTACAGCCTATTGAATGGAAGACTTTTCGCGATAAGTTCGACACAAAGTACTTCCCTGTGACTGCCATGTTTGCCATGGAACGACAGTTCATTCATCTACAACAAGGTTCGATGTGGGACAAATAAGTAGATGAGAATGACGCTGAATTCACCATGCTAAGTCGGTAAAATATGTCACAGTATTTCAAATTTTGAAATATCGCATACTACACAGCTAACGCAATCCTTAAACAGATTTGCAGCACACTTGATACCGACGGATGATATCAGAGCCCGTCGCTTTCAACAAGGTTTGGACACGGAAATTCAGGCTGTACTAGCCACAGGGAAATTTCCAACTCATGAGGAAGCTCTGGAAGCTGCCTGCAGTTTTGAGACAGTGATAAAAGCAAGGGGCAGACCTCAGTCTGCAGGAGTTAAGAGCCCTGCCAACTAGATGGCAGGAGGAGCCTCGTCCAGACCACCTTTTGTGCCAAAGCGACCCGGAGTACTGAACCATCGTCCCAGCCAAGTCTTTTGTAACTACCGCAAGAGAAATGAGCATCTGCCGAAAGATTGTCGGCGTGCGAACAACCTTTGCTTGATCTGCGGCTCAGCTGCCCATGGTATTGGGTCTTGTCCTCATAAACAAAATCAAATTGCGGCACCCAGGCCAGCAAACAATTACCCACAGCGCCCAGCCATCCAAGCCCTTGCTCCAAGACTTTCACTACCTGCACCACCCAGAGGACCACAAGCTGCACCACCTCCTCGTCAGTTCCATCAAGCTTAAGGGAACATTTCGAGAAATGCTCCTCAGGTCAGGAGGAATGTACCAAGGTGCCAGGCTTTCACTATGTCAGTGGAAGAAGCTGAGGTCACTGGCCAAGTCATCACTGGTAAACTTTTCTTCTCAATTTTTTCTTTCAGTCTTGTTTATCTACACACTTTCCCTATACCTAAAACATATTCCACATACCTTAGGTACAATCTTAGTAGCCTTACTACCTTCACTAGCACAGTTTGATACTGGGGCATCTCACCGCTTTATGTCGCAACGATTCGTCCGAACCCATGCGATTCCAGTCTCACCGTTTGTATCCAGCTGGAATGTCAGTTCAGGAAATGCCATTCTAAAGGCAACCATGGGATACAGCTTGTGTCCAGTCGTCATCTGCAGCAGAAAGTTTTATGCCGACTTCAAAGTACTGGACATACCGAACTTCGATGTGGTTCTAGGAATAGATTGTCTTGGAACTTTTTATGCTACCATCGACTGTCGTCAAAGGAGGGTAGTATTCGAGATTCTAGACCATCCGGTGTTCTATTTCAAAAGCGAAGACCGTACCCTAGTGCCAAGCATCTATAAAGCGAAGCCAAGGGAAGCCGTAGTGGCAGCAGCTCAAGCGGAGGAAGAATCAAGAACAGATGTGGTTCGAGAGTTCGACGATGTATTTCCTGACGATATATCAGGTTTGCCTCCCGATTGAGCTCTTGAATTCAGTATTTATTTAGTACCAGGAGCACAACTGGTGATCAAAGCACCTTATAGATTAAGCCCGGAAAGTTTGAAGGAAGTCCGAACACAGTTGGACGAATTATTGGCGAAAGGATGGATTCGTCCCAGCACTTCAAGTTGGGGAGCACCTGTACTACTTGTGAAGAAGAAGGAAGGTTCATACAGAATGTGCATCGATTATAGAGCCTTGAACGAAGTCACGATAAAGAACAAATATCCACTTCAACGCATCGACGATTTATTCGATCAGCTAAGTGGATCTTGTGTGTTCTCTAAATTGGATCTTCGTTCAGGTTATCATCAGGTGAAGGTCAAGGAAGCTGATATTCACAAAACAGCTTTCAGAACTCGCTATGGACATTACGAATTTCTAGTGATGCCATTTGGAGTGACCAACGCACCAGTAATATTCATGAACCTAATGAATCAAGTTTTCCGGGAGTACTTAGATAGGTTTGTTGTCATCTTCATCGACGACATCCTGGTGTATTCTAAGAGTCGGAAAGTGCATGCAGAGCACCTATGAATTGTCCTGGAAACTCTTTGACAACATCAACTTTATGCCAAGTACATCAAGTGCGAGTTTTGGTAAAAGCAAGTTGGTTTTCTTAGACATATCGTATCAGGAGAAGGAATCTCTGTGGATCCAGCGAAAGTTTCAGCAGTTAGCGAATAGCCTACACCAACGTCAGTGAAGGCCATTCGAAGTTTCTTGGGTTTAGCTGGATATTACAGAAGGTTCATTGAAGTATTTTCGAAGATAGCAACACCCCTGACCAAGCTCACACGTAAAGATGAAGATTTTGTGTGGTCAGAAGCATACGAACAAGTTTTCGTAGAACTCTAGTCAAGGTTGACATCAGCACCTATTCTCGTCATACCGGATCAATCTGGAGGATTCGAAGTGCATTGCGATGCATCCGGTAAGGGATTAGGATGTGTTCTACATCAGCATGGTAAGGTTGTGGCTTATGCTTCAAGACAACTGAAGACCCATGAGCGCAATTATCCGACGCATGACCTTGAGTTGGCAGCCGTCATCTTTTCTCTCAAGATTTGGCGCCATTATCTACTTGGTGAACGAGTGAACATCTACACAGATCATAAGAGCCTGAAGTACGTGTTTACTCAGAAGGAGTTGAATATGCGGCAGAGAAAATGGTTAGAACTCATGGCGGACTTTGACATCAACTTGCAATATCATCCAGGGAAGGTGAATGTAGTACCTGATGCTCTTAGTCGCCAACCATTAGAAATGAATCTCATCGCTCAGTGGAAGCTTCAACAAGACTTGCATCAGATGGAGATTGAAGTATTCATGCCAGGTAACGCTTCAAGCTTGATGAATTTACAAGTTCAATCAACTATTGTCAATCAGATCAAAGCAGCTCAAGCAAGTGATGCTAAGTTGCAAAAGATCATAGAGCAAGTGGAGAATGGACTCAGAACATACTTCATCATCTATGAAGACAGATCTTTGAGATACGACAGCAGATTGTGTGTACCAAAAGGTCCTGTACGGGAAGAGTTAATGAAAGAAGCTTACAGCTCTCCCTGCTCAGTACATCCTGGAGGTACCAAAATGTACAAAGATCTACGTCAGAATTATTGGTGGCATGGAATGAAGTGTGAAGTAGCCAGAAGCGTCGCAAAATACTTGGTGTGCCAACAAGTAAAGGCTAAATATCACAGGACAGCTGGACTGCTTCAACCGTTACCAATCCCAGAATGGAAGTGGCAACACATCACGATGGATTTTGTGACTGCTCTTCCTCGCAGCACAAAGGGTAACGATGCCATATGGGTCATTGTGGATCGACTCACAAAGTCGGCTCACTTCATCCCATTTCGAGTTGGCCAATCAACTGAGACACTAGCAAAGAAGTACATGGAGGTAATAATCTATTTAAGATTTAAACTCTTCATAATGTACTATCTCTGATACCCATGAACTCATACAGGAAATTGTGAGACTTCATGGAGTGTCGGTCTGCATTGTCTCCGATCATGACACCAGGTTCCGATCGCAATTTTGGCAGAGTCTGCATGCAAGCTTGGGAACAAGTCTAAACTTCAGCACAGTTTATCATCCACAAACAGATGGCCAGTCTGAGTGAACTATTCAGATCTTGGAGGATATGTTCAGAGCGTGTATGTAGCGTCTTGAAAAGTCGTTTTGGTGTTTTCCTGAAATTCGGTGAAAATTCGGTATTTTTCCGAAAACCGTCTTTCTTGTTATTTTGCAGTTTAGGGCTAATTATACCTAAAATGGATAGGTAATTGCTTGTTTTTAGTAGCTAATGAGTTAATTATGAAATTCTGGTCGTTTAAAAATTTTCCCTAATTTTTCAATTTTTTAATATTATTTTAAGCCGGTAAGAAAATACATTAAATAAGCGATAAATACAAATTTTTTCGGGCTAATTTTAATCTCTAAAATTATGATAATTATAATCTAGTGATAACATAAATTTTTAGTAATTTATTTTGATTTTTAACAAATTTTTATGTTATGAAACGAATTTATTGAATTTTGAGCTAAAACTTGCAATTTTTGAGTTGTAGGGGGCATTTTTGCATAAAATTTCTTTTGTAAAACCCCTCTCTCTTTTCCCTCAGCCCTAGGACAGCCCAACCCTGACCAAGACCAGAAATTTCTGGCCTCTCTTTTCTTTGGTTGCTTTCTTGAGTTGTTTTGTTAGTTTATGGATTTATTTTTAATTATAATTGATAAAGTATGATACATTGACTTTGGAAACTTGACCCATGACTTTTCCCCACTTGCCCACACCCTACCCCTTACCTCCTCTGGCCGAAACTGAACCCTCTTCTTCTTCATCTCTTTTCTTTTCATTTTTCTTCAAATTTCATCAAAAAATCACATCAAAATCCATAGTTTATTCAAAAATCCAAACAAAATCCTTATGCTATCATTTTCCTTAGCCATTCTTGCTTGAATCTTGGTGCTTGAGGCCATCATTTGGAGCAAAATCCATACTTTCTAGATCTCAAGTGAGGTATAATTCTCATCAAAGTTACTTTCTTTTGTTGCTAAATTCCTTTAAATGCATGGTTTAGTGTTAAAAGTTAACTAATTTCTAATCTAGTTTAAAAAAATAAAAGAGTAGTTTGTTTAACTAGGGTTTTGAAACCATGTTAGTTAATTAGCTTGTCTTTTAGTTAATCTAGTTGTTAATTAACTAATCTATATGATCACCTTGTTTATGTAGTTTTCAATTATGCTAATTTAGTTAAACTTAGAAGTGTGAAATTGTTGTTTTAGGATTTTCAAGAGAGGGTTTTTGTATGGAAATGGTATTTGAAGCTTGATTAGTGAGTTGATTAAGGTTTAGAAACCATTATTTAGTTGATTAAACCTAATTTGTTATCTAGTATTTTGCTAACCTAATCTAAGTGATTAATTTTCTTAAGTGGGCTTTTGTTGTGTTAAATTAAGTTTTCAAGTGTGGAAATTGATTTGGAATTTGTTAGGTTATAAATTCAAGAATGGTTGTTTATGGAAAATAGGATTGGAATCATTGCTTTTGTGTTGTAATTAGTGTTTGTAGATTGCTTGTAGTGTGTTTGGGTAATTATGCTTTATTGTAGTCGTTTTGTCGCAAATCGGCGATTTTTGCACCGATTTTGGAATGCAATGCTTACTAGATTTTTATAAAAATTATGTGATGAATTATTTTTGATGTCTTGATGATTGTAATGGCTTGTCCTATGACGTTTAGGATGCGTGTGTGCAGATTTTTGGGTAGTCGGGTTTTAGTTTTGCCGGACGACCAAATCGGCGTTTTTTGGCAGTTTTTGCGATTTTCGCGTGTGTTCCGCGCACTTTGTGCACATTGTACCTAACTAGCGAACTTTAGTAGTTTCGTTGGGGTTTTGCGTCGTTCTTGATATGTAACCTTATATTTGGTATTGATGTAAATTCCAGGTTCGGTCGCGGAGACGTCAGACGCGGCGCGAAAGGGAAAGGCGGTAATTGGACACAGCTAGCCAGGGATCCCGGTGAGTAGATGTAACATCTACGGGGGACTATCGTTGGATGGCGCAAGCCGCCCGATAGTTTTAGTAACTTACAAGATCCTTAGTAATGTTAGTAATTAGGGGTGACATACCTATTCGACTATTTGCTGCATCCATGCATTATATTGACATATCTATACGAAACCATTTTATAGGACACCTGCACCATTGCCAGGGTTTTTATATGCAGCACGAGCACTATTCATGCTTACACACACACCCTGGTAATTGCCATGCCACCACACTAGATAACATTTAAATTTAAATCTTTTACTAATTGATACTTAAACTGATGCTATTGCCTTTAATTCCTTAAAATGAAACCGTAGTATTGTTATTCATGTGCATGTACTTCATCATATTAATTGTTCATGCTTAATACATTAATCACACATCGCAACTTGATTATTGATATCATACGCATTCATTATCATTGATATATGCACTTATGAGGATTTCTTGAGATTTTATGATATTGCTGGATTTCGGGGGAAAACCGCAAAATTTCTAAACTTATTATATTTTAAAATATGTAAAATTGCGGTTTTCTAGTGATGTAAGTGTCGTCCACCATGAGTTTGCTGTGGATTTGGAAATCCGTGTCGAGGAGTGGAGGAACCGGCACGGGTACATGGTGGGCCCGGTAAGGTACCCCGGGGCAAGAGGAATGTGGTGATGACGTTGAGCCTGGCAGGGGACGGATTACCTACCGGTGACTTCATTGGGCACGGCGGATATCCAGAGGATACCGACCGGGGCCGCGAGAGGATGAGATATTGATATTGAGATGGGTCAGCCGGATGGCTGAGACCAGAGACACTATGACATGGATTTATGAGATTTGAGACAGCTTTTGGGTGTCATTGCTGGACACCGATTTTCGTCGATTCATTGACATTATGCTGGCATTCTAAAAGAGTTTCAAAAATAAAAAGAGATAAAATATTTCTTATATATACCTATTGAGACCTCAGATTTTCATGTTGCATACATATTAGCACACTGATGTTGTATACACACCTGCTAGTGCATCCAGTCATACCTGTATTTTAGATGCTAGGATACTTGTGTGCATGCATACGATAGCCTTTGTAGATGTTATTTATTACTCACGAGTTGGCAACTCACCCCCGTTGTGCCACAGTCCTTTGCAGGTCCGCTCCGTCAGTTCAGTAGCGGCGGGCGCACTTGTTCTTTTGCCTCTTTTGCCTGAGCTCGAGATTTGCTCATAGGTGGGTTATGTTATCATTTTTGTACCACCTTGTATATTCTTTGTATCTAGTGTACTCCATCTACTGTTTCTACCAGTTTATTGTATATTGACCTAGAGATGAGACTGTGAGGTTTGTGGATTTTATGCTGTATTTTGGGGTCGAGCTCACTTGAGCCGACATGCTACTTTTCTCATGCTTCCTTATGATTATTATGCTTGCTGTCATTTACATTGCGTGGGATTTGTGACCGCCTTATGGCGAAGAGCTAGCTCCCGCTTGGGGATGCCTTTTTGTTGGTTTTACATATATTCTTGTTGTACCCATTTTTGGGGGCCAGTATTTACAAAGGAGACTCTGCCGAAATTTTCGGAAAAATTAGTATTGCTTTTAAAAGGGGTTTTATATGACTTATTTGATAAACTTGCTTTCAAATGTTTGGGTTTTCTTCACTCTTTTGCTTAATTGGTTTTGTTTTCTGGGCTTTGGCTTACTTATTTTACGGACGTCTTTAGACGTTTCGTAAACTTAAGTGCCAGTCACGTTCCGTACCCTGCGGGTCGTGACAGTGTATGTTAGGCTTCAAAGGATCGTGGGAAGATCACCTGCATCTTGTGGAGTTCACGTACAATAACAACTACCAAGAAAGCATAGGAATGACACATTTTGCAGTATTGTATGGGAGGAAGTGTCGATCACCATTAAGTTGGGACGGCATCGGAGATAGGGAACTTCTTGGACCAGAGATGATAGTAGGGACTGTTGATGTGGTTCGTACTATCAGGGAAATGATGCACATAGCCCAAGATCGACAGAAGCACTGGGCTGATGCAAAGAGACGACACTTGGAGTTCCAGCCAGGAGATCACGTATTCTTGAAGATATCTCCAAACCGCGGAGTGATCCGATTTGGAAGACGGGGTAAATTAAGTCCGAGATATATTGGACCGTTCGACATACTTGAACGAGTCGGTGAAGTGGCATACCGCTTAGCGCTTCCACCCTCATTAGAAGGAGTGCATAATGTGTTCGACATATCCCAACTCAGAAGGTATGTGAGTGTCCCCAACCATGTTCTTGATCATTCCGAGCTTACTATACAGTCCGATTTGTCTTGTGAGCAATAGCCTGTGGAGATCCTGGACAGGAAAGTGAAGACACTTCGGAACAAGGAAATTAACTTGGTCCGAGTGATGTGGAGGAAAGACACTCTAAGAGAGTCCACTTGAGAAAGGGAAGATGAAATGCGTGCAAGATATCCTCACCTCTTTGTAAACTAGTCCTCAAATAAAAGTTGTAAATTTCGAGGAAGAAATTTTTGTAAGGAGGGTAGACTGTAACAACTCCATTTTTAGTATACATAAATTTGATTTAAATTTAAAGTATACTTGGAGTATTTAATGTTACTATTACCACTTTAAGTATTTATTTTACACAATAATTATAAGAAGGAGCTTGTAGCTCATTGGTAATACCTTGCACTGTTGAACCAAGCCACCAGAGTTCAAATCCCCTGCCCCATATTATTTTTTAATATTATTTTGTTTTAAATTCTTTGGAAGCCCAACAGTCCACAAACAATAACTCCAAAAACTTGAACTGAACCTGAAAATCTAAATATACCAGTGCCTACAACTCGAGACTCCCCACCTACCCGACCCCCGACTCGGCCGACTCGGCCGGCGCCACCGGCCGGACTCGGTCGGACGGCCGAGTCGTCAACTGCAAAAATCTGTCTTTTTGCCTTCTAAACTCCCCTGCACACTCCAATTAAATGGATCGGTTCCAGAGAGCTAATTATACCCCATTTACTACAA
Organism: Agapanthus africanus; assembly: GCA_030015575.1. Taxonomy (NCBI): domain Eukaryota; kingdom Viridiplantae; phylum Streptophyta; class Magnoliopsida; order Asparagales; family Amaryllidaceae; genus Agapanthus; species Agapanthus africanus. Next base: position 498,075,427 of record CM057347.1, on the reverse strand, counting down.
TTTTTAATGATTTTTTTTGTATTTTTACATTTTTATTTAAAAACCCTTCATCTACCCTAACCCTAACCTAACCCTATAAATACACCCCCTACCCTCTACCCTCTCACCCCAAAATTCTGAGCCCACTCTCTCAAAATTCCAAGAAAATTTGTGTACTTTGAAAACAAGCTCGAGGCGAAGCTCCGATGAATTTCCGGCGGAACTTCCGGCGATCGTTTTAGGAACTACCGGCGAAGACGCAACACATCGGCGATTCCTCTACTTCCCTCTCACCCTCTTGTGTGATCTAAAACCCGTAAGTCCCAATTTCTACCTATCTCTTCTATCTAAAAATACGGTTTTAGAAAAACCCGACAGAATCGGAACAAATCCGATTTCCGGTTCGGTTTCTTATTTAATTCCACTTCCCACTAATACAATCATACTTAAACTTTCTCGTGATGACTATTAAACACCAACCAACCAAATTGATCAAGTTTCATCACATGAAATGATGGCTATTTCAAATTATCATATTTTTTCACTTAAATACCACATTGTTTCAACTTTACATTTAGCTCCATTAAACTTGTTATACCTTTAAATTAGAGCACGAGGTAATGACCCACCTCCTCACACACTCATATACAACCTATCATGATACCATCGAAAACTTAGAATACGAGAAAACAACATTTTCATTTAAATACCCTTTACTTAATAAAACCATTTTTAAAAGATTTAGTTTTTAAATAAATACCACTTATTATGAAAATAGGATAAGTTGTGGACATCAGTCGTTTATCTAAACCTGACTTTGTGGTGTCTAGGCTAGGCAAGTGAGAAGGGTAACTTTAAAATGCCCGTCTCACGGTGATTCGTGAGCGGATCCCTCCTTTCTTCACTTGTACTTACCTAGCCACAATTGGCGGTGAAGAGGCAATTTGAGGCGTCTCACAACTTGTCGTTTTGGATCATTTAGGAACAGTCTAGTTGACTTTGGAGACCATAGAATATAGAATATGGGAAAATTTATATTTTTACAAATAAATACCATTTACTTCATAAAACCGTTTTCTAAAGGGTTCGGTATTTTACAATTTTTGCAAAGCGCCGCTACAACCCATTTTGGGGAACCCGTTCGGGATGATGCCGATTATCGCACATCCTCGGGTTTAGTAGTGCGATATTCAGACCTCCGCAAGGAGCATTCTGTCTCGAAAGATTTAAAATACGACATCTTAAGAAAATGAGATTTTTAGAACATAAAAAATATATTAAAATTATTTTGTATAAATATATATATTTGTCATTAAAATATCTATTTTGTTATGATATAAATATTCCACTTTTTTTCTAAAAATCACAATAATCAATTTTACACTAAAATATCATGAATTCCATAAAAATCAATGTTATAAATAAATACCTTTATTTATGAAACTAGAATATTTTCACTAGAAATATCACAATATAAAATCCGCATTCATTTCAACTCTAAAAGCGAATAATAAATACTTGAGGTGTATTTTGAAAAGTATATAAAAGTATTTTTACATAAAACCCCCTCAAGTTCTATGAATTACCCTAAGGATCCTGGTAAATATATGTTTAAGCAGAACCAATCTCTTGAGCCCCAGGGAGCCGGAGAATTGGGTGCTTGCCTTTCTAAGGTAAACAAATTAATAAGAAAAATCAGGACTTCAATTTACCATTGTCTGACTCAGTTTGAGTCTCTGTATAATCTGACTTGAATATGATTCAAGTACAATCTACAATCTACAATATTACAATTCAACTTGAATCCATGAATCCAATTATCAATCTATACAACTTGACCGAACCGAACCATAGATATACATTCCATTTACATGGTTCTCCAGTTATTCCATTTACATGATTCTACGGTTACATCCGTTTACTGATATCATGGTTTCGGTCAGTCTTTCAATTATACACTCAATAAAATTTACAGTACAAAACAATACAAATAAAACACTACGGGGTTAAGGGGTAGATTGGTACGGAAGGTGTTAAAAGTGGCACGAGACTGTAAGACCTAATACACCTAACATGAATCCAGTTGCTGTTGTACCGTGGCATAAACGGTTCCTTGTACTATACGTGCCTCTAGTCTCTGGCATATAGAGACTCCTCTCGTATACACTGGTATTCTTCTGTACCAAACTACAAACAACAGCGTTAATACAACATTACAACAAGATAATACAACTTTAAAAGATACCTTCTTATTATGTCTACTCTACTTTCCTCTTATCTTTGGGACTTACCGAGTGACCTGTTCGCTGACGGCATTCTCTTCTTTTCTTCTTTGAATGTCGTCAGGTGATTTGGACCCGTCAGAGATCGAGCCAACTGCAGAAGACTTGGATCAGTTTGCTGAAGAACCAGAGCTTTAGTTTCATTATACACATTTCCTTTCAGTACTTTACATTCCTGTTATGCCATTGTTTAGGCATCGCTTTTGTTTCAGTTGTATTTACTTTTCATGCAATGCACTAAAGAATGTTAATCAATAAAGTTGCTGTCCCGTTTATATATCTTGTCTCTTGTGTATTTACTTTTATATTGCTTAGATACGCTTAGCGTATTTACTTCAGAGTAAATACGTAGCGGACCAGTCGCGTCCCCTTCGCCGTATACCGGGAAGCGGGGCGTGACAAGGTATTGAGGAAGGCATGGTGCAGGATACTGAATGGACAATACAGTCTAAAATGTTTGCTGGATTTGGAGTTCATTTGTGAACTGGGTCCCATCAGATATCCATACATATTCTAAGACAGGTATTGCTCATTTCAGGAGATAGTTTTCTTCGCGAAGTTGAGATATTGAAAGATACAGAAAGAAACGCTGGAGCGGATCCACTCACTGAGGCTATTTCTCGAACGCAATAGTTTCACAGACGAGACTTGTGAGACTGATTAGTAGAGAAGTTGGGTGTTCGGTATCATACGAGCTGTGAGTATGCGATATTGCAATAATTAGCCTTAAGTGCAAGTGGGAGATTGTTGTCTATAGTTCCCTCAAGTTAATTATTGGATCGCAGGCACGTGATTGCAATGATTTAGGGATGACCTATACGGATAGAATAGTCTAACTCGAGATGATTGTATTCTATCTGGTTTTTCTTTATCATCATGTACATGCTTCAGGTAGCATTACAGATCACTATTATATGTTGATAAAGCCCATAGGATTCTTTCCTGACTACCAGCTGTTGGGGTAAAAATTTACACCCCGGTTGACCGAGTCAAAGTTAAGGTCAACCCCCAAGCTATGTGGGCCCAAGCCCAGGTCAAGCGGGCCCATGCCCAAGTCGAGCCCGCGGCCAGCCTCCCCATGCCAACAACAAAATCATGTAATAAATAATTTTTATGTAATTTTTTATGCATGAATGTAAACAAAATGGACATAAAGCCAAATTTTTGTAAGCCCATGGCTTATGTGTAAAAAGAAATGGCACATGAGCCATGGGATAGGCAAAATGTCATTTTGTAAAGCCCAAGGGACTATATGCAAATATGTAAGCCTATAAAAGGCAACATGATGATGAATAAAGTAACACTTTTTCCATTCTCTCAAAAACCTAGGGTTTGTATTTCTTTCCCTTTTCTGAAGGTCTCAAACCTTCTTCTTTCTTTTGAATTAAATCAAGAGTTTTACTCTTCCTTTTCAAAAACAAGATAGTTTTTCACCATCAAACCCACAAAGGGGAACTTAGATCTGTCTTTAGATCTCAAAAAGGAGAGATTTTGAGATCTCACATCTCTTGATCTTCAAGATCCAGCTAACAGAGGAGGAAGAAGAAGAACCCCTTCCATTAACCCCAAAAACACACTTAGGAGTCCAACTCCACTCTGATTTCTCTTCGGAGAATCTTTTTTAGGCTAAAAGCCTCTTTTCCTCCCCGGCGCTCAAGCGCAGAGCGCCCACGTGGCGCGCTTGCACTCCAGCGCTCAGCGCTCATGCGCAAAGCGCCCACGTACCGACACATAGCGTGCTTGCACAACAGCGCCCTGCGCTCGAGCGCAAAGCGCCCACGTGCCGACACATGGCGCGCTTGCACTCAAGCGCAAGCGCTCGAGCGCAAGTCGCCCCAGTGCCGACACGTGGCGCGCTTGCGCTCCAGCGCAAGCGCTCGAGCGCAAGTCGCCCCAATGCCGATACGTGGCGCGCTTGCGCTCAAGCGCACAGCGCTCGCGCTCAAGCGCACAGCGCTCTGGCGCAAGTCACCCCCGTGCCGACACGTGGCGCCCTTGCGCTCGAGCGTTAGGCGCTGAAGCGTAAAGCACCCACGTGCCGACACGTGGCACGCTTGCGCTACAGTGCCCTGCGCTCAAGCGCAGAGCGCCTACGTGCCGACACGTAGCACGCTAGCGCCTGAGCGCACAGCACCTGGGCGCACAACACCTGAGCGCACAGCGCCCAAGGCACTGGCCCCATACATCCTTTGGATGCCTTTTCCCCCTCTTTCTTTATATATATATATATATATATATATATATATATATATATATATATATATATATACATTTGCATACATATGTGCACACACACATACACCACGACACTGTCCCGTAAAAATTCTGCGTAGCTCCCGATATATCCGAAACCCCCTTTCAAGACACAACACACGCACACCGCACATTGAGTTCGCATGACCAGTTTAACCCGTTAATCGGAGGTTCCCTTACCCCTAAGGCGAGGGGTAATTAACGGCAGCTTAGTCCGCGGCTGCCGGAGATTCGAATCCCCACGATCAATAAACCCCGGCCTACCCTAGGCAAGGGGGATCTGTAGTATACGCCTGACAAGCGCGCGCGTATTCCCATCTCAATGGGGTGACGAAAAACTCCCTACACCAGCATTATGATGGCAATCATATATGTGAGAGTTGTGTGGTCGATAAGCACACCCTTAAATATCCCTAGTCGTGGGAGTTTCGAGACTGGGCATCGATACTCCAAAGTAGACTAATGTATACTGATCGAGACCCCGACGAGGGACGGTGGCCGGTCTCACAAGCCATTGGTATCAGTTTGTTCATTTAAGATGTATACAGTTGCTCATTGGGTTATGAGTACACCGGACGGACTCGCCGGGAACATGCTAGTTGGTATTATACTTATTGTCAGATAGCAGTTCCCAGGTGACATGTGTACAGGTTACTCTATCGACCTGAGATTGTCATTTGTCTCGTGTGAGTTCCCACTGTGCTTTGATTACTATCCTACCACGGCTCAAAGGAGTCATGTTAATAGGTTTTAGTTGGGTATATCCCGAGCCACATGAAGGTAGTGAGCGGATCGTCAGGGGATTCGTCTCTCCCGGTATTGGGTGTTGATGTCGTGTTGTGCATGAGTGGCCATCACCAGAAATCCTTGGCTAAGGTAGTCGAGAATTACTGATCTAGGATCGGTAGTTTCTCAGGTGGTGATGGGTTTCATACCGACACTAAATGTCGCGTTATTAGGGGTCTGACTTTATCCACATCCCTAGACTCGATATGCGATACTCATAGACGAACGGACCGGACTGTACGGATATTGTCACCGTCAGGCTTAGTAGGAGTTTCAGGATGAGTTTGCTCTTCGGCCTCCCTTTCGCTCAATACCTGGATATCCGTTATGTATAGCTGGTGTCGCTAACGTACTTATGGTTAAACCCACTGCCAGCTTATTGACGAGTCTTTGGAGTCCCACACTGAGGGTTTCTCAACTTCAGGCGAGACGATGTAGATGCCGTATGGTTTTACTGAGGGTTTCTCAACTTCAGGCGAGACGATGTAGAGGCCGTATGGTTTTACGGAAGTGTTCGATCACATACGCGTACTTGTGCACGGATGATGTTCGGACAAATAATACAAGTGGGATTTGGTTTAAGCCAGATCCGAGTATTATATTGTTGGATTATTTTAGTCTTATTATATTCGTATTTTTCGGAATTCGGATGCAGGTATATATATATATATATATATATATATATATATATATATATATATATATATATATACGGATGAGGGGTATTCTTGTAATTTCTTACAAGATTACTTTTAGAAGATTACACCTCATTATGGTTTAAACATTTTTGGATTAAAAGGTTATTGAGGTGGAGGATGAGGTGTTTATTGCATTTTTTTTGTCATGGCTCAGTAGTGACCCATGGTTACTATTCTAGCATGCTTAGTCTTTTGTTTTTTGTGAGATTTATATTGATTTAAGATATTTTTGGTTGACTTGAGATATTTTGGAGACTTGAGATATTTATTTGGGATGGCTCCATTATTTTTATATAACTCCCACAACACAACAAAAGAGTTAGCCATTATTCTTTTTCTTGGGTTGCTTTCAAACTCGCATCCTCATGGCATCTTCTTCTACCTCCACGCTATAAGTCTCATGTGTTGAGAAATCTAGGGTATCTTGAGACAAATTAATCTTTCATTACTCTCTACTTCTTCTAGGCTATCAAGTGTAGCGATCTAGGTACCCTAGTTATCTCAGATATGAGGTTGGAGCTCGTTTCATAAACTCTCGGGTGGATCATCTTCGATGGAGGAAGACCAGAGATCAATCTTGATCAAGGAGGCCTCTAGGAGGTTGGGATGATGGTTCAAGACCAAAGGACACGGATCATTCGGTATAACCATTCTCAACTCTCTTTTTACATATTGCTAGTTTAGGGTTAATGGTAGATCCGGGCATTGGGTTCCGTTAGCGCCAGTTTTTATAAACTTTTGTTCCGCATTTGGTCACGGATTGATGGCCGGGGTGCTGGCAAAACCCAATAAAGGAATTGGAGTAAGAGTAAGGAAGTATACGGTTACTGTTATGAATCTGGATATTGGAAGATGCATTACTAGGAATACCCAGTTACCCATTTTGAAACATTTTCATGTTTCAGTTTTACTGTGCGGTGTTAATTGAAAACTGTTTTCCCAATTAGATTCTAACTCCAGGGTATGTATTTACCAGATTTGATTCTCAAATCTGCATGGAGTTATAGATACTGAGTGGGAGTAAGATATTGTGAATTGTGTGATTAGATCCTCTATATATCGGAATTCTTTGTAATTGGTGATATTTGAGGAAATCACCTGGGTTATGCCCGCCAACAAATATTTGGTTTTGAATATTCGTTGTTATACACCAATTTCAAACTGTTATATCTATACGTTTATTTTATAAAGTGAAATATAACTTTTTGAGATTATGTCTATGGCATTTACCTATATTAGTTGACGATTAGGTAAGGTGCATTGAACAACAGTGTAATTCTTTTTAACCATAGTACAGTTCTTCAACCTACGACGCACAGGGTTTGAGTTATTGAACTCAGTAGACTTATACAAAGTATTGTATGTTTTCCGTTGTCCATTAGGACAAAGGGGTTGGTACTCGTACTATATTCTATTTGCTCATGACTTCTCTAGTTTTAGACAAGTATTTCGTTAAAATATAAGGTCCAAGTTTTGAGAAGATATAAGTATAAGAATAAAGTAGAGAACCATATGTTGCAAGTATCAGGATTTTTCAAGGTGATCGAAAATGTTGATACTTGTGTTTGGTATTCCGTTGTAAGTAATAGTTTTGAGAACTTTCTTCTCTTTTAGGTTACTCATACGTGGATGTAATCCTGGATGAGTAATAGGGTATGACCTTCTTCCATTTGGTTGATATGCACTGGAAACAGCTGCATGATTTATGAATGTCGTTCCAATTAAATTAGTGCATTTGTTTCTATTGGATATATAGAATGGATTCATATCTTAACGATGTTAAGGTATATGGAGTTTTTCGGCTGATACTTAAAACCAGAATCTGGACAAACTCAAGGCACGTTTCAGTAATGGCAGTTTGTGGGTTATCCCAGGCTTTGACGAGGGTTAACTTTCGACCATCTAGAAGATCAATAGTTATATTGTTCTTGACTCGCCACCAGTTTTAGTAAAATGGATTCCTTTCAGAAAACATTAGTGGGAGTATGGTAGAACTGGAAGTGATTCCAAAATCATAAATGATTACTGAAAATTTATAAGAACCTAATTATTCAAATGGATTTGACATTCCATTAGCCACTCCGCAGATTTCGTGGGTAACATCAGGCACCCGAGAGGTACTTCGGTCTCCTCAAAGATGGTGACAGGGAGGTTTATGATTACCCAAACTTGCCACTATTGTTGTTCTAGACTATGAAGTTTGGCAGGAGGATGAGTATAGCGTCGTTCTAAATTAGCTTTAGAAGTGCACGTTTATATGACTCTGCCAGAGGGTTGTTGTAGTCAGTGGGAGCAGAAGAAGCATAGTGGGCAAGTATCTTATATCTATTTATAGACTAAAGCAGGTATATCGGAGATAGATCATCTAGTTTTGATTTGACGGACATAAAGTTTGACTTCATCAGAACAAGAGATGGATATGGTAAGAAGGTAGTAGGAAGAGATGTCTTGGTATTTGGATAACATGCTCTTGATAGGAAGTGATATTCCTATACTACGATCGGTTATACTGTGGTTGTCACAAGGATTTTCTCAACAAATAATGTGGATAAAATATTAGGGATTCTGGTGACTAGATCTTGGTTTTAGATCTAGATTTGGGAAGTGTCCCAATTCGGGTACTTGACATTATTCTAAAGTGTTTTAGAATGGATGACTCCTGGCGTGGTGGTGTATCCGCAGGTGATGGAGTCACCCTCTCTAAAGAGATGTCTTCTAGATTGATGAGGAGAGGGATTTGCATGATTGGCATATCACTTACTTAGGCAATTAAGTCAATCATAAGATGTCAAGTACAACACCAGATATTGCTTTTGCACTGGCTGCAATAAGCGTATATATTAATCCAATCCTGGAGAAACATTAGGAAGTAGTTATGAACATAAGTCGATGTCCTTGGTATATGGTAACGTCAGCCTCCTTCGGGACCTAGATGACAGGGTGACTGTCAGAGTTATAGTTTTCCCTCTTTTGAGGGGCAGTAGTTGGACAGGTGGTCCAAGAGGATACTGTGGAAGGCATGGCACAGGATACTGATTAAATTCATTGGATGATACATTCTAAGAAGTTTGTTGGATTTGGAGTTCATTTGTGAACTAGGTCCCATCAGATATCTAGACAAATTCTAAGACAGGTATTGCTCATTTCGAGATATAGTCTTTCTCCATAAAGTTTTGCAACGTGGCTTTTATTGGCCAACATTATTTAAAGATGCATTTGAACATTGCAAAACTTGTCCGCGATGTCAGCATTTGGGTCGGATTTCACGAAGGAATGAGATGCCGCTCCAACCTATATTGGTTGTGAAAATATTCGATATGTGGGGTATTGATTTTATGGGCCCTTTTCCCAACTCCTTTGGGAATTTATATATCTTGTTAGCGGTTGATTATGTCTCGAAATGGGTGGAAGCTATACCGTGTCGCACTAATGAAAACAAAGTTGTCATTAAGTTCCTTAAAGAAAATATCTTTTCGCGATTCGGACACCCTCGCCCTATAATTAGCGACAACGGGACACATTTCTGTTATCGGTCTTTCGAGACATTGATGCGGAAATATTCAATCACTCACAAGCTTTCTATGCCCTATCATCCCCAAACAAGCGGGCAGGCTGAGATCTCAAATAGGCAGATCAAACAAATATTGGAGAAGACGGTTTCGAAAAACCATAAAGATTGGTCAACCAAATTGACGGATACTCTTTGGGCATTCCGCACCGCTTATAAGACCGATCTTGGTATGTCTCCATACCACCTTGTGTTTGGGAATGCATGCCACCTTCTTGTCGAGATCGAACATAAAGCAATATGGGCTATTAAAGAGCTTAATTTTGATCTTGATCATGCATGCAGCTATCGAAAGCTGCAATTGAATGAGCTAAGCGAACTCCGCGATGAAGCTTACGATAATGCCGTGATAGTAAAGAATAGGACTAAAGTGTTCCACGATAAAAATCTTTTTAGAAAAACCTTCACTTCGGGGCAACAAGTCTTTCTTTACGATTCCCGTCTCCATCTTCATCCGGGTAAGCATAAATCTCGTTGGAAAGGACCTTTTGTGGTGCGGTATGTACACCCGCACGGGACAGTTGAAGTTGAAAATTTGAAAAACAGTTCAATTTTTAAAGTAAATGGGCATAGATTAAAACCATATTTTTCTGCTGACCCCGCTGAGGAGCTCCTGTTTTTACAGGAGCCTCTTTATCAAAACTAAAGTTCCTCCGCCTTACCTCCATGTTTTTGTAACATTTTCTCATTTTAAGAATGGAGGTGAGTGAAGATGGATTTAATCAGCAAGCCTTAGGTGGTGCAAGACGAGGAAAATATTATCACCTAATCAGCAAGCACATGTGTAATCGGTCGGTTAGTACCTCAAGAAGTATTAACGGTCGCATGAAAATGTGTGAGCAAATCTAAATATTCATCAAGTTAAAAAGTACCGAGGTAGATGGACAAGAGTATGATAGTTTGAATTGAATTCTCCGAGTGTAGGGATGTCATTTCACACACGTATGGGTATATGATCGATGTTTGGATGAAAGATAGGAATGAAGAATAAAGATGATGTTTTATTGAGAGATGATGTGATTTCTAACTTTTTTTCATGACTATTAAGATAGGGTTCATGACAACTGAAAAGCTAGCGTAGTTGGAAACTCTTATTTTCAAAGTCTTCCTTTTATGGTTCTTATCTTTATTTGTAAATTTCACCATCTCTCTTTTGTTATAGGATTTTGTGGGTGTAATCCGCTAAAAACCCTCAAGAGACAACACTCCTCCTACTAGGGACACCTAGAGGTTTAACGGCTTGTTGCACGTGCTCAGTGCAATCGTGTTTGCCTACGAAAGTGTGCTTAGTTTTCTCCTTTCTTTTTTCTCCTTCTCTTGAATAAACTAGTTTGCTCGGGACGATCAAAGATAAATTTGGGGGTATTTGTTCAGTTGATAAAACTGCACATTAGTTATTACATTTTTCCTACCATTTTCATATTAAAAAAATGTCTTTATTATAATATATCATACATATGAGGGTTTATGTGTAAAAATACTATTTTGCATATGTTGATATATTATAATTAGCATTTGGTAGGAAAATGTATGCAAATAATATCATTGACCAAATCCTAGTAGAACAAAGTCTACTAAATATTAAGTTGTTATGCAGAATTTTTCCAAGTTGTGCAGAATTTTTCAAGACTAAAATCAAGGAAATCAAGTTGTTAAAGAAAACTTGCCTAATTAAGAAAGAAAAACTTGGAGACCAACTCTGGCAGCAACCACGAGAAGATTTCCATGATACAAAGGTTCCAAGGATCACCAAATATCATAAGGACAGAGCCCCTGAAGTTTGATGAAGGGATGAGATTTAATGGCCGTGGATCCGCGGCCATACCCCCCTTGGGCCGCAGATCCGCGGCAGGATTGTGGAGTTAGAAGATGAGAATTTTCAGGGTGAATCTTCAATACTTGCTTCCAAATTTAGAAGCTAAATTTCTGGTTTTGGGACTATAAATAAAGACTGAGAGCCTCTTGGAAAAATCATCATGCCGACGAGATCATGAAGTCCAAGACGGCTCACGCATCCAGACTGATCATCAACTGTTCGTCTACCTCCTTAGAAGAGATCGAGAAGCAAACTAGTATTTGTAATCATTTTCTAAGGAATCAAAGTGTAATGAATATTGTTGATTAATAAAGGTAGCTCTTTTTCCTATTATATTTCTTTGTAGTTTAATTATGCATTTTCTCTCCATCTCTTCTTCTCCCAACATGCGCGAGTAATTCTCCGCTTGTTAGGGTTCGTAGGATTAGGGTAGGTTAATGGATGATTAAAATACCTAAACTCTTTTTACGTCCTATAAAGTTTATAAACTTTGTCAAAAGAATTATTAACATCCTAATCGGGTACGCTACCAATTCTTTGTTAGCCTCGACCGCGATTAGAGATTAGATTAATGATTGTTTTGGTAAAGGCTAGATATGAACGGAGTTCCGTTCGAGATAGGGGTTAAGAGTGGGATTCCTTTTCCCTCCAGAAATCCTAATCTACAAGCATCACTGTCGTTCTAGTTTTAAATCTATTAAAGGATAGAAAGAGTAATTTTTAATTAATCATCTATAACTACTAAATCCTAATGAACCCTACAAGCCCTCTTCTTATATAAACTTACATCCGTAGTTAATCTAGATCTATATTTTGCATTCTTGTTTAACGTAGATCTAGATCCTACAACCATTCTACAACATTCTTTATTCCCTCCTCTCTCTCTCAACACATCTAAAGTAAGAGTAAAATATTCAACGTTTCCCTAAGTACGACCCGTACTCACCTCGGTCTAGCTACACGCGACACCGTTCTGATTGCGGTTAACTACAAACACACTCTTTCGAACCAATCACACGGCAATTATTATCTTTAAGTGCAAGTGGAAGATTGTTGGCTATAATGCCCACAAGGCAATTATTTTAATCGCAGGCAGGTGATTATAATGATTGAGGGAAGACCTATACGGGTAGAACAGTCTTGCTCAAAATGATAGTATGCTTTCTAGTTTGTCTTTATCATCATGTACATGCATTATGTGGTATTATAGATCACTGTTATATGTTCATAGAGTCTATATGATTCTTGTTTGACTACCAGTATTATGATGTGATCATATACGTGAGAGCTCGGTGGTCTATAAGCTCATCCTTAAATATCCCTAGTCGTGGGAGTATCGAGACTGGGCGTTGATACTCCAGAGTAGACTAGTGCGTACTTATCGAGACCCCGACGAGGGGCGGTGGCCGGTCTCACAAGCTATTGGTGTTTGTTCATCACCTAAGATAATATGCAGGTGCTCATTGGGTTATGAGTACACTGGACGGACTCGCCGGGAACCTGCTAGTTGGTACTATATCTATTGTTAGATAGCAGTTCCCAGGTGACATGTGTAAAGATTAGTCTATCGACCGGAGATCGTAATTTGTCTCTTGTGATTTCCCACCGTGCTTTGATTATTACCCTACCACGGCTCAAAGGAGTCGTGCAAACAGGTTTTAGTTGGGTATAGTCCCGAGCCAAATGGAGGCAGTGAGCGGATCGTCGGGGATTCGTCTCTTCCGGTATTGGGGGTTGATATCGTGCAATGCACGGGTGACCATCACCAGAAATCCTTCGCCAATGTAGTCGAGAATTACTGATTTAGATCAGTAGTTTCTCAGTTGGTGATAGGCTTCATACCGACACGAAATATCGCGTTGTTAGGGGTCTGACTTTATCTACCCCCTAGACCCTATATGCGATACTCTTAGACGAACAGACCAAATTGTACGGATATTGTCACAGACAGGCTCAATAGGGGTTCAGATGAGTTTGCTCGTCGTCCTTCCTTTCGCTTGATACCCGGGTAGCCGTTACGTACAGCTAGTGCCGCTGACGTGCTTGGGGTTAAACCCACTGCTATTGTATTGATGAGTCTTTACAGTCCCAGACAGAGGGTTTCTCTGCTTCGGGCAAAACGATGTAAAGGCGTATGGTTTTACGACAGGGTTCGATCATATACGTGCACTTGTGTATGTATCATGATTCGGACGGATAATACAAGTGTGATTTGATTTAAACCGGATTCTAGTATTATATTGTTGGATTATTTTCGTCTCATTTTATTCGTATTTTGTTGGAATACGGATACATGTATGTATATACGGATGAGGGGTATTCTTGTAATTTATTACGATGTGCTTCTAGAAGATGCCACATAATTTAGTTTTAACCATTTAGGATTAAATGGTTAATGAGGTGGAAAGGATGAGGTGTTGTATACATTTATTGTAGCATGGCTCACTTGGTGACTCATGGGGTGACTCGTGGTTACTATTGTGGCATGCTTGATATTTGTGTTTGGGTTGTGAGATATTTTGGAGACTTGAGATATTTATTGTATGCTTCATTATTGCTCACAACACTTAGCCATTTTTTTTGGAGTTGCTTCACACTCCCATCCTCATGCTTCTTCTTCTACCTCCACCCTTCAAGTCTCATGTGTTGAAAAACCTAGAGTGTTTGGAGACAAATTAATCCATCATTAGATTCTACATCTGATTGATGTGAAAAAAGTGTTTATAGTAACCGCAATCAATAATGGTATCGCGTGTAACTAGCCGAGATGAGTATAGGTCGTTCTCAGGGATGTGTGGAACTTTTAATCTTGCTTTAGATGAGTTGATTGAAAGAAGGGGAGATTGGTTGTAGATCTACGATATATGAATATAGAATCTATAAAGAAGAGGGCTTGTAGGGTTCTTTAGAATTTAATAGTAATGGATGATTAAAGAAAGATGACTTCATTATCTTTTAATAGATTTAAAACTATATCGATAGCGATGAATGAAGATTAGGTTTTTGGATGGAATAGGGTTCCCACTCTTAACCCTTATCTTTTCATTGACATCTATTCATGTCTAGCCTCTACCAAAATAATTGTTAATCAGATCTCAAATCGCGGTCGAAACTATCAATAAATTGGTAGAGCGCTCGATAAGGATGTTAACGATTCTTTTGATAAAGTTTATAAACTTTATAAGATGTAAAAGAAATTAAGAGATTTTATCATCCATTGATCTACCATATTCCTACGAACTCTATCAAGTGGAGGATTACTCACGCATGTTTGGAAAAGAAGAAGAAGAAGAAGGGATAGAGAAGGAAATCATAATGCAGAAATTGAAATGCGAAAAGTAAATGCGAAATAATTAAACAAATGATCTACCTTAATTAATCAACGTTATAAGTACAAATTCTTCGAATTTAGATTACAAGAAGAAGTTGCTCTCGATCTCTGCCTCGTAGGAAGTATTTGCTCTGTCGATATTCGCGTCGTTCTATCACGTTGAATCACGGACCTGTCGTAGATCTCTTGTTTTTTTACGGTGATTTGCTTCGTGTTAAAGATGATGATTTCTAATTTTAGCCCCCGGTCCTTTATATAGCCCTCAAATCAGAAACCCTAAATCCCATGTATAAATATTTATGGTTGCGATCCTATTAAAAAAATCATAGATCCTACGGCCATTAAATGGCCACGGATCCTCCATTAATAAGCCTATTTGGCCGCGCAACCGTGGCTATTTGGTGGACTTAGGGTTTGGGTTTTCTGCTGTGGCCTCTACAAGTTGACACGTGGAGATTTTTTCCATGCCTGGATTCTTCAAATATTTACCGAGTCTCTGCCAGTATTAATTCTATGATTTCAGCAGATTTTTGATCCTGACATCTTGAATATCTTAATCTCTTGACCTGAGCTAAATCTGCACAATATCTCCATGAATAATATTAGTAATATTTGTTATGTTAGAGATATAATCTTAATTATTTTATATGGTAATAAATCTTTATGAAATTTGATTAAGATTATTTGATATGATATGCATATTTAAATTATCCAAATATCTTTAAAATATTATATACATATATTTTCCTTCATAATTTTAATTATAATATATAAATATATGGTAAACAGTAAATTTGCAGATAAACCAACATATGTTCTATATTTATAATAAACACTTTTAAATATTTAAGAAAATTAAGGAAAATGTTATATCAAATGTGCAATATTTTCGAGTGAACAACATTCTCTAGGCTATCTACTTTAGCGAACTAGGCACCCTAGTTACCTCGGCTATGAGGTTGGAGATCGAAATACAAATTCTCAGGTGGATCATCTTCGATGGAGGGAGCCTGGAGATCAAGCTTGATCATGGAGGCATCTAGGTGCTTGGAATGATGGTTAAAGACCGAAGGACACGGATCATTCGGTATAACCCTTCTTAAATCTATTTTAGTTTTCTTGATTAGGGTTTAGAGTAGATCCGGGCATCGGGTTGTTCTAGCGCCAGTTTAGAAAATTTTTGTTTCGCAATCGGCCACGGTTAGATGGCCAGGACGCTGGCATAATCCAACATTTTAAACCCTACTAATCGAGCCTAGCAACCAAACAATGGTATTAGAGATATACCAAAAGACTACAATTTATTTTGGTGATATTGGAATTCATGAAATCAAAAAATTTCAAAACTAGATTTAAATATTTACATAGAAAGCCCTCATTTTTGCTTGTGTCAGAGCCACCAGATTCTTGGTTCGGACCAAGAGTTTAGTGTGGGCTCACAATAATCCGAACCCACCCAATTTGAGCTCGATTCAGCCCCGATTCGGGGCCGAACCGAAGAAGATTCAGCCCCGCATCGGGGGTTGAATCATCCATTGGATCAGCCCTGATGCGGGGCTAATCCTACCCCTAATTCAGCCCCTTTTCATGGCCGAATCAAGGCTCATATAGTATGGGTTTTTTTAGGGTTATTGGGGTTCAATTTCGCGCAAAAATGGATGGATTTTCTTTGCCGGGATGAATTTGAAATTCAGTTTTTCGGAATTTCAAATTTGCGATTTCGCAGTTTATGAATTCTAATGTTATGGTTCGAATCGATTAAATCGAAGTGTTTGATTTAGTCGGATTGAACACAGATAAAATAAGGATATACTTTGGTTAACGTTGCCTAATTTTTATATGATTAATTAGACGAGATTACGCATTTATTATTGAGATAATGGTGTGGATGGAATGTGTTTAGATTGTCGCGAAATGAATAGACCCCGTGCGGAATTGTGATAAGTGTTATTTCCATTCATGTTTGTAGCCACCTAGTATATTCATTTGTTCAGGATGAGCTCCAACTTGTGGCCGCCGTTTCCGCTATATGTATATTTTTGTTTCGGGACTTACAAGTTTACATATGGCCGTACTCACCGTTTGATATATTATTATTTGTCGGGACACGATCAGGTTGCGATCATTGTCTCCGTTGTGTTAATACATGTTTAGGATTCCCTATGGAGAAGCTCACAAGCAACCGAATTTTATATTGCAACGGATGGCTATCTCAAGGAGTTGAGATCGGATCACTCGAGTCTAGAATTGGCGGGTTGCTTGCCGCGCTTGTAGGGGGTACAGGATAGACTCGAGGAGGAGTGCTCATGTCACCGGATTCAAGAAAGTGTCGGGTGGCCCCCTCATGATTATGATGTAGGGTTGCCTCATTTCTTAGGTTTCCTGGTAGCTTGCCGCACTCATAGGGGTCTGCTTTTGGCTGCGTATGGGCTGTTCACACAATCGGGGAATATCGCATTTCGTTTGTGGCTCAAACGAAAAGTGGGATTTCTGGTTGATCCGACCATTCCTGTTCTGTAATGTTCATTACTTACTTATAATGTGATTACCTACGTGTGATGATATTTACCGCTTAGCTGTAATGATGATTATTTTCCTGGGATGTTTTATATGATGATATATTGATATATGTGATATATTGGATATATATAAATGCTATATACGTTTTGCACCCGCGCTAGCCCTCCCCCCGTCCTGCCGTAAGTTAAGTAACCTTACGGTGAAGATCCTTAGTCCCGTGGCGAATGTGGATGGCGTATATGTGCATTCTATTTTCTTTTCATGCTTTTCTGTAATGGTATGAGGAGATGCTTGATAATATGAGATTATCTATTTGATGGGATTGCATTGATTAGGATTAATGCAAAGATAATAAACCCAAAATATATTATAGAACCAAATATCACATATTGTGGTGTTAAAGTCGAATCTTTTGCTTTGCACACAGTTATTCGGTTAGGAATATCCTGCATCTCATTCGACGAGAAAAGAGCCTAGATTTCTTCATATGGTGTGACCTTTTTGTTAAAAGATTGTATTACTATAAGTTTGAAAGTTGTATAACCGTAGTCTTTTGTTTAGCATCGAGATATTCAGTTAAGAATATTATGCACCTCATTCTATGAGGTAAGAGCCATGATCCCTTCACGGGGAATCCACACTTAAGCAATAGTCTACGTAACTATAAATTTGCAAAACAACTTTGTTCCTATGATGACATCAAGTTTATTACGTTAAAGGTTTTCTTCAAAACCATTCGTTGCCCTCTGTCATTTCAGAAAGTAGAGTACTTAGTATTTGTGCTGAGTTTATTGGCAAGCGTCACGGCATAGTGTACGGTAACTAAGTGTTGTATTCCTGTTAGCATGTGATGTGATTATCCAAAACAATCACACGACTTTGTTGGCTAGCGTCAAGGGCTTGTGCGGGTGGATTCAAGTTCATCAAGAAATGACGGGTAGAACTTCGGTCTATGGTTTGTTGGCATTCGTCAAGGTCATAGGTCGTTAGGGGTAAAAACCGATATCAAGAGTTTCAAGTGTTGAAACTTGCAATAAGATTACATACTTTCTATGGAATGGGGTGACTTGTTGGCTTTCGTCAAGGTTACCATGCTATGTAGGTTGGATCTTAATTCCCCCTGTGAGTAATAGTTACTCTCGAAAGATTTTCAGATGACCTCGACTATTTCTCCTTTTAGGATTTGAAGAAGGATTCATTGGTATTGTGGGCTCCATCCTGATTAGATAAATATGCCAATCTAATCTTGATAAAGTGCACAAAGATTGTTTCTTTTCTCTCTTTCTGGCAGCAACTTAAGACTAGCCTTAAACTAAAAACTCGTAAACCAAATTAACCAAATCTTTTTACAATGAATGGTTTTGGAATGTCATGATTGCCCTATTTCATGACACAGTCGCATATGTCCTTACCCTCTCACTTCCCCTTTTGCTTCCTCTAGAACACTCTGTATTCGATACAGGGATCCATATTGCTTGGAAGGCCATCATATAGTTAGATACGAACTCGAAGAAATTGTTTCAGTCGAGGATGGCCACACGTTCCGGAGAAAGTGAATTGTATATGATACAATTCATTTGTCTCTCCTTTCCATCTTATCTCAAGTTTGAAAGCTCTTTAAATAAAGAGTATATACTAGTTACGCTTGTTGGATAGTCTTCTTTCAATCCTGATGCTGGAGTTGAAAGGAAGGGTAAGAAGAAAACTAACTAGCATAAGTTCGGTATAAATAAGGTAAGAAAGTGAGACAACAATAGGGGACGAAATGAGCGAAAAGGAAAATACGACTACTGTTATGATCCTGGGCAATGAAAGTGGTGTTATTTGGAATACCCGGCCATCCCTTAAAACATTTTGATATTTCATGTTTTCTTTGTGATTGTAATCGAAAACTGTTTTCTAATTAATTATGACTCCTGGGTATATAGATACCGGATTAATATCCCACATTTATAAGTTGTTACAGATACTGAGAAGGATTAGATTATTGGAAAGATAATTTGATCCTCAATATCGGAACAATTGTTGCTATTGGGGAAATCATCTGGTTTTGCCTTCCGATAAACTTTTGGTTTTGAATATCTGTTATTATGCACCAACTTTTAAGAACTGATATATTTGTCCTTTTATTTAATAAAGTAGGATATAAATTTTCAAAAATTATGTTATGAACATTTGCCTTTATCATTTGGTGATTGGGTAAGGTGCATTGAATAATGGGATATATATTCTTAACTAAAATATAGTTTTTAAATTACAACACATAGAATATGAGTCAGTGAACTCATAGAGCTTATATATGATGGTGTATGTTGTCTAATGTCCGTAAGGACAAGGGGTTGGTACTCGTACTTCGTTCTGTTTTCCGTTGAGTTCTCTGGTTTTAGATACGCATGCTTGTTAAAATGTAAAGTCCAAAAATTTTGAGAAGTTCATAAGATATAGAAATAATGTAGAGAACCAAATGATGGAAGTATCAAGATTTTTCGAAGTGTTCGAAAATATGGATACTGATGCTAAGTATTCCGTGATAATAAAATCGAGAATTTGATTCTCTCTCAGATTACTCATCCGTGGGTGTGCTCCATGATGAGTAATGCTAAATCATTTTTTTTCAATTAAGAGATGCACTACAAATAGATGCATATCGATTGATACCGGTTCCACCTAAATCAGTGCCTCAAATTCTACATGTGATATAGAATGGGTTGTCATCTTAATATTGTTAAGATGTTGAGTTATTTGGTTTATACTTAAAACCAAAATCCGCATAAACTCAAGGCACGTTTCATTAATGGCAGTTTGTAGGTTATCACGAGTATTGACGAGGGATTAACTTTCTATTATTTTCGGGATCAAAAGTTGTTTTGTTTTCAACACGCCACCTTTTAGAAAAGGGATTTCTTACAAAAGAAATTAGTGTGAGTATGATAGAACTGAAAATGATTCTAGAACCACAAACGGTTACTAATGATTTAGTGGAACCTGGAGATTCAATTGACCCTAACAAATCTTAGCCTACTCCACAAATTTGGTAGGTGAGCTCAGCCACCTGAGAGATACTACGGTTTTCTCGTTGATGGTGACCAGGAGGCTTGCATCATATCATGATAAGTCTACTATATCTGCAGGCCATTGGAAGTGGTGACTTCCGACTGATGGCTGGATACCGAGTTATCCTAGTTTGACTCCATGCACTGCAACAAAGTATGAATTTTGTTGGGTGCTCCTGAAGGGATAAAACCCATTAGGAGGAAGTAGATCTTTCGAGATCGGAGAAAATAGAAAGGCACTAACCTGATAATACTAGACTTGTAGTAAAAAGTTTTCATCAAATACGCGTTGTGGGTTGTGATGAAACTATTATTTCAGTGTCTGTGCTAAAGTCCATATAGATATAACTTGCCAATATTTTTTTTCATGACTGTGATATCTGGCAGTTAGATGCAATAACGTCTTTTTAAATTGGATTTAGAAGTGTACGTGTATATGACTCTGCCAGAAGGTTATCTTAGTTAGTGGGAGCAGCGGTAAGTGTGCAAGTTGCTTAAGTCTATTTTTTAACTAAAGAAGGCATAGCGGAAATTGATCATCTGTTTTGATGCCATGATCAAAGTATTTGACTTCATCAAAATGAGATATGAACCTGGTATTTATAAGAAGAAAGTAGGGAGTGTTGTAAGATTCCTCATATGGTATGTGGATGACATACTTATGATAGGAAGTGATGTTCTTATGCTGTAATCGATAAAACAATGGCGGTCATAAGTGTTACTCCTTACAGGCTATGGATGTCAGTCTAATCCTAGAGAAACATAGGGTAGCAGTGAAGAGCATTTGATATTCTTGGTGTATGGTAATGGCAACCTCTTGAAAGAGGTGGATACCGATTCTAGCTTCCCAAATAAGACATAGCGTCTATCGTGAGTTATAAGTTTACCATCTTTTGAAGAGCAGTATATTGGAAAGAGTTTCAAGTGGGATACTAAGATAGTCGTCGCGCTAGATACTGATTATGAATCAACAAAGGATATCGCATTAGAATTTGCTGGTTATAATTGTTCATTTATGAACATGATCGCGTCGTCTGTCCAGGCAAATACTAAGACATGTATCACTCAGTTCGGGAGATATTTGATCTTCGCGAAGTTAAGATTCAGGGAAAACAGAGAGCTGCTTTATGTCGGATCCACTCCTTGAGGCTAGTTCTCGAACACAGTTTGCAAAACTACTAGTACAAAAGTTAGGTATGCAATACCGCAATAATTGGCCTTAAGTGCAAGTGGGAGATTATTGGATACAGGTGCCCTCAAGTCAATTATTGTAATTGAAAGATGACCAATACGAGAGAACAATCTTACTCAAGATGATAATATGCTATCTGGTTTGCCTTTATCTTTCATGTGATGTGTTTTATTTACTATAACGTATCGTTTATACATGAGATAAAGCTCAGGGATTTTTCTTGACTACCAGGACGATGATGGAGATCATACTAGTGGAGCCTGGGTAGTCGATAAGCACATCCTTAAAAGTCTCTAGTCGTAGGAGTATCGAGACTGTATCGGTACTCAGTTTAGACTAGTGTGTACGTTTCCTGACCTGGTTGGAGAGCGATAGTTGATCCTGCAGCTATTAGTGTTTGACATCAAGGATTGTATACAGGTGCTCAGTAACACCCGAGTTCATTTATACCAATTCCAGTTCTCATATTTCTTATTCGTGATATTTCTTGATTTATCGTGTTTGGGTGTGAATAGTAGTTTACATTTTACATGGCATTCGACCCGACCCGCTTGCTTGTACTGGTTGATTCATATTTATAGATTACCCTGGCTTGTTACATAGACACGTGCATATAGTGTAAACTGCATTTTGGCATTTCATCTAGCATCGCATATTTTATTATATAACATTTTAAGTCACAGAAAATAATTTAAAATTGCATTTCATAGCCTGCATGATACTCCTAACCCCATGGTAGCATCCACACATCTGGTTCTCGTCCCGTTCAGTGAAACGGACGTGTTTGGATAGCTACGCGGACGTACGTGCATCCATTCTTGGGGGTATGAATTTTCTTTAACTGGGTTTTCATTGTGAAATTTGGAAGTCGCATATATTTTTAATATTTTAAATCTAAATTTTTAGACTCGACCCGGACGTGTTTTGGAGTAAGTTTGTATTTGCCAAAATCTCAAACGGACTAATATTATAATATTATATTATATTCCTTATTCATTCAAATTTCTCTAACGAATTAATATTTTCCCAACTATAATTATCAACAGCTCAGATGCTCACGTCTCTCTCTCTCTGTAAACATATTTATAATATTTTAAAAATCAAATTTTTTTTAAACAGACTCCCTTTATCTCTCTCTCTCTCTCTTCTGGCTCTCTCTCTCTCTCTCTCTCTCTATTTCTCGTACTCAATTCCCACGTCTCTCTCTCTCCCCCTCACAGTTCTCCTTTCTTCTTCTTTTTAAAATTTTTTCACCCGTCGCCTCACTCGAGAAAACCCTAACCCTAACCCTAGCTCTCGCTCGTGCTCGTCGCAGTCTCCTCACCGCCGGCATCCCCATCTCCTCGACCTTCTCCTCCACTTCCCGTCATCACCACCACCACCTACAACTCACCACAACCCATCACCGAACACCACAGCCTTCACCTCACCCTCGCCTGCGCTCGCCGTCGCCGCCTCCGCCACCTCGTCGTCGCCTCCTCATTCATCATCATCTCCTCCTCTCCTTCCCCGCAAACCCCGACACCACCATCACCCACACCTGCAGCCCCGACGAACTATCACCCGAGAACCCACATAACACCCTACCCACGCCAGAGCCCTAGCCTCGTCGTCACCTCCACCTTCGTCGTCGTCCCTCTCAAACCCACCTTCCTAACCTCTCTTCTCCCGAGCCTGCGCACCCATGGCCTTTACCCTGCAACCATCGCAGCACCAAACCCCATCGCCAGAAAACCCCCCGTCGACACCCTCATCTCTCCTCTGTCCCTAAAACCCCAGATCCCTTCTCCCTCTTCATCCTTCTTCTTCAACCTCTGTCGTCGCCTTGTTCTCCGCGCGACAGCAACAGCCACCTCAACAACACCAAGTCCATGACTGCGACAGCGGTTCGACGCCATTCCGGGCCATGAATCGAGACTCCAAAGTTTGGCCCGAGTTCGCGTGAACGAGATGATCGTTTTCGTGCCTCCGGATCTCCGTTCTGACATTGTTCGATTTTACACGCGAGGTGTTCGATGAAATTCCCCAGTGGAGATTTTTTTCCGTCGTTTCTCGCATTCTTGCTGCGTGACGTGCATCTATGGATCCCCGAGGCAAATAAAACTTGCTACATGCTATTATATTATTTTATATATATTTTATCGCATGATTAAACCTATAAATTAAACCAAGGCCATTGTTTCATTTTAACACTTCGACGTCCATGTTAACATTTTAGATTTACAACTTGAAACATATCATGCTGCATTTGGTTTTACTATATATAGTACCTGCATCCGTGCCTAAATCACTTAACAATTATTTGTATAACCCACAGTACCCCTTTTATAGTTTATACCCTATCGGACGACCGTTTGCATACATCTAGTCTAATTTATATTCAATTGCATCTCTAGCTTATTTAGTACATATTAACATGATTTTATCATCCATATTTGTTATACTGTATTTAAGTATTGTTGAAACAATCCCTTAAACCCAAACTGATTACCGTGCAACCATATGTTTGAATCTGTACCTTTTTGCATATCACATTATATATTTCATTTTATTGTTCTATTAGTATCCATGCTTGTTTTGTATACCTATGCTTATGTTAGTTGAATTATTTGAGCACTCACATGACATCTTGTGCACCCTGACATGACTTGTTACACCTACTACCTGACACGACATGGTACCGTGCACCTCTTGACATGACATGATACCTATTTACTACCTGATTTGACCTGTTGTACCATGGCTTTACCTGTTACCTGATCTTGTGTCTAATGCCAACAAACCTGACTTGTTGTCCTTACGGACAGTTCCTGTTGTCTATCCAGACAAACCTAGACCTGCCTGATCCTGTGTTGGCATTAGCTCCAGATTATTTAATACCTGACTTGAACACCTATAACTTGGGGGTATGGGGAAATCAATGATGAATTCTGACTTGTAACTCGACAGTTTTCTACCTTTTCTGATCAGTCTTAAGGGCTAGGCCAGCCCCGGGGTGATGCTGCTGACATCACTCGTCATTACCTATTACCCTTTACTGTCTTGCGGCACGTCTCTGTTTCAGCCGAGAGTCTTTGACCGTGATCCCGGGCTTTACTGCCTTGCGGCACGTCTCGGATTCAGCCCGAGAGTCTTAGACCGTGATCCCGGGCACGCACGGGATACTATTGAGTTACATCGATGATTCATCAAATTGATTTCAAAGACTTGAGAGTAGTTAACCCAATAGACTAGTTTAGATTACTCACTACACATTACCCCACTATCCTTACCCATATAACTGCTATGCTTGTTTATCATTTATACTCATACTTGCATGTATTGCCACTCCTGTTTTTATTATTGCTTGATGTTATGACGCGCTGACGTCTGGGTTTTGCATGGCCCAGATCTTCTACCTTTGTTGCAGACTGATCAAGAGCATTGCCGCTGTTAGACCGAGCGGCGAAGATCCTGTTGGTATGCGTTTTTTACATTCCAGTTATTCGTGTATTGGATCTTTTGGCTTCCGCACTAGTTTATTCTTGACTCGTTTTATTCTGGCTTATGGACATGTGTTAGATAGTTTATTATTATTCTTGATATCTCTACAGCCGTAATGTGACTGTGGATGGATATTTCCTACCCACAGGTAGCATGGTTGGCTATGTCACGTGCCCATCTTAGCGTACTCTGGGAAGCGGAGCGTGACATGGTTTGTTTGGTATCAGAGCCATATGATATAGGTTAATCGAGTTTGATTCTTTTGTAGTTGGGTATTGGACCCAATACACGAATCAGAATACTTATGATTAGGAACATGTCCTTCCACTTTGTTATCGTAATTCTTGAATCATATCCTTCTTTTATCCTTCGCCTTGACGATATGCAAACCACTTGCATCTCGACTTGAAACCTTTTTGGTTCACTATTGTTTCTCCCTGTTCCTTGATTCCGATACTAGGATTTGGGTGACTTGAGTGGAGTTATGTAATTGTACCCATGAACTGCAGTATGGTTACAATGCGGTACTCTATTTAAGTAACTTGGAGTCCTGGTCTTGATTCATTTCATTGTTTCATAGTTGTTATATTACCTTGCTTCTTTCGGTTTCTGTCACGCCCCGCTTCCCAGAGTACGCTAAATTGGGCACGCGACATAGCCAACCATGTTACCTGTGGGTAGGAAGTATCCATCCACAGTCACATTACGGCTGTAGAGATATCAAGAACAAAATATAACTATCTAATACATGTCCATAAGCCAAGATAACATTAGTCAAGAATAATAAAAGTGCGGAAGCAAAAGATCCAATACAAAATAACTGGAATGTATGTCCCATAATGCGGGCTCACATCAGGAACAAAAATGCAGGAAATAAAGAACTAACTACTACCCACACCTCACAGCTCAGCCTACTGGCTGAAGTACTCCTCCTCGGACTGTAGCAATGGTACAGAATCTGGGCCATGCAAAACGCAGACGTCAGCACGTCATGTCATCAAGTAATAAAGTGCAAACAGGGTAACAAGCAATGCAAATATAATCATGAGTGATAAAGCATGTGTAACAGTAATATAAATCAAAGCAGTGAAGGGCAGTGTGCAGTGAGTAAACTAAACTGGTCTATTGGGTTATCTACTCTAAAGTTTTGAAATCAATTTGATGAATCATCGATGTAACTCAAGAGTATCCTATGCGTGCCCGGGACCACGGTCAAGATTCTCGGGCTGAATCTGAGACGTGCCGCTAGGCAGTAGAAGGTAGCATGTACAGATGAGTGATGTCAGCATCATCACTCATGGGATGGCTAGCCTGTAAGACTGATCAGAACAGGTATCGAACTGTTGAGTTACAAGTCAGGTTTCATCATTGATTTCCCCATACCCCCAAGCTATAGGTGTCCAAGTCAGGTATTCAGTAATCAAGAACTAATGCCAACACAGGATCAGCTAAGAGCATATTTGTCTGGATAGACAACAGGAACGGTCCGTGAGGACTACATGTCAGGTTTGTTGGCATTAGACACAAGATCAGGTAACAGGTCAAGCCATGGTACATCTGGTCAAGTCAAGTAGTGTACGGTACCATGTCGGGTCAAGTAATATGTGTGTAACAAGTCATGTCAAGGTGTAAAAGATATCATGTGTGTGCGCATAATCAGCTAGCATAATCATGGTTATAAATAATCAAGCATGGGTATCAACAACACGATACATTGGCACATGTGATAGGTTAAGAAATGAATGCAGGTTTAATTAATTAGCCGTACAGTTATCAGTTGTGTTTAACAGATGGTGTCAGCATTATATGAATACAGTATGATAGATGTGAATGCTAGAAACCAGGTTAATAAGTATCGAGTAATCTAGAGATGCGACGACATGTATAATCTGTTCAATGGATGCAGTTGTAATTAATCCGGTTAAAGTTGCACATGGTTGTCCGATAGGTTAAAACTGGACAAAAGGGGTATCATAGCTATAAACAAATGTGATCATGCGGTCTAACATTTACACATAATTACTAGGTATAAACAACTTGATGCAACAATTAAGTTCCAAGTTTAGAGATTAGGAAATATGTAACGGAACTTTATACGGTTAACTTAAAATCCAATACTTTCGATTCTGTTAGAGATTTAATAGGAAAATAAATACATTAGTATAAGAATAGTTTGAATAGCATGTAGCAAGTTTCACTTGCCTCGACGGGTCGTGAAACGGAAAACGGAACGTTACGCGTCGGCGGGAAAAACTCACGATGCGCGCACGGTTCACGGAATGAACCCAAACGATGAACAGTGGAGTCACACGGGTCGGAGGTACCTGCTGGCTCGTCGGGAAACGTCGTCGGCACCGCCGGATTCCGGCCACAGATGAACAGTTAAAAAAAAGAAGTAAGACATAAAGAAGAAAAGAAAGAATGGAGAAAAGGGTAGGAAAAAGGAAAACATGAGGGAGCTTACCATAGACGCGTCGTGGGGTTGCAGAGGGGTGATGCGAGGGGTCAACTGCGGTGAACGAAGCTCCGGCAATGGGGTTCTGCAGCTAGGGTTTGGTTGGGTTAAGCTAGGGTTTCGGGTATAGGAACGTGCAGGGTTCACGAGAAAGGAAAAGGAACAGAGGAGAGAGAGAAGAGGAAGAAGATACAGTGATGGCAAGGGTGGTCGGCGGCGATGGGCTGAGACGGTGCAAGTGGGTTTCTTGAAGGCAGGTGACGGTGTAGCTGGCATGGACGAGGGAGAAGAAGAAGAAGAAGAAGGTAATGACGGTGAGGATAAGAAGAGAACAAGGGAAACAAGGGTTGAGACGAGGTCGTGAAAAAGGAGGCGGCCAGGGGTTAGGGTGTAGTCATAGGCATGGGTTTACGTGGGCTCGGGGTTACCTAAAGAGAAGAAGAAAGAAAATGTAAGAGGGAGGTGACGAGATGCAGGAGCGGTGAGCGGAATCGAGAAGAGCACAGTGCTCGCGAGATCTGAGAGAAAGAGTGCAAGAGGAGAGAGAAAAAGAAGAGAGAGAGAGAGTGCTGTGTAACCGAGAGAGAGAAAGAGAAAGGGAATAGAGAGAGAGACGGTGGAGCCCGGTAAACAAAGAGGATCTCTGATTGGCTGATAGCCTAAGAAATGGGTTGGCAAAATTTTAAAAAAAGATTTAAAGAATTGTTCTATTGGTTGAGAGAAAGAGAGAGAATGGAGGGAGAAAATGGGACCCAGTAAAAGAATGGAAGATTTTTAATTTGTTCGGGAGTTAGAGAATTCGTTTTAAAAAGGATTTATAAAGATTTAAATATCATAAGAATGATTTTATTGGCTGAAAAGAGAAGAGTAAAAGATTTCCATAAAAATAAAATATATCCCTACCATAAATCTTAGCCGGTGAAAACAGGTTTGGTGAATTCAGAATACTTAAATCATTAGAAGTTAAAATTAAAATAATTCGAACAATTGAATCTTGGCGGGATGTAAAATAATTCAGAAAAGCGCCCGGGTCGGATCCAAACATTTGAATTTGAACTATGAAATTTATTGGCAGGTTCCAAAAATTAAAATGAAGGATTTTATAATTAAAAAGCATACCCCCAAGAACGGACGCGTGTACGTGCGCGTAGCCGTCCAAACACGTCCGTTTCACTGAACGGAACGAGAACACGATGCAAGGACGCTACCACAGGGTTAGGGATGTCAAGCAGGCCATGTCAATTATTTTTAATTTATTTTTAACAGACTTAAATTGTTATATGCAGAATAAGACCCGTCGGGGTAAATTATAACTAGTAACAGTCAAAGCAGGATAAATGAAATAAATACCACAAACCACACATACGGTAACAGAAATTTGTAGAACTGGACTCGGTTGATACATTATACCCAACTACAAAAAGAATTTCGTCCTCGAAATTCCAAGAATACAAAAGATAGACGACAAACAACTATAAGAAAAGATGAGGGAACTTCTGCCGGATTTCATCTTCTCGTTCCCAAGTGGACTCTCCATGTGAGCGATTACCCCAAGAAACAAATACAAGAGGGATAACTTTGTTCTTAAGAGCCTTTTCCCTTCGATCCACAATTTCAACCGGTCGCTCCTCAAAAGTCAAGTCTTCTCGTACCGTCAGCTCCGAATGATCCAACACATGTGTTTCATCTCGAACATACTTACGTAGTTGAGATACGTGAAACACATCATGCACATTCGCCAAGGATTACGGTAACGCCAAACGATACGCTACCTCACCAACACGCTCCAAGATCTCAAAGGGTCCAACGAATCGAGGACTGAGCTTTCCTCGACTTCCAAAACGAATCATCCATCTAGTCGGTGATATCTTCAAGAATACCAAATCCCCCACGGCGAACTCTAGAGGCCTTCTCGACGTATCTGTACAACTCTTCTGTCTGTCCTGAGCTGCTTTCATATGATTTCTGATAGTGTTAACTGTCTCTACTTTCTGCAAAACCAAATCTGGTCCCAACAATCTTCGTTCACCGACATCGTCCCAACAAACAGGTGAACGGCATTTGCGACCATACAAAACTTCAAATGGAGCATCTGAATAGTTGCCTGGAAATTGTTGTTGTAAGAAAACTCCACCAAATGTAAATGATCCTCCCAAGAACCCTTGAAGTCCAACATGCACGCTCTCAACATATCTTCAAGAGTTTGGATCGTTCTCTCCGACTGACCATCAGTTTAAGGATGATAAGCTGTGCTGAACTTCAATCGAGTCCCCAAACTTTCCTGTAAACTCCGCCAAAAGTGTGATAAAAACCGAGTGTCACGATCGGACACGATGCTTACCGGTACTCCATGCAATCTTACAATCTCCTGCATGTACCGCTCCGCCAAAACTTCTGTTGATTGACCAACCTGAAAAGGAATAAAATGAGCTGCCTTGGACAAACGATCAATAATCACCCATATTGCATTGTTGCCTTTTGGACTCCGCGGTAGAGCTGTCACGAAATCCATGGTTATATGTTCCCACTTCCACTGAGGAATCGGAAGTGGTTGCAATAAACCAGCAACCCTTTGATGTTCAGCCTTAACTTGCTGGCACACCAAGCACTTGGCCACAAAGCGAGTAATCTCCCGTTTTATGCCTTTCCACCAGAAATGCTGTCGTATATCTCGGTACATCTTCGTGTATCCTGGATGTACGGAATAAGCTGAGATGTGCGCCTCCTTCATAAGTTCTTCACGAATATCCCCTTTTGGCATACACAAACGGCTACCATACCTCAACGAACCATCTTTGTGGATCAATAAATCTGTTCATAGTCCGGCTTCAACCTGTTCTCGAAACTTTTGCAATCTAGGGTCCTGCGGTTGCGCTGCCTTAATATTCTCGATCAACAACGAATGTACTTGCAGCTGCATCAACTGTCCCGAAGAATGCGGTAGCACAACCTCCAACTCAAATCTTCGAAAGTCTTCAACGGGTTCCATCTGCGTAGTCAATATCTGAATTGCTGGTAACCGACTGAGCGCATCTGGTACGACATTAACCTTCCCTGGATGGTACTTAAGATCAAGATCGTAGTCGGCCATCAGCTCTAACCATCTACGCTGCCTCATATTAAGCTCATTCTGTGTGAACACATACTTCAAGCTCTTATGATCCGTGAAAACTTCGACCTTTTCGTCCAAAAGGTAATGTCTCCAAATCTTCAAAGCGAAAATCACAGCTGCAAGCTCCAAGTCGTGAGTTGCGTAATTCTTCTCATGGGTCTTCAACTGTCTCGATGCGTACGCTACAACCTTCCTATGCTGCATCAAAACGCATCCCAATCCTTTTCCAGAGGCGTCGCTGTGAATCACCAATCCTCCGGAATTGTCTGGCACGGTCAGAATAGGAGCGGTTATCAATCTCTGCTTCAATGTCTCAAAAGCTGACGCACATCTATCCGTCCACACAAAAGGTACCTCCTTGCGCGTAAGCTTGGTCAACGGCTCCGCCAGACGAGCAAAGTTCTCCACAAATCTTCTGTAATACCCGGCTAGTCCAAGAAAAGTTCTTATCTCTGCAACATTCTTCGGAATCGGCCAATCACGAACTGCTGCAATATTTTCTGGATCGACGGCGATTCCATCGCCAAACACAACATGCCCCAAAAACTTTACTTCTTCAAGCCAAAACTCGCACTTGTTCATCTTCGCATATAACTTCTCTTGTCTCAACGTCTGCAGTGCGATCTTCAAATGCTCAGCATGCTTTTCAAAACTCTTCGAGTAAACCAGAATATCGTCAATGAACACCACAATAAACTGGTCCAGGAATGGTGAAAAGATTCGGTTCATCAAGTCCATGAATATCGCCGGTGCATTCGTTACGCCGAAGGGAATCACTAAGTACTCGTAATGTCCATACCGAGTTCGGAACGCCGTCTTGCAAATATCTTCTGCTTTCACTCGGACCTGATGATATCCGGATTGCAAATCCAGCTTCGAGAATACCCTCGCGCCACTAAGCTGCTCAAATAGTTCGCCAATGCGAGAGATCGGGTACTTGTTCTTAATAGTCACCCGGTTTAATTCTCGATAGTCGATGCACATCCTTCTCGTGCCATCTTTCTTCTTAACTAGAAGAACTGGGGCTCCCCAAGGCGAGTTACTTCTTCAAATCCAACCCTTCTCAAGCAATTCAGCAACCTGTTTCTTGACTTCTTCTAACTCCACTGGTGCCATTGCATAGTACGCTTTAGATACTGGAGCTGCACCAGGAACAAGATCAATTGCGAACTCCACGTCTCGCTTCGGCGGTAATCCTGATATATCTTCAAACACGTCCATAAAATAGCGAACAACAGCTGGCTCTTCACTTTCATCAACCTCCATTGTTGCAAGAATATTAGTTGTCGGCCTAGCCCTAAACTCGACTGGCCCGACAGAACTACTCCCTCCGGTGAAGATAACCTCGGGATGTCCGGGAATCTGGAAAATTACTTTGTTTGCCCTACAATCAATGTGAGCGTGGAAAGTGCCAAGAAAATCCATTCCCAAGACGACTTCGTAGTTGCCCGTATCAATCACCAAGAAATATGCAAAAAACTCCCGTCCGCAAACAACAACTGTACAATCTTTACATTCCCTACTAGATATGATTTTCCCATTCCCAGTGTGTACGCCCAGAAACTAGACAGGGTCGTTCAGGTAATCGAGTGTGTAGCTATAAACATGGATGACATAAAACAATGGGATGCACCAGAATAAAATAACGCTAATGCGGTAAAACCATGAACGAGTAGAGTACCTGAAACAACTTCTCCCGAAGCCTTAGCTTCCTCAGCCGTCAAGGTAAAAGCTCAAGCCTGATTAGGTCCTTGAGTCAGCTTCTTCTGCCCCTCGAACGGTTTCTGCGGAGGCTTCTGAATATCATCCCTCGTGCGAGCTTCGACGGACAAGAATTAACAGTATGATCGGCCGACCCACAAACCAGACAAAGTACCTGCCCCCTTCGACAATCCTTTTGCACGTGGCCAGGTAAACGGCAGTAGTCACAAATCACACTCCTTCTTCGATCCACTACAACAGGCTTCTTCATCGGTGTTACACCACGACGGTCCACTGGAATACCTCTGCGACCATGAGCTCGGTTTGGTACAAATACCGGCTTCCTTACTGTAACTGCTGTCTGCAGCGAACTCTCAGTCATCCCAGATAAGCTCTGCTGTTCTCGGGCTGCCGTAAGAACCTGTGAGAAAGTGGTCAAACTCAAGGAGACAATCTGCCTCTGGATGTCCATATCCAAGCTCCGCATGAACCTCCTTGCCCTGTCTGCATAGTTGGCAACTAAAGGTCCAGCGAATCTACTGAGCCGTGTCCACTCAGCTGCATGTACATCTACGGGCGCTCCATTCTGCTTTAGACTGATGAACTTCTCTTCCATCTCCTCCCATGCAGTCCGCGGAAAGAACTTCTCCAGGAAACTCTTCGAAAAATCCGCCCACTTGATCGGCTTGGGCAAGCGGGTCTCCTCCACAAGCCACCATTCGCGGGCGTAGTCCACTAACTGAATGCGCACCACATCCACTCTTTTATCATCTGGAATCCGTGCCGCAATAAGTAAGTTCTCCGTGTCAACTAGCCACTGCTTCGCTGGCAACGGCTCCTCCAAACTAGTAAAGACAGACGGACCCAAATTCCTGAAATCATCTACGGTCCCCACACGATCAACTGGCTTAGCTCCAACATTGTTCACGGACTGCTGAACAGTCCGCAAACCTTCCTGAAACGATTCAGCTTGCTGCTGGATCAGCTCGGTCTGTCTCTTTTGATTCTCCAGCACCCCCCGTATCACTCCAAGCATGGCGGCTTCGTCAACACGCCTTTGGTACATCTTCAGATTCTTGTCTGCCATACTCCTGAAATCAAAACACCCAAATATTAGTATGATAACAGATTCAAAATGTAGATCAAGACTAGAACTCTGAGTTACTTAAATAGAGTACCGCATTGTAACCATGCCGCAGTATCATAGCTACAATTACATAACTCCACCCAAGTCGCCTAAGTTCTAGAGAAACCAAGAAATCAGGTTTCGAGTCGATATGCAAAGGAAGTTTGCACACCGTAAAAGATATAATCAGGAGGAACTTAGATTCAGATTCTCACGTCTCTCTCTCTCTGTAAACATATTTATAATATTTTAAAAATCAAATTTTTTTTTTAAACAGACTCCCTCTCTCTCTCTCTCTCTCTCTTCTGGCTCTCTCTCTCTTTCTCGTACTCAATTCCCACGTCTCTCTCTCTCCCCCTCACAGTTCTCCTTTCTTCTTCTTTTTAAAACTTTTTCACCCGCCACCTCGCTCGAGAAAACCATAACCCTAACCCTAGCTCTCGCTCGTCGCAGTCTCCTCACCGCCGGCATCCCCTTCTCCTCGACCTTCTCTTCCACTTCCCGTCATCACCACCACCATCTATAACTCCCTACAACCCATCACCGAACACCGCAGCCTTCACCTCACCCTCGCCTGCGCTCGCCGCCGCCGCCTCCGCCACCTCATCGTCGCCTCCTCATTCATCATCATCTCCTCCTCTCCTTCCCCGCAAACCCCGACACCACCATCACCCACACCTGCAGCCCCGACGAACCATCACCCGAGAACCCACAGAACACCCTACCCACACCGGAGCCCTAGCCTCGTCATCACCTCTACCTTCGTCGTCGTCCCTCTCAAACCCACCTTCCCAACCTCTCTTCTCCCGAGCCTGCGCACCCATGGCCTTCACC
This sequence comes from Agapanthus africanus, assembly GCA_030015575.1. Taxonomy (NCBI): domain Eukaryota; kingdom Viridiplantae; phylum Streptophyta; class Magnoliopsida; order Asparagales; family Amaryllidaceae; genus Agapanthus; species Agapanthus africanus. The sequence continues at coordinate 498,041,238 of CM057347.1, read as the reverse complement.
CTGCAACCCTCACAGCACTAAACCCCATCACCGGAAAACCCTCCGTCGATGCCCTCGTTTCTCATCTGTCCCTAAAACACCATATTCCTTCTCCCTCTTCATCCTTCTTCTTCAACCTCTGTCGTCGCCTTGTTCTCCGCGTGACAACAACAGCCACCTCGACGACACAAAGCCCATGACTGCGACAGCGGTTCGACGCCGTTCCGGGCCATGAATCGAGACTCCAAGGTTTGGCCCGAGTTCGCGTGAACGAGATGATCGTCTTCGTGCCTCCGGATCTCCGTTCTGACAATGTTCGATTTTACACGCGAGGTGTTCGATGAATGCCCCGGAGGAGATTTTTTCCGTCGTTTCTCGCATTCTTGCTGCGTGCCGTGCATCTGTGGATCCCCAAGGCAAGTAAAACTTACTACATGCTATTATATTATTTTATATATATTTTATCGCATGATTAAACTTGTAAATTAAACCAAGGCCATTGTTTCATTTTAACACTTCGATGTCCATGTTAACATTTTCGATTTACAACTTGAAACCTATCGTGTTGCATTTGGTTTTACTATATATAGTACCTGCATCCGTGCCTAAATCACTTAACAATTATTTGTATAACCCACATTACCCCTTTTATAGTTTATACCCTATCGGACGACCGTTTGCATACATCTAGTCTATTTAATATTCAATTGCATCTCTAGCTTATTTAGTACATATTAACATGATTTTATCATCCATATTTGTTATACTGTATTTAAGTATTGTTGAAACTATCCTTTAAACCCAAACTGATAACCGTGCAACCATATGTTTGAATCTGTACCTTTTTACATATCACATTATATATTTCATTATATTGTTATATTAGTATCCATGCTTGTTTTGTATACCAATGCTTATGTTAGTTGAATTATTTGAGCACTCACATGACATCTTGTGCACCCTGACATGACTTGTTACACCTACTACCTGATACGACATGGTATCGTGCACCTCTTGACATGACATGATACCTATTTACTACCTGATTTGACTTGTTGTACCATGGCTTTATCTGTTACCTGATCTTGTGTCTAATGCCAACAAACCTGACATGTTGTCCTTACGGACAGTTCCTGTTGTCTATCCAGACAAACCTGTACCTACCTGATCCTGTGTTAGCATTAGCTCCAGATTATTTAATACCTGACTTGAACACCTATAACTTGGGGATATGGAGAAATCAATGATGAATCCTGACTTGTAACTCAACAGTTTTCTACCTTTTCTGATCAGTCTTGCGGGCTAGGCTAGCCCCGGGGTGATGCTGCTGACATCACTCGTCATTACCTATTACCCTTTACTGCCTTGCGGCACGTCTCGGTTTCAGCCGAGAGTCTTTGACCGTGATCCCGGGCATGCACGGGATACTATCCACCCTTTACTGCCTTGCGGCACGTCTCGGATTCATCCCGAGAGTCTTAGACCGTGATCCCGGGCACGCACGGGATACTATTGAGTTACATCGATGATTCATCAAATTGATTTCAAAGACTTGAGAGTAGTTAACCCAATAGACTAGTTTAGATTACTCACTACACATTACCCCACTATCCTTACCCATATCACTGCTATGCTTGTTTATCATTTATACTCATACTTGCATATATTGCCACTCCTGTTTTTATTATTGCTTGATGTTATGACGCGCTGACGTCTGGGTTTTGCATGGCCCAGATCTTTTACTTGCAGACTGATCAGGAGCATTGCCGCTGTTAGACCGAGCGGTGAAGATTCTGTTGGTATGCATTTTTTACATTCCAGTTATTCGTGCATTGGATCTTTTGGTTTCTGCACTAGTTTATTCTTGACTCATTTTATTCTGGCTTATGGACATGTGTTAGATAGTTAATTATTGTTCTTGATATCTCTACAGCCGTAATATGACTGTGGATGGATATTTCCTACCCACGGGTAGCATGGTTGGCTATGTCACGTGCCTATCTTAGCGTACTCTGGGAAGCGAGGCGTGACATGCTCATTGGATGAGTTACACTGGACGGACTCACCAAGAACTCCTACTTGATAATATGCTAATGTTGTCATGCCCCGCTTCCCAGTGGACAGAAACGATGATATGGAAGGCAGCAACGTATTTACTAAGAAATAAATATGTTAAGCGTAATTAAGCAATATATAAAATGTACAAGAATGACAAGAGTATTAAAAATAAAACATCAACTTTATTTACCTTCATCTTTACATACAACTGTTTGAAAATGAAAAGATACAATGATAATAAGCAGTGCCTAAACAATGGCATACAGGAAAGTAAATACAAGGAACTAGAAGTCAGGCTGTGTCGCAAGCTGGTCCAAGTCCTCCTGGCTAGGCTCGATCTCCTGAGAGTCCGGTCCTCCTGACGAACATTCCATAGAAAGAAATAGAAAGGAATGTCGTCGGTGAACTAACGCTCGGTAAGTCCCAAAAGAAGAAAGAGAATATAACAAGTAATGTGAAATGAACATGTAAGTTGTGTATGATTGATTGCTGGTATATAATAGTTATTATAACGTGGTTGTTTTTAGCTTGATACAGAAGGTATTCATGTATACGAGAAGATCCATCTTACTCCGTGGACTATAGTAATATGTAGTACAAGGCATCGTCATAACCTACAAGAAAATGGCACGAGAATTCATGTAGGTTTCTTTTAAGTGATCTCTTGTACCACGATATACGTTTCTTACCAATCTACCCTTTTTATTCCAGCGTGATGTATTGTATAGATTATAATTACAAGTCTTGCCGAAACCATGGATACAAAATGTTCAAGTATTCATGTTCAGGATGTAATCAAGTATTCAGGTAGTCAAATCAAGTTATAACCATGGTTCGGTCAAGTCAAGTCTAGTATACATGTTTGATATTGATGTTTGGATTCGAGTATTCATGTTCATGATCAAGTATTCATGTTTGATTTTGGATTCAGGTTTGAGTGTAGACTCTGACTGAGTCAGACATTTATAACCAGATTTAGCTCTTGAATTAGGTTCGGGAGTCATCGGTAACTGCTGCACATGGACGGCAGGATTTGTGTTTTTTTTCAAAACAATTAACATTGATAACTCTGTTAAGTTGTTTACCTTAAATAGGCAAGCACTCACCATCTTCGGCTCTCTGAGGCTTAATAGAATTGATCCATTTAAACCTATGTTTACTAAAGTCCTTAAACATTGTTTTTATATAACTCGAGAGGGTTTTATGAAAAAATATTTTTAATATAGTTAAAAAGTAAACTTCAAGGGTGATTAGTATTACTTATGGTTTCATGCGTGTGGATTTTAATTATTGGTATTTTAGTGAATATTTACTTAGCTTGAAAAGTTCATGGTATTTTATTGAAAAGCTTGATATTTTGGTATCTTGATGGTATTTTATTGTCATTTGTTAATCTTTTCATTTTTTTTAAAAATTATAGATTTATTATATTTTGAAAATATGGACTTATAATTTTATATAATTTTAATTTTAAAAATAATTTTATTTTATTTAGAAAATTCGTATTTCTTAAAAAACTGTATTTAAATCCTTTCGAGATCGAATGCTCCGTGAGGAGCTCTGCATCTCGCTCTACTAGTCTAAGGATGCACGATAATCTGCACCATCCATTAGCGAGTCCCCTAAAGAGATTTGTAGATGCGTAATCGCAAAAGATATGAAATACCACTTTAAAAGAAATCTGGTTTTTAAAGTTATGGGGTATTTTATTGTAAATTTTTCTTCGTTACAAATATTCATACAAAAGAGGTATCGTGCTATGGAACAAAGTGCGCTGTTGGGTAGGTCATTACCCCGTAAAGTTTTCCTGTAGGTATTGTTTTAACAAATAGTAAAAGAGGTGTTTATAAAGTTCAACGTATTTTAATGAAAAAGTTCTGCTATTGTTGTTTCACATGAGAATCTAGGTTAAAATTGATTCTAAACATTTATATTTAAGGTTAATAGTATTGTATAAAAAACTTGGTTGATCAAAGAATAAAGGAGAAGGAGTTTTTAATATTAAGAAAAAAAGGATATCGGTATTAACTCCACTTACCGATATAAGTTTTAAAATGGAATTTCAATGAAAAGGAAGAAAGATTGGGAGGGACTTACAGTTTGAATACGTTAAGAAGGGGTTAAGGAAGAAGATGTACGCCTTGGGGTATCGCGGGAGCTCTGGAATTGTCTTCGTTCTTCGCCAGAACCAACTTGGTTGTTAACTCCTCTTTACTTCACTTGCACTAGGAAGTTTTTATAGAGTTTTGGCTAGAATTTTCAGAATGGTCCTGAGCCAAAGTGTGGGGTGGTATTTATAATAGAGAATTAGGGTTTTGGAATTAAAATTTTGGATTATAAAGCATTGAAATTGTGATAAATTATGAAATGAAAGGTCTCTGTTTGATTGCAGGGAAATCAAACAGTGCAGAAAGGTTAGGGGTAGCTGAAGAGACTAATGTGCAAAACACGGGCTTCATTGGCTCCATCTGAACCATCGGTGCCGGCCCCTAGCTCAAATCCGCTAGTCGATCTAGGGCTTCTGGCCTCGAGATTCGTGCCACGTGGAATATTTTGTGTTCACTCTATTTTATGCCTGTTTGATTTTTCTGAACTTTTCATTTCCCTGTATATTGAACGTGCAAACTTTTGGGCTTCCAAAAAGTTAAAAAGAAAAATCAGAAAAAATAATTGTGTCTGATAGGAATCAAACACAGGGGCTATGTCACAGCAGTACAAAGGTTTTACCAGTGAGCTACAAGTGGTTTCTTGCTATTATTTAACAAAAGTAACTTATAACTCAAACTCAGGTTGTAAAACTCATTTCTTGTATATTAACAGTAAAATTTTCGTACATGATTTTAGAGTCGTTACAAATGTTAGGTAGCAGTTTTCTTGTGACAAAGGTACAGGGTTGTCCCTAGGACCTGAGATCGCCATAGTGTTTCATGTTCGTTCCCACTATACTTAGACTCTACCCTACCATGACTCAAACGATTTGTGCAGACAGGTTTTTCTTGGGTATAGTCCCGAAGCATGTGGAGATAGTGTGTAGTCAAGGGGATTCATCTCTCCCAGTGTAGGGGGTTGATGTCATGCTGTGCAGGACATGACTACAACTATAAGTCGATGGCTATCATACTGGAGATAAACTGATAAGTGTTATCAGTTGTATCTCTGTTTGGTTATGAGTCCTCTGTTGCACGACTTATCGAGTTATTGTGGTCTGTCAGATTCCAAACTCTAGACCCGATATGCGATACTCTTAGACGAAGAGACTGAACTGTACGATAATATCACTGATAGACTTTGCAGGGTTTAGATGAGTTTGCCCATTGACCTTCTTTCGATCAATACATGGGTAGATATTACATGCAGCTAGTACCGCTGACGTTCTTGTGGGATATGGATATGATCCTAACTTACTGCCATCCTATTATCGAGTGTTTAGAGTCCCGCACAGTGGTTTCCTAGCACATGCGAAACAATGTAGGACATGTATAGGGATACGTGCAAGAGTTCGATTAAAAACGTATATTTGATACACGTACTTTAATCGGGTGTTTATAAATATTAGCCGGTATATATATGATATAGCCGAATTATTAAATCAAGTGTTGATTTAATAATTAAATATAACTTTATATATTGATATATTTATATATTAACTAATATCATATTCACTTTTTATTATTTTCTTTTCTTTAATAATATTTGTATTTGATATAAATATTGTGACATGTATATTGATACATATGATATGGGTGTATGAGAATTATATATGAGAATGAGTCATGTTTTAAGATGGTTATAGAATTCTTGAAGTGTTTTAATTTTTATGACTCATTTTTGTTTTTAGTTCAATTATTGAACCTTATCACTTCTTCATACTATCTCATCTTCTCCATGGTTCTTCTTCTTCCTCTTGATTTTCTTCTTGTGAGGAATGAAAATAGAAAAAAGAAAAATTAAGTGAGCTAATTATTCTACATCTCCTAATAATCATTCTTAGCAAGTTTAATTAGTGGGTTCCTTCATTTTGATGAGATCAATTTGAAGTTGAGCATGTGTTGGAGTTATCTCAAGGTGAATCATTTTCGGCGAGCAGATCATCAAGCAAGCTTATTCCGGGTTTCGTGGAGACTAACCGGAGTCCAAGGAGAGGTGGCGAACACGCTACAAAGGTTGTAGTCCGCTAAACTCTTGTTTTTACCTTACTAGTTTAGTGATAAGTTTAGTAGTTTGGTTTGATTCTTAGGTTTGGGTGATATTACTCTATAGATTTTTAAAACTACCGCTTCCGCCACACTTTATACCCTACTAGACGAGCCTAGCAACCCAACTGTGTGTGCATGTTGTATGTGCGTGCTTTGCTTGTGTACATGTGTGTTTTCATTTAGGTGTAAGATTGACGATTTAGTTTATGTGTATATATGGTCTTAGTGTTAGTATTCAATTGACGAATTTGTTAAGTTTAGTTTCAATTGACGATTTAGTTTAGGTGTATATATATGCTAAGTAGTAAGTATTCGGATACAGGACACGATAACTTAAAATTTGCTTAATTTTACTAATTATACTAAAATATCTTTAACAATTGCTATTTTTCATTAAACTACCCTAAAAATTTTCTAAACAACCTACTTCTTCAATTTTAAAAGTTTCACTAAAATACACTTAACTATTGTTGTTTTTCACTAAACTACCTTTAAGCTTTTAACTAAAAACCCCATTTGTTTAGTTTTACTTTTTTCACTAAAATACCCTTAACCATTGTAGCTTTTTCACTACCATACCCTTAACTATTGTTATTTTCACTAAACTATATAAAATATTCACTAAAATACCCTAACCCTAATGCTTAACCCAATCACCCTCATCAATTAACCCTAACCCTAATCCCTAACCCTAACCTTAACCCTAACACCAACACTAACACTATCCTTAAACCCTAACATCATCATAAACCTTAACCCTAACCCCTAATCGGCCGAACACCCTCATCACTTCTCAACGAACAACAACAGAACAACACAGCAGCAGCAGCAATTAACCGCCCCCAAATTAAAGCCTAAAATTAGACAATTTTAAAAATAGTTGGAAAAATGTACCTGAATCGATCGCGAGAGGAGGAGGCAATGGCAAGGCAACCAGTGACAACGACCGAGCAACGAGCGGTGGCGACTTCGCGACGACCGAAGGAGGGGCAGGCGACGACCGAGCAACGAGCGAAGGAGGAGGGTTCGAGGCCGAGGTAAGGAGGAGGGTCCAGGCCGAAGAGAAGAGGAGGAGGGATCGAGGTCGGCGAAGGAGGAGGGCTCGAGGGTGAAGGTTCGAAAAGGGGGAGGAAGGTTCAAGGACGACGACGAAAGAGGAGGACAATGAGGATTGAAGGATAATGAGGATTGAGGGCGTGGGAAAGTTTATTTTGGGGGGGAAGGGTTATTTGGGGATAATTAGGCGTAAGGGGAAGGAGGAGGGGATTTTCTGTTTTTTTTAAAACCCTTGCTTTACCCCTACAGTGGCCACAGCATGGGTTTCTCTTACAGTACTGTAGGGGCAATCACAAAAGTTAAATTTTTATAATTTTTTATGTATAAATTTCTTTTCGGTTATTACCATAGGGGCCCTGTTTGTCCCTATGATGGGAACCGTATGAGCAATCTAAAATTTCTCCTACGGATTTTTCCATCCATAGGGACAAACCATTTTTGTACTAGTGTAAATTACAATCTTGGTGACACAAAAACACACATTTCCAAAAAGTGTAGCTCCATCCTGTCACTCTTTCGTTAATTAAATATAACATTTGTAACTATACAGAAGTTTCCTAGCTAGCCAAGTGTTGTTTGTAATTTGCTACATGCAATGATATTGCTACTTCTTTATTTCATGCACTATATATATTCATTCCTTTTTGCAAAGACTTTATAAAGAACAAGTATCCACTCCCGCGCATCGACGATCTGTTAGATCAGCTAAGTGGATCTTGCATTTTTTCCAAGCTATATTTTCGTTCGGGTTATCATCATGTGCAGGTCAAAGAGTCTGATATCCATAAAACGACATTCAGAACTCGCTATGGACATTACGAATTTCTTGTGATGCCATTTGGAGTGACCAAAGCACCAGCAATATTCATGAACCTAATGAATCAAGTTTTCCGAGAATACTTAGACAGGTTTGTTGTCATCTTCATCGACGACATCCTGGTGTATTCTAAGAGTGGGAAGGAATATGCCGAGCACCTGCGAATTGTCCTGGAAACTCTACGACAACATCAACTATATGCCAAGTACAAAAAATGCAAGTTTTGGCTAGATCAAGTTTGTTTTCTCGGATATATTGTATCAGACGATGGAATCTCTGTGGATCCAGCTAAAGTTTCAGCAGTAAGCGAATGGCCGACACCGAAATCAGTGATGGGCATTCGAAGTTTCTTGGGTCTAGATGGATATTACAGAAGGTTCATTGAAGGATTTTCGAAGATTTCAACACCCCTGACCAAGCTCACACGAAAAGATGAAGAATTTGTATGGTCAGAAGCATGCGAACGACCTTTCGTAGAACTCAAGTCACGATTGACATCAGCGCCTATTCTCGTCATACCGGACCAATCTAGAGGTTTTGTAGTGCATTGCGATGCATCCGGTAAGAGATTATGATGTGTTCTACATTAGCACGGTAAGGTTGTGGCTTATGATTCAAGACAGCTGAATATTCATGAGCGCAATTATCCGACGCATGATTTGGAGTTGGCGGCCGTAATCTTTTCTCTTAAGATTTGGCGCAATTATCTTCTTGGTGAACAAGTGGACATATACATAGATCACAAGAGTCTGAAATATGTGTTTACTCAGAAGGAGTTGAATATGCGGCAGAGAAGATGGTTAGAACTCATGGCGGACTTCGACATCGACCTGCAATATCACCCAGGGAAGGTGAATGTAGTACCTGATGCCATTAGTTGCCAACCATTAGTATTGAATCTCACCACACAGTGGAAGTTTCAAAAAGACTTGCATCAAATGGAGATTGAAGTGGTCATACCAGGTAACGCTTCAAGTTTGATGAATTTACAAGTTTAATTTTTCATTATCAATCAGATCAAAGCAACTCAAGCAAGTGATGCTAAGTTGCAAAAGATCAGAGAACAAATAGAAAGTGTACTTCGTACAGACTTCATCATCTATGAAGACGGATCTTTGAGATACGACAGTAGATTGTGTGTACCAAAAGGTTCTGTGTGAGAAGAGTTGATGAAAGAAGCTCACAGCTCTCCTTATTCAGTACATCCTGGAGGTACAAAGATTTACAAAGATCTGCGTCAAAATTACGGGTGGCATGGAATGAAGAGTGAAGTAGCCAGAAGCGTCGCTAAATGCTTGGTGTGTCAGCAAGTAAAGGCTGAACATCACAGGACTGCTGGATTACTTCAACCGTTACCTATCCCGGAATGAAAGTGACAACACATCACAATGTATTTCGTGACTGCACTTCCTTGCAGCACTAAGGGAATGATACGGTTTGGGTTATTGTGGATCGACTCATAAAGTCGGCTCACTTTATTCCCTTTTGAGTTGGTCAATCTACTGAGACACTGGCAAAAAAGTACATGGAGGTAAGAATCTAAGCAATATTTTAAATCTTCAAAAAAATGTGCTATCTCTGATACCAAAGAACTCATGCAGGAAATCATGAGATTACATGGAGTACCGGTTTGTATTGTCTCCGATCGTGATATTAGATTTTGATCGCAATTTTGGCAAAGTCTGCAAGCTAGCTTGGGAACAAGTTTAAATTTCAGCACGGTTTATCATCCACAAACAGATTGTCAGTCTGAGCGAACTATTCAGATCTTAGAAGATATGCTAAAAGCGTGTATGCTAGACTTCGGAGGATCGTGGAAAGATCACCTACATCTTGTGGAGATTTCATACAACAACATTTACCAAGCAAGTATAGGAATGGCACATTTTGCATCGCTTTATGGAAGGAAGTTTCGATCGCCATTAAGTTAGGAAGACATCGGAGATATATAACTTCTTGGACCTGAGATGATAGTAGCAACCGTCGACGTGGTTTGCACCATCAGGGAACGAATGCACATAGCCCAAGATCGTTAGAAGCAATGGGCTGATGCAAAGCGCCATCACTTGGAGTTTCAACCGGGAGAACATGTATTTCTAAAGATATCTCCGAACCATGGAGTGATCCGTTTTGGAAGAAGGGGTAAGCTTAGTCCAAGGTATATTGGACCGTTCGACATACTCGAACGAGTCGGTGAAGTGGCTTATCGCGTGGCACTTCCACCTTCATTGGAAGGAGTGCACAATGTATTCCACATATCCCAACTCAAAAGGTATGTGAGTGAACCCAGCCATATTCTTGATCAATCCGAGCTCACTGTATAGCCAGACTTATCCTGTGAGCAACAACCTGTTGAGATCCTAGATAGAAAGGTGAAGTCACTTCGGAATAAGAAAGTCAACTTGGTTCGAGTGATGTGGAGAAAAGACACACTAGGAGAATCAACATGAGAAAGGGAAGATGAGAAGCGTGCAAGATACCCTCATTTATTTATAAACTAGTCCTTAAAATACATTGTAAATTTCGAGGACGCAATTTTTGTAAGGAGGGTAGACTGTAACAACTCCAATTTCAATGTATAGGAAATTGTTTAAAAGTTAATGTACAATTGTGGTATTTGCAATCATGTGTGTACTATAAGTATTTTTTTTTAGAACTGCAAGAAAGTACTTGTAGCACATTGGTAAATCCTTGCACTGCTGTGACGTAGCCTCTGTGATCGAATCCCCCCAGCCACATTATCTTTTTATTTAATTTTCTTTTAATCTTTTAGAAGCCCAAGAGTTTGCACGTGCACTACACGTAGAATGATAAGTTACAGATTAAATAAACATGTGCACGAGAATATATGAGACGATGGGGATACGTGGCGATGATCCTAGCCCATTCCACCGGTTCAAGCCAGGCGAAAATCACAAAAATACCGGTACCACCCCCCTCCCCCCCCCCCCACATCGGGAATGGGCTAAATTTTTGCCCCTAGCAACCCCTCGCCTACCCCGCTAACCCCATATTGTTTATTTTCTCTGCATTCATCCAGAGAGCAATAAAACCCCCTTTAATCACATTTTTAATGCAAATTTCAATGCAATCTTTATCCCTCTAAATCCTAATTTTCCCTATAAATACCACAATCTATTTCACTCATCCTCACTCAGAAATTCCCCGCCAAAACTTTCAAGAATTCTCAAGTCCTTTTAGTGTGTAAGTGGGGTTAGCGAAGGGTGATGTTCTGGCGACGTTCCAAGGAGTTTCTGGCGACGAAACGATGCCCCGAAGCCTTCCTTAGTTTTCTCTCTCTCTTCTCTTGTCCAAAAGCCAGTAAGTCCATTCTTCCTCTCTCTTCTACTATCTTAAAAACTTTCAATTCTAAAACCCAACGGAAGCGGAGTTAATCTGACTTCCGATTCGGTTTTTCTTAAAAACTATATTTTTATTAATCAACAAAATACCATACTCTCACATATTGTTTAACAAACATTAGAAAACACTGTAAAACAAGTTTCATCTCAAAATATGCTTCTATGCAATTTTTATTATATTTTTACAGTAAAATACCACATACTTTATTTTCGATATAAAACAACATAAAAATTGTATTAGCTTTAGGTAACTCATGAGGGACCTACCTAATCACAACACACATCTTTGATATAGCATAATGAAGTTTTGGGAATATATTCACGGGATAACACGACTTTACAAATAAATACCATCAACTTACAAAACCATTTCTTCAAAAAGTTGTATTAAAAAATTCCTTGCAATTGTGCATCTACAACCCACTTTGGGGAACCCGTTCGGGATGGTGTGGGTTATCGCACATCCTTGGGCCTTTTAGAGCGAGATGCAGACATTCGAAAGGAGCATTCGATCTCGATTGAATTTTTAATGCATTTTTCTTTAGAAAATGAGATTTCTACAAAAATAAATAAAATTTATTTTTATTAAATATATAGCTATTATCAAAATATATATTTTAATTATATTATATAAATATTCCACTCCAAATCCAAGGAATCACCATTATAGGAAAATGCCAATACAGTTCAATGCAATACCGATATTTCATTATAATACCATAACTATTAAACTAGGTTCTGCTCACTAGAAATGTCACTTTTATAAAATATGCATCTATAAAAACCCTAAAAACGATAATTAAATACTTAAGGTGTATTTTGAAAACATATCAAAACTATTTTTATATAAAACCCCCTCAAGTTATGCTAAATTACAATAAGGACCCTAGTAAATATAGGTTTAAGCGGGACCAATTCTCTTGAGTATCGGAGAGCCGGAGAATGTGGGTGCTTGCCTATTTAAGGTAGACAATCTAACAAACGATATTATCAACACGGTAATTGTCTTGGAAAAAGACACATATCCTGCCGTCCATGTGCAGCAGTTGCCGATAACATCAAAACTAATTCAGGATTTCAAGTTATTTTCAAAGTATCTGACTCAGAATGAGTCTCAATCTAATCAATCTGACTTGAATGTGATTCAAGTATAAACTAAAATCCAACATGAATCCATGAATCCGTCTATTCAATTTATATCAATCTATATTGACCGAACCGAACCATGGATATACTCTGTCTACATGACTCTCCATTTATATCCATTCCATTTACTGATATCATGTTTTCGACAAGTCATCCATCTAAATAACAAAACAATACAATCAATACAAAAAAACACCACGGGGTTTATAAGGGGTAGATTGGTACGTAAGGTGTTAAAAGTGTCATGAGACTGTAATCATAATACACATAACCTGAATATCCATTGTCGTTGTACCGTAGTTGAACGGTTCCTTATGCTCCGTATATCTTAGTCTCCGGAATAGTGGGACTTCTCTTGTATATACTGTCATTTTCTGTACCAAGCTACAAACAACAGTTTTAACAATATAATCAAACATTATAAAATATATTCTCTTTCTGTCTATTCTCTCTCTACTCACTTTTGGGACTTACCAAGCGATTGTTCACTGGCGACATTCCTTTCTTCTTTCTTTGGAATGTTGTCAGGTGATTTGGACTCATTGGAGATCGAGCCCAACACTGATGATTTGGAGCATATACCATTTGACCTAGAGCTGTAAGCATTTGTACATATTTATTTCATTTCAGTTATGACATTGTTTAGGTATCGCTTTCTATTCATGTATTTACATTTCAATTGTACCTGTAAAAGAATGTTTAATAAATAAAGTTGTTGTTTATTTATATTCCTTTCTCTTGTGTACTTTACTTTATATTGTTTGGTTACGCTTAGCGTATTTACTTCTGAGTAGATACGTAGCGAACCTCGCCAGGTCTACTTCACATACACTAGGAAGCGGGGCGTGACAAAAGCTCCGTACCGGTTAAGTCCAGAGGGATTGAAGGAGATCCATACATAGTTAGATGAACTCCAAAAGAAATGATGGATTCGTTCCAGTACTTCAAGTTAGGGATCTCCAGTTTTGCTCGTGAAGAAGAAAGAAGGTTCATCCAGGATGTGCATAAATTACCAAGCTCTGAATGAAGTGACGATAAAGAACAAGTATCCACTACCGCGCATCAATAACCTTTTCGATCAGCTAAGTGGGTCTTGTGTATTTTCAAAGCTAGACCTTCGTTCGGGTTATCATCAGGTGAAGGTCAAAGAGTCCGATATTCCGAAGACGGCATTCAGAACTCGATATGGTCATTACGAATATCTCGTGATGCCATTTTGAGTGACCAATGCACCTGATATTTTTATGAATCTGATGAATCAAGTTTTCTGAGAGTACTTAGATATATTCGTTGTCATCTTCATCGATGATATCCTGGTGTATTCAAAGAATCGGAAAGAACACGCCGAGCATTTACGGAAGACATTGCGAAAACATCAACTCTATGCCAAGTACATCAAGTGTGAATTTTAGCTAGATAAAGTCGGATTTCTTAGACATATCGTTTCAGGCGAAGAAGTCTCAGTAGATCCAGCTAAGATGTCAGCTATCAGCGAATGGCCAACACCAAAAACGGTGAAGCATATACGAAGTTTCTTGGGATTAGCAAGATACTACCGAAGATTCATTAAAAGCTTTTCAAAGATTGCAGCACCCCTGACCAAGCTCACACGTAAAGATGAAGCATTCGTGTGGTCAGAAGCATGTGAGTAAGCTTTTGTAGAACTGAAATCAAGATTAAATTCTGCTCCTATCCTTATAGTACTGGATCAATCTAGAGGATTCGTCGTGCATTGTGATCCGTCCAGTAAGGGATTGGGATATGTTCTACACCGGTATAGGAAAGTTATAGCTCTTGCATCAAGACAGCTAAAGGTTCATGAGCGCAACTATCCAACACATGATCTGGAGTTGGCAGCCGTTATCTTTGCACTTAAGATTTGGCGCTACTATCTTCTGGGAGAAAGAGTGGATATATACACTGACCATAAGAGTCTGACGTATGTATTTACTCAAAAGGAAGTGAACATGCGGCAGAGAAGATGGCTAGAACTCATGGCGGACTTCTACATCAAGCTACATTATCATCCAGGAAAGGTGAATGTAGTTCTTGATACACTTAGCCGCCAGCCATTAGCAATGAATCTCATCGCTCAGTGGAAGCTACATCGGGAATTGCATGGATTGGCGATCGAAGTAGTTATGTCAGGTAACACTTCGTATTTGATGAATTTACAAGTCCAGTCTACTATTGTCAATAAAATCAAAGCAGCTCAAGCAAATAATTCCAAGCTACAAAAGATCCAAGAACAAGTAGAAAGTGGACTTTGAACTGACTTCATCATCCACGAAGATAGGTCCTTGCGATATGGAAGTAGATTGTGTGTTCCAAACGGCTCAGTTTGAGAAGAGTTGATGAAAGAAGCCCACAGCTCTTCTTATTCTGTACATCCCGGTGGTACAAAAATATACAAGGATCTATGGAAACACTACTGGTGGTATGGAATGAAGCGCGAAGCAGCCAGAAGCGTAACCAAGTGTTTGGCATGTCAGCAAATAAAGGCTGAACATCACAGAACTGCTGGTCTACTTCAGCCGTTACCAATCCCAGAATAGAAATGGGAACACATTGCCATAGACTTTGTGACTGTCCTTCCTCACAGCACGAAGGGTAACAACGCAATATGGGTTATTGTGGATCGACTCACCAAGTCGGCTCATTTTATTTCTTTTTGAGTTGGCTAATCTACCGAGACGTTAATAAAGAAGTACATGGAGGTAAGCATGAATCTAAAGTAAGATTTAACCTCAAGATGTACTATTTTTGATACCCATGAACTTATGCAGGAGATTGTGAGATTGCATGGAGTACCAGTTTGCATCGTCTCCGATCGTGATACCAGATTCCGATCACAGTTTTGGCAGAGTCTGCAAGCGAGCCTGGGAACGAGTCTGAACTTCAGCACGGCTTACCATCCACAAACGGATGGACAGTCCGAGCGAACAATTCAGATTCTGGAGGACATACTAAGAGCTTGTATGTTAGACTTCGAAAGTTCGTGGGAAGATCACCTACACCTAGTGGAGTTTTCATACAACAACAGCTATCAGGCAAGTATTGGAATGGCAACATTCGCGGCTCTCTACGAAAGAAAGTGTCGTTCACCACTAAGTTGGGACGACGTTGGAGATCGTGAACTCCTTAGACCAGAGATGATCGTGGCAACTGTGGACGTAGTTCGCACGATCAGGGAAAGAATGCGCATAGCCCAAGACAGACAGAAACATTGGGCTGATGCAAAGCGCCGACACCTAGAGTTCTAACCTGGAGACCATATTGTTCTGAAGATCTCTCCAAACAGAGGAGTGATTTGCTTTGGCAAGAAGGGTAAGCTCAGTCCCAGATATATAGGACCGTTCAACATTCTCGAACGAATCGGAGAAGTGGCATACCGTTTAGCACTACCACCCTCATTGGAAGGAATGCACAACATGTTCCATATATCTCAGCTAAGAAGATATGTGAGCGACCCCAGCCATATCCTTGATCACTCAGAGCTTATAGTCCATACTGACCTGACTTGCGAGTAACAACCCGTTGAAATTCTAGACCGAAAGATGAATACACTGGGGAACAAAAAGAAGTAAACTTGGTTTGAGTGATGTGGAGAAGATATTTGCCAGGAGAATCAACATGGAAACGAGAAGAAGACATGCGTGCAAGATACCCTCACATATTTGTAAATTAGTCCCTATGTAAATGTAAATTTCGAGGACGAAATTTTTATAAGGAGGGTAGAATGTAACGACTCTAAATTTACTGTACGGAATTTTCTAGTTTAATGTACAAAAATGAGTTATACAACTTGAGATTGGGTTATAAGTTAATTTTGTTAAATAACAGTAAGAAATAACTTGTAGCTCACTGGTAAAGTTTTTGCACTGCTGTAACGTAGCCTCTGTGTTTGAATCCCATCAGACACATTATTTTTTATGAATTTTTCTTTTAACATTTTGGAAGCCCAAAAGTTTACACGTGCAATACACACAAAAATGAAAAGTCAGAAAAATTAAACATATACAAAAAGGTTTAAACACTGAGTAGTACACGTGGTATCAATCTAGAACCCCAGAGCTCACAATCGACCGGCAAAAAGACCATTTTGATCAGCGCCGACGGTCAGGATTTTCCCAAAAAGCGTCAAAAAGGGCTCCTTCAATTCACAATTTTACAAGTGGAGTAGAAGAGGAGTTAGCAAGCGGTCAACTTCCGGTAAAGAATCGAAACTTTTCTAACGATCCCGCGACGCCACGAAGTTCAACCCTCCCTCTTCTACCTTTTCATAGGCATACTAAGTAGTAAGTCCCTTCCAATCTTCTTTCCTCTTCTTTAAAAATTCTTTTTTTAAAACGAATATCGGTAAGTGGGGTTAATACCAATATCGATCTTCTAAACCTTAAAAACTCACCTTTTTCTTATATATTGTTCATACAAATTTTACACAATATTTGTAATCATAATTATAAATGTTTAGAATAAATTTCAACCTTGAATTCCATGTAAAATAACCGTAATTTAAGTTTTTCGTTTAAATACCATGAACTTCAAATATCACCTCTTTTAGTATTTTGTTAATTCTTTACTTTAGAAAACTTCACGGGGTAATGGCCTACCATTTAGTATTTTGTTAATACTTTACTTTTAGAAAACTTCAAACATCACCTCTTTTCATTTAAATACCATAGCACGATTATCACTTTTGTGTGAATTTTTATTACGAATACATTATTACAAGAAAATACCATTTACTATGAAATCGGTTTTCTTTTAAATTGTTTTTTAAATCCCTTTACGATTATGCTTCTATAATCCTTTTTAGGGGACCCGCTATTGGATGGTGCGGATTATCACACATCCTTGAGCTAGTAGAGCGAGATGCAGATCTCCTCACGTAGCATTCGGTCTCGAAAGGTTTTAAATTCGGGTTTTAAGAAAAACAAATTTTTCTACTTAAATAAAAAAAATTAATTTTTAATAATTATATAAATATTACAAATCCATATATTTTCAAAATATAATAAAATTAAATTTTTAAAAATGAAAGAATTGCAAGTTTCACTAAAATAAAGATAACAATAAAAGACAAGTTTTACAATAAAATACCATGAACTTTCCAAGCCGTGTAATTATCACTAAAATACCTCAAATCTTAAATATTCATATCCATGAAAACCCTAAATAAGATAAATAAATACTCGAGGTTTATTTTGAAATTTTATTAAAAACATTTTTCATAAAAACCCCTTGAGTTATATTAAACAATATTTAAGGATTTTAGTAAATATAGGTTTAAGCGGGATCAATTCTTTTGAGCCTCAAGGAGCCGGAGAAAGTGAGTGCTTATCTATTTAAGGTAGAAAACTTAATGAAGTTATTAATGGTAATTGTCTTGGAAAAAAACATAAATCTTTTCGTTCATGTGTAGAAGTTACTAATAACTTCCGAACCTAATTTAGGATCGAAATCAGTTAAAAGTGTCTGACTCAAGTCTGAGTCTAACTCAAACCTGAATCCAAACTCAAATCAAAGTCCAATTCAAATATGAATCTAAACTCTAACATTAATACTTGAACATGAATATGAATACTTGAATTCAAACTTCAATATCAAACCAGAATACTTGATCTATGTTGATGAGAAATAGGGAAGAGTGATTCTAGATCTATGTTGAACACGGATGTAAAATATATAAAAAGAGGGCTTGTAGGGTTCGATAGAATTTAGCAGTAATGGATGATTAAATAAAGATGACTCATTTTATATTTTAGATAGATTTAAAATTAGATCGATAGTGATGAATGAAGATTAGGGTTTTTTGGAGAGAATAAGATTCCCACTCGTAACGCTTATCTTTTCATTGACCCCTATTCATGTCTAGCCTCTACCAAAATAATTGTTAATCTGATCTCAAATCGCGGTCGAGACTATCAATAATTTGATAGCGCGCCCGATTAGGATTTTAACGATTCTTTTGATAAAGTTTATAAACTTTATAAGATGTAATAGAAGTTAAGCGATTTTATCATCCATTGATCTACCTTAATCCTACGAACCCTATCAAGCGGAGAATTACTCACGCATGTTTTGAGAAGAAGAAGAAATGATAGAGAAGGAAATCATAATGCAGAATTTAAATGTAGAAAGTAAATGTGAAATAATTAAGCAAATGATCTACCATTATTAATTAACGTTAAAAATACAAATCCTTTGAATTTAGATTACAAGAAGAAGTTGCTCTCAATCTCTGTCTCGTAGGAAGTAGACGTTCCGTCGATATTCACGTCGCTCTATCACGTCAAATCGCGGACCTGTCGTAGATCTCTTGTTCTTTGGCGGTGATTTGCTTCGTGTTAAAGGTGATGGTTTCTAATTTTAGCCCTCGGTTCTTTATATAGCCCTCAAAAGCAGAAACCCTAGTTGTCTAATATGGTGATTTCCTATTGCGATCATACTGACAAAATCTCAGATCCTACGGCCACGATACGGTTGCGGATCCGCCGCATATAGGGGTATTTGGCTGCGCAACCACCGCGGTTTGGTGGAGTTAGGGTTTGAAATTTCTTCTGTGGCCTCATGTTGACACGTGGAGATTATTAGGATGTCTTGATTCTTCATATCTTCTCTGAGTCTCTGCCAGTATTGATTTTACGATTTTATTGGCAGATTTTTTATCCTGACGTCTCGAATATCTCGATCTCCTGACCTGAGCTAAATCTGCACAATATCTCCATGAATAATGTTATTAATATTTGTTATATTAGAGATATAATCTTAATCATTTTATATGGTAATAAATCTTTAAGAAATTTGATTAAGATTATTTGATATGATATGCATATTTAAATTATCAAAATATCTTATAAATATTATATGCATATATTTTCCTTCATAATATTAATTATAATATATAAACATATGGTAAAAATTAAATTTACAGATAAACCCACATATGTTATATATTTATAATAAACACCTTTAAATATTTAAGAAAAGAAAGGAAGATATTATATCAAATGTGCAATATTTTCGACTGAACAAATACCCCCAAACTTAATTTTGATCACCCCGAGCAAACTAGTTCTTCAAGAGAGGGAGTAAAAGAAAAAGGAAAACCTAAGTAGCACACTTTCGTAGGCAACACGATTGCACTGAGTACGTGCAACAAGCCGTTAAAGCTCTAGGTGTCCCTAGTAGGAGGAGTGTTGTCTCCTGAGGGTTTTCAGCGGATTACACCCACAAAATTCTATAATAAAAGAAAGAAGATGAAAATTATGTACAAAGATAAGAACTATAAAAGAACATAAAAATAAGAGTTTCCAACTACACTAGCTTTTTGGTTGTCATGAGCCATATCTTAATGGTCATGAAAAGATATCGGATATCACATCACCCCTCAATAGAATATCGCCTTTAATTTTCCTCCCTATCTTTTTTCCCAACATCGATCATATACCAGTACGCATGTATAAAATACATCCCTACACTTAGAGAATTCAAATCAAGTTATCATACTCTTGTCCATCTTCCTTAGTACTTTTGAGTCGGTGAACATTATCAGATGGAATTGCTCACACATCCTTCATACGACCGTTAATATTTCTTGAGGTACTAACCGACCAATTACCAAATGTGCTCGCTCATTTAGGTGTAATATTCTTGTCTTGCAACACCTAAGGTTTAGCAGTAGATCCCAAACCAGTTGGTCTAAGGCACTAGGTGATAAAGTATCATCGCTATATTTTTTATGCTGCCTTAAGCAATTACAAAACCAGTGTTTATTTTTCTTTACCATTTTTTTCTTTATATTTTTATTTTTCTTCATACCAAGGCTTTTAGGAAAGAGCATTTTAAGGTATTCTCTACTATCCTAAGTTTCAAGATGTGTGCAAGTGCGTATAGTAGGGTATCAACGTTCAAATGTTTAGACTCAAGAATATGGACTATTTTTCAGACTTATTTTTATTCTTATATTCGTAATTTCCTTCATCTTACAAACCCTTGGGATAACAACTCATAACTATTTATTACTAGTTTCGTTTAAGAAAACATCTACTTTCTTCCTTTTCTCAAACTATTCCTATCTTTCATATGTAATTTTTCACTTTCTAATATTTTATTATCAAAAAAATTGTGTTTATATTTATGATAATGCAAAATAATGCGTGAATAAGCACAAACCTCTCCCAAACTTGTTTGCAGCAGTGTCCTCACTGATGTCATCTGTTAAGCTAAAAAAACTGTAGACTTGTGAGGAAAAGTTAGTAACGGGAACATGAATAAATGACAATGAAATCCTTCTCCAAACTTATTTTTGGCTCACAATTTTGTAAAAATTTTCTGTTCTTTCAAGAGCCAAATATATTTATCTCCCTCCTCCCAAACTTGAGTAAAACAATATTAAGCATTAAAATTATGAAGAGGAGGGGTAAAGTTATTGGTCAATATAAAGTTTTACAAAGACCAAAAATCAACACCAACCATTCAAATTTTTTATTAGTGAAGCACCAAGGTTGGTAGAAGAACATGTCCCCTATCGACGTGAAGAAGTGTGGAGGAGATAAGAGGTGTAATATAACGGGCTTACGTCTCGATTTATAGAGACGAAACAATGATGGTGGATTACGCGCAATCTCGTTCCAGATAAGAAGAAGGGGTGGCGGTTCAACTTCTTTGAATGGGGTTGATTCATCACAACGCCCATGTCTTCTAAGAATTCGAGTTCTTCAGCGAAGATTTCTTCAAAGTTTTCATCGATATTCCGAATAATAATCTCATCGGAAAGAACGGGATGATACTCAGACTCCATAAAAGGTTTATATTTAGAGTTAGATGTTAACCCGGACAGCTCGATAGAAGGGTCCGTATGTGTATAATAAATAGCACCGCCAAACAATAACGTACTAGCGGAGTCAAGATCAGTGTCGTGAAGCTGTTCAAATTTGCTACTGTCGGAATCCATCCTTTCGACATAACATACTTGAGCATAGGGTTCGGAGGGTTCACTTCCCAACTTGTAAATACTAAGCTCAATTGACATCTTTCCGAAGAATAGCTTCATAGAACCGTTACGACAATTGATTACAGCGTTGGAAGTCGCTAGAAAAGGTCGACCTAAAATCACCAGAATTTGGTTTCATGGGTTCGCCACAGGCTGTGTATATAAAGTCCACAGGGAATATAAATTCCCCGACTTTGATTAACACATCTTCTTGCTCAACCCTAGATTGGGTGATAGATCGATCTGTCATCTGGAGAGTGCAGTGTACATGTTTTAACTCTCCGACCCCTAATTGCTCATAGACAGAATATGAAAGCAAGTTAACACTAGCACCTAAATCGAGTAGAGCATGATTGATATTTTTACCCCCAATAGAAATAGATTTGGTAGGACTTCCGGGGTCCTTTCGTTTCTTAGGTATTTATTGTGTAAAATCAGTGCTTATATTACTCGCAAGGGAAAAAAATTGGCACTTGAATTTTTCTCTTCCTAGTGCACAAGTCCTTTAGGATTTTCGCATAAGACGGAACTTATTGAATAGGATCTAGGAAAGGAATATTTATATAAAACTTGCTTACAAATTTCCACAATTTTCTCCATTTGTAGACTTGGTTTGTTGCCCCTTAACCTATTTGGATAAGGAGCTTTATTGATAAGTGTTGGGTCCAACATTGGAGAAGATTGTGGGGATGGAATAGATCCCAGAATTGGAGTTGGGATCGTTTTAGGTTGACTTGAGGAAGTGGGCTGAGGGTTTGAGCCTAGAGGAAAACGGAGAATAGGCTTGGAAGAAGGTGGTCGACAAGACGAAGTAAGAGTAGAAGAAGTACAAGTCGGGGTATCCTTAATATCATCGACATCAACGTCATCAACATGTTCACCCATATGGTTGTTCAACACTCTTCCCATTCTCAACGTGGTTACATCACTCACATTATAATTTTGTGAGTGGTCAGGATTTGGTAGAGGTTGAGATAGAAGTTTCCCTTTCTCTCTCTCATTTATTGCGGCATTTAACTGTGTAAGTTGTGATTCTATTGATTCGATGCTTTCACCGTGGGAAGCAGTGTTTTGCACTAAAGTTTGGATAGAAGACGTTAAATTAGAAGTAGTTTGTGCGAAATGTTTAATAAACGTGTCCATGCTTCGTTCGATTGCGGAGAATTGTTCGGTACCGGCTGTTTGGAAAAAATTATTATAGGGTGCAAAATTGTTTGCCGGATTTTGAAAGGATTGTGGTTGAAAATGGTGCTGACTTCGTGGTGGTTGCTATTGCTGTGGAGGAACCCTTTGATAGTTATTTTGGCTTGGGAACGTATTTTGAGTTTGAGTTTGGTTTTGGTTCCAAGAAAAATTAGGGTGATTCCTCCATCCCTGATTATATGTGAAAGAATAAGGATCGTTTCTAGGTCGTTGTTGAAAAGTAGCATTAGTATGTTCTTGACCTTAAAACGGAGAATTCAAAGGACATTCTTCCGTCAGATGTGATGGGCCGAACAGCAACCGCACATGGTTTTGGGGAGCGTAACCTGGTTTAGGGAGGCAGATGAGAATTTCTTTTCGATAGCATCGAGTTTCTTTTGTATCGCGGCCATTTCGGATTTCACTGCGATGGAAATATCGAGCTGATGGATGCCTGCCTTAGAGGAAGATGGTGGTGGTCTAACGCTTTTACACTGTAAAGTTTATTCAGCGAGAACTTCCAGGAATTGCCATGTTTCACTATCGTCTTTGGACATGAAATGACATTGACAAATGGTCTCAAGTATCTGTTTTGTCGTTGGATTAATACCCTCATATATAATTCGGCAAAGGTCACATCTATTAATTCCGTGATGAGGGCATTGGACTAACATATCTTTAAACCGTTCAAAGCATTTCCAAAATGGTTTATTAGGAAGCTGGGTAAACTGGTTAATCTCGCTTCGAACACGAGCGGTCTTATGATTGGGATAAAATTTCTTAAGGAACCCATTATTATCGTAAATCCTTTATTTGCTTTAATGCTATAATGAATTGATCCCAATTAGCAATAGAGTGTGTGGCAGTGTTATAAAGCCATTTTTCTGCTGGATCCCACAAGGTAAAAAGGATAAGACGTAATCTCATAGCATCCACTGAAAGTTGTAAAGTGCCCATCATTGCACATACGTTTTCGAATTTGGTTATGAAAACGTATGCGTCTTCAGATTCAAGCCCGTGAAATTTGGGCAACAAGTTGATGAAGTGGGGTTTAATTTCAAAATTATCCCTACTGGCTGGTGGAATAGATAGACAGGTAGGAAGGGCAACGTGTATTGAGTAGTATCTTTCTTGAAGAGAGATGCACGGTGGATTCTGCGCACCTACGGGTGGTGGCAGGGATGTGTTGGTAAAATCTGATAAAGAACCGTCCATCTTGATCAACGCTAAAACTAAGATCACCTAGATCAAGTCACTAGACTGCTCCTACACTTCCAAAGGACAAGTCGCATGATCAATCCTCTATCACCTCTTTATTATTCTTGTGGATAGGTAAGTGCCGGGTACGTAGGAGGTATTCGCTATACGAATCACCGAAAATAGTGGGCCTAATTAAGTAGCCGCTTGTCTTAGTCACACTTGTCTAGACACCACAAAAAAAATGCGGATAAGCGATAGATTACCTACGACCTTTCTCTGTCCTAATTGAGCGCGACGGTCCTTAGAGTCTTGGTCTAGATATTTTTTAATTAATATAAGGATATGCGGATGCTCATTTTTTTATTTTTGGGGCTTAGGAAGGGCGATGAAATCCCCACCTAATCTGAATTTTAGTCTTGCCCTTTAAAGTCCGGTTTAAAATATGCAAAAACAAACCAATTATAAAACACGCAAAAGATTTTTGAGCGGCGATATTTTGCAAAGAATCCTGAAGAAAATCAAATTATTGGATTTTTAGAGGAAAGAGAAAGATATGTGGAAGATACCAGAGAAGCTTGGAGACCTAACTCTACCAAGTCGCCGTCCAACCGTGTCTAAAATGATGCTTCTGCCGCGGTTCCGCCGTGCAATTGTGGAGTCTACGTCCAATTTTTTCTACAGTGCCTCTTTTGCTCCTCTGGTCCTCTCTGAATGTCTCTGAATCTCAAATTCCTCGCTTCTGTTACTCCATATTCCCTCGCAAAAATTACACACTAATAGTTAACTATGCAAGTTGCGGTTTTGTTTTATTTTTATGATATGGATCGAATAAGAATTCAACCCGAATAGCAAGAAAAAAAATTACGCACGTATCCCAGGCAACGACGCCATTTGATTGATGCGTGAAAAGTATTTGTAGTAACCGCAATCAATAACGGTGTCGCTCGTAGCTAGCTGAGATGAGTACGGATCGTCTTCAGGAGTGCGTAGAACTTTTAATATTGCTTTAGACGGGTTGATTAGAATTAGGGGAGAGTGATTCTAGATCTATGTTGAACACGGAGGTAGAATATATAAGAAGAGGGCTTGTAGGGTTCGTTAGAATTTAGAAGTAATGGATGATTAAATAAAGATTACTCATTTTATCTTTTAATAGATTTAAAACTAGATCGATAGTGAGGAATGAAGATTAGGGTTTTTGGAGGGAATAAGGTCCCACTCTTAACCCTTATCTTTTCATTGACCTCCATTCATGTCTAGCCTCTACCAAAACAATTGTTAATCTGATCTCAAATCGTGGTAGAGACTATCAATAAATTGATAGCGTTCCCGATTAGGATGTTAACGATTCTTTTGATAAAGTTTACAAACTTTATAAGATGTAAAAGAAATTAAGAGATTTTATCATCCATTGATCTACCCTTATCCTACGAACCATATCAAGCGGAAAATTACTCACGCATGTTTTGAGAAGAAGAAGAAAGGATAAAGAAGGAAATCATAATGCAGAATTTAAATGCAGAAAGTAAATGCAAAATAATTAAGCAAATGATCTACCTTTATTAATCAACGTACAAATCCTTCGAATTTAGATTACAAGAAAAAATTGCTCTCGATCTCTGCCTCGTAGGAAGTAGATGTTCCATCAATATTCACGTCATTCTATTACGTCGAATCGCGGACATTTCGTGGATCTCTTGTTCTTTGACGGTGATCTACTTCGTGTTAAAGGTGATAGTTTCTAACTTCAGCCCTCGGTTCTTTATATGGCCCTCAAAAGCAGAAACCCTAGTTGCCTAATAAGATGATTTCCTATTGCGATCATATTGAGAAAATCTCAGATCCTACGGCTGCGGATCAGCCGCGTATAGGGGTATTTGGCCACGCAACCGCCATGGTTTGGTGGAGTTAGGGTTCGAAATATCTTATGTGGCCTCATGTTGACACGTGGAGATTATTAGGATGTCTTGATTATTCATATCTTCTCTGAGTCTCTGCCAGTATTGATTTTATGATTTTATTGGCAGATTTTTTATCCTGATATCTCGATCTCCCGACCTGAGATAAATCTGCATAATATCTCCATGAATAATGTTAGTAATATTTGTTATATTAGAGATATAATCTTAATCATTATATATGATAATAAATCTTTAAGAAATTTGATTAAGATTATTTGATATGATATGCATATTTAAATTATCAAAATATCTTATAAATATTATATGCATATATTTTCCTTTATAATGTTAATTATAATATATAAACATTTGGTAAAGAGTAAATTTGCAGATAAACCCACATATATTCTATAATTATAATAAACACCTTTAAATATTTAATAAAAGTAAGGAAAATATTATATCAAATGTGCAATATTTTTGACTGAACACCAATCAACCGAGACGCTAGCAAAAAAGTACATGGAGGTAAGCATAAATCTAAAGTAAGATTTAAACCTTCAAAGTGTACTATATCTGATACGCATGAACTCTTGCAGTAGATTGTGAGATTACATGGAGTACCTGTTTGCATCGTCTCCGATTGTGATACCAGATTCCGATCATAATTTTGGCAGAGTCTGCAAGCTAGCCTGGAAACGAGTCTGAATTTCAGCACGGCTTATCATCCACAAACGGAAGGACAGTCCGATCGAACAATTCAGATTCTAGAAGACATGTTAAGAGCTTATATGTTAGACTTCGGAGGTTCGTGGGAAGATCACCTACACCTTATGGAGTTTTCATACAACAACAGCTATCAGGCAAGTATCGGAATGGTACCATTCGCAGCACTCTACAGACGAAAGTGTCGTTCATCGCTAAGTTGGGATGACATCGAAGATCGTGAACTCCTTGGACCAGAGATGATCGTGGCAACTATGGACGTAGTTCGCACGATCAGGGAAATAATGTGCATAGCCCAAGACCGACAAAAGCATTGGGCAGATGCAAAACGACAACATCTGGAGTTCCAACCTGGAGACTATGTTTTTCTAATGACCTCTTCAAACAGAGAAGTGATCCGCTTTGGCAAGAGGGGTAAGCTAAGTCTAAGATACATAGGACCGTTCGAGATACCTGAACAAGTTGGAGAAGTTGCATACCGTTTAGCACTTCCACCCTCATTGGAAGGAGTGCACAACGTGTTCCACATATCCTAGCTACGACGATATGTGAGTGATCCCAGCTACATACTTGATCACTCAGAGCTCACAGTACAAACCGACTTAACCTGTGAGCAACAACCCATTGAGATCCAGGACCGAAAGGTTAAGACATTACGGAATAAGGAAGTAAACTTGGACCAAGTGATGTGGAGAAAGTATTCGCTAGGAGAATCAACATGAGAACGAGTAGAATACATGCATGCAAGATACCATTATCTATTTGAAAATTAGTCTCTGTGTAAATGTAAATTTCGAGAACGAAATTTTTATAAGCAGAGTAGAATGTAACGACTCAAAAATCTTATACGGAAATTTTTCTGTTAATATACAAGAAAAGAGTTTTACAACCTGAGTTTGAGTTATAAGTTACTTTTGTTAAATAACAGTAAGAAACAACTAGTAGCTCATTAGTAAAACCCTTGCACTGCCGTGACGTAGCCCCTGTGTTCGATTCCTATCAGACACAATTATTTTTTCTGATTTTTCTTTTTAACTTTTTGGAAGCCCAAAAGATTTCACATGCAATACATGTCAAATGAAAAGTTCAGAAAAATCAAACATGTGGAAAATGGAGCAAACAGGGATTTAATCATCTCGCACGAATCTCGATGCCAGATGGAAAAAATCGACCGGCCAAAGAGGCATTTAGAACGGCAGGGACGGTCGGATTGAGGCCAATGATCCCCGTGCTCTGCACACTTATTTCTTCGCTTACCCCTAACTCCTCTGCATTGTTTGATTTTCCTGCAATCAAACAGAGACTCTTCAATTCACAATTAAACCCCATTTTAATTCTTTTAATCCATATTTTTAATTCCCAAGCCCAAATTCTTCACTATAAATACCATCCCTTACCTTACCTCAGTACCATTCTGAAATTTTTAGCCAAAACTCTCTAAAATGTTCTTAGTACAAGTGAAGTAAAAGAGGAGTTAGCAAGAATGTTGGTTCCGGCGAAGACCGAAATAGATTCCGGAGCTCCCGTGATGCCACGAAACTCATCCCCTCTTCTTCAACCTCTCTTTGAGTTTTCTAAACAATAAGTCCCTCCCAAACTCTCTTGCTCTTCATTGAAATTCTTTTTTAATCAAAATCGGTAAAAATGGAGTTATTACCGATATCACCTTTCCTAAGGCCTATAACTCCATTTTCCTTTACCTTTTGATCAAACCAATTTTACCATTTCACTTGTAATCTTAATATCAATGTTTAGAATAAATTTTATCTAAGAATCTCATGTAAAACAATCATAATTTAACCTTTACATTAAAATACCTTGAACTTTGTTATCATATCTAATCGACAAAACATGCTTAACAATACCTTTAGGAAAAATTCACGAGGTAACGACCTACCCCACATGCACACTTGGTTCCATAGCACGATACCTCTTTTATATGAATATTTGTTATGAAGAAAAATTAACAATAAAATACCACATAACTTTAAATACCGGATTTCTTGTAAAGCGTTATTTCATATCCTTTGCGATTAAGTATCTACACCCCTCTTTAGGAGACCGGCTAATGGATGGTGTGGATTATCACACATCCTTGGGCTAGTAGAACGAGATGCAGGTCTCCTCACGAAGCATTCGATCTCGAAAGGATTTAATACGGTTTTTAAGAAATACGAAATTTCTAAATAAAATAAAATTATTTTTAAAATTAAAATTATATAAAATCATAAATCTATATTTTCAAAATATAATAAACCTATTTTTTTCAAAATGAAAAGATTAACAAATGTCACTAAAATACCATCAAGATACCAAAAAAGGAAAGTTTTTCAATAAAATACCATGAACTTTTGTTCATCACAGAAAACTGCATTTCAATATCACTCATTCATAATCTGTTTTGTTATTGATCGGTACTATTAACCAGTGTCTGCTCAGTAAATACAGATTACAGTTATCCGTGATAAAATACTGGAAATACACTCAAAATCACGGATATAACGTTTGTGAGCCGACACTGCAACCGAAACTGCAAACCGATTGATACCCAAAACGTTCTTTAGCAAATAAATGTGTGTGCACTATTTTGGTCCAACACAATACAAGTGTGCACATGCTCTTTGGCACATGGACCATGGTAGGACTGCCCATGGCACACATGATATGATGAATTGGGCACATGGGGGGACAAGAGTTATAAATGCAAAAAGTTATTATGTGATATAAAGTATCAAGTCTCCCTCCAATCTACTGAGTACAGCCCAGACTTCTACAAAGAAATCAAGCAATACCAGTGGAATTGTGGAAAGCACACAATATCACATAACAAACACGAGCCCCAATGACCAACACAAAACCGGAGACACCCTACCAATTCCCGATCTCGCCGGCCCCACCATGCCCAATGCTCCCCAATTTTCTTCTAGCTCTCCCTTGTTGTCACATCAACTCATTTTTATTACTTGTTTAATCTTCTTTTGTGCCTATAAAAGGCAGATCAGTGAGCAAGGGAGAGGGGATATATATATACTTTGTATACTTTTTTGTCCAAGACTTCACACATTTTCTCATTTTCTTTACACTTCATACTCTTTTTGTTTTCTTTTGTTCTTGTACATAGCTAGTTTCTCTTGAGCTCTTTGCCTTCTCTTAATCTTGCAACCTCTTCATTGAGCTTGCAAGTTTAAGTTTTGGTTATTGAATTCAAGGTTGTATCACTTGGACATAATAAAACTTTTATTTTGCACTCTTGGTTCTTAGTATTATTTGTCTCTTTACTTACTTGCAATTTTAGATTCTTGCCATTTACTTACTTACATTTTATTACCTTGCCATTTACTTTCCTGCATTGTTTATTCTTTTCTTTTATCTTTTCATTTGCTCTTTTTCTTGTTGTTGTTTTTATGGTTGTGAGTATTGTGTTGTTAGAAGATAGAATGGTTGTGTAAGTTATGGTTTTCGTCTCTTATTTTTTTTGCCCATATTTTCCAATTGAACTCCGTCCAAACCTTAAGCAAGCGCTCCATTGGGTACCCTACCCTACCAAGGTATCGGTGATCCCTGACCGTGACCGGTTACGTTCGATTTGGCCGGAGGCGATAGTCAAGAGAAAAGAACGAACGGACAATGGTCAATAAGCCGGATTTCATAAATACCGTGCTTAAGCACCCTAATCCACATTGTTACCGATTGCTCTAACTTCAATGGTTAATTTTTGCACAATGGATTGAGTACGAACTTCACTAACTTACACTATCCTATCTAATCCTAACAAACTTATACTTGCATATATACACATTGGTTAGAAATGAACGCTTCCGACCATTGCATTATCTCTTGATAACAAGAGCGTGAAATGCTCCGTCTCTCTGCGGACGACCCATACTCATCACGGCTAACTACCAAGTGAAACCGTCCTGATTGCGGTAACTAAAACTCTCTCAATCAAATGGCGCCGTTGCCGGGATGACGGTAACGTTTTAATTCTTGTTATTTCGAGTTAATCTCTGTATATCTTGTTTATATAACTAACACCATTCTTAAAAACAAACTAAAAATCGAAAAAAAATTCAACAAATATAACATTTTGTTCTCTGGATTTTTGACCTGCAAGCACTCTGGAGCTAAATAAAAAAGTTAAACAATAATATTGAGACACTAGTATAACACTAAGACACCAGAAGAAAATTGGAGCCCATCTGCCCCAAGTTTGTCCGGCGAGATCCCACAATTTTCCGGCGCCGCTGGCCTAAGCGTCCCCTTTTGCTCCAAAAATTTTCCCTGTGCTCCAGTGTTCTAATTTTTCCCCAATTTTATTGCTTGATTTCTATAATTTTGAGTGTGCAGGAGTTTGGGCATTCATATCGCTTTTTCGCACTAAAAATCAATTTTCTGACATTTGTAGATTTTGACGGATTTGCGAACTGCGATCGTGTGGAGCAAAGTGTACATTCAAAGATAAGGTGATTGTGAAGTACAGTGCCAAAGATCCGGGTAGTTTGACCCGCGCAAGCGAACTTTCCAAGCAATTCGGATTTAATTCAAATAAGGGTTTCTTTACCCGAAAACCTATCGATACGTATTTCCTAACACCTTCTTTCTCAAATCCGACGCATCCAATATTTTATCTTTGCAAGATTCTTTGCAAGTTCGCTAGAAAACGCTAAAATTTACTAACCCGTATTTGTTGCAGTGCTTTGCATAAACATAAAAACGGTTGTTTGATTTTTTGAATAACTTTTCATTGATTCGTGCATTACATCCATTAATACGGATTTAAGAGCAATCGAACCCCACAACTTACGGTAAAGGATTTCATCACCTTTTCCGTAGCCCACAAATCATGAAATTGAGCATAACGTTTACCCGCACAAATTTTAAAAGAAACCAGATTTTAAGCCTTAAGGACTTCATGCTCATTAGGAGAAATTAACTGTGTTTAGAACACCGCTTAACAGTATATCGTTCACGGGGTGTCTAGAGAAGTGTTCACGGCGAAACCGCCAAAAGAGAAAGGGTTATCTAATTAAGAACGTTCGCGAAAGCGTTGGAAAATCTCCCCTTATTTCTTCACTTACCTGGCTTCGTGGTCAGTATATCTTGAGCCCGTTTCTCGACATAGTTTTGCTTCGACAATCAAGTTCTTGAG
Organism: Agapanthus africanus; assembly: GCA_030015575.1. Lineage (NCBI taxonomy): Eukaryota > Viridiplantae > Streptophyta > Magnoliopsida > Asparagales > Amaryllidaceae > Agapanthus > Agapanthus africanus. The sequence goes on along the minus strand of CM057347.1, from coordinate 498,009,468 downwards.
CAGATCCAGTTGACCTAGGTGAACCCTAGACCGATTAGGTGTGTGATATTTTGTGTCGTGATTATTTTTTTTGTATTTATATTTCATTCTTTTGTTAATAACTAACTTTAAAAATAAAAAATAAAAAAAACCCACATTCTTTTCCTCTCCTTTTATTTTCTCCTTCTCTTTATATCATGGGTACCCCACCTAGAAAGACTCTTGCCGAATTTTGGTACCCACAACCAGACATTACTTCTTACGGTTCTTTCTTTTGGTCGAACTTCGAACGATCCATCCATGCCCAAACTTTCTTTGAGAGATCGAATAGACGCATCTAGGACAAAAAAACTGGACTCCGCAATCCACCTTGTATCAACCGTTTCAACCTCCCCCACCGTCTTACGTTGATACCCCTTTTGAGTGTCCTGTTGTAACTCTAAGACCTATGTTTATTGTTGAACGTATTGAACAATCCCGTAACCGATCTTTTACTCCTTTCATCACTTCCAATTCTTTTGATCAACAATTCCATTCACGTCCAACCATTCGATTCCTATCAATCATATCCAACTTTCGCACCCACTAGACATGTCCTCTGAACAGCCTTTTAGGAGTTTCCAGTATCCAAACGAGTTTGAATCTTTTACTAAAACCCTTTCACAACCCATGTCTAGTCTAGAACAGTCATTGGAAGACTTTCGGGTAGCGTCGTACAAACAAATGATGGATTTGAATGCGTCCATGACCGCCCTCATACAACCTAACGAACTGGAAGCTAGTTTCCAACTAGCTCCAAATTTTCCAATGTATGATAAGGCGGTAGGACAGATTGATAATTTAAATAGTGAAAGTGAGCGGTACACCCTTCCAAATCAAACCTACCCATTACAAATTGAATCCCACAACTCTGGTTTTGAAAGTCTATCAAGTGTCCCAAAAGATACACAAATTGAAGATAGAATGTTTGATGAGTTGTGCAATTTTGTAGTGTTTGATTTACCGGATTGTGAAAGGACCCTATCAAGTGAAACCACACCCAATCCCTTTGACCTCTACACCTCCACTCTAGAACCACAATTGAACGAAATCCATGCTTTTGATGAGGTGTCTGAGAAATTTGACTTTCACTTGATTGAGGATATCGACGCTGGGAATATTTTGGATGATGAACCCACAGCTTTGGATGCGTTTCTCTCTCCAATTCATCATGTCCTTTCACTTCCGTGTAGATATCATCCCGAGTCATTAACTGTTTTTCCCGAACTCCATATGCGTCTTGATATTGATGATGATAAATGCATGGACGGGCTAATTTTTGAGGAGAATTTTGAGGATAGTATTGAGGATGAACCAGTTTTACTTGATAAGTCGGATTTTCCAATTCATCCTATCCTTTTCACTGACTGTGTACACCCTCATGAACCTTTAACTGATACCCCTCCTAAATCACTTCCCTCCATCCGTTCCATCGTTCCGACCTTGCAACAAACCGTATCACTTTCATTTCCAATGTCTGGTTTACCAAGTTTGGTCTATCCATGTTTTCTCACGAACCTTGAGAGATTTGACCCCATTTCTCGACGGGTTAATAGATTAGTACAATCGCTTTTTACACATCGGTCATCATAAATTGTACTAATTTATTCACCCCATTCCGACCCTCAAGCTCGTATTCCGCTTCTTTATCCCCTCCGCCATTCTTCTCCTCATATAACGGGACCGTATACCACTTCTATCCCAATACGGTCTCGCGTATTCTCCATTTCTTTCCTCTCCGCATTCTTTCACCAACACGGGCCTTATCCCGATAAAAATTTTGAATGGTTGGTGCTCACTTTTGACCTGTGTAAGGCCTTGTATAGATTGATACTGTTTTCTCCCCCCTGATCCCGAACTTCACCGCTTAAACAGTGGAAACACTGTTTTACTTATGTTTGGGGGACCTTTTTGTGTATATATTTTTGTTTTGTTTTATCTTTTATGTATATAGAAAGAAAAATAGGGGAACGCCGACAATTTTGACCCTCTTGGTGTAGCTGACAGTAAGGGCAGTGTCAAGTTTAAGTTTGAGGGTGTGCTCGGTAAGCTTTCTTCCTTCGCATTCATGTGTATATTTTGCATTTGTATACTTATTTAAAAACCCATAAAAATCATAAATTTTTTATAGAAAATATAAAAACTTTGTCGTCAAGTCGGCTAATACGGTGACTAAGATTTTTATTCCGAAAGTTTAGTTGATACGTTAGAAATAACTAAATCCTAGGCTTAGGAATTGAAAACCCTAAAAATAACCCTCCTTCTGTTAAACCTTGGTAATCATATGTCCTTGCAGTTTTTTTATAGACGTAGGTAATCTTGAGTTCAGTTTTTGAGTTAAGTCGAGATGAAGGGAAAGTATTGAAAGCTTTACTGAAGGAAAAATCTGAAAAATAGTTTCTATTCTTAAATAAAAATTTAAAAAGTGTATACCCTACAAACTGGACATACACGCACCTTGAAACTTGGGATAGTAGAGGATCCCTAGAAATACTCTTGCCTGAAAACCTAGTATGAAAGAAAAAAAAATGATATTTAAAGCTATCCACCAAAAGAGTATCATTGAAAAAAATATCTGGTCTTGAAAAAGAAAAAGAAAGAAAAAATAAATAAAGTCAAGACCTAAAAACTGCTATTTTCGCTTTAAGCTCACATATTCAGTAATCGGCTGTTAATGCCTCAAGGTATGTGAGCAAAACCGTCCATCATTAACGAAAAGAAGTAGTATTAGGCATTAGGGAAAGGGTACTATAGCTTGAATTGAATTCTTGAGTGTAGGGGTGAAAATTTACACACACGTGGGACGATCGATGTTTAGAGGAAATATAGGGATGAAGAATAAGACTTATGTTTTCCGTAAAGATGATAAAAATCCCTGATTAGAGACCGCACATTTAGAAGGAAAACTTAGGAGAAACCGAGGTCTTTCTAAACTGTAAAAACGTATAGGACCTGAGGTTGAATAGATGGAGACGTGAAACATAAGTATTGAATATTTATAACTTAGGATGATAGAATTTCTAACCTAGATACTAAACTATAGGAGTATAATCGACGTTAACTTGTGAAACTAGATTGAGGGGATTTTGTGGGTAGTATCCGCTGAAAACCCTCAGAAGACAACACTCCACCTTCTAGGGACACCTAGAGGTTTAACGGCTTGTTGCACGAGCTCATGCAACGCGTTCCCTGCGAAAGTGAGGCTAGGATTTTGTTTTGCTCGGGACGAGCAAAAGATAAGTTTGAGGGTATTTGTTCATCACAGAAAACTGCATTTCAATACCACTTATTCATTATCTGTTTTGTTATTGATCGGTACTATTAAGCAGTGTCTGCTCGGTAAATACAGATTACAGGTATCCGTGACAAAATACTGGAAACACACTCAAAATCACGGATATAGCGTTTGTGAGCCGACGCTGTAACCGGAACTGCAAACCGATCGATACTCAAAGAGTTCTTTAGCAAATACATGTGTGCGCATTATTTTGGTCCAACACAATGCAAGTGTGCACATGCTCTTTGGAATATGGACCATGGTGGGGCTACCCATGACAATAGTGACGACTCCATTGATATTGATCAGGATTTTCGCCCTGCACATGATATGATGAATTGGGCACATGAGAGGACAAGAGTTATAAATGCAAAAAGTTGTGATGTGATATAAAGCATCAAGTCTCCCTCCAATCTACTGAGTACATCCCAGACTTCTACAAAGAAATCAAGCAATACCAGCGGAATTGTGGAGAGCACACAACATCACATGACAAACACGAGCCCCAATGACCAACATAAAACCGGCGACACCCTACCAATTCCCAATCTCGCACGGCCCCACCATGCCCAATGCTCCTCAGTTTTCTTCTGGCTCTCCCTTGCTGTCACATCAACTCATTTTTATTACTTGTTTAATCTTCTTTTGTGCCTATAAAAGGCAGATCGATGAGCAAGGGAGAGGGGATATATATATACTTTGTATACTTTTTGTCCAAGACTTCACACATTTTCTCATTTTCTTTACACTTCATACTCTTTTTGTTTTCTTTTGTTCTTGTATATAGCTAATTTCCCTTGAGCTATTTGCCTTCTCTTGATCTTGCAATCTCTTCATTGAGATTGCAAGTTTAAGTTATGGATATTGAATTCGAGGGTTGCATCATCATTTAAGAATAATAAAGCTTTCATTTTTGTTCTTGGGTTCTTAGTTTCTATCTCGCTTTACTTACTTGCATTTTAATTCTTGCCCTTTACTTACTTACTCTTTTATTACCTTACAATTTACCTTCTTGTAATGTTGTGTATTCTTTTCTTTGTATCTTTTCATTTGCTCTTTTTCTTTTGTTGTTTTGATGGTTGTGAATATGGTGTTGTTAGAAAAAGAATGGATTTGTAAGTTAAGGTTTTTCGTTTTTCATTTCCTTTACCCGATATTTTCCATTGAACTCGGTCCAAACCTTACGCAAGAGCTCCGTTAGGCATCCTACCCTACCAAGGTATCGATGATCCCTAACCGCGACCGGTTGCGTTTGGTTTGCCCGGAGGCGAAAGCCAAAAGATAAGAATGGACGGACAAGAGTCAATAAGCCGGATTTCACTAATACCGTGCTTAAGTACCCCAATCCACGTTGTTACCAATTGCTCTAGCTTCAATAGTCAAGTTCGGCACAAAGAATTGAGTACGGAAATCCATAACTTACATTAACATATCTAATCCTAACAACTTATATTTTGCATATATACGCATAGGTTAGAAACGAATGCTTCCGACCCTCGCATTAACTCATGATAACAAGAACGTGAAACGCCCCATCTCCCTGCGATCGACCCGTACTCATCGCGGCTAGCTACACGCGACGCCGTCTTGATTGCGGTTAACTTTAGAATTTTAAAAATATGACACGCCAAAACCGTGCCAATCAACTTTCAAATGCTAAGTATTTATCACTAAAATACCTAAATACTTAAAATCCATGCTCATGAAAACCATAAGTAATACTAAACACCCTCAAGGTTTATTTTTAACTATATTAAAAATATTTTTCATAAAACCCCCTCGAGATATATAAAACAATATTTTAAGGACTTTAGTAAATATAGGTTTAAGCGGGATCAATTCTCTTGAGCCCCAAGAAGCCGGAGAAATTGAGTGCTTGCATATTTAAGGTAGACAACCTAACAGGGTTATTAATGGTAATTGTCTTGGAAAAAGACACAAATCCTGCCGTCCATGTGCAGCCATTACCGTTAACTCCCGAACCTAATTCAAGAGCTAAATCAGTTTATAAGTGTCTGACTCAGTCTGAGTCTAACTCAAACATGAATCCAAACTCAAATCTGAGTCCAATTCAAATCTGAATCTAAAATTAAACATTAATACTTGAACATGAACATGAATTCTTGAAATCAAACATCAATATCAAAAATGTATACTTGACTTGACTTGACTTGACCGAACCATGGTTATAACTTGACTTGACTACTTGAATACTCGATTACATCCTATACATGAATACCTAAACATTTTGTATCCATGGTTTCGGCAAGACTGGTAATTATAATCTATACAATACAATATGTGTGGATAAAGGGGTAGATTGGTACGGAACGTATATTATGGCACGAGAGGTCACTTAAAAGACACTTATATGAATTTTCATACCGTTGTCCCGTGGGTTATAACGGGATCTTATACTACATATTACCATAGTTCATGGGGTAAGATAGACTCCTCTCGTATATATGAATATCTTCTGTATCAATATACTAACAACCACGTTAGAATAACTATCATATATCGGTAATCAATCATACATGACTTACATGTTCATCTCACATTACTTGTTATATTCTTTTTCTTATTTTGGGACTTAACGAACGATAGTTCGCTGACAATATTCCTTTCAATTTCTTTTTTTGGAATGTTCGTCAAAAGGACATGATTCTCAGGAGATCGAGCCTAGCCAGGAGGACTTGGACCAACTTGCGGCACAACCAGACTTCTAGTTCCTTATACTTACTTTTCTTTATGTCATTGTTTAGGCACTGCTTATTATCATTGTATCTTTTCGTTTTCAAACAGTTGTATGTAAAGATAAATGTAAATAAAGTTGTTTAATTTATATCACTTTTCATTCCTATACATTTTTTATAAATTTCTTAATTACGCTTAACGTATTTATTTCTTAGTAAATACATTGCGGTCTGCCACGTCACCATTACTGTCTATTGGGAAGCGGGGCATGACAGCAAGGAAACACGGGCCCGTTTCATGTATTAGCATCGGGGTTCTAAGTTGTGGATGAGTCAACCCGACCGATATTTGAGTAAAATAAAAAAGAGGTTAATACGGGACTCCTGAAACTCCGTTGGATTCACATGACAAACTATCCCAAGAACCCCAAGTATATTATATATAATTAGTTAATATACTTAATAGATTTGATTGATTGATTAACATGTCTTGATCAAAACCATAGATTGCAAAAAATGTAGAATGTATTCGAGTGAGTCGAGTAATATGCGAGTCATGGCATTTGCAATCTTGGTTCGAGTCAAGTTGGTTCGAGTAATTTGGGTTTGATATTCGAGTTAGATTAGAGTTCGAGTTTGTGTTCGAGTATGATTTCAAGTTTAGATTCGAGTTTGGATTCGAGTTCATGTCTTTTCGTGTGAATTGATGTAAATTATTAAAAATCTTATGTTCGGGAGAAATCGGCAACTGATGCATATGGACGGCAGGATTTGTGTCTTTTTCCAAGACAATTGCTGATTGATAACTCTGTTAATTTGTCTAACCTGAACAGACAAGCACTCACTTTCTCCGGCTTTCTGGGGCTCAAGAGAAATGATACCGCTTAAATCTATATTAATTCTAAAGTCCTTAAAATATCGTTTGCATATTTCGATGGGGTTTTATGAAAAATATATATTAATATTGTTTAAAAAATAACCTCGAGGGTGATTTGTAATATTTAGTATTTTCATGAACATGTATTTTAATTGTTGTGGTGTTTTGATGATAAAACCTAGCATTTTTGAAAGTTTATGGTATTTTTTTGAAAACTACTACTTTTGGAAAGTTGGTGGTATTTTATTGAAAATTCTAATTTTTCATTTTAAAAATATATTTTTCTTAATTTGTTATTTTTATTGAAAATACGGATTCATAATTTTTATATAATTTTTCAAAAAAAATAGTTTTGTTTAGAAAAGTCGTATTTCTTTAAAAAACCGTATTTTTTTATTTCCTTTCGAGACCGAATATTCCGTGAGGAGTTCTGCATATCGCTCTACCGTCTCAAGGATGTGCGATAATCCACACCATCCATTAGCGGGTCACTTAACGAGGGTTGTAGAGGCGTACTTGCCAAAGATTTCGAAATACCGACTTAAAAAAACCCGTTTTGAAAGGTGTGGTATTTTAATGAAAAAGTTTTCTTTAAATTAACTATAACTCTAGAATATTGTGCCATGGAATCATAGTGTGCGTATGGGGTAGGTCGTTACCCCGTGAGGTTTTTCTAAAGGTATTTAAACTAATTATCGAAAAAAGGGTGATACTAAAGTTCATGGTATTTTAATGAAAAGTTTGTTATATGTTTGTTTCCTATGAAATTTTGTTAGAATTAAAAACTAAGTGATGGGAAAAGGGTTAAGATTAGTGTAGCATGTTGGTTTGATTTAATTTTCTCATCACATGCATTACAAATATTAAAAAGAAACCTATATCGGTGATAACTCCTTTTTTGTCGGTTTGTTTTAGAAAGTTGTTTTGAGATGGAAAAGAATAACGATGAAAGGACTGTAACGACTCTGAATTGTCTGCACAAATTTTTTCTTCTTAAAGTACAGAAAGAAGTTTGCAAGCCTGAGCACAATTTAAAATTTATTCTTATTTAAGAACAGCAAGAAAGCACTTATAGTTCATTTGTAAAGCTTTGCACTACTGTGACACAGCCCCTGTGTTCAAATCCCATTAGCCTCATATTATTTTTTCTTGATTTTTCTTTTAAAATTTTTTGAAACCCAAAAAAATTACATGTGCACTGCACACAAAAATGAACATTCAGGAAAAACAAACAAGTTCAAATGCTGTGTATACTGAAGTGGACATGTGGCAAGAATCCAACGACCTTCACCTTACATTGGACCGGCGAGATCCCTTGATGGGACGACGCCGACGGTCATCCATAGGGGGAAAGTCCTGGTGCTCTGCACACAAAACCTTTGGCCTATTTCCATTACCCCTACACTATTTGTTTACTCTGAATTAAAACGGAGAATTCAATTTCACCTATAAATCCAATTTAAATGCATTTTAATTCATTCTTTCAATTCCAAAACCCTAATTCTACACTATAAATACAACCTCATACCCTAGCTCGAACAACCCTAAACTTTCTGTACAATTTTTTTTCAAAAAAATATAGAAAGGGGTACTTTTGCCTGAGCACAAGTTAAATATTTATTTTGCTAATTAATAGCAAGAAGGAGCTTATAGCTCATTGGTAATACCTTGCACTGCAGAACCAAGCCACCAGAGTTCAAATCCCATACCCCACATTATTTTTAATATTATTTTGTTTTGAATTTTTAGAATACCAAGGGTTTACACGTGCATATCTCACAAAAACCCCACTACAACCACAAATGTTAATGTACCAGTGAGAAGGTGAGATGACGGCGCACACCCCGGTGGCCGGACTCGGCCGGGATCGGCTGAGTCGGCCGGTCCGTCGGCCGAGTCTGGCCGGCGCCGCCGGCCAGACTCGGTCGGACCGCCGAGTCCCCAACTGATGAAACTGCCTCTTGGGCTCCCCTACCCGCCTGCACACTTCATTTACATAGATCTGTTTCAGATAATTCATAAAGCCTCATTTACTCCATTTTTTAATACATTTTAATATATTTTTACATTTTTTTTCATTTAAACTCTTCATTTCCCATAGCTCTAGCCTAACCCTATAAATACAACCCCTAAACACTACCCCCTCATCCCAAAATTCTGAGCCAACTCTCAAGAAATTTCTAGAAACCCTAGTGTACTTTGGAAGAAGCGAAAGGCGAAGCTCCGGCGAATTTTCTGACCATCTTCCGACGACGATCCTAGGAACTCCCGACGACGAAACGACGCACCGTCGACTCCTCTCGTCTCCCCTTCCTCTCCTCCGTTAACTAAACCCATAAGTCACAATTCCTTCTTCTCTATTCTTATTCTAAAATACGAAATTTCAAAACCCGACGGAATCGGAACAAATTCAATTTCTGATTCGGTTCTTTATAAAACCTAACTCTTTCATTAATACAATCATGTTACAACCATTACATGTTGACTATTAAACACTAAATAATCATATTGAACAAGTTCCATATCAAAAGTAATTGCTATTTCCATTTTACCGTATTTTTTCATTAAACTACCATAAAGTTTCATTTCTACATTTAAACCATCAAAACCTTGCTATACCTTTAAGTAGATCATGAGGTAATGACATAACTCCTCACAATACTCATATGCAATATAGCACAATACCCTCGGGAACATAGAATAAAGGGAAAACGACATCTTTACAAATAAATACCATTACTAATAAAACCATTTTCTAAACGATTTAGTATTTATACAAAACATTGCAAAGCGCCGCTACAACCCATTTGGGGAACCCGTTCGGGATGGGGCGTATTATCGTACATCCTCGGGCTTAGTAGTGCGAGATGCAGACCTCCGCAAGGAGCATTCGGTCTCGAAAGATTTAAAATACGACATCTTAAGAAAATGGGATTTTTAGAATTATAATATATATATTAAAATTATTTTTATATAAATATATACATGTAAAATTAAAAGATTTATTTTGTAAGAATATAAATATTACAACTCTTTTCAAAAATCACAAGAATCGGTTTACATTAAAATACCATGAAATCCATACAAGTTTAATATTACACTTTAATACCATATATTATGAAAATTAGATTATTCTCAATAGAAATGGCATATGTATAAAATCCATATTTATTATAACTCTAAAGACGATAACTAAATACTTGGAGAGTATTTTGAAAACTATAGAAAAGTATTTTTACATAAAACCCCCTCAAGTTCTATAAATTACCCTAAGGACCCTAGTAAACATAGATTTAAGCGGGACCAATCTCTTGAGCCTCAGGGAGCAGAAGAAGTGGGTGCTTGCATATCTAAGGTAGAAAATTAATAAACGGTATTATCAACACAGTAATCGTCTTTGAAAAAGACACAAATCCTGCTGCCCATGTGCAGCGGTTACCGATAACATCAAAACATTGGGGACATCAATTTACTTTTCTAATTGTCTGACTCAGATGAGTCTCTTTAATAATCTGACTTGAATATGATTCAAGTACAATCTACAATCTATAATATTAAAATTCAACATGAATCCATTATTCCATATATTCAATCTATCAATCTATACAATTTGACTGAATCGAACTATGAATATACATTCCATTTACATGATTCTCCAATTATATCCATTTACCTGATTCTACAGTTACATCCGTTTACTGATATCATGGTTTCGGTAAGTCATCCAATTATACAATCTACATTACAATACAATTCAAGTTACAATACAATTACAATATAAACAATACAATCAAGACAACACGGGATTTAAGGGGTAGACTGGTACGGAAGCTGTTAAAAGTGGTACGAGACTTCAAGATTTAAGATGTAATTACAGCCATGCCGTTGTTCCGTGGTATTATCGACGGAACCTTGTAATCTATATTCCGTTTGCTCTGGTCTCTAGCATATAGAGACCCCTCTCGTATGCGCTGGCATCCTTCTGTACCAAGTTACAAACAACAGCGTTAACACAACATTATAACAATATACTACAACTTTAAAAGACATCTTCTTATTCTGTCTATTCTATTTCTCGCTTATCTTTGGGACTTACCAAGCGATTTGTTCACTGACAATATTCTCTTCTTTCTTCTTTGAATGTCGTCAGGTGATCTAGACACTCCGGAGATCGAGCCCACCAGTGAAGACTTGGAAAACTTCATTGAAGACCCAGAGCTTTAGTTCATTGTACATATTTCATTTCAGTACTTTTCCTTTTCTGTTATGCCATTGTTTAGGCATTGCTTTCATTCAGTTGTATTTACTTTTCCATGTATTGTACAGAAAGAATGTGAATAAATAAAGTTGTTGTTTTATTATATCTTGTCTCTTGTGTAGTTACTTTTATATTACTTAGATACGCTTAGCATATTTACTTCACAGTAAATACGCAGCGGCCTCGTCATGTCCTCTGCCCATATACTGGGAAGCAGGGCGTGACAGGTTTTGTGGTGGCCCATGCAGGTCAGAGCTGTATGAAACACTACCATGAAGTTCTGTTCTGCGTGAACAACCTAAGCAATATAACACAAGAACTAGCAACTAAAACATTCTTTACAATTTCATATTCCTTGAATCTCATCATTTCATATACTTTGAATCTGTCCTAAACTAAATTTTTCATTCAAGGTTATAGATTCCACAAACAACACTAGCACCAACTTCAACAACACTCCACCTCCACTACCAATCACACCTTCCTGCTTCACCCAACAAGAAGACGGTTCTGCTTCAGGAAATCCGAAGCCTCCTGATTGGACTGCAGCAGCAGATTGCTATATTAGTGAACCGATCATAATCAGAAACAGCCGGTATAAAGCGCTCTGCCACCCAGATGGCAGGAGGAGCCTCGTCAAGGCCACCTTTTGTTCCAAGACGACTCGGAGTACCAAACAATCGTCCTAGAACTACTACAGGAGAAAGGGACACTTGTGGAGGGACTGTTGGCGCGCAAAAGGCATGTGCCTAGTTTATGGCGCATCCGATCATAGAATAGGAAATTGTCCCTATAGACGCAACTCAGCTCACACACCCACCAACTACCTACAGCGGCCAGCTATCCAGGCTCCCGCAACTCGTCTTGCACCCCTAGCACCACCTACACATGGACCATCTCTTCCCAGTCAGGCATCGATGTACCGGCATACACAGAAAAATGTGCCGAGATGCCAAGCCTCCACCTTAGCAGCCGTAGAAGCCAAGACAGTTGACCAAGATAACACCAGTAAGTCTCTTTCACATTTTAAAACCCTTGTACCACATTGTTATTTTTCATACACTATCAGTATTTCAGTCCCCAAACTTTCCTTGAATCTGTTACATTTTCCTTTTACAAATTTCGAGGACGAAAGATTTTTAAAGAGGGTAGAATGTAACAACCCTAAACTTTCTGTACAATTTTTTTTTTCAAAAAAATATAGAAAGGGGTACTTTTGTCTGAGCACAAGTTAAATATTTATTTTGCTAATTAATAGCAAGAAGGAGCTTGTAGCTTATTGGTAATACATTGCACTGCTGAACCAAGCCATCAGAGTTCAAATCCCATACCCCACATTATTTTTAATATTATTTTGTTTTGAATTTTTAGAATACCAAGGGTTTACACGTGCATATCTCACAAAACCGCCCACTACACCCACAAATGTTAATGTACCAGTGAGAAGGTGAGACGACGGCGCACACCCCAGTGGCCGGACTCGGCCGGGACCGGCCTACCCGGGCCGGCGCCGCCGGCCAGACTCGGCCGGACCGCCGAGTCCCCAACTGATGAAATCTGCCTCTTGGGCTCCCCTACCCCCTGCACACTTCATTTACCTAGATCGGTTCCATAGAATTCATAAAGCCTCATTTACTCTATTTTTAGTACATTTTAATATATTTTTACATTTTTTCAATTAAACATTTCATCTACCCTAACCCTAGTCTAACCCTATAAATACCACCCCTAAACACTACCCTCTCATCCCAAAATTCTGAGCCAACTCTCAAGAAATTCCTAGAAACCATAGTGTACTTTGGAAAAAGCGAAAGGCGAAGCTCCGGTAAATTTTCCGGCCATCTTCCGACGACGATCCTAGGAACACCCGACAACGAAACGACGCACCGTCGACTCCTCTCGTCTCCCCTTCCTCTCCTCTGTTAACTAAACCCATAAGTCCCAATTCCCTCGTCTCTATTCTTATTCTAAAATACGAAATTTCAAAACCCGGCGGAATCGGAACAAACCCGACGGAATCGGAACGGTTCTTTATAAAACCTAACTCTTTCTTTAATACAATCATGCTACAACCATTACATGTTGACTATTAAACACTACTAATCATATTGAACAAGCTCCATATCAAAAGTAATTGCTATTTCCATTTTGCCGTATTTTTTCATTAAACTACCATATAGTTTCATTTCTACATTTAAAATATCAAAACCTTGCTATACTTTTAAGTAGATCACGAGGTAATGACCTACCTCCTCACAATACTCATATGCAACATAGAACAATACCCTCGGGAATATAGAATACGGGAAAACATCTTTACAAATAAATACCATTACTAATAAAACCATTTTCTAAACGATTTAGTATTTTTACAAATCTTTGCAAAGCGCCGCTACAACCAATTTGGGGAACCCGTTCAGGATGGTGCGGATTATCGCACATCCTCGGGCTTAGTAGTGCGAGATGCAGACCTCCGTAAGGAGCATTCGGTCTCGAAAGATTTAAAATACGATATCTTAAGAAAATGAGATTTTTAGAATTATAATATATATATATTAAAATTATTTTTATATAAATATATATATGTAACATTAAAAGATTTGTTTTGTAAGAATATAAATATTACAACTCTTTTCAAAAATCACAAGAATCGGTTTACATTAAAATACCATGAAATCCATACAAGTTTAATATTACACTTTAATACCATATATTATGAAAATTAGGTTATTCTCAATAGAAATGGCATATGTATAAATCCATATTTATTATAACTCTAAAGACGATAAATAAATACTTGGAGAGTATTTTGAAAACTATAGAAAAGTATTTTTACATAAAACCCCTAAAGTTCTATAAATTACCCTAAGGACCCTAGTAAATATAGGTTTAAGCGGGACCAATCTCTTGAGCCTCAGGGAGCCGAAGAAGTGGGTGATTGCCTATCTAAGGTAAACAATTAATAAACGGTGTTATCAACACGGTAATCGTTTTTGAAAAAGACACAAATCCTGCCGCCCATGTGCAGCGGTTACCGATAATATCAAAACAATCAGAATTTCAATTTACTTTTCTAATTGTCTAATTCAGATGAGCCTTTTTAATAATCTGACTTAAATATGATTCAAGTACAATCTACAATCTATAATCTACAATATTACAATTCAATATGAATCCATGAATCCATTATTCCATATATTCAATCTATCAATCTATACAATTTGACTGAACCGAACCATGGATATACATTCCATTTACATGATTCTCCAGTTACATCCATTTACCTGATTCTACAGTTACATCTGTTTACTGATATCATGGTTTCGGTAAGTCATCCAATTATACAATCTACATTACAATACAATTCAAGTTACAATACAAACAATACAATCAAGATAACACGGGGTTTAAGGGGTAGACTGGTACGGAAGGTGTTAAAAGTGGCACGAGATTGCAAGATTTAAGACGTAATTATAGCCATGCCGTTGTTCTGTGGTATTATCGACGGAGCCTTGTACTCTATATTCCGTTTGTCCTGGTCTCTAGCATATAGAGACCCCTCTCGTATACACTGGCATCCTTCTGTACCAAACTACAAACAACAGCATTACACAACATTATAACAATATACTACAACCTTAAAAGCTATCTTCTTATTCTGTATATTCTATTTCTCCCTTATCTTTGAGACTTACTGAGCGATTTGTTCGCTGACGACATTCTCTTCTTTTTTCTTTGAATGTCGTCAGGTGATCTGGACACTCCAGAGATCGAGCCCACCAGTGAAGACTTGGACCACTTCATTGAAGACCCAGAGCTTTAGTTCATTGTACACATTTCATTTCGGTACTTTTCCTTTTCTGTTATGCCATTATTTAGGCATTGCTTTCATTCGGTTGTATTTACCTTTCTTTGCATTGTACAGAAAGAATGTGAATAAATAAAGTTGTTGTTTTATTATATCTTGTCTCTTGTGTATTTACTTTTATATTGCTTAGATATGCTTAGCATATTTACTTCACGGTAAATACGTAGCGGCCTCGTCGCGTCCTCTGTCCGTATACTGGGAAGTGGGGCGTGACACCAGCCTTTACTCATTCTGAAATCTCTAGCCAAAATTATCAAATTATTCTAAGTACAAGTGGAGTAGAAGTGGAGTTAGCCCAATACCAACTTCCAGCGAGGAATCGAGCAAGTTCCGGCGACCCCGCGACGCTGCAACAATCAAGCTATCTTCTTCTGCCTCTTTCCTACCCTTCTAGCTAGTAAGTCTCATCCCATCTTTTTCTTTTTACATAAAAAGTTCTCTTTTTCAAAACATATCGGTAAGTGGAATTATACCGATATTTGATTCTAAAATCCTTGAAACTACACTTTTTATTAAGCCTTGCTCATTCATATTCTATACCTTGCTTGTTAATCATGAAACTAATGTTTAGAATTAACTCACCCTCAAAAACATCATGTTAAATAACCTTAAATCTCACTTTTACATGAAAATACCATGAACTTTATATACGTCATCTTTTATTATTTTGCTTAATCATACCTCTAGAAAACTTCACGAGGTAATGACCTACTCCTCACATACACACATGTTTACAGAGCACAATACTCTTGGAAACATATTTTTTGTGGCGAATACAATATTTCATTAAAATACCTTGAACTATAAAAACCCGGTTTTCTTTTAAATAGTATTATTAAACTCTTTGTGATTATGCCTCTACAATCCATTTGGGAAACCCGTTATTGGATGGTGCGGATTATCGTACATCCTCGGGACTAGTAGAACGAGATGCAGACCTCTGGTCTCGAAAGATTTTTAATACAAAAACGAGATTTTCTATTTAATAATAAAATTAATTTTTATAAATATATAAATATTATCAAACCACATATTTTCAAGATATAATAAAATTCCATGTTTTCTAAAAAGATAAAAAAAATGACAAGTTTCACCAAAATACCCTTAAGTTATCCAAAAGACAAGTTTTACACTTAAATACCATGAACTATTCAAGTTAAGTTAATATTCACTAATATACCTCACTCTTTAAAATTCATATCCATGAAAACCCTAAAGAACATAAATAATTGCTTGAGATTTATTTTGAAAGTATATAAAATATTTTTCCTAAAACCCCTTCAAGTTATATAAAATTACATTAAGGACCTTAGTAAGTATAGGTTTAAGCGGGATCAATTCTCTTGAGCCTCAGGGAGCAGGAGAAAGTGAGTGCTTGCCTATTTAAGGTAGAAAAACTTAACGGAGTTATTAATGGTAATTGTCTTGGAAAAAGACACAAATCCTGTCGTCCATGTGCAGCAGTTACCGATAACATCCGAATATAATTCAGGATCCAAATCTGTTTTAAAGTGTCTGAATCAATTTGAGTCTAAGTCTTCTGAATCCAATCCAAACATGAATCCAATTCAAATATGAATCCAATATACCAACAAGTATACTTGAAGCTGAACTTGAATACCAGAACAATATCAACATGCAAACATGACTTGACTTGACCAAACCATGGTTATATCTTGACTTGACTACTTGATACATCCTGAACCTGATTACATGAACAACTTGTATCCATGGTCTCGGTAAGTCTAATAACTACAATCAATATAATATACATTACGGGGTTTAACGGGATAGACTGGTATGGAATGTATTAGAAGTGGAACGAGATGGTCACTAAAAAACACCTACCTGAATAGCCTATGCCGTTGTTGTTGGATATGTATGCCCTAGAGGCCTGTATTGTATAGGATACTAGGCATGTATATGTACAGAAACAATCTTTGCTCGAAATGATAGTATGCTATCTGGTTTATCTTTATCATAACATGTGATGTGTTGATGAAGCCTTTAGGACTATGCTTGACTACCAGGATTATGATGAGATCATACTGGTGGGACCTGGGCAGTCTACAAGCATATCCTTCAATAGTTCCTAGTCGAGGGTATATCGAGACAGGGCATCGGTATTACCAGATTAGACTAGTGTGTACGTTTCTTGACCCTGGGGGCGATGGTTGATTCCACAACCATTGATGTTTGACATCAAAGATTGTACACAGGTGCTCATTGGAGAATGGGTACACCGAACAGGACTCGCTGAGAACTCCTAGATGGTATATATACCTATTGTCAGATAGCAGTTCTCTAGCGACACTTGTACAGGTTAGTCTGTAGACCCGAGATCGTCATAGAGTCTTGTGTGATTCCCACTGTACTTTAATTTCCTCCCTACCACGGCTCTATTAAGTCGTGCAAACAGGAGGATTTTGGGTACAGTCCCGAATCATATGGAGACAGTGAGCGATAGGAGGGGTTTCGTCTCTCCCGGTATAGGGAGTTGATGTCGCGCTATGTTTGATCGGCTATAACACCTAAATCCCTGGCCAGGGTTCTCGAGGTTTACTGATAAGTGTTATCAGTAGTTTCTCGAACTGTTATGAGCCATAAATCAGCATGACTTATAAAGTTACTGGGGTCTGACATTTACCACCCCTAGACTTCATATGCGACGTATCAAACGAAGAGACCGGACTGTACGGTAAGTGTTGCTTGCAGGCTCGTAAGGGTTGTGATGGGTTCGCTCGTCGGCCACCTTTTCTTCAAGTACCTGGGTAGCCGTTACGCACAGCTAGTGCCGCTGACGTGCTTGTGGTTATACCCACTGCCAGCGTACTGTCGAGTGTTTAGAGTCCCACACAGAGAGTTCCCTCGTTCAGGCGAAATATGTAGAGGTTGTAAGTTGTTATGGCAGCCGTAAGCTGTTACGGCAGGGTTTCGATTTTATTCATATAATTGTTACAGGAATAATAATCGGAAGGATAATACTGGTGGGCTTTGGTTTAAGCCGGATACCGGTATTATATTATTGGATTAATGGTATTCGTATTTTTCGGAATTCGGATGCGGGTATACGGTATACGGAGGAGGGGTATTTTTGTAATTGTTACAAGAATACCTTCTAGAAGGTGCCACCTCATAATGACATAATAATGACATCATTTATTTTATGAAAATAAAATGAGGTGGAAATTAAAAGGTACAAGCATGATGAGGTTGTTGTTATGGAATTACTATTGAAGCATGATACTAATTTATATAATGCATGCTTCAAATTATTTCTCTTAGTGCTATATCTTTATTCATAATGCTTGAACACTTTCATTATGATAAACACTTACTCCTTCTCATCTCCTCCTTCTCCTTCTTCTTATAAATAGTTTCACATGAGATGTGAATGTTAAGTGAATCAAGAGAAGGTTAAGAGAAAGAAATGCTATAGATTTCAAGCTAATCCAATACATTCATCTCTACATAATCCTAGTGGCCTATTCTAGCAAAATTGGTCTCTAGGTTAAACTCTTGTGAAGAGTTTCTAGCTCGCACGACATCTCTCGGGTGGATCATCTAGGTCTTGGGTGGCCGGAGATCGAAGACATCGGCAACATCTAAAGGAGCTAAGGAGTTCATCAAAGAAAGGACCCGACGGACCGTATCATTGAGGTATAATCCCTAACATAGTAGATAAGATCTCTAGTTAGGTTTTTCTAGTTGTGGTTTAGACAAGATCTTCGGTTAAGTGCGTGTTGTATGCCAAGAAAATTTTCGTTCACCGCTTCCGCCGCGCCACAAGAGTTGTGGGAGCATGCAACATACACTAACATGGTATCAGAGCCTAACTAAACCACAATTAGATGTTAGCCAAAAGTTAGAAGCTCGATCGACAGTTTTTTCTCCCGAAAACTCGTATTCTGCCCTTGCTACTGTCAGTTTTTTAAAGTGTTCCAAAATTAATTTGACATATCTTAAAAATACAAGCAGGCTTTTATAAGAACACTGCAGAAATTTGGACTCATGACTCGACTAAACCGCCGCGGATCCGCGGCCAAACCCATGGTTTGGCCGAGGATCCGCCGCCGAGTTGGGGCCTTGTTGACTCATTTTTCTACAGTGTTCATATATTGAAGAATTAGGGTTTCTGGGATATAAAGAATTTTAAAAAGGTGTTTGTACAGGAACATGTCAAGTGTTGGCATGGTTTAAAATTATCGATCGAAATTCTAATAGTGTTTGGCTAATCGGGTTTTTCGTTTTTGTGATATGTGTTTGAAACGTCCGCTAATTGCTATATGACGATTAGAGGGGGTTGCACATATGGATATCATGAGATGGTATGTGTATATGAATGTGTTGGATCGTCGTGATGAATGGCCGGGGGGTGTGAGAAGAGCGTTTTTCCTTTTCTTTCATTCCATGTAATTTATAAAAAGCCATGTAATATTGTTTTACGGGTACATCCGGGATGAGGTTGTAGCCACCGTTGTATAATTTCTTTTTACTGTTTTTGCTCTTAGGATAGACCCAAGGTGGGGTGCATAAACTATCGGGTTTTCAAAGTGCCGAGTGGCCTACTCAATTGTTGAGGGAGGTTACTACACTTCGGGAATTTGGCGGGTAGTTTGCCGCACCCGTAGGGGTCTAGGGGGGTTTGGCTATTCATCACGACCGTGGAATCCGTCTTCCATTAAGGGCTTGAATGAAATACGGAATTTCTAGTATATCCAATGCATTCATCTGTGATCTAAAATGGTTATATTTATATATATGAGATATATAATAAACGTTGCTTATGTTTTGCACCCGCACTAGTCCAGCCCCCGCTCTGCCGTTAGTTAAGTAACCTAACGGTGCATGACGGGACCCAGTGACGAATGCGGATGGCATAAGCGTAGGTTCTATTTTTCCGTTTCTTTTCTGTGATGTTTAGGAAATGTAAATGATAGGACAACATTAATGTGATTAATGATAAGAGAAAGAAACCTAAAGATATTGTAGAATCAAATTTTTTAAGAAAAATGGTAACTCTAGCTTTTGTTTTGCATAGCGGTATTCTTGAATATCCTGCACCTCATTCGATGAGGAAAGGGCCGAGATCCCTTCACCGGGAGTGACTCCTTTAACGAAACTGGAAAATGTTACAAAGAACTCGATTTGATTTTATAGTTAATCTAACTTTGCTTTGCATCGTGGTATTTTCATATCCAGCACCTTATTCGATAAGGAAAGAGCCGAGATCCCTTCACCGGGAGTGACCTCTTTAGCAAAATTAGAAAGATACTACAAAACCATTCGATTTTTAAAACTGGAGCTTAAACCACTCCATCCCACTCGATTCTACAACGATATCAAGTTCAAAACGTTAAAGGTTTTCATAAAAATCATCCGTTGCCCTCCGCCATTTTAGGAAGCAGAGTACTTAGTATTCGTGCCATGTTTGTTGACCATAGTTAAGGCGTGGTGTACGGTAGCTAAGTGGTGAATTCTTACAAAGCATTTGATGCGATCGATTAGGGCATTCTCATGACTTTGTTGACCATAGTTAAGGGTCATGTGGGTGGGTCTAAATCAATCACGAAATGGCGGGTTGAACTTGACTAGTACTTATGATTTGTTGACCATAGTTAAGGTCATAAGTCACTAGGGGTAAAAATCATATCGGGAATTTCAAGAGTTGAGATTTGCAATGAGATTGCATACCTTCTATATGATAGTTGGATCCCGATCGCACTGTGAGTAAAAGTTACTCCCGGGAAAATTTTGCACTTTTCGGTTAGCGAATTTGTAGATTGCAATTTATCCTGGCTAGTTTTCTTTCTAGGTTTGAAGGAAAATTTGATAAAAAGCAGTGGGAGACAACAATTAGATAAGATTAATAACCAATTTAATTATGCAAGAGCAATCGCTGAATGACTTCTTTTCTATCTCCTAATAGCAGATACCGATGTCGGGACTTAAACTTTTATTAGACAAAAACAAACTCACTGGACCGAATTACAAAGATTGGCTAAGGAACGTGAATATTGCCCTGACATATGATAAGGTCGCATACGTCCTGACTACTCCAGCCCCTTCTAGCCCAGGCCCTGATTCTTCAGTTGCGGATAAAGAAATCCGCAAGAAATGGGATACAGACTGCGCAACAGCCAAGTGCCTCGCGCTAGCTTCTATGAACAATGAACATCAGAAGCAGCACGAGAAGATGGATGTCCAATCCATCTTTCTCCATACAGAGGAGTTGTATGGAGAGCAATCTCGTACTCTCCGATACGAGGCATCTCGAAAGTTGTTTCAGATGCGCATGGCTGCTGGCACGTCTGTAGGTGACCATGTATTGAAGATGATTGGACTTATCGAAGAACTTGAGGACCTGGGTTGGACCATGGAGAACGAGCAATATGTTGATATTGTTCTGCAGTCCCTTTCCCCTGCCTTTGCTCAATTCATTGTAAACTTCAACATGCACAAAATGGAGAAGTCTTTACCAAAACTCCTCAATATGTTGAGGAGTGCAAAGAGCACGCTAAAGGTAGCGAAAACTCCCGCTCTTATTGCTGGGCCATCTTCTTCCTCCATCCCGAAAGCCAAGGCCAAGGGAAAGAAGAAGAAGAAGAATCCCATCAAGCAGAGAGGCGGAGTGAAAAAGGCATCGGGAAGGGACAAGAAAGGGGCTGCTGCGACAGGTCGTGGGGAATGTTTCCACTGCCACCAGACTGGGCACTGGAAGAGAAACTGTGTTAAATACTTGGCCGACCTCCAGAAGAAGAAGCATGGTGATGCTTCCACTTCAGGTGTGTTTGTAACAGAAAACTGTTTTTCAATTAACTCTGCTTCCTGGGTATTAGATACTGGATCAGGATCTCATATCTGCAATTGTATGCAGGGGTTGAGAAATAGCAGGTTGTTGAAGAAAGGTGATCACACTCTCCGGGTTGGGAATGGTTCCTCGGTACATGCTACTGCAGTGGGAGAGTATCGTCTTGGTTTGCTGTCGGGTTCTATATTGGTTTTGAACCCATGTTATTTTGTACCTTCGATGTTATGTCATATTATATCTGTATCGTTGTTGGACAATGCTGGATATAATTTTGTATTGCAATCTAATGTTATGAACATTAACCTTAATCAAGAGTTGATTGGGTATGGAACATTAAATAACGGGATATACATCCTAAATCAGCATACAGTTTTTCATATACAACACGGAAACAAAAGAAAGGTTTCAGACATAAATGAAGCTTTCATTTGGCATTGTAGACTAGGTCATATTAATGAAACAAGACTAACCAAGCTACATAAAGATGGATATTTAAACTCGTTTGAATATAAATCTTATGCGACTTGCCAGTCTTGTATCAAAGGTAAAATGACCAAAACTCCGTTTACTAGACACGGAAAGAGAGCTACTGAACTCTTAGGCCTCATACATAGTGATGTATGTGGACCAATGTCTACACATGCTAGAGGTGGTTTTTCATACTTCATAACCTTCACTGATGATTTATCAAGATTCGGGCACGTGTTCTTATTGAAACATAAGTCCGAAGCCTTTGAAAAGTTCAAGGAGTATAAATCTGAAGTAGAAAAACAAACAGGCTTAAGTATCAAGAAACTTCGATCGGATCGTGGAGGTGAGTATCTAAGCTCAGAGTTTCTAGATTTCCTAAAAGAGAATGGGATTCTCTCTCAGCTCACTCCTCCATATACACCACAGCACAACGGTGTATCGGAAAGGAGGAATCGCACATTATTAGATATGGTACGATCTATGATGAGTGATGCTGAGTTACCAATATCATTTTGGGGGCACGCATTGGAGACTGCGATTTATCTATTGAATAGGGTTCCAACCAAAACCGTGTCTACCACTCCATATGAGATATGGTACGGGAAGAGACCATCTCTTAACAGAGTTAAGGTATGGGGTTGTCCGGCTTATGTGAAAAAGCAGAATCCAGACAAACTTGAGACACGATCGGTTTTGTGTAAATTTGTGGGATATCCAAAACACTCGTATGGATATCTATTCTACCACAAGGAGGAACAAAGGGTGTTTGTTTCTCAGTATGCCACATTTTTAGAAAATGAATTTTTTACAAATGATACTGTTGGCAATGCGGTAGAACTGGAAGAAGTTCCAGATGCACAAACCATTACCGATGATTTGATTGAACCTGAGGTTTCAATAGAACCTGACATACCTCAGCCACTCCGTAAATCTAGTAGGACTTCTCGCCAACCTAATAGATACTACGGTTTTCTAATTGACGGCGATAGAGAAGATTGCATCATGAATGATGATGACCCTACTAGTTTTCAGCAAGGTATCACGAGTGGTGACTCAGTGAAATGGTTGGATGCCATGAGATCCGAAATGGAATCCATGCACACCAACAAAGTATGGACTTTAGAGGCTGCACCTTCTGGAGTAAAACCCATAGGGTGCAAATGGATCTTTAAAAGAAAGATTGGTGTGGATGGTCAGGTGGAGACCTATAAAGCTAGGCTGGTAGCAAAAGGATTTTGTCAAAGACCGGGCTTGGACTATGATGAAACTTTTTCACCAGTCGCGATGCTCAAATCCATTCGGATCTTGCTTGCTATAGCTGCTTATTATGATTATGAGATCTGGCAGATG
Organism: Agapanthus africanus; assembly: GCA_030015575.1. Taxonomy (NCBI): domain Eukaryota; kingdom Viridiplantae; phylum Streptophyta; class Magnoliopsida; order Asparagales; family Amaryllidaceae; genus Agapanthus; species Agapanthus africanus. The sequence goes on along the minus strand of CM057347.1, from coordinate 497,985,842 downwards.
GATGTTAAAACGGCATTTCTAAATGGTGATTTAGAAGAATGCGTTTTTATGGATCAGCCAGAGGGCTTCATTGATAGTGGGAGCAGCAGAAAAGCATGCAGGCTGCTTAAATCCATCTATGGATTAAAGCAGGCATCACGGAGTTGGAACATCTGCTTTGATGATACAATCAAAGAGTTTGGTTTTATCAAAAATGTGGATGAACCATGTATTTATAAAAGGATTGTAGAGAGTACTGTTACATTCCTCGTATTGTACGTGGAGGACATTCTCTTGATAGGAAATGATATTCCTATGCTGCAATCGGTCAAACTATTCTTATCGCAGAGGTTCTCCATGAAAGACCTGGGTGATGCCTCGTACATTCTGGGGATTAAGATCTATAGAGATAGATCTAAGAAATTATTGGGATTGTCCCAATCGAGATACATTGACACTATACTAAAGTGGTTTAGTATGGAAGATTCCAAGAGGGGTAATTTACCCGCTTGTCATGGGATCACCCTCTCCAAAGAGATGTCTCCAAAGACTGATGAGGAGAGGGCTCGCATGAGCATTATACCCTATGCTTCGGCAGTAGGATCTATAATGTATGCGATGTTATGTACTCGCCCAGATGTAGCTTATGCACTAAGTGCAGTAAGCAGGTATCAATCCAACCCAGGGGAGAAACACTGGACTGCTGTGAAGAACATTCTAAAGTACTTGAGAAGAACTAAAGAAATGTTCTTGGTGTATGGTAACGGAAATCTCCAAATGGAGGGCTTTACCGACTCCAGCTTCCAGAGCGACAAGGATGATAGTAAGTCCATCTCAGGGTTTGTATTTACTCTAAATGGAGGGGCGGTATGTTGGAAGAGTTCCAAACAAGATACCGTCGCTGACTCCACGATGGAAGCTGAGTATATTGCTGCTAATGATGCCGCAAAAGAAGCGGTCTGGATCAGGAAGTTCATTTCAGAACTTCAAGTGGTTCCATCCATTGCTAATTAAATACCTCTGTATTGCGATAACAATGGAGCCATGGCTTTGGCAAAGGAACCGAGGTTCCATCAGAAATCCAGACATATCTTGAGGCGGTATCACCTCATCATGGAGATAGTGGATCGCCAGAAAATCGAGGTACGGAGAGTAGACATGAAAGACAACACGGCAGATCCATTCACTAAGGCTATCCCTCAAGTACAGTTTGAGAAACTGTTTGAGCTGTTGGGCATGCGGTACGCCGGAAACTGGTTCTAGCCGGTACTTATTGCATTAATTACAGGCCCTAGTGCAAGTGGGAGATTGTTGGATATGTATGCCCTAGAGGCCTGTATTGTATAGGATACTAGGCATGTATATGTACAGAAACAATCTTTGCTCGAAATGATAGTATGCTATCTGGTTTATCTTTATCATAACATGTGATGTGTTGATGAAGCCCTTAGGACTATGCTTGACTACCAGGATTATGATGAGATCATACTGGTGGGACCTGGGCAGTCTACAAGCATATCCTTCAATAGTTCCTAGTCGAGGGTATATCGAGACAGGGCATCGGTATTACCAGATTAGACTAGTGTGTACGTTTCTTGACCCTGGGGGCGATGGTTGATTCCACAACCATTGATGTTTGACATCAAAGATTGTACACAGGTGCTCATTGGAGAATGGGTACACCGAACAGGACTCGCTGAGAACTCCTAGATGGTATATATACCTATTGTCAGATAGCAGTTCTCTAGCGACACTTGTATAGGTTAGTCTGTAGACCCGAGATCGTCATAGAGTCTTATGTGATTCCCACTGTACTTTAATTTCCTCCCTACCACGGCTCTATTGAGTCGTGCAAACAGGAGGATTTTGGGTACAGTCCCGAATCATACGGAGACAGTGAGCGATAGGAGGGGTTTCGTCTCTCCCGGTATAGGGAGTTGATGTCGCGCTATTTTTGATCGGCTATAACACCTAAATCCCTGGCCAGGGTTCTCGATGTTTACTGATAAGTGTTATCAGTAGTTTCTCGAACTGTTATGAGCCATAAATCAGCATGACTTATAAAGTTACTGGGGTCTGACATTTACCACCCCTATACTTCATATGCGACGTATCAGACGAAGAGACCGGACTGTACGGTAAGTGTTGCTTGCAGGCTCGTAAGGGTTGTGATGGGTTCGCTCGTCGGCCACCTTTTCGTCAAGTACCTGGGTAGCCGTTACGCACAGCTAGTGCCGCTGACGTGCTTGTGGTTAAACCCACTGCCAGCGTACTGTCGAGTCTTTAGAGTCCCACACAGAGAGTTCCCTCGTTCAGGCGAAATATGTAGAGGTTGTAAGTTGTTATGGCAGCCGTAAGCTGTTACGGCAGGGTTTCGATTTTATTCATATAATTGTTACAGGAATAATAATCGGAAGGATAATACTGGTGGGCTTTGGTTTAAGCCGGATACCGGTATTATATTATTGGATTAATGGTATTCGTATTTTTCGGAATTCGGATGCGGGTATACGGTATACGGAGGAGGGGTATTTTTGTAATTGTTACAAGAATACCTTCTAGAAGGTGCCACCTCATAATGACATAATAATGACATCATTTATTTTATGAAAATAAAATGAGGTGGAAATTAAAAGGTACAAGCATGATGAGGTTGTTGTTATGGAATTACTATTGAAGCATGATACTAATTTATATAATGCATGCTTCAAATTATTTCTCTTAGTGCTATATCTTTATTCATCATGTTTGAACACTTTCATTATGATAAACACTTACTCCTTCTCATCTCCTCCTTCTCCTTCTTCTTATAAATAGCTTCACATGAGATGTGAATGTTAAGTGAATCAAGAGAAGGTTAAGAGAAAGAAATGCTATAGATTTCAAGCTAATCCAATACATTCATCTCTACATAATCCTAGTGACCTATTCTAGCAAAATTGGTCTCTAGGTTAAACTCTTGTGAAGAGTTTCTAGCTCGCACGACATCTCTCGGATGGATCATCTAGGTCTTGGGTGGCCGGAGATCGAAGACATCGGCAACATCTAAAGGAGCTAAGGAGTTCATCAAAGAAAGGACCCGAAGGACCGTATCATTGAGGTATAATCCCTAACATAGTAGATAAGATCTCTAGTTAGGTTTTTCTAGTTGTGGTTTAGACAAGATCTTCGGTTAAGTGCGTGTTGTATGCCAAGAAAATTTTCGTTCACCGCTTCCGCCACGCCACAAGAGTTGTGGGAGCATGCAACATACACTAACAGTTGTCCCATGGGTTTTGACGGGGTCTTGTACTGCGGGTTACTATAGTCCACGAAGCAAGTTGAACTCCTCTCGTATACACTGGTACCTTCTGTACCAAGCTACAAACAACCATGTTAGTATAACAAACATATACCTGTACAAATTACCAATCATATACTCTCTACTTGTGCTATTCTATTCTACTCTTACTTATGGGACTTACTGTTCATATCAGATTTTTGCATTTTCATACCACCCAATTTTTATCACATTGCATATCCGTAGATACTCTTGAGCCGTGTTTGCTAGTCAATTGCAGGATACAGGTTCTCGGTTCTAAAACGGTGAAATTCATGGAAAACACGACAAAATCCGGGTTCCTGCCAACCACAGATAAAACACGGTCTCCGCCCTTCATCCGTATGTTGCCAGATACCAGTAGGAAGACAAAATGTCAAATCAATGCACAAGGCTCAATGGTAGCACAAGATCCAAGAAATCTACACGGAGCTCGAGGCAATCATGACAAAATCTTGACAAAAAGTCCACCTTTCCCTCAACAGAAATTCTGGAAAAATCGTGGAGCCAAATTGAGAAAATACATATGCCAGAATAATGTACACAGCAAACCAGGAAAGTGACAAAAAGCAGAAGCCCCAACTCCTCCAAATGGCCGCGGAACCGCGGCCAAAGAGGAGTCTAGGCCGCGGTTCCGCGGCCGTACTGGCGCCTCTTGCGCAGGGTTTTGGGGGGTAGTTTGGTCTTTTCATCAGGGTTCTGATGGTTGCCCTAGGGTTTCATTTTATAGCCTATAAATAGCCTAGAACTTTGTGAAGGAAAGGGTCCATTCTTGTATTTTCTTTTTCTAGGTTTTAGTTCACATGTTCTTCTTCTTCTCATCTCTTCTCCATTAAACTTGTAGTGAGCTTTGTGAGGGAGGAATGGTAAATAAAGAAGATCATTTTATTATCATGCTTGTCTTGCTCTTTCTTTAATTGTTGTAATTTTAATTTGTTAAGTAGTTGTTGTTATTTCCTTGTTGTTTCTTTCTTCTCTCTTTTTCTTTATCATTCATACGACAATGATACTTACGCTCGATCCTCGCCAAGGTAAGGTCGCAAATAGTTAGTCGTATTCTCCTAATCTCCTTCTTTCTATCTTCTTCCTTTGTTTTGTTTTGTTTTACCTTATCATGAAGTGTGAGTAGTTAATACTTGTTAGGGTAGGATAAGGGAAGTTTGAGAGAAGAAAATCTCTCTCACTCTTTCCTTGCCCAACAGCTTAAATCAACTCCTGTTAATTGAACCACAATCCGCTCCTTACGGCACCCTATGCTACATGATAGCGGTGATTCCGTAGTGAGACCGGTTGTGGTTGAATTAACCGGAGGTTATGGCTAAGACCCAAGAACGGACGGACAAGCACCAAAGGGAAGGACTTATGCGTTGGAAAGCCTAGCTTATACTCGCAAGTTCCTTCCTAGTCGTGCTAATCCCCGTTGTTGCCGATTACCGTAACACCGATATTAAGAGGGGCAACGAAAGATGTGGAGACTCCTAACTCAAACTAACTTAATCCTAACCCTAACAAGCTCTCTTTAAATATCAACTTAACACTTAGATAACCACAACAAAATCTGAACTTTCGGACTTAACTCGTTAAAACACATTGAAAAAGACTCCCATCTCCCTGCGGACGACCCGTACTCAACCGGCTAGCTACAAGCGAAACCGTCTTGATTGCGGTATTTAAACTAGAACTTGAACACGCAGAATCTCTAACAATCAAATGGCGCCGTTGCCGGGGAGACGGTAGTTTATTTCCTTGTGTAATTTCGGGTTAATTTGTAAGTATAAATATAACCAAAAAACGAAAAAAAAAATACATACTTTGTAAAAATCCATCTAGTTGTTTATTCTTGATTAGCTTTTGTGCAAGTGTGCAGGAAAATACAAGTTCGAGTTCAGTGGCCAAGACGTCGGATAATACGGAATTCAAGTACAGTGCCAAAGACGTGGGAAGATAGACCCACATTTCGCGGCTACACCGCGACGGATCGAAACGGAACAAACGGTCTACTATCAAGATCTGGAGCAGGTACAGTGAGCAACTAAAGATTCAGTAGATCCAGACAAGAAGAGAAAAGCCACAGAACATCACCCAATTTTTCCAGAGGCCCAAATCCCCAGTACTGCCGCGGAAACGCGGCATAAGCAAGCTTAGGCCGCGGTTCCGCGGCCACTTGGTGGGGTCAGTGTGCCATCTTCTCTCTGTAAGTCTCTCTGCTCCTCTCCACTCCTCTGGACTCCAATAAATTGTGTTTTCTGCAGCCTTCTTTGCGCAAATTCTTCTCCCCCTTCCAATAAACTGTTCTTGTGCAGAATTCTTTGCGCCGCAAATAAAAAATTGTTTGCAGTTGATTTGTTACTGTTTTGCATTCTTTAATACGGACTTAAGGGGCTCGAAACCAATCCAGATTGGGTAGGGATTTCATCACCCTTCCCAGGACCCCAAAAATCACTAAAGCATATGCATTGTCCATTGTAAATTAAAAAATACTAGACTTCAGCCCTAAGGACTTCGCGCTCATTAGGAGAAGATAAACCGTGTTTAGAACCTCGCTTAACCGTATATTGTTTACGGGGTGTCTAGGAAAGTGTTAAAGGCGCAACCGCCGAAAGAGAAAGGGTTATTTAATTAAGAAACTTCGCGAAAGCGTTGGACAACCTCCCCTTATCTCTGCACTTACCTGGCCTCGTGATCAGTGTATTTTTAAGCCTGTTTCTCGACACTGTTTAACTTCGACAATCAAGTTCAGGAACAGGTCTAGTAGACCTAGGTTACCCTAGATCTAGGTGTGATTGTGCATATCTTGTTTGTGATTGCTTAAGCCGTATTTCCGTACATACTTCTGTAAATCTCTTTCTAAAAAAAAAAAGAGAGAAAAAAAAATCAAAAACTTTTATAAAAACTTGCCCTTTTGTCGCCAAATCCATTTTCACCCACCACCCATCGCCTTTCTCCATTGACGTTTTCTTACCCTCACCTTCTCCGCTTTGACTATACTAAACCCGTTTACTGTATGTCCGCTTGGACTCGGGACACTAGCGTCCGTCTAGTCCGCGTTACGTTAGTCGTGACCGACTACGCGATCGACTCCGAAGTCGATACTCCGTCCACTCCTCTTTCACCCCTTCCTTTGCCGGCCAACTCCGACGTTGACCGGAATTCTGTTCATACATCTTCACCTTCACCAACCTCTTCTTCCGCGATGTCGGGATTTAATCCGAACATCTCTTTGACCACCGCTGGATTGGCTCCACCTCCTACGGAGACCAATATTCCACCACCTCCGCCTGTTGTAGCGCAGCAGCGAATTGCGCTCCAGGATCGTTTCTACCCCACCCGTTCTGCACTTCCCACCTGCCTTTCTCTTCCTCCGGCCAATGGGGACAACTTTGAAATTAAGCCCCATTTCATCAACATGCTTCCACGTTTTCATGGGCTTGAATCTGAAGATGCCTATATCTTCATCAATAAATTTCAAAACGTCTGTGCCATGATGAAAACAACCCAGCTGTCGGACGATGCTATACGTTTACGGGTCATTCCGTTCACTTTATGCGATCTCGCTGAAAAATGGCTGTATAGCACCGCTTCCCACTCAATCACCAGCTGGGACGAGTTTGTTAAAGCGTTTCTGAAAAAATTCTATCCAAATCATAAGACCGCAAGAATTCGAAATGAAATCAACCAATTCTCCCAGCTTCCTTCTGAACCCTTCTGGAAGTGCTTTGACCGGTACAAAGACCTTCTTGTTCAGTGTCCTCACCACGGTATAGAGAAATGGAAGCTCTGTCAAACCTTATACGAGGGACTGAACCCAGCAACGAAGCAGTTGCTGGAAACCATCTGTCAGGGCCACTTCCTATCGAAATCTGACGAGGAAGCGTGGCAGTTCTTTGACGACCTTGCGGAGCAAACGCTACAGTAGGAGAGCAACAGACCGACTTCTTCTTCTTCCACCTCCACTTCTACCGGTCAGTCTAGGGTAGGAATCCACCAACTTGATGTCTCTATTGCGATGAGAGCTGAAATGGCTGCAATAACAAAAAAGCTTGAAGCGATAGAGAGCAAATTCTCTGCTCCTGTTCCTGCCCCTGTTCTCCCCCTTCGTACCATCTGCGCTTGTTGTTCCGATCCTTCCCACTTGACCGAAGAGTGTCCTTACAATCCACCCTCGCAAGGACAGGATCAGGTTAATGCTGCCTTCCAGCAAAGAACGAGGAATGATCCATACTCTTCCACCTACAATCCCGGTTGGAGGAACCACCCCAATTTCGCCTGGAATCAGAATCAGAATCAATTCCAAGGCAACAATTTCCAAAGGGCCCCTCCGCCGCAACAACAAGCGCAACAACAAACTCAGTATCAGCAGCCCTTCCAACCCCAACCTTTCCAAAACCAGACGAACAACTTTGCACCCAACAACTCTTTTCCACCAAACAACTTTGTTCCGTCGAACAACGATAAGGTTTCCTCGCTCGAGCGAAGTCTGGAGGCGTTTGTTAAACAATCGACTCAATCCACCGCCAATATCCAGCCTTCGATTCAATCTTTAGTGCAACACACTGCCGCACACGGGCAAAGCATCAAGACCATCGAGGCCCAGATTGCACAGCTGAACGCGGCCTTGAGCGAGCGAGAGAAGGGGAAGCTCCCGTCCCAGCCACTTCCAAATCCCGGTCACCCACATAATGCACATGTTGCTCTTGAACAACAAAACCATAATGTGAGTGCCGTGACTACACTGAGATCGGGAAGGATGCTGCAAAACAACATTGGCAAGCGAATCAACGATGACACCCCGGCCGCTTCTTCTTCTTCTTCTTCTCCTTCTTCTTCGTCTTCTGAGCCTATTCTCCGTTCTTCACAAGGCTCTCCTTCCTCTTATTCTCTGAACGGACCCACTTCTCACTCCACGAAAACACCTATTCTGGGATCTGTTCCAACTCCACAATCTCCTCCTCCAGCATTAGACTCAACCAATTTTCAAAATGTTCCATTTCCAAACCGGTTGAGATCTAATAAACAAAATCCTCAAATGGAGAAGATTCTGGAGTTATTTAAGCAAGTTAACATTAACATTCCTCTTTTAGATGCTGTCCAACAAGTCCCGTCTTACGCAAAAATCTTAAAGGACTTGTGCACGAAAAAGAGGAAGTCTCAGGTACCCAAGAAAGTTTTCTTGGCTAGTGCTGTGAGTGATGCCCTTACCCAATCTTTACCACAAAAACAGAAGGACCCTGGCTGTCCTACGATTTCAATTACCATTGGGGATAAGAACATCAACCGCGCACTATTAGATCTTGGTGCCAGTGTTAACTTGCTTCCGTATTCAGTATACGAGCAATTAGGCGTCGGAGAGCTGAAACCCACGCACTGCACTCTCCAAATGGCCGACCGATCGATCACCCATCCTAGGGGTGAGCTAGAGGATGTGTTGATAAGAGTCGGGGACTTCATATTCCCTGTTGACTTCATTGTATTAGATACACAGCCTGTAGCTAACCCCCGGAATCAAATTCCGGTGATACCCGGTCGCCCATTTCTCGCAACCTCAAATGCTGTGATCAATTGTCGCAATGGTTCAATGAACCTCTCTTTTGGAAATATGACGATTGAACTCAACATTTTTAGGTTAGGGAATCAGCCCGCCGAACCTAATGCTCATATACTGGACGTCTGCTCGATCCAGGAGATCACACCAGAAGAGTGTGAATTCGAGGAGTTTCTGTTTGATCACGATAATCTTGACGCCACTAGTGCGTTTCTCTTCGAACCTGCTGCTGTTTCTGCGCCCGACAACGACTACGAGTGTTTCACGTTTTCGAACGATCTTAGCTACGTACAACCCGAGTTTGAATCCTTCGACTTTCCGGATGAGTTACCTGAACCATCCAACTCGGTTGCCTACACTCGTTTTGAACCTTTGCTGGAGTCCTTTGAGTTCGAGACCTTTGCACCAGTCTTGCCTTCCATCGTTTCACCTCCAATGCTCGAACTCAAGCCGTTGCCGTCTCACCTTAAGTATGCTTACTTAGGTGAGAACGAGACCCTCCCTATCATCATCTCGGCTTCTCTAGCTCCCGAGCAAGAGAAAGCCCTTCTAGCGGTCTTGCACAGCAACAGGCAAGCTTTTGGCTGGTCCATGGCAGACATCAAGGGGATTAGTCCCCTGATCGTTGAGCATCACATTCATCTGATGGATGATGCCAAACCAGCTCGGGATCCACAAAGACGTCTTAATCCAGTCATGAAGGAGGCTGTGAAGAAGGAGATCGTCAAATGTCTAGATAGTGGTATCATTTACCCTATCTCTGATAGCCAGTGGGTTAGCCCCATTCATGTTGTCCCCAAGAAGTCGGGCATCACGGTCATAACCAACGAGGCGAACGAGTTAATCCCTACTCGCACCCAAACTGGGTGGCGAGTTTGCATTGATTACAGAAAACTCAGCGCCGCAACGCGGAAAGACCACTTTCCGCTACCTTTCATTGACCAGATGCTTGAACGATTGGCCGGACATGAGTACTACTGCTTTCTTGATGGCTACTCCGGCTATAATCAAATTCTCATCGCCGAAAAAGACCAGGACAAGACCACTTTCACTTGTCCTTTCGGCACGTTTGCATATCGACGCATGCCCTTTGGGTTATGCAATGCGCCCGCTACCTTCCAGCGGTGTATGATGGGAATTTTCTCTGACATGGTGGAAAAATTTCTGGAGATTTTCATGGATGACTTCTCCATCTTCGGCGACTCCTTTGACGAGTGTTTGCTGCATCTTGACGCTGTCCTTACCCGATGTAAGGACAAGAATCTCACTTTGAACTGGGAGAAATGCCACTTCATGGTGCGCGAAGGTATTGTCTTAGGACATATCATCTCGCAAAATGGCATAGAGGTTGACAAAGCAAAGATTGAGGTCATTTCCAATCTGCCTCCTCCCCGATGCGTCAGAGATATCCGAGCCTTCCTTGGCCATGCCGGTTTCTATAGACGGTTTATCAAGGACTTTAGCAAGATTGCTAGGCCCTTGACGCTTTTGCTGGCCAAGGACACGCCTTTCGACTTCAACTCGAGCTGTGTGACTGCATTCGAGTCACTGAAACGCTCACTCACTTCTGCTCCCGTTCTTTCTTCACCTGACTGGACGCACCCATTCGAGATTATATGCGATGCATCCGACTTTGCCATCGGTGCTGTCCTTGGACAGCACATCAACAAGATGCCGCACGTAATCTATTACGCGAGCCGAACCCTGAACGACGCCCAACTCAATTATACAACAACTGAGAAGGAATTCTTGGCTGTTGTATTTGCTTTAGAAAAGTTCAGGCCCTACCTCATCGGCTCTCCAGTCATTGTCTACACGGACCATTCAGCTCTGCGCCATCTTTTTGCGAAGAAAGATGCCAAATCTCGGTTAATACGTTGGATCCTCTTGCTTCAAGAGTTTGACCTTGTCATTAAGGACAAACGAGGATGTGAAAACGTAGTTGCCGACCATCTCTCACGACTTCCTTCTTCGCCTTCGCTTCCAATTCCGATCAACGACGTTTTCCCGGATGAACAGCTCTTGACAGTATCGTGCGAACCCTGGTTCGCAGATATTGTGAACTATTTGGCCACGGGATTACTACCGACCGAATGGTCAAGTCAGGACAGACTTCGCTTCTTATCCCAAGTAAAACACTTTTACTGGGACGAACCCTACTTGTTCAAGTACTGTCCCGACCAGATTATTCGTCGGTGTGTCCCTGATGAGGAATTCAAGAGTGTGCTATCCTTTTGCCACGATCAAGCGTGTGGCGGGCATTTTGGGCCCAGAAAGACAGCTGAGAAGATCTTGCAATGTGGTTTCTACTGGCCACAACTTTTCAAAGACGCTCACGACTATTGCAAGACTTGCTCCCGGTGCCAACACATGGGCCGGATATCCCGGAAGAACGAGATGCCGCTCCAACCAATCTTGGTTGTGGAGATTTTCGATTTTTGGGGGATAGACTTCATGGGGCCGTTTCCCAGCTCTTTTGGGAACTTGTACATCCTTCTAGCTGTTGATTACGTCTCTAAATGGGTCGAGGCTGTGCCCAGCCGAACCAACGACAATAAGGTTGTCATTAGGTTCTTTAAAGAAAACATTTTCTCCCGGTTTGGGCACCCCCAAGCGATCATTAGTGACAATGGAAGTCATTTCTGCAACAAAACCTTCGAGGCCTTGATGCGGAAATACTCCATTAATCATAAGCTTTCTACGCCCTACCACCCCCAAACCTGCGGGCAGGCCGAACTTTCAAGTCGGCAAATCAAGCAGATACTGGAGAAGACGGTTTCCAAGAACCGTAAGGATTGGTCTCTGAAACTCACTGATGCCCTTTGGGCATTTAGAACCGCTTATAAGACCGACCTTGGCATGTCTCCCTATCGGCTTGTGTATGGAAAAGCCTGCCACCTTCCTGTCGAAATAGAGCATCGCGCATTTTGGGCGATAAAGGAGCTGAATCTGTCTCTTGACGATGCGGGCAGCCATCGGAAGCTGCAGCTGAACGAACTGAACGAGCTTAGGGATGAGGCTTACGATAACGCGGTTGTCGTTAAGAATCGAACGAAGGTGTTTCACAATAAACACCTTTTGCGCAAAACCTTCGTACCTGGTCAACAGGTACTGCTTTACGACAGCCGACTTCACTTCCATCCTGGAAAGCTCAGATCTCGCTGGAAAGGGCCGTATTTTGTGCGGAATGTGTATCCGCAGGGCGCTGTGGATTTGGAAAATCCAAAGGACGGTTCACTCTTCAAGGTAAATGGACACCGATGCAAACCGTACCTTAGCGCCGAACCAACAGAGGAGCTCCTGTTCTTACAGGAGCCGGTTTACCCTGAATGATCTTCCTCTGCCTACCTCCAAACTTCGGTTATCCAGCCAAGAACAGGGGACACTGTTCCACATAAGTTTAGGGGTATGTACAAACCATTTTGTATATATTTGTGTATATTCTTTTTCTTTTCCTAAACAAAAACAAAAACAAATAAAAAAAAAATTTGTATATCGCTAACCGACAATTTTGAACCTTCCAACTGCTCTCTTCATGCTACGACAATGAGGACACTGTCCAGTTTAAGTTTGGGGGTACGCTCGGTACGCATTTCTTCTCTTCGCATTCATATGTATATTTTACATCTGCATATTAAATCCATAAAATCCATAAAAATTTGAAAATTTTCTAAAAACATAAAAACTTTTCTGTCAAGTTAGCTTGTGAAAGAACTCGGATTAAACAATTCGACGGTTTTTGTTTGAAAAAAATAGGAATAACTAGATCTTATGTTTGGATTTTGAAAACCTGAAAGATAACTCTCCTTTGAAGTTAACTATAGCTGATATACGTCTTTACATCACACTACACGTGTCGTGAATTTTGGGAATTAGATGACAAGTCTTTCATGTTTAAACTTTTAAACAGATAAATGATTTTCTGAGGATCAAATAGGTTTGTTCTGAAATAAGTAATGTCAAGAATAGTTTATGAAGTAAAGCGAATATGAAGGAATGTTATTGATGCCGTAATTGGAGCTAAGTCTGAAAAATAACCCATCTAAAACTTGATTGGAATGATTACACACCAAACCCACTAAACACGTCTTTTATCCAAAAAAATATTTGAACTGCCGGTTATTTCTCCGTTCGTATTAAATCAACTGATTTTCACGACAAACTGTCTTTTGTTTTTGGACCTAGGTAACTTGAGTAATTAAGTCCGCTGGGGTATTTCTACACCTAATGCCCTAAAACCAACTAGTTTGGGTGCATTGGCCCAAAGCTCGCTAAGAAGCCTAGAAAGTCCAGTTTAAAACAAAGTCAAGCAAGTGTTCTCTCCGAGTTAAAATTCCTAACGGTTCTTTGTGTGAGAATAATCTTGATAAAAGACAGGCTTTTAAAAAAAAATTTTACGGAGATATGAAGGTTTTACTCTTTGATAAAGACTATTGCACGTTCACAAAGGTGTGTATGAAATGAAAACAAGAAAAAGGTGGAGTGAAAAATACGACTTAGTTTCCTGTTAAGGAAGATAGAAATTCTGAAGTTGAAACCTTACTGGAAAACGAAACTTGAAAAATGCTTAACTCTTTATAAAACTTATGTGATCCTTTTAAAATTGTTATCTGGGCTTTATTGTGCGACATGATGACTTTATTTGACCTTTCGGGAACTTAACGACACTATTTGCACTGCACGTAAAGACATGTAAAATCTGTAGTTGAATAAAAAGCGAGGTGTGAAAAATAAGGGTTCGATAGTCTAGACTTAGGATTATAGAATTATTATTTTCTAAAAACAAAACTTTAGGGTTTGAATCTTAGTCATTTTACAAACCAACTTGACCGGATTTTGTGGGTAGTATCCGCTGAAAACCCTCAGGAGACAACACTCCTCCTACTAGGGACACCTAGAGGTTTAACGGCTTGTTGCACATGCTCAGTGCAATCGCGTTCCCTGCGAAAGTGAGGTTAGGAAATTTTTTGTGAATAAATGGGCTTTGCTCGAGACGAGCAAATGATAAGTTTGGGGGTATTTGTTCATATCAGATTTTTGCAGTTTCATACCACCCAATTTTTATAACATTGCATATCCGTAGATACTCTTGAGCCGTGTTTGCTAGTCAATTGCAGGATACAGGTTCTCGGTTCTAAAACGGTGAAATTCATGGAAAACACGACAAAATCCGGGTTCCTGCCAACCACAGATAAAACACGGTCTCCGCCCTTCATCCGTATGTTGCCAGATACCAGTAGGAAGACAAAATGTCAAATCAATGCACAAGGCTCAATGGTAGCACAAGATCCAAGAAATCTACGCGGAGCTCGAGGCAATCATGACAAAATCTTGACAAAAAGTCCACCTTTCCCTCAACAGAAATTCTGGAAAAATTGTGGAGCCAAATTGAGAAAATACATATGCCAGAATAATGTACACAGCAAACCAGGAAAGTGACAAAAAGCAGAAGCCCCAACTCCTCCAAATGGCCACGGAACCGCGGCCAAAGGGGGGGTCTAGGCCGCGGTTCCGCGGCCGTACTGGCGCCTCTTGCGCAGGGTTTTGGGGGGTAGTTTGGTCTTTTCATCAGGGTTCTGGTGGTTGCCCTAGGGTTTCATTTTATGGCTTATAAATAGCCCAGAACTTTGTGAAGGAAAGGGTCCATTCTTGTATTTTCTTTTTCTAGGTTTTAGTTCACATGTTCTTCTTCTTCTCATCTCTTCTCCATTAAACTTGTAGTGAGCTTTGTGAGGGAGGAATGGTAAATAAAGAAGATCATTTTATTATCATGCCTGTCTTGCTCTTTCTTTAATTGTTGTAATTTTAATTTGTTAAGTAGTTGTTGTTATTTCCTTGTTGTTTCTTTCTTCTCTCTTTTTCTTTATCATTCATACGACAATGATACTTACGCTCGATCCTCGCCAAGGTGAGGTCGCAAATAGTTAGTCGTATTCTCCTAATCTCCTTCTTTCTATCTTCCTCCTTTGTTTTGTTTTGTTTTACCTTATCATGAAGTGTGAGTAGTTAATACTTGTTAGGGTAGGATAAGGGAAGTTTGAGAGAAGGAAATCTCTCTCACTCTTTCCTTGCCCAACAGCTTAAATCAACTCCCGTTAATTGAACCACAATCCGCTCCTTACGGCACCCTATCCTACATGATAGCGGTGATTCCGTAGTGAGACCGGTTGTGGTTGAATTAACCGGAGGTTATGGCTAAGACCCAAGAACGGACGGACAAGCACCAAAGGGAAGGACTTATGCGTTGGAAAGCCTAGCTTATACTCGCAAGTTCCTTCCTAGTCGTGCTAATCCCCGTTGTTGCCGATTACCGTAACACCGATATTAAGAGGGGCAACGAAAGATATGGAGACTCCTAACTCAAACTAACCTAATCCTAACCCTAACAAGCTCTCTTTAGATATCAACTTAACACTTAGATAACCACAACAAAATCTGAACTTTCGGACTTAACTCGTTAAAACACATTGAAAAAGACTCCCATCTTCCTGCGGACGACCCGTACTCAACCGGCTAGCTACAAGCGAAACCGTCTTGATTGCGGTATTTAAACTAGAACTTGAACACACAGAATCTCTAACAATCACTTACCGAGCGCCAGTTCGCTGGCGACATTCCTGTCCCTTTCTTTCTTTGGAATGTTCGTCAGGAGGACCGGATTCTCAGGAGACTGAGCCCAGCCAGAAGTACTTGGATCAGATTGAGGCACAGTCAGACTACTAGCCTACTTGTATTTCTTTTCTTTTCATATGCCACTGTTTAGGCATTGCTTTCTATCATTATACTTTTCCTTTTCAAATCAGTTGTAATGTAAAGAATGAATATTAATAAAATTTGTTGTCACATTATATCTCTTGTTGTTTCTTATGCATTTTATATATATTGTTTATTTACGCTTAGCGTGTTTACTTCTGAGTGAATATGTCGCGTGCCCGTCACGTCAACTTCCCCGTATCCTGGGAAGTGGGGCATGACAGGGACATACGGTTTTAGGTGGTTACTAAGAGAACGAAGAAGCCCTCGAGGGTCATGGTTTTGTCGAAGATGCTCTGGCCGTCGAGTTTGGCTTGCCACTTCACTTGGGGGCTTAACTCCACTTGGCACTTAGAGAGTTTGAGAGAATTTTTGCTAGAAATTTCAGGATGAGAAAGAGTTAGGGCATTGGATGGTATTTATAATGCAGAATTAGGGTTTGTGAATTAAAATAATTTAAATGGTGTTAAATGGTGAATGGAAGAGTCTCTGTTTGATTGCAAGAAAATCAAACAGTGCAGGAGAGTTAAGGGAAGTTGAAGGGACAAGTGTGCAAAGCACGGGGAGATTTGGGGCATCTTGGACCGTTGGGGCCGGCCATAGGGGAGAAACGGGCGGTTGGATTTTGAGGCATTGCCTCGAGATTGGTGCCACGTATCAAGTTTGGTGTGTACACTTCATTGCGTCTGTTTGATTTTTCTGAAAGTTTTTGTTTCTCCGTATATTGCACGTGCAACTCTTGGGCTTCCAAAAATTAAAAAGGAAAAAAATCTAAAAATAATTGTGTCTAATGAGAATCGAACACATAGGCTATGTCACAACAGTGTAAAAGCTTTACCAGTGGGCTACAGGTTGCTTCTTGCTTTTATTTAATAAAAATAACTTTTAACTCTTGCACATGTTGTAATACCCTTTTCTGTATAATAACAAGAAATTTCTGTACAGTGATTTCAGAGTCGTTACAGTTAGTGTTAATCATCATCCTCTATAGCACTACTCTCACTCGCTGAATTTTGTAACAGTTCATGCGTTGATCGTTTTCGTCTACGGGCAGCTGGTCTTGATATTCTGTATTCTACAATAATCTCCAGATCGATGTCAGCCTTACAAAAGCTAACATCGTCTAAATCCATAGTCAGGTCTAGTAATGGTGTTACTGGCGTGCTTGGGCAGCTAATTTCAAGATTTTCATCAGAATTTTCCATGTTAAAATAATCCCGCATATTTGTGGTGATAGCAACATACCAGACAGCATCCCTACGGTACTCGACATAAAAGCACTGACGTTAATAGAGTATCTTGGCTACTGAATTGATCAGCATACCTATTTAAAGCAGACGTCTGAACCTTTGATGGGCAGATGTCTGCCTTTGCTCTGCAAAAGACAGCGCTTGATAGACGTTTTAACTTATGAGGTTCAGACGTCCGAGTCTTTTTGGTTCAGACGTTTATGCCAAAGTCTCGGGTTGAGATGATTTTAATGCCAGACGTCTGAAGCTCCTTGCTGCAGATGTCCGGTCCTTCTCTGGAATTGCGGTCTTGTATATATACGAGACACCCTTCACAACGTAATTAGCTGCACCAATTGCTGCAATTTTTTTACCAACTGAGCTTAGTTGATGATCAGTTTGGTACCAATTGCAAGTTCGATCCCCAAAAGGAGTTGATTTCGAAATAAAATGCTGCAATTTTTAGAGCGAAAGAAACATATTTGCTATTCAACTTCATAATCCTACATGAATTTCTACCGATCAACCATAAAATTGCAACATTGGCTATTCAACTTCATCTCTAGCAAACCAAAACATACCAATAAGTTAGCTCATGATCATTTCAATAAAAAAAACCTACCAGCAACTTCAAGGCCATGTTTGTTTTGTGGGAAGAGAAGTAAGAAAGTAAGAAAGTGAAGGAAAGTGCTACTTTCTTTGTTTGGAATGGTAGAAGGTGAGAGCCACTTTCCTTTGCCACATAGGTGCCTCTATAAGGCACTTTCTTGATTTCACTTTCTAAGCTAGACGATAGAAAGCGGAGAAGATTTGGAAAGAAAGAAAGTTTTAAGTATTATTTTATTGTTTTTAAAGAATAATATTGATTAGATTGATAAAACATTAATGTATTTTATGTCTTTAATTCAGAAGCCACATAAGCTCCAACTCTTTTGCTTTCTCACTTTCTTTTAAGCTAAACAACCATGATTTTCTACTTTCTTATGAAAACTATTTTTCTGCTGCTTGCCTGCTTTCTGACTTTCTTGTCTATTTCTATTTTCCCATTTTATACTTTTCACTATATTCAAGTAGATGGTGAGGGGGAGAGAGAGAGAGAGAGAGAGAGAGAGCGAGCGAGCTGAAGAGAGTGCATGTGTGGATTTGATTGATGAATGATGTATCCTCTCTAGGACTAGGACTGACTACTACTATTGCCTATGGAAAGACAAGACATTTATTTTCATTTTCTTCTGATTGCTGCCTATCTCTCTTATTTAGCTTCACTGAGGCTGAGGGAAGATGATTGTACCACACACATAAATCAAAGCATCAAATCACAGTGAAAGAAATGCAAGTTATACAGAAATCAAACCCAACACAAAATTAATAATAATAATAATTAATTAATGTACTGTCATATATAGTCACCAAACCCAAAACACATATCCATACCTCCCCAAAAATAAAAATAAAAATAAAAATAGAGTCCTAATCATGTTTTTCTAATTTTTTTCTTTACAATGTTCATGATAATCAAGATCCTCTGCCCTGATTTTTATAATATAAAGATGCAATGATAAAATACAACACTTCATCATCTGATAATCAAAACCAACTGCATCTAGCATATGCCAGTTAAATATGAACCGTTGGATTTTATCAGTGCACCTATCTGTGCAGAGGATCCGTATTCAGATCAGAAATGGTACATGACCCCTCTCCCTTGGGCTTTGTAGCTACCCTCAGTTGCACTTGTTGCTTGAACTTGATCATCCACATATAATGTAGCAGTATTTGTAGTAGCACTAATATTGTTGCACCCAATATTGTAGCTATGAGGAGCATCAACCATCAAATTCTCAATCTCTTCATACCCATTACCAAGCAAAATCTTTTGGGCATCTTCAAGCCCTCCATATAAGTAACTCTCAAACCCCATTTGCTCATGCTCCAGCTCCTTGGCATAGCTTATATCAGAAGAGCTAGTACAGCTTTGTTCAGCCCCAGCACCAAAATTTATCTGGTATTGACTAAGAGTTGGTCCTTGATGAATAAAGAGAGTTGTAGCACTTGACACATTATTGTAGATATGATCATGAGGAATTGTTGCACTAGGGAAACATTGATCAAGGCTTGGACTGATGAGAGGATCATGAGGTGTGGTGTTGAAGAAGATATTTTGTTGTTGATGATGCTGACTTTGGTTTTTATTGGTATTTTTCCTTTGAGAAGGTGGAAGCCCTAAGAGTTTCTTCTTGAGTTTTGTGTTCCAGTAGTTTTTGATATCGTTGTCAGTTCTCCCCGGTAGCTGAGCAGCTATAATAGACCATCTGCATGTTAATTTGGAGAAAATTAAAGAAGCAGCAACATCATAAAAAAGTGTAGCAACTTCTTGCTTTTTGTGACACAAATGAGAAAATCATGACCTAACTATTAGGTTCTTTCCTTTCTTGCATCTACACACAAAATAGTATAAGGTTTCTACTTCATTAATCATGTATCACCAAAAAAGGGTAGGAATAATAAAACTAGTTCCAAAAAAAAAGAATAAAAATGGAAAGAAAAAAATTTACCTGCTTCCAATAGTAGTAAAGAGGCTGCAAATGATTCTGTCTTCATGATCTGAAAACTCTCCATGCTTTATGTTGGGCCTTAAATAGTTGAGCCATCTTAGCCTGCAGCTCTTCCCACATCTCTTCAAACCTTTTATATATAGAACAACAAAAAATATATATAAACACATTCAATGATATAAGAAAATTATACGCTTCTATATATATATGAGGGGAAAGTGAAGTGACAGTAAAAATGTTACCAGCTTTGTTAGGGAGAGCAATCCAATTGCCACCAGTTCCATATTTCTCAATGAAGTCCTTAAGCTTGGTGTCTTCCTCTGGTGACCAAGGGCCCTTCTTCACATTTGCCTTGTCACAACATGGAGCCCTTCCCATTCTCTCTCTCTCTCTCGATCTCTCTTTAATTTCTCTCTCTAGAAGATGTTTGTAACAAACCCCTGGAAGAAAGAAAGGGCACTGGCTTTGAGAAGAGATATATAGAATACAACACAGAGAGAGAGAGGAGTACATGTATATATGGGATGACAACAAAAAGGGAAGAGACGGGGAGAGAGAGAGAAGTCAAAGGATATAGGCTGTCTGGTATCAATCATCTCTCAGTCTCAGCGCCACAAAGACTTACAATCAATCATAAACATCATTTAATTAACAAAAGATTGTAAAATATTTCTTGGTTTTACTTTGAAAGCTTGAGGTGTGAACACCTTAAATAATATATGTATATAATATATGTGTAAACATTAAAACAGTCCAAACTCAAATCCGGTCCATCAACCAATGTAAGCAAAACGGTATCAACCATAAATAAGAGAACCAAACACCGGATTTGACGGTAAATACCTACGTACATTCTTGAGGAAAGAAATGTGTTTTTTATAATAGAGTTTATAAAACGATTTCTCTTAGGTTACTCTAGCCTTCACCTTTCTTATCGCCTCTTTCTATATGTTTCTATATTGATTTTCTTAAATCCTAATCCACATTCACTTGTAACCCGACAAAAATATCAAATAGCCCAAATTATGTTTCTTAAATTCAACTAGTCTTTTGAAGGGCACAATACTTCTTGAAATAAAGTATCACCTCAACGATTATCCAAGTCATAAAAAGGATGATTAACCTCTCCATAGGCACATGAACACATTAAAATTTTTGGTGTAGTAAAAACAGAAATCATATTATTTTATTGGAAAATTTGTTTCCAGACCCAATTTTGAGAAGCATCTTCATGTACTTTCAAAATTGTATTTAGAAAACAAGTACGTTGCAAGCCCACATAAAACCAAAGTCTGGTTTTCAGAGAAATTAATACTATGCTTTTGGGTTTTTCCATAATTTTGTAGTTTTTTTTTTTTGCCTTAAAAAGTTAAATCAAGAACCAATTTTCTTTTCTCTTTTTATTTTCAAACCATTATTAATTGCTCTTAACTTTTCCTGTTCATAGCATCAAAAAGTCATTAGGAAAGGGTAAGAAGCAAGTGAAAGAGAAGTATATATGTACATGGGTCCCATACAAGGTCTAATATGTGACATGCTCCTAACCTCATATATATGATAATCTTGGCAAATTGTGTGATTGTGAATAAGTCATCATCATTAACAAGGAATCACTTCCAAATCTTTAAATTTCCTTGGTCAATTTGTGAAATGCGTACCATCCATTCCCACGCGTACATACATACATATGCATTTGACCTTTGCACTTTGTCCAGCCTCCCTCTTTATATGTACTAAATTTTTTTGGCATGTGGGATAACTGTTTTTTTTTTCTTTTTTCTCCCTTTTTGAGATAACATGTGGAATTATTTTAAACTAATAAATGGTTGTCCAGATTTTCTCCACTTGCTTCAAGTTACATTATATATATATATATATATATATATATATATATATATAGTTGAAAAGAGACCCTATACCGGCTTCTTCGTTAGGCGGCATCAAAAAACTACACCCTCTATAATTTTATTCGGCGATCGGCACCCATCATCATCATCTTTATCATGTAAGATGTGGATACACCAAATTTCAAGTGATTCCACCACTTTTTCACATGTACTGTTGAATTAGCAATGTAAAAACTTCTATTGTCGGTAAACCGTTAGTTTTGCATCCACTAAATCAACGGTGAAAAAGTGATGGAATCACATGAAATTTGGTGTGTCCACATCTTACATAATAAAAATTATGATGGTGGGTGCCAATCGCCGAAAAATATCTATGGAGGGTATATTTTTTCGACGCCATAAGAGGAAATTTCCTTACTATGGCACATTTTCTCCATTATACACACACTCACTATTATTGCTCAAAAAGGACAGAAGTACTAAAGCAATCGACCATAAACAACCCAACATCAAGACATGTTCACGGTAATTCAAATAGATCTCATACTTGGTTAGTCTGTCATGATATCAGTAGTACATCACATTTTCTTGTATGAAAGTGATAATGCTCGATATTGACGACCTCCGAGATCAGGACGCGCGGCAGATGACGTGTCCCAAGACTCAGAAGAGGGGGCCCACAGGGGCCGACCAGGCCACCCTGTGCCCGACCTGCAAGCGCAAACTGGCCCACCTCGGGGCCCCCTGCAAATTGGCCTCCTCGGTCTCTCAGCTCGCCTCCGAGCTACCGCAGAACCAAGATACCTCGGCCCTCTCGCTCGTTCCCGAGCTCTCCCGCCGAGACCACCTTCCTCAGTCCCTCCGACCGACCAACTCCACCACTCACAGGCGTAACCGCCGCTCCGCGAATCTCGCCATGCGCAGATTCTCCGCCGGCAACATCCCACGTTCCACGCCATCACGATCCCCATTAACGGGCGATCCGCTCTTTACGCGGGCGTGACGTCGGAAGCGTAACTGCCGGCGAGATTCTCGCGCCTGCTGCTGCATACCACCACCGCTATATAAACCCCCATCACAGAGGGGTCATGTAAGCCATTCTTTAGACTTTACGCCGTTACTATGCTCGGATCTCATCACTGACTTGAGTGTCGGAGGGTTCTCGGTGGTAACAAACCATCCCGGGACTTCTTTGCAGGTACTCGACGACAGTCTCCTCACCCCACCTTCTCCTCTCAAAACCCATTGAGACCCACACGCAATGAAGGATAATCAACCAAGTTCACCTCGAGATCAACGGAAGACAACATCTGACGGAGGCCCCAAAAGGAGCTCTATCAGTTGGCGTCGTCTGTGGGAACGTCAAATTCAACAAGATACAAAGTTGGCCTTCCTATCTCCTCTCTCATGGCAGACGACCATCTTGGGGATCCCAGTACCAGCCACCGCCTTCCGCTCACCGAAGGCGGGGATGAACCTCCGCCGGGCAGAACGGCCCGACCAGAAGAAGAGGACTCGGGAGGAGAGGCCGGAGCGTCAGCAGCCCTACCACCCGAAGTTCCAGGAGTTTACCCCCTCAATGTCTCCCTCGCGGTGTTGCTGGAGAAGGCCCAGAACGAGGGGTTCTTCAAGTTCCCTCCGGTCCCGCGTCTGGCCGCTAAGCGAACCCGGGGCCCCTACTGCGCTTTCCACCGGGTACTGGGCCACGCCATGGAGGACTGCAAACAACTGAGGGACTACATCGAGGAGCTCATCCGGTCTGAGCACCTCGCCGCCTACCTAAGAGAAAAACGGCAGACCGACTGCGAGCAGGAGCAGCATCGCCCTCCCACCGACCTGACCATCGGTCAGATCATGCTTGTTTCAGCAGACGGCCAGCCTGGAGCTCAGGGATCCCCATGCCCTATGCCAAGCGCGGGGGCCGACAGCCCTTCAGGGAGCTCGGCCCGAGCCAATAAAGTCATCTTTTAGCCTGTACCTTTTTTTAAGCGATGCAAATTCTTTCCAGGATCTATTGTTAATTTAATAAAGATCAATGGAGCATTGCGAAAAAGAAAGAAAAGCTTTGTTTATTCAAAAGGTATTATGGGATCCTCAGCCATACATGCAAAAAAGGGGGGGAAGCTACAATAGTGGGGGAACAGGGTGCAGCGAGCACTGCTCGTGGTACTCGGTAAAAATCTCCACCAGCCGGGGCCTCGCAAGTTCCAGCCTTTGTCCCCGGTTCCCCCCACGGGCATCGACCCCGAGCCTCAGCTTGTAGCATTCGCGGACGAGCGCCTTTGAGCGGGCTAGCCGGTTCACGGAGATTAAGCCGAAGCGCCTCAAAGACCGCAGCTTGCCCACGGCCTCATCGAAGAGCAGCTCCGACAGGGGATTGTAAAGCCCCGGCGATGCCCTCCAGATGGAATACATCAGTAGCTGCAGTAGGGAGGAGCGTCTGGGGAGCAACCGGCCAAAATGATCCTCAATGCACCCGTAAACCAACTGCACCGTGTCCTCGGTGCAATAGGGGTCGTAAAGGTACACATCTTCAAAGCTGACGATGTCGGGGATGGTGAACGGGAAATCCTCCATTCTCGATGGCCTGTCTGCGAAGGGGGAAGAACCAGTACTCCTTATATAGCCCGTTGCGCTGCCCAACAGCCGCCCGCTTTCGCCTAGGGAGTTGCCACCACGCGGCGTCCATTGAGCGTTATCCGGTGGGAATGAAGCGACACGCCCCTATCGCTTCACCTCCCCCCGCATTCAATGCGCTGGCTGCGCGCGCCGTTGCCCCAACCGTTCCCATCCCCCGCACCTACAGCTGAACGGTCGGGTTACACCTTGTCAAGATTTGGCCCAGCAGCTTCCATGCTTGGTCGTCCCCAGCGAGCAGCTTCCCTGCCGCAACGCCGGGGACCCAAAGCCCTCCCAGAGGCAGTAAGCCCGAGGTTCCCATCCCCCGCACCTACAGCTGAATGGTCGGGCTACACCTCACCAAGATTTGGCCCAGCAGCTTCCCTGCTTGGTCGTCCCCCGCGGGCAGCTTCCCTGCCGCAACGCCGGGGACCAAAAAGCCCTCCCAGAAACAGTCAGCCCGAGGTTCCCTCGCTCAGCTATCTCCAGCAGGTAGCTTCCCTGCCACAACGCCGGGGATCAAAAAGCCCTCTCAGAGGCAGTCGAGCCCAAGGTTCCCTCGCTCGGCTATCTCCAGCGGACAGCTTCCCTGCCGCAACGCCGGGGATTAAAAAGCCCTCTCAGAGGCAGTCGAGCCCGAGGTTCCCTCGCTCGGCTATCTCCAGCGGGCAGCTTCCCTGACGCAACGCCGGAATCAAAAAGCCTTCTCAGAGGCAGTCGAGCCCGAGGTTCTCTCGCTCGGCTATCCCCAGCGGGCAGCTTCCCTGCCACAACGCCGGGGATCAAAAAAGCCCTCCCAGAGGCAGTCGAGGCCCGAGGTCCCCTCACTCGACTATCTTTCAGGACAAAAGCCCTCGCCAAGAGGCACCGGGCAGTAACCCTACCCGGCCTAGGGTCCTTAGTAGGTTTCTTACAGCCTTATAGCTTTTTCTCGCACCAAGGACCAAAGTCCTCCCAGAAGAAGTCGGGTCCTTACCCGGCTATCCCCGGCCGGTAGCTTCCTACCACAACCGACAGGGATCAAAGTCCTCGCCAAGAGGCGCTGGGCAGTAACCCTGCTCGGTCCCCGTCCTGAAGGATCAAAAACCCTCGTAAGAGGCACCCGAGGAGCTACCCTGATCGGTCAAACTCCGGATGGTAGCTCCCTACCCTCGACGTCAGAGATCAAAAGCCCTCATAAGAGGCATTGGAGCGGCTATCCCGCTTATCCATCCCAGGCTGGTAGTTGCCTACCCATGACGTTAAAGAACTAAGCCTTCACAAGAGGCAACCGAGCAGCTACCCTGCTCGGTCATCCCTGGCGGGTAACCCCCCTACCGCCATGACAGAAGCATAATACCTTAGCAGGAGGTGACGGGGTAGCTACCCTGCCCGGTCACCCCCGGATGGTGGCCAATGCTCTAAATCAGAAATGGATGTCAAGTCTGTCCAAGTCTAAACGATCTCCCCTCGACCTCGGGGCCCAAAGAGATACCTCCTCGGAGACGCTCGTCGGCAAAAACTGCAGTCAACTCGATGGACGATCGTTAGACAGAGGGCCAACCTGACATGAAAGCACAATGGCGCAAGTAAAAATATCCCAAAGCAAGTATTCTTCACAAACAGATGGCAGAAAGGAAAACTTTATCACATCTGAAGAAGAAAAACTTTATTACTACTGCCAAATATAAGTTTTTTTTACAAAAGTATTCTCTGGCTCCTCAGCCTTACAAAATTCAAAAGAAAAACAAAATGAAGACAGGAGAGCAGGGGCCCTACACCTCGGGCCTGGACACGACCTCGAGGTCCTCAACCTCCACCACTGAGGGCGCTGGGTCCTCGGCCCCCTCCCCGCCGGGAGCCTCTCCCTCTTGCTCGTCGACGCCCACGAGGGGGAACTCGGCCAGCAGATCCGCGTCGTCAAACTCCGGCAACATGAACTTGACGGCATTGTTTCCCCCAATCAGAGCAAAGCTCTGTTTGAATTTCAAAAATTCAAAATTGAAGCAATGCTTCAGATCCTTTGCGCTGCGCGCTGCGCGACACGTGTCAGCACAGTTGCGCTGCGCTCTGCGCTACGCGACACGTGTCAAGTGCAGGTACACTTGCGCCAACTGTACCAGCACTAAAACTTAAATAATGAATTATTTAATCAGAATTAAAATTCTAGAAAGATCTTTTTAATCTTGTTAAAACAAGAAAATTGTCTTCTGTAAAACAGAGGCCTTAGGATCAAAGATCCGACGGTGGGGAAATATCCCCAGATCAATCAAAGAAAGATCTCTGTAACCAACCTAACAAACTAATTGGCCCTATATAAAGGCCCCTAGACTCCAAGTCTCATATATACAAAACTCCTCTAAAAACTTTGAGAAGAACTCGAAGAGAAAAAGGTAAACTTTTGAAAAAGAAGAATTTCTTCTAAAAAGATCAATGATCTAAGAACAAGATCAAGATCTTAAATAAAAAGAAAAAGATCAAAAAAGATCCAATCATAATAAAAGAAGTAATTTACTTCATCTTTAGATCTTTTGATCTACATAAAGGCACAGCCTTTTGATGAACCATTGGTTCTTGAAAACTTGTTTCTTTGATCTAAATTAGATCAAGATGCGCTCTGCACTACTGTACAGTGCCTTGCACTCTTGATTTGCGTTGTTGCGTTCCTTGGACTGGTGCAAGTCACCAGAGAGCACCACGTGTCAATCTGCACCTTGCGCTCCTAAAAAAAGAGCACTGCGCTCTTGGGTTGGCGCACTGCATCAGAGCGCGCCACGTGTCAGCAGCGCACTGGCGCATCGCATTGCGCTAACAGACTTGCGCTCACCAGAGCGTGACACGTGTCACCTCCACATGCGCTGGCGCCTTGCGCTCGTTAATTGGCGCAAAGCGCCTGATAAGCCACGTGGCACACTATCAGAACATTAAATGCTATGCATTATTAAAAAGGGCAGAACCCAATTAAAGGTTTAATTGACCAAAGATAAATGCGTGCATTATAATAAAAGAAAAAAGAGGGCAGAGCCCAATTAAAGGCCTAACAGGTCAAATGTGAATAAAATGTTAGACATTTTTCTAACTGGACTTAACCCAATTCTGGCTATAATTCCTCAAATTAAATTGAACTGAGCACAACTACTCTCTCAAATCAATTTACATCCGGTTCAAGGGTACATCTCTGAACTCCTCTGATATTTGTCGTTGTAATCCTTCAACGTCGTCAGAGAGGTGACGGGTCCCAACAACCATATATTGCTACGGACTGTGGGGTCCTTAAACTCATGGGCTATGATGTTCTTAAACCAATATTCGTCCCCAAAATGGGAATGTTGGACCACCATGTCCCTAAACTGGCAATGGACCACCATGTCCCTAAACTGGAAATAGAGCCCCCAAATGCTCTTTTGTCGGATCTAAACGATCCTGTTAAGCTGATGTTAGTCTCAAATTAGACTAACGTATCCTTAACAAACGTTTAAGTTGATATTAGCCTCAAATATGGCTAACGTATCCTTAAACCAAAACCCCAAACCCAAATCTAAAAAAATACGGATTTGGACTAATCCACGTCCTACGGGCGACAACATAAATTAGTCTCCGTATATAATCCACGGGCAACCACAAACAAAAAAAACACCCACGACACGAAGTGACCATCTGGAGAAGGAGAAATTTGTTACCGCGATGCGGTAGTGTAATTAACTGCAGGGGCTTGCGCTTGCAGGGAAGAGCGTCCCCACAATCAAAAACCCTTCGAACGAGGGGGAATCTGACGAAGTCTGCTATATCGGCCGCATCCGTTGAACCTTCGATATACGGTGCCATAAATCAACTTGGCATCTTCGGAGAGGTGGACGAATAAAACCAAATAGTATCTGCCCTGAATTTTAGGCAAGACGTCCCTGTCGCGCCGTCTTTCGGAGGGGAACAGATTCTGGCACGCCCGGTGGGACCTTTTTCTCTTTCCACTCCACACTTCGTGCGTCGTATTCACGAACGAATCGCGGTTTGTTAATAGTTGCTCTCGGGTTTCAAGTTACTAAGATTTGGTCTCTTGCTTGGCGCAGAAATCAAACAGCAATGGCGTTCAACTGCTCGAACTGCTCCAAATGCAACTGCAACTCTCGCTCCGTCCCATTCGGAGGAGTGACTTACGGGCCTCAAGTGGCCTCCATCTTCGCTATGCCGGTGGAACAAGTGACTCAGGCTACCACCGGTCTGTTTTTCGGGACCATGCTCCTGCCAGCAACCTTCACCATCCCTATACCCGTATCGGAGGCTTTAAAGAAGTCGGTCTTCAATCGGCTTGCTACTACCACGGCCCCTCTCAACGGGTCATCCAATTCCAACTCCTCAGTCTTCACTAGGCTGAACTCGAGCCCCAAAGGGCCTACCAAGAAGCCCATAATACCTGAAGTGGCCATCCCAAAGAAGATAGTAATCCCTACTCCTGAAGTCGTCAAGGCGACTTCTCCTTCCAGAGGGTCGGTCTTTGCGAGACTGACCGCTCCCGTTCCCGCTCCCGCTCAGAAATCTGTCTTTGACTGGTTGGACACGACTTCTCAACGGACGTCAGTCTTCAAGAGGCTGACACCGGCAACAGCCCCTCACCTGAATAGGGGGCAAGACAAGTCCATCCCCGTCGCTGAACCAATCCCAGCAACTCGTCACGCCCGACGTCGCTACCGGCGCCGGATAAGGAAGGCTGGGGGCAACTCCCCCTCGGGGCTAACTCCACCAGCTCTAACGGTGGAAATTAATGCTACTGTTCCAACCGGGAACAGCTTTAAGCTGCTGAACAGGGTAGGCAGGAATTCGCCAACTGTTGTACTCAAAAGGTCTCCTCCACCGGTAGAGACCGTCGTAGAAACAAAGCCAGAGCAGTCTCCTCAACGTCTGTCTTCCGAAGTCTACAAGACTTGGCGATGAGTCCGAGAATCGGTGATTGATCCGAATTTCTCCCATCAGCATAAGAAGTCGAAAGCCCGACAGGAAGAAAACCGCCCTGTTAAGCAACGGAAGATGACGGCCACCTGGGTACCCACAGCAACGGCCCCCTCAACTTCGATGGCCCATAAGAAAAGAAGGCCAGAGAAAGTCCCCACGCCTGCGGCAAAGGTCAAAGGCACTGAACCCAAACGCCCTAAGTCCGAGGGCATTGTGGTACATACCGTCTACATGGCGTCCAGGAAAAAGGATAGCCGTATATCCACAGGTCATCGACCGCTTACGCGATCAGTGACTAAGGCTCAAGAGCAGCAGCAGAAGCTCCAAGAGATGATGACCGCGATAGCCGCACTCACCAGGCCAAAAGAAAGCCCAGAAGCATCCTCGGATCAGCGACAGGAGCAAGAAACCAATGCCAAATTCCTTCGCAGGATACTGGAAAAGAAGGACAAAGAGGCTGCAGAACAAGCAGCCAATATAAAACGAATGGCCATTCTGTTCTAGAACATGGTGGGTATGATGATCCAGCAGGATCCTCCTGCTGAAGATCCTCCGATTGTCCTTGAAGATGACAGAGGAGAAAAGTCAAATCCACCGCTGGCTCTTTCAACAGCCAAGGAGGAGACAATTTCCAAAGCTGCCCTGGATGAATATATAGCTCAGCAGATATGAGTTCACCAGGCAACTGAGGCAGCCGGTCAAGTTGTCAAAACGGGGCGACCATATCCGAGCTGGTATGATCAGATCAAATACCCGCCGGGCTACACGATCCCAAAATTCCATGTCTACAAGGGGACAAGCAATCTCCATCAACATGTTGCCCAGTTCAGGGCTCTTTGTGGCAACACCGGGGGCGATGATAAGCTCCTGCTTCGCCAATTCGTCGGCAGCTTATCGGAGACGACGTTTGAATGGTACTCCAAGCTTCCAAACGACTCCGTTAAAACTTTCGCTGAAATGGAGTTGTTGTTTACCCAGCGTTTCGCAAGCGCCAGCGAGCGTACTCCAATAACAGCTTTGATCAATGCAAGAGTAAAGCCGGGTGAAACTTGGGTTCAATATGCAATCCGATGGCGGAACTTGTGGTCGAGTGAGAATAGCGCATCGAAGAAACGCCAGCGGTGGGCATGTTCGTGGGCACCTTAGATCCTCATGCAACTATTTCACAGTTCATGATGTTCTTTAAACCAACCACGTTCCAGACCCTGATCGACAAGCTATCTCAAATGGACCAGATGGGCTATAGACCGTCTCCTCCAAAGCCGGACTCTCGAAATGAGAAGGGGAAAGGAAAAGCGATCGTCGTCGCCAATGCTCAACAACAGCCGAGCAACTTGAAGCCGGTTGTCCGTCAAAACAATATGCGTCCATGCATATCCCTCGAGGAGAGGCTAGGACGTCCTTACTCGTTTTCTCAAAATAAAACGAGAAGACTGTCCGAGCTGGCACTACGCAACAGACTCATCAATCTGCCAGATTCAAAACGTCCGTTGCAGCCAAACGACGTCAATGATCCCAATTACTGCCCCTACCACCGAGTATTGGGTCATCTGATCGAAGATTGCCACGTCTTCAAAAACTGGATTGAGGACCAATACCAACAAGGAAAGTTCGCGTTATCTGAAAAATGGAAGGTGAACCCGCCGCAACCTCATACCCCTAAAAAGGTGAATATGTCGGGGGCAACGTGCTCCCTTATTGAAGAAGCCCCATGGGAGGTTGTGCTATCAACCAAAACCAGAAGGATGCTGAATGATCTCAAGACATTGCCCGGCAATCAGGTGGAAGAACCCGCTAGAACCCCAGATCATCGAAGGGATGCTGAAGACGCACCCAACTCCAAAGATTGGTGGTGATGGCCCAAGCACTCACACCCAGCCGTCGAAATCTTCAAAGAATAAGAAGAAGAGATCCAAAAAGCCCGTGAAGCCTGGTGCCAAGCGCACGGACTTACAGAAACAGATTGACGCGCTGGAGGAGTATAATCAGAAGGCACGAACTCCCATCACGCTCCAAGAGTTCCTCAACCACGTCTTTCAGGAGGAAGATGATGGAGAAAGCTCGTCGGATGAATCTGAGGGTTACATAGCAAGTTGTCATATGATCTCCTACTCGTTTACAGACGATGAGAAAACTCCTTGCACTGAGAAGCTGGGGGCAGATCCTAAACCGAAACTTCTGGGGCCATCAGATGAAACAATTGATGCATTTCTCAACGAAGCTCTTTTGAAAAGTAAAGCTGATCAGGAACGCGAGACGGTCATATTTGAAAGGGCAAAGCGCCGGCGACTAGACGAAAGAGTTGAGACACTCCCGTCAAATCAAAAGACATCTGTTGCGGATAAAAACAAATTCAAGACGAGGAAAAGGTTTGCTAAAGCCATATCAATAGGGATGAAGCTACCACCATCTGAAGGAAACATTGCCGGCAAAGCAGAAATGCACCCTTCCTACTGCTTATATCATCAAAATATTTCGCACCCCACCGAAGTGCAAAGCTTTCAATAGATGGTGGCAGGGGTATGTTGTTCACCGGCAACATTTTAAGCGGGAGAAGCGCAAAACTCGTCAGGAGCGGAAAAGTACGACCGAGGAGCTTAGAAGAACTACCGGCGATTGTCGCATGGTTAACGCCGGGGAATCGCAAATTCTCACATTCGGGAGCGACTCTGACGAGAAAATGGCTCTTAGCCCTCTCTTTAAAGAGTCCACCTCGGGAAAAGAGGAAGAGCCGAAGGCCTGCGAAAATATCCGGCTACGTAATCGTACGCTACCCGAAAAAAATCTCGGACCCTTAAATAAAAAAGATAAGGGAAAAGAAAAGATCTCTGAGGATATCGCCCTAGATGACCAAGTCATGGAAGAGCTAACCGCTAAGGACCCGCCAAAGAAAAATAAGGTGGACTACAACGTTCTGGCGCACTTGAGGAAGTTACCCTTGCAACTCAGTATTCTCGATGCCCTCTTACTATCAAAAGAAGCAAGAGATTCATTGATCAAAGCACTACGGGAGCCAGAGCAATTCCAAGATTTTCTCGCCGAAGAAAAGATGAAGGACGGGCTGGAAGAAGTGCACACAGCCGATGTCACTTTCGGTGATGAAGACCTCCTCCTTGGGACGTGCGAACACAACCGCCCCCTCTATGTCTCATGGTACTGCCACGATATAAAGATAGGCAAAATCTTGGTTGATATGGGTCTTCCGTCAATCTCCTCAATGTACGGGTATTGAAGGAAATCTGCATGAGCATCCAGCACCTCGCTCGGGATAAGATCACCATCTCCGGGTTCGACTCTCAATCATCACGGACTCTCAGGTCTGTGATACTGACGTTACGCTTTGGGCTGCTCATCACGGACATTAAATTCCATGTCATAGACGCCAAGACATGCTATAATGCGTTGCTCGGCCGACCCTGGTTACACGAGTACAACATCATCCCTTCTACACAGTATCAGTGTATGAAATATTTTAAGGATGGTCTTGAGTATACCGTAACAGGAGAGTTGAACCCATTCTCCGTGAACGAAGTCCGCAAATATGAAGATGCAAAATACTTCTTACCGGATTTCGAAGACACGGGGAGGTGTCACAAGCCGGAGAACAAAGTTATCGCCACCATTCTGGTCTTCGGGAGTGATACCGAGGAGGAATAAGAGGTAGTTCACTCAGGTCCATCTCAGTACAAAAAGCCAGGACCGTCGGCTCCCATGTTGATCTTTGGCAGCGATTCGGAAGATGAGGTCCATGCTATATTTTCCGCTCGGCCTTCGGTACAAAGATTCGCTGATGAGGAGCAAAGTCTGCAAGTTGCCATGGTTCCACCCAAACATCATAAAGAACTGGATGCGCTTGATACCTACAGTGTGGAAGAGCTGCAGATGTTCTACGTCCCTCCCAGGCGAGAAGGAGAAAAGGCGATCCTATTCTACCGCTCCAGGGAAACCAAAGTAGAAAAAGAAATCTGTCATGGCGCAGATTCTACACTTGAGAGGCTCCAGCCCATCCGTTTACCCAGATATTACACAGACGGACTAAAGAGACTCTTGAGGCGCCAAGATGTACCCCTTAAGCAAAGCGCAAGTTGCCCAACGGGAGAATGGAAGCAATCGGGCTTGGATATGTTCGGTCCAAGAAACGGGAGCTACATCGCGACTGCTATGTCATACATGACTTCAATGAAGAAGGGGACGCTCAATAGGAAGATGCTAATCCTGAACCAGAAAAAGTCCCCGATGCAAAAATGCCCAGTCCTTCGTTCGAAGAACAAATGGACAAGCTTATAAGGGAAGCTGGTTAAAAGGTCCGAGACGACCACAATCGCGAAATGGCCATTTACGAAAAAGCCAGGACGCAACGCCTTCTCCAACAGGCTGTGAAAGATGAAAAGGCCCCTCTTTGTCAACCTGTCGTAAAAAAGGCCCGACGCAGAGGCGGAAATAAGTCAAAAAGCGGAAAAGGCATTCAGCAATGACAAAGTGGGACCAAGAAGCCACGCAGTCGGGAATCGAGCGGTCCGGATTTGTCCCTTATGAAGAAGATGAGTCGAGCATACTCCTTTCCTCAAGATAAGATAAAGAAGATACTTGACCTAGCTATAAAACACCAAATGATTACGCTTCCGGAGTCCAAGCACCCCGAACAAGCAGGCGAAGTCTCACACCCGAACTATTGCTCTTATCACAGGGTTATAGGACACCCTCTTGAAAATTGCTTCACCTTCAAGAATTGGGTCGAAGATCAGTATCAGCTCGGCAATTTCACTCTATCTGACAGCTAGAGGATAACTCCGTCACAGAAGCATGAACCCAAAGCCACGAGAGCAGAACCAGATCCACATCGGTCTTGGAAGTGAGCTCGTACTTGTCATATGATAACAATATTAAAAGAAGAGCCCGAGAATATGGATGACCTTCCCTGATGCTTCGAAAACAACAATGACGAGGTGATTTCAGGATTTCCACCAGCGCCGAAAGAGCTGGAAGATGGAATACACACCACTGCAGATAACCTCAAGAAAATTGAGTTGGAGACGGCGAACGACCCGCGACCGACATTCGTTAGTAAACTGTTGTCTGAAGGAAGAGTGGGTTCATTAAAAGACGTGCTTATGCAGTATAAAGATTTCTTCGCGTGGAACTATTCCGAAATGCCAGGGCTAGATCCAGAAATTGATGTGCATAAATTGGCGATATCCCCGGACGTTAAACCAATCAAACAAGCACCGAGAAGAATGCGGCTCGAGTTTGAGATGAGCATTAACGCCGAAGTCAAGAAGCTGATCGACTCTGGGTTTATCCAGGAAGTTCAGTATCCCGATTGGATCGCCAACATCGTCCCGGTGATGAAGAAAAATGGGACGGTGCGCATATGTGTAGACTTTCGGGATCTCAATAAAGCCTGCCCGAAAGACAATTTCACAGTGCCAGTCACCGAGCTGATGATAGATAACACGTCCACTCATGATGTTTTCTCCTTCATGGACGGCTCATCAGGATATAATCAGATAAAGATGCATCCCGAAGACCAGAAGCACACCGCTTTCCGGACCCCTTTGGGTATATTCTGCTACAAGGTGATGCCTTTCGTTCTAAAAAACGCCGGTGCCACCTATCAAAGGGCCATGACAAAGATCTTCGATGACCTTATACATGAAATCGTCGAATGCTATATCGACGACCTCGTGGTTAAGAGCAAATCGTACGAGGAGCATTTAGAGCATCTGAAGACCGTATTTCAACGCCTTCGACAATACAACTTGAAGATGAACCCTCTCAAGTGCGCATTCGGAGTTTCATCAGGCAAATTCCTAGGATTCATCGTCCGACACTGAGGTATCGAGATAGATCCGTCAAAAATCAAGGCGATCATGGAAATGCCTCCGCCAAGGACTCTCAAGCAATTGCGGTCTCTCCAAGGGAAGCTCGCGTACATCTGGCGATTTATAGCCAACCTTTCAAGCAAGTGCTGCCCTTACAGTCACCTGATGTAGAAGGGAACCCCTTTCGTTTGGGATCACAAATTCCAGAGCGCGCTGGACGAAATCAAGTAATACCTACAGAATCCGCCAGTGTTGGCTGCTCCGGTCAAGGGAAAGTCTCTCATTCTTTATACAACCGCCCTCGAAGGTTCCTTGGACGCATTATGGGCACAAGAGAACGACCAAGGGAAAGAAAGAGCTCTTTATTACTTAAGTCGAGTTCTCCTGGGGGCAGAAAGCAACTACTCCCCCATCGAAAAACACTGCCTGGCGTTGATCTTCGCAATAACAAAGCTCAGGCACTATACGTTGGCGCATGAAGTCTATCTCATTTCAAAGGTGGACCCCCTTAAATATTTAATGTCGAAGGCCATATTGACAGGGAGACTCGCTAAATGGGTCTTGATTTTAATGGAGTTTTCGATAACTTATCAACCTCTTAAGGCAGTGAAAGGCCAGGCCATCGCCGACTTCCTCACTGAGCATCCGATACCGGCCGATTCCCCTTTGAATTGCGAACTGCCAGACGAACATGCATTTGATGCGATCGACGGTAGTGATACCCGATGGGAACTCTATTTTGATGGAGCGTCTTCCACGAAGAAGCGCAAACAAAGCACCCCTATAATCAAATCGGGGGTAGGCCTCATCTTCGTAACTCTACAGGGAGGGATAATGCGCTTTGCTTTCTCCTTAACAGAGCCGAGGATGAACAATGAAACCGAATACGAAGCTTTGATAGCAGGCCTCGAAGTCGCCATCGACATGGGAATTGAAAACCTCCTCATATACGGAGATTCTCAACTGGTCGTCAATCAAGTAAATGGCGACTACCAAACGTGCAAACCCGAACTGGTAAAGTATGGCGAGAGAGTACATCAATTGCTGACTCAAATCCCCTCCTACATGCTGGAAAGTATACCGCGCGCGGAAAATAGAAAAGCAGATGCACTAGCTAAGCTCGCTAAAGAATTGGCCGACGAGAACCACGATGACGTAAGAATCATGGTACAAAGCCGTCAGGTGCTTGCCCCAGCAGAAATATCTCCGGAATCATCCGAAGAAAAGGGAGTAACTGAGCAAATGGCTATGCAAATAAAAGACCAGGAAAAGGCTGAGGATTGGAGAGAAGTCTTTATAGACTACTTCAAATCCCGTCGAACGTCTGAAGATGCGTCTTCAAGACATCGGCTCATGAAACGAGCTCTGTCTTTCGCCTTCGTCAATGATACTCTGTACAAGAGGTCGTTTGATTCTCTGTGGTTGAGATGTCTGGGACCTGAAGAGGCGAAAAGAGTCGTTCAGGAAGCTCACGACAGACTCTACGGTTCTCACCAAGCAGGCCCGAAGATGAAGTTGAAGATTAAACGGATGGGTTACTATTGGCCCACGATGATTCAGGACTGCCTTGAATATACGAAGCAATGCCACTCATGCCAAATTCATGGGGAATTTATCCATCAGCACCCAAATCCTCTACATCCAACAGTGGCCAGCTGGCCATTCGAAATGTGGGGGACTGACGTAATCGGCCCTATCGAATCGACATCGTCCAGGGGACATCGATTCATCTTGGTGACGACTGACTACTTCTCTAAATAGGCAGAAGCAGTACTGCTGAGGGAAGTGAAGACGGAGAATATCCTCCATTTCTTCAAGATGCACGTCATTTATCGGTTTGGAACTCCGCGACAGATCATCTCCGACAACGGGCCAGCCTACAGAAGCCACAAGATCAGCCGCTTCGCGCAACAACACAACATAGACTGGAGATATTCCTCAGTTTATAATCCCCGAGCTAACGGTCTAGCCGAGGCTTTCAACAAGACTTTGACGAAGATCGTAAAGAAGACGGTGTCCCGAAATAAGAAGGACTGGCACGATAGATTGCAAGAAGCTCTCTGGACGTATCGAATTACGTTCAAGACGGCCACGAACACAACGCCGTACGTGTTGGTATTCAGTACAGAAGCAGTACTCCCTCTCGAAATAGAATTACCCTCTCTACGAGTGGCGGTCCATTACGAGCTGACGGGCGAAGAAAATGCTCACCTTCGGCTTGAGGAACTTGATGCCCTTGATGAAACCCGGCTCATAGCGCAACAAAATCTGGAGGCTTATAAAGCAAAGATAACGCGCTCCTATGAAAGATTGACCAGGCCGAGGACATTCCGCCAAGGTGAACTCGTGCTAGTGGTCAAAAGACCTATGATCCCCAATCGTGCCACGCGGGGAAAATTCGAGCCGAACTATGAAGGCCCGTACATCATAGACAAGGCCTACTAGGGTGGAGCCTATCTACTCATGGATATGCACGGTGAAAGGCCTTTCAGGCCAATAAACGGTCGTTTCTTAAAGAAATACTACGCTTAATGAGTCACGGCTTAGGTCAATGATAGATGACGACGACTATGTCCGCTCGCTATCTTCCTAAGCCCAAACTCTATAAGTAGTAGCCGGCCTTCTTCAACAACGGACCGAAATGTCCTTAAACTAATGACGGACCACTACGTCCTAAAACTAGCTGTTGACAGAGATGTCGATAAACTACGGTGGATTGCAACATCCCAGAGCCGATACAAAAAAAAGAATAAAAAAAAATAAAAACGATATGTCCATAAGCAAAATGGGCACGGATGAAAACCCGAAAGGGCTCTGTGAGTAAAAACAGCAGGGCTACCGGCGAATGTTTGTGAAAACCCGAAAGGGCGCGACTCGTTATATAAAAAGAATTAAAAAAGAGAGAATAAAAAAAAGACGGTATGTCCATAAGCAAAATGGGCACGGATGAAAACCCGAAAGAGCTCCATGAGTAAAAACAGCAGGGCTACCGGCGAGTCTTAGGAAAACCTGAAAGGGCGCAACCTCGTTGAAAAAAAAAGAATTAAAAGAATTAAAAAAAAAAGAAGACGGTATGTCCATAAGCAAAATGGGCACGGATGAAAACCCGAAAGGGCTCCGTGAGTAAAAACAGCAGGGCTATCGGCGAGTGTTTGTGAAAACCCGAAAGGGCGCAACCTCGTTAAAAGACACTTACAGGATCCTCTCGACCTTATAAGGAGAAACCACCCGCGTGAGATCCTTACGACTCACAAAGGAACAATACACTTAGGGATCCTCACGATTCCTAAAGAAGAAATTACACTTGTGAGATCCTCACGACTCGTAAGGAGAACTCTATTATGGGACCCTCACGGCTCATAAGATTTGAAAGTCTTAAGTTACAGAGACATGAACATGTTCTTAAGCAACCCCCACAACCTTCGATATTGCCCTACAAGTGGCTCAGTACTGACCCTTGTATACAATCCATGGGCGCGAATAAACATTTCCCTAGCAAAGTCCCACCCGTGACTAGGGATATGTCCATATGGTGAACAACCCTTGTAAGTCCTCTCGACTTATAAGGAGAAAACTCTTTTGTAAGATCCTTACGACTTACAGGGAAACATGCACTTAGGAATCCTCACGATTCCTATTGAGAAAACACACCTACGAGATCCTCACGACTTGTAGGAAGAAATACCTTTATGAGACTCTTACGGCTCATGAAGTCAAAAGCCTTAGTCGACAGGATCCTAACCCTGTTACTAAGCCGCCTTTGTTCAATATCGACAGAGGCAAATGATGATTCGCTCCTGTCAACATCCCAGTTGTAGCGGTGCTGATGCCAAAATCGGTGTCTAATCCTAAGCTTGCGGCGAAAAGACAACAAGCCACACATGCATACGAAATAGCCGAAATGATGGGGCAACTTGCAACGAAATCAGCAAATAAAATATATGCATACAAAATAGCCGAAATGATTGGGCAACTCGCAATAAAAAGCAGCGAGTAAAAATAAAATAAATAGCTGAAATAATTGGGCAATCGCAACTTTCGCGATATAAAAGCTGAAATGATAGAGCATCACGGAAAGAAATAAAATAAAAAATATATATAATAAAATTTATGCCCTACAGGCGATATCACAGTAATCCCTGTATACAATCCAAGGGCACAAATAAAGAAGGAAACACATCTTCCCTCCCCATGCTCCATCAGAAAACGGAGCCAAGTCTTGACGGCAACTCATATAAAACCTGAAAGACAATCGGA
Source organism: Agapanthus africanus (assembly GCA_030015575.1). NCBI lineage: Eukaryota > Viridiplantae > Streptophyta > Magnoliopsida > Asparagales > Amaryllidaceae > Agapanthus > Agapanthus africanus. Next base: position 497,946,994 of record CM057347.1, on the reverse strand, counting down.
GATCATCTCGCACCAGCGCGGAGTGGTCACCACCTCGACGTTCGTCTCAATACAACAGATGAGATGTCACGACAGCGTTCTTCCTCCAACAGGATTCGGACGTGACAAAGCAAATGAAGCGAAGGCCAAATTCCTAGCTTCAGGGTCTTGATGGTAACTCATATAAAACCTGAAAGACCATCGGAGATCATCTCACGCCAGCATAGAGTGATCACTACCTCGACGTTCGTCTCGATACAGCAGACGAGATGTCACCGCAGCGTTCTTCCTCCAGCAGGGTTCAGACGCGCCAACAACGGAGCCACGGCAAAATCTCTAGTTCCAAACCTCGACGGTTCACCAACAACCTAGAGACAACCGCGACATTCGTCTCGATATAGCGGATGCAATGCCAGCAAACGAAGCGAAGGCCAAATTCCTAACTTCAGAGTCTTGACGGCAACTCATATAAAACCTGAAAGACTATCGGAGATCATCCCACACCAGTGCGGAGTGGTTATGACTCATCGGGGCTCTCCAAAATGAGCCTAACCTCAAGTAAAAAGCGGCATGGCAAAATTCCTAACGCTTGCTCTTCCGACGGTCAAACTGCCTAGGAGAATTGCTTGAAGACGTTTTGTCCAGCCCCCGAAGGGATCAGAGACACGACAGTCGTAAGGCTACTCGAACAGCAAGATTGCCTATCGAGGAATACATCAGCCAACGCGACGGTATGACAAACAAAACCCTAAGTACCACAAACCCTAACGGACCTCTGTCGTAAAGAGAAGAGGTTAACTGTGACGTTAGGATATTCTTGCGAGAAATGCTCGATTCGTCTCGACTCGTGAGATGAAGCCTTAGGCAGCGGGGATTAAAAAACCTGTTTCCTAAGCTCTGGGACCCTGCAAGTCGAGCCAAAATGGACTCTTGCATACTATTCACGGGTCACACTCTCCAAAGTCGAATCTCGATAAGGAGGGAAACAACCGCTTACGGGTCCTCTCGACTCGTAAGAGGGAAAATTCTCTTATAAGATCCTTACGACTTATAAGAGAAAACGCGCTTAGGAATCCTCACGATTCCTAAGGAGAAAATACACCTACGAGATCCTCTCGATCCGTAGGGAGAAAAGTTTTTGTGAGACCCTCACGGTTCATAAAGTTGAAAAGCCTTAGGCAGCAGATCTGAACCTGCCTCCTAAGCCATCACTACCTCTTGAAGAAGCCAAGACAGGATACTTGCTCTATCATCTGTCGACCATGTTTACTAAGGTAACATGCTGATAATAAAAGAAGGGAGAAAGCGCAGAGATGACACAAGACATTGCAAAAAAATGTGTGTATCTTTATTCATGAATTCAATTAAGTACAAGGTGAATCGTATAAAAGAATAAAGAATGGATACATATTATTCAAAGATTACAAGTCTATAATTGATACAAAGGCAGCTACTGAGAAGGAAGTGTCTTAAGTAGGCCCATCAATTTCTCTCGCACTTCCTTCAGCGCCATCTCCTGATCGGCTGCCGCGGCCAACCCTGCTTCCACCTGGGCCCGCTGCTCCAAGTAGGATGAAAACTGTTCTTCAACGGCTCGCTGAGCTGCTTCGCGACCTTGGACATCATGCTCAACGGCATCGAGCTTCTGGTTCAGTGTTAGCCCATCAGAAATACTTTGCAGAAGGCCCTCGAAGATAGCCTTCACCCGGGCAGCGTTCGCTGGACCTCGGCACGCAGTCGAGCAAACTCGCTTGAGGTCTCTTGGCATTCCCTTTGCCTTAAAGCCGCTTCTTGTTCCAGATGGCGGAAGTAAGAGGCGCTCTTCTCGATCCATGCCGCCCGCTGAGTACTCGTGGCCAAAACCTCAGGGGCAGGGCACATAAGCTCCAGTTGATGCAGGCGGGCCTCGATCTCCCTGCAGAGGTTAACCCAAGACTCGACGATGCCTTCATTATGGAAATTTACAAGCGTCGCCAGCATCGGATTAACCTCGACAGCAAAATCTGCGGCAGATGTGGGAGATTCTGCGTCAAGCTCCTCGACGCATCCGCTTAGCATGCTCAAACTCATCGCGGCACCCTTTGAAGATGGACGTCTCGAGAATGGGCCTGCCGGCATCGTGATGCGAGACTCGAAAGGGGCCGGAGCCGGAGTGACAGCTGCAGAACAAAACACAATCAAATGACGATTCAGGGAATATGAGAAAGTCATCAATGAGGGAGTTTACTATACCAGTTGCAGCAGGCGGTAAAGCCGGGAGGACCGGTGGCACGAATGATCTTACATCTCCTCCTTCGATCTGTAGCACTGCAATCAGGGCAAGGAAGTATCAGAAATAATTCCATTATTGAAAAAAGAAAGGGCATCAATCGAAAACTATGCTCACCAGCACCACTGGAGGAAGCAAGCTCCGACGGGAAGGAGAAGTGCGGGTGCAGCACCTGGTAAAGGTGATCAAAAAGTACTCCTGCAAGGACGCAATAGTATAACGTCAATACATGAATTATACGGCCGAGAGATAAGACTAATGGGTTACAAATCCATACCTTCCAGAATTTGCGATAGTGCGACAGAAGGTAGAGAGGTGGCCACCGTCAAGGCAGTAACTGACGGCGCTCCCTCGAGCAATGGGGCATCAGCACTGGCCGCACCTGCGTTAGAAACAAGATAAGCCCTGTCAGGAACGGTTGCAGAATAAAAAGAAGGACGGTAACCCAAAAATTTACCTGATGAGTCACCAGCCGAAACGGCGGCGTCTCCCTCCTCCATTGGCATGGGTCTACCTCCCGTTGCCTCATCGCCAGACTCTACAGGAGCCGTCATCGTGCTCGCGAGGCCGGGAGATGGCAAGGGACCGTAAGCTGGGAGAGCAATGATCGGAGCGGTGCCCGACTATTGGGAAAGAGCGGCCGGCTCGTCCTCGGCAATGATGCCCGTCTCACCCGCTACCCCCTCGGGCTCGGCGGTCGCAGCCGTCTCGTCCACCGCTGCCATGGGTTCATCGGTCACAGCCGCTCAATCCGCTGCTACCCCAGACTCGGCTGTAGCAGCTGTCTCATTTGCCACTACCTCGGGCTCGGCATCGGCAACCTTCTCGGGCATAGTAGGTGTGACTGTCTCGTTAGCCACTAGCTCAGGCCCGGCGACTACGGCCGCACCGCCTACCGTCGCCTCGGGATCAGCTGCCACCTTCTCCACTGTCCCCTCAGGCTCGACGGTTTCCGCCGCTCCTTCAGTTGGACTTGGCCCTGCAGGACAAGATGTATAAGAACCAATAGTTTTACAACTTTTGCAACAAAGTCTCGAAAAACACATTACCTGAGGTGGATTGATCGTTGGCTTCCCGAGCTGCACGCACAGCCCGCCTATGAGCAGTGGACAAGGCGACCGGAGACTCTTCCGAAGGAGTAGCAGCACGAATAACGGCGCTTGGGACCGCTCCCACGGCCAAAGCAGCGCTGCGCTCCTTCGCTGCGTGCCTCAAGCGCTTCCTCTCCTCCCGGGCCGTCACGACGGACCTCTTAGAAGCCTCCTTCAACAAAGCGTCGTCGTCCGCGTTCAGAGTTGCCTCCAGAGCCTTCAAGGCATCCATCATCAGTTTTTTGAGTAAGAACTCTCGCGGCAATTCTGAGGAGGCCGAAACATCGGTAGCTGGCCCGGGGAGATTCCCCGCATCGGCTTGCACAGTGGATCCCACGGCCCCTGCAAAGAGACAAAGAAAAGATTAGATTGGCCATAAAAAAGAGAATAAAGACTCAGTGAGCCGAGACATACCATCACCCGATAGAGTGCGTTTCATTTCTTCCTCCTGGAAGGTTTTCAGGGAAGCAGCGATGGCTTTTTCGGTAGAAATAACTGTTTAAAAAGGAAAAGTATTAGTCAAAGACAATGATAAAAGTACAATGAAATGATGAAGAATGCAACTAGCGATTACCTGATTGAGCGAGTTTAGCCAACCACGCTTCGAGCCTTGCCGACCGCTCAGAAGCCGCGATGGCGGCCGCCAGATCGGTGTCTTCTGGCTCTACAAAGAAACCCCCGTTGATTCCGTACTCACTTAGGTCTTCGGTGAGAGGGGCCTGAGGCTCTAAGTCGAGGACGGCATCAAGAGAAAGAACTGTAAATCCCCGTTCTCTATCTATAAGAATTTTCCTTGTATTTTCCAAATTTCAGAGATTTACTTTTCCTCGTAATTATTCTGTAGAAGGTGGTAGCTTGAATTCCAGTATTTATATTTTTCCGACAACCAAAAAACCAAATTTAAACTAACAAATTAATTTTTTAAACCAACCCAGCCCACTCAAAATTTTTTTAATTAAAATCCCTAAATTCTTTTTCCCCAGCCCGTTACTTTTCCAGCCCACTTGGATTTTAAATAAATCCTTTTATAAATATAAAGTCCCCGGCCCACTCTCCATTCTCAGCCCACTTCTCATTTTTAATAATTCTTCAATTATTTTTTTTAAATCCCGGTCCACTCCCATAAACCCGTACCCGCCTCCTTAGACCCGACCCGACCCCACTCCCCTGTTCATCTTCCTTCAAATTTCCCTAACGGTAACCTCCCATAACTTACGTGCGCGATCCCAGTTCCTCGCCGCGCCTCACGCCCACGCCCCCGTTCCTGCCGTTACGACCGCGACGCGCAACCCCCTCGTCTCCATTATCTTCTTCGCACTCGTTCTCCCCCCTCTTTTTTCAGAATCCCTCATCTCTCTCCCTCACAAGAAACTCACCGAGCACCAATTTTTCCTCACCTCGCCGCCGGCGACGACCCTCGACAGCCCCCTCGGCAACCCTCGATCACTCCTCCTCCAACCTTCTCCCTTCACGACTCCACCCTTCATCAACCCAAGCCCCTGCCAAGCATCCCCTGCACTCCCAAACCCACTCACCCCAACTTCGGTCACCGCCTGAAATCAACGCCGGCGAACCCCCACTTCATCTGAAACACCCCATCGACCTTCCACCTCCTCTGCATCATCACCAACACAACAATACCCGACCCCCACTGCTCCCCCTCTCTCTCCAAAACCCACACCAAGAGATCACTGCGCACTTCACTGTGCACGTCGTCGGAGCGACCACCGCCGACATCGTCGACCCCAGCGCATCCGGGAGACCCACAGAGCACCACCCTATACTTCCAGCGAGCGCGAGACGACTCCGAGAACTCCGACGTAAAATCCGCATCTCGATCCAAGCTCGCGCGAATCGGTTTCATGGCGTACATCACGCGTTCGTGACGACGTTGCTGCCCTGCGACCCCGAAACGTTTCCAGGCAAGTGTTTACTTGCTTCATGCTATAATAATAGTAGTACAAACTTAAATAATCTCGTTTACGACTTTACCGATTTCCGATACGTATTGTGAACTAAATGTTCGATGCTAGTTTCCAATGGAAATAATAGTTTATTTTGACGGAAACTGATACTTTCTATTGGCCCATTTGATAATAAATATTGTGTATGAATCTCGCTGGAAAATACGATTGTTCGTGACAAGAATTGATACCCCCAAATATGCCGTTAAAACTAGAATTTTCTCGTACCTGAAAACGAATAAAATCACCATAAATCATATACTTACTAGAATGATATGTTCGAGGGCTCCAATCGAAGCCGACTCGACTAACTTTAACCTTATGTAAAATTTTAATGATTTCTGTTCTGTAACTGTGATGATAACTGGATCGGAATACGACTCTGGACTGCAGTCCAGAGCGTTTCTGATTATTGTGTTCTGTCCAAAGACCTACGTCACTGTGTTTTCTGAAGCCGTATGTTACGGAACCCTGCAGTAGATTAGAGATATTTCTGTTAGTTAAACAAAACAGGTGGTTCCACTCTGATTCATCGTCGTTTGCTATTTTAAACTATATTTAAAAGGGCAGAACGTATAACTGTCCAGAACAGATTCTGAAATGACACACTGAGCTTAAACTGTGTATAACTTTCAACGTACAGAAGCGATTGATGATCCGTCTATTGCGTTGAATACTCCATTGAAAACCCTAGATTTAATTTAACTGTAACATCGCCAAATTCTGAGCCCAATCGGGTGCAATTCGTGTCGCGAAACGGACGTTCAGTTCTGAAACTGAATTTCCAGCCGTGAGCACTTAAAATGAAATAGCTATATCTTGAAAACCGGAATCCCGATTGAACTGAAACAAATTTTGATGAATTGCTGACTGAATGTTCTAATTATCTTACTTGTATCATTTTCTGAATTCTTAACATATTAATTTATGCAAATTATTTTAGTTAATGACATGCATGTTGATTCATAACATATAGAGCTTATTGGTAGCATACAATACATATATCATCTTGCCATATATTCAGTGCTAGTGCGTGTGGACATTGCATTATCGTGCGTGATAAATGTTGGTCTAGGAGTGACGAGTACACCAATGGAAAGTGAATATTCGTGACAGTGATTGATACAGTGAACAGTGATAAAACCGTGCTATTGGTATACTTGTACACAACTAGATCAAGATTATAAATAGTATAAATCTGGGGAAAAAAGGGAAATCAAAGTGGAAAGAGTATCGCATTTAGCGGGACCGTGTTTAGAGGATGATCATTCGAACTGTGATACTGATACGTGTAGGATCTAGCGATCCGGCTGACAGGGTTATGTCCCGGGCATGTGGGCCGTTGTCTCGGGTATGTACGAGACTCCTGTTAAACATGATCCTCCTTCCACAATGTGATTTCAAACATGACCTAGAGACCGATAGGGACACATAATATATTCTGCATCATATAGTGACACAGTGATTACTTGCATTGTTCTTATACCATTATTACCTCATTTACCTGTTTCATCTTATTATTATAATATTGTTATTGTGTCGCTCTGACGACCTGAGTATGCATGCTCAGATCCCGCGGGAGGACCAGCACGGGAGACGGATCTACCCTTTGAGTTCACGGAGATATAGTTTGGTGTACCTTCTTCATTTACTGCTTTCCATAAAAGTGATCGTGAGATCGAACTTGGTTAGTTATTGTTCTTATTATCTGTAATTTTGTGAACAATGGAATTTTAATGTAATAAATTAGTGATGTGATTCCTTTAATACTGTGCTTTATTTACTGATTACCATGTAGTGCTAGAAGCCGAAGTGTGACTACGGCGGGATGATCCCTTGACCGTAGGAGCATGGCTGGCCTAGTCATACCTCGTATTCCGTATTTTGGGAAGCTGGGCGTGACAAGAACCGACTTCTTCTTCCTCTTCTGCGCGCGAGCCCCGGATGCACCTAAAATCAACTTATGTTTCGTGGGCACCTTGGGACGACGGGTCCCGATGTCCGAGCCCATGCCGGACTCCGGCGAAACCACATTCACCGTCTCCACCGGAACACGGGGCGCTTGGGGCACGTCCACGGTACCACGAGGCAACCCGTGCGGGGGGCTCAGCATGCGCGGTGGCTCAGATCCAGCATCTCTCAGCGGAGGAATGACAGGGATCCTTGGCCTCAGGGGAGCTTTGCTGTCGCTGCCACGGGGCACACCCTTGCGGTCAACCAACAGCCGCTTCTCTTCCCGGATGACGGCACCCATCGCGTGTGCGTACCAAGCCATGTACACGTTGAGGGCCCGTGGGACGCAGCTCGGCTCGCTGATAAAGAAGTGGGAGCCCGTGTTCAGCCGCATAAAATGGTACAGCGCGCTCCGTATCCCCTCCCTGGTGGCCGCAGGCTCTTCCAAAAACGCCTCCAGTGGGACCCCCTGGTTATAGCTTGATTGTTGGGTGAACCGATGGGGGTTATACCTCATGAAGAGCGCCATATCGTTTTGTCTGAACACCAGGAAGCCCGGCCGGATGGAGTATAAGTGAAGGATCTTCCGGGCTTTCAATACGGAGGCCCCGTCCTTAAAACCATCACGCAGCGCCAACACCGCCTTGGAGGTCTCCGGGCCGATAATCACGACTTTGTCCGTGAAAGAAATTCTCGCTCCGACCATGCGCGGACAAAGAAGCAACCCCCTAGCCTCCCGCGGAGACGGGTTCACAATAAAGGCGCCAATCATCCGCATAACTCTTGGGAGTCTGCACTTCTCGAAAAATGAGGGGCTCTTATGAATGCCAAATACCCCGAGCACATGCATTTCCATCCACGAAGTGAAATAGTGCATCGGGAAATTGGCAGGTTGCACCCCAGGTTCATTTGCGTCCGCCGCCATGCTGAGTCCATGGTATAGGTGAGCCAGCCCGGCGATTCCGATCGACAATTGTATGCCAGCCACAATCCGATGCGCTGGGTAGAAAACGGACGGCCTCATGTAACGCGGGTGCATGGGGAGCACGAACCAGCACAGCCATAATCCCAGAAACCCGAGAAAGAAGGTCTCTTCGTCGATACGCAGGGCGGCGATTTCCGATAAGGGCATGATCGTAGCATCGGGAAGGTAGAAACCCTGTTGGTCGTCCTCCAGTACTGGTCGACGATCTGAGCCAAAGTCCAAGGGGTCGTCAAGCTTAGCGAACTTTTCGCTCCGCCGTGATAGAATCTCCGGTCGAAGAAAGCGGGCGATAAAATCTGCCAAACTAACTCCCCGGCCTCCTGATTCCAAGTAGAGACCTTCATACATATTCAGCACCTTCACCAGGCCCGGAAACTGGTGCTGAATAGAATTCTCCGGCGTTAGGCCTATGACCAGCGGCTTGGTGTCGAAGACGTATTCGTCAGGAGGAAGTAACTCTTCATAATGCTCCCCCCTCACCGGCAAACCCGAAATCTCAGCAAATTCCTCCAGGGGGATGGAGACTTCCCTGTCCGACAGAAGAAAAGTATGGGTGGGGGTGTTCCATTGTTCCACGAATGCCTTAACCCACCACGTCGGAGGATCAGGATACTCAAAGAGCGAGGCGTAGACTGCAGGGTACAGACCAATCTTCATCAAGTGCGTCTTCTTCGCCGATAAGATATACCTAGCCCACTGCAAATACCCGGCCGATTGTCGAGGGGTCAGTCCGAGGTTATAAGCTTGTCCCCAAGGGCGCGCCTCACCCTGGCATACGTGCCGCCCCGGAATGTCCACGGCTGCCGGCGGCTGCACGGGGATGGCAGCAATCGAAGGCTGAAGGAGATCCTCCGAGTTCCAATTTACAACCTCCACGGCATAGTTCACCGGAGGTGCATCCGCATATGGGGTCGACGAGATTGGCTCTGACGGCGTCGCACAGGAAAAGCTTCGACGACCCTTGATGATTTCACTATACCACCTACCCCATAGATGAAGGTTCTTATACTCGGGGTCATGATCCTTAATGAGAGCGAGAACCTCCTGGTCCACCGGCGCCTCAGGGAATTCTCCCTCTGAGCGGAAGAATGGGAACGAAAGATCAGCAGACATGTTGCCTGCAAGAGAAAGCGAAGTTCCATTATCAGTATCATCATTTAATTTTAAAAGCCTGACACTTGATACTTTAAAATTTGTACCGCACTGCAATGCAGTGGAGAGGGGACCAAAGGGGGACCCACAAAATCCAGATGACAATGCATCAGTTAATAAGACAGCCTCATCATTGGATGAGACTGTCAATTAATGAGGAGATCCCCAAAAGAATACACTCATCAAATGAGAAATCCCTAGAGACAAGGAGAAAATCTCCCCTTTCAGAGCAAAACTCTGTCACAGAGTGACACTTGTCAAACTCTGGTCTTAAGGGAATAAAATTCCTTAAAGAGCCTAGCTCTATACTAATGATGGAAATATCCATCAAAGAAAAATTAATTTCTAAAAAGTTAAAGTTTGGGATCTTAAAAGATCCATGAAAAACTCTTAAGAGTTCATCATCTTTAGATCAAAAGATCTATGTTTTGTCAAAGAGCAAAGCTCTGTTCATGGGTTAAGAAACCCTGAAACAAATTCTTGAGAGCAAAGCTCTGTTTATGAAAACCCAAATGGGTTTTCTTTAGATCAAAAGATCTATGAGAGCAAGGCTCTATAAATTAAAATTAATTTAATTAAGTTAAGCTAATTTTTACCTAAGAGGTTTCTAAATGTTCTAACTCTGAAAATGAGAGCAAGGCTCTGAGGTTCTTGAAAACAAGTGCAAGGCTCTGAAAATAAAAATTCTTGAAGATGATAATCATCTGCTGAGGACCAAGGGTCCTATTTATAGGCGCTTAAGCGCCCCTTCAACTCCTGAGTTGATCCGACCGTCTGGATCTTGCCACCGCTGCACTTACGTGTGCGCCACATGAGCGCAATGGTGAGGGGGCATTTGTTTCCCCCAATCAGAGCAAAGCTCTGTTTGAATTTCAAAAATTCAAAATTGAAGCAACGCTTCAGATCACTTGCGCTGCGCGCAGAGCGCCACGTGTCAAAAACAGACACGCCAGCGTAAGGGGCACTGCACCCGAAGCAGTGCACCCCAATCAGAGCAATGCTCTGTTTTAAAATTCAAATTTTAAAATAAAAAAAGCAACGCTTCAGATAACTTGCGCTCTGCGCTTCGCGACACGTGTCAGCGCAGTTGCGCTGGCTCTGCGCTTCGCGACACGTGTCAGCACAGTTGCGCTGGGCGACACGTGTCAAGTGCAGGTACACTTGTGCCAACTGTGTCAGCACTAAAACTTAAATAATGAATTATTTAATCAGAATTAAAATTCTAGAAAGATCTTTTCAATCTTGTTAAAACAAGAAGATTGTCTTCTGTAAAATAGAAGCCTTAGGATCAAAGATCCAACGGTGGGGAAATATCCCCAGATCAATCAGAAAAAGATTTCTGTAACCAACCTAACAAACTAATTAGCCCTATATAAAGGCCCCTAGACTCTAAGTCTCAGATATACAGAACTCCTCTAAAAACTTTGAGAAGAACTCGAAGAGAAAAAGGTAAATCTTTGAAAAAAGAAGAATTTCTTCTAAAAAGATCAATGATCTAAGAACAAGATCAAGATCTTTAATAAAAAGAAAAAGATCAAAAAAGATTCAATCATAATAAAAGAAGTAATTTACTTCATCTCTAGATCTTTTGATCTATATAAAGGCACAGCCTTTTGATGAACCATTGGTTCTTGAAAACTTGTTTCTTTGATCTAAATTAGATTAAGATGCGCTCTGCGCTACTGTACAGTGCCTTACACTCTTAATTTGCATTGTTGCGCTCCTTTGACTGGCGCAAGTCACCAGAGAGCGCCACGTGTCAATCTGCGCCTTGCGCTCATAAAAAAACAGAGCACTGTGCTCTTGGGTTGGTGCACTGCACCAAAGCGCGCCACGTGTCAGCAGCGCACTAGCGCAGCGCACTGGCACAGCGCATTGCGCTAACAGACTTGCGCTCACCAGAGCGTGACATATGTCACCTCCACATGCGCCGGTGCCTTGCGCTCGTTAATTGGCGCAAAGCGCCTGACAAGCCGCGTGGCGCACTATCAGAACATTAAATGCTATGCATTATTAAAAAGAGCAGAGCCCAATTAAAGGTCTAATAGACTAAAGATAAATACTGTGCATTATAATAAAAGAAAAAAGAGGGCAGAGCCCAATCAAAGGCCTAACAGGCCAAATGTGAATAAAATGTTAGACATTTTTCTAACTAGACTTAACCCAATTCTGGCCATAAGTTCTCAAATTAAATTGAACTGAGCACAACTGCTCTCTCAAATCAATTTACACCCGGTTCAAGGGTACATCTCTGAACTCCTCTGATATTTGTCGTTGTAATCCTTCAACATCGTCAGAGAGGTGACGGGTCCCGACAACCATATATTGCTACGGACTGTGGGGTCCTTAAACTCATGGATTATGATGTCCTTAAATCAATATTCGTCCCCAAAATGGGAATGTTGGACCACCATGTCCCTAAACTGGCAATGGACCACCATGTCCCTAAACTGGCAATGGACCACTATATTCCTAAACTAGAACGATAGAGCCCCCAAATGCTCTTTTGTCGGATCTAAACGATCCTGTTAAGCTGATCTTAGTATCAAATTAGACTAACGTATCATTAATAAACGTTTAAGTTGATCTTAGCCTCAAATATGGCTAACGTGTCCTTAAACCAAAACCCCAAACCCAAATCTAAGAAAATACGGATTTGGACTAATCCACGTCCTACGGGCGACAACATAAATTAGTCTCCGTATACAATCCACGGGCAACCACAGACAAAACAAACACCCACGACATGAAGTGACCATCTGGAGAAGGAGAAAGTTGTTACCGCGATGCGGTAGCGTAATTAACTGCAGAGGCTTGCGCCTGCAGGGAAGAGCGTCCCCACAATCAAAAACCTCTCGAACGAGGGGGAATCTGACGAAGTCTGCTATATCGGCCGCATCCGTTTAAACCTTCGATATACGGTGCCATAAATCATCTTGGCATCTTCGGAGAGGTGGACGGAAAAAACTAAATAGCATCTGCCCCGAATTTCAGGCAAGACGTCCCTGTCGCGCCGTCTTTCGGAGGGGAACAGGCATCAAGGGCGTCGTGCCAAATGCGAGTCGTGGCCATGGCCAGGTCGTCATAAAAGTCCCTCGACCCCTTGTAGCTCGCCACGGCCCTCGATTCCGCCAACTTATAAGCCTCGGCCGTCGCCCCCAGCTCCTTCTGAAGGGTCTTCACCGTCTTCTTGAGGTTGCCGGCGAGCACCTGGGAGTCCTCGAACTTGCCCTCGGCGATTGCGGCGACCTCGCGATGCCGGGTGACCTCCCTTTTCCCGGCATTCACCTCGCCCTCCAGGGCGGCGATCCTCGCAGACATCGCCTCCCGCTCCCGTCTAGAGCTCTCTAGCAATGCGGCGAGCTAGCCCGCGGCCTCCACCGCCGGTGTTACCACCTCGGTCTCCATGCGAAGGGCGAGGGCCACGTGGTGGAGAGTCTGGGAAGACATAAAAAGGAGAAGGATCAGAAATGTGAAGGAAAACACTAAATCTCACCGCGCACTGGGGGTTTACGTGCACGGATTCCTGGGCGATCGACGCCAGCTGAGCCTTGAAGGTTCCCCCGGGAACCCGACCCCCGGCTTCTTTAGAGGCGATGGAAATCCCTCGCTCTCTTCACTTTCAGCCTTCCTGTCCTAAAGGTCTCTATCTCGTGGAGGAGGCTATCCGTGACCGACAGCCCGGATGGCACCGTGAACCGGAGCCCCCCTTCTTCCACCACGGTCGGCGAAGACCGGCCCCGGGAAAGTCTCCGGGAACTCCTCTTGAGCGGCTCCGAAGGGGAGCCGATCTCCTCTTCCGAGGCCGCGTCCTCCACAATCAGGGCCCGCTTCCGGCCCGACACTCTGCTGGGGCCCAGGGCGGGATCCGCCGCCGAGCGTCCTCGGGGCACCGCCACCGGGGCGGTGGGAGCGGGGGCAGCCTGCGCCCGAGAAGAGCTGGCGCCCCCAGCCCTAGCAGGCTGCCTCAGTAGGCGCATAGCATTTCGGAGAACGCCGAAGTCCATGGATCCTGCACAAAACAAACACCCCACTTATCAGCAACGCGAGTAAAACATAAACCCAGAAAGCAAGTCTAACTTACCAACGAACTCGACGGGGCTAAGCCCGGCCCAGCTCAGAACCCTCTCGGACAGCAGCACGTCGTATCGAGGGATAGGTTCCCACGACGCCACTCTCACCGCGGCAGGGTCATCGGACAGGTTCCCCGGCAGACACTTCTCCCTCGAACACTTGGTGGGCACCGGCCAGTCCTCGTCCTCGGGGGGGAGACGAAGAAAAACTTCTTCTTCCAATCGTGAATGGAGGAGGGCAAGGCCACAACCCCAGTCCCGGCAGCAACCCCGGGCCGCTTCCTAAAAGTAAAATAAACCCACATCGGGTCGCCAGCTCGACCGCCGATGTGACTCTTAAAAGCAAGGGAGGAATCGAGAAGGGAAAGGCTGAAAGGAACCGCCTGCAGCTTTAGGCGAATCAGGAACCCAAGGAGGATACTCCACGCGTTCGGCACTAACTGACCGAGAGCCAAGCCGAAGAAATTCAGAGCGGCGACGACCTCAGGAGAGAAGGACAAGCGCATTCCGCCCCAAAAAGCTTCCAAATACAAGGCAATCTCTCTGCCCCGTACCTAGTCTGCCCTCTCTCCTTCTTCGGCCAAACGAAGCGCGTAGCGCGGGGGAATGTGGAAGCGAGCTCGAGCATTGGCGAGCTCGTCCTCGTGCCTCACTCAACATGGGGTGCTGGGAGCTACATCTACCGCCTCCTCCTTGGAGGCGGCCCCCGCCTCACGGTCTCGGGGAGAGGGCCCAGCCCCTGCTCCCCGAGAGGACTCGGATAGATCTAAGGAATCCCTAACATCTACTCCTACGACGTGTACTGATTCTACAGAGGAAGATATCTAACCTGAGAACGAAACTCTTCAAAGGTTGGGAACGAGAGGGGAGACGAGCGCCGAGCAGCTGGGGCTTGAGAATGAGGAATATGAGAGAGTAAGGGCCCTAGGGCGGGCCCCACCCGTATTTATTACCGCATACGGCCTCATCCAATGGCGCCCATCGTCTCCCGCCGAAATGGCCCCTTGCGTCCAGCGGCTCCGATCGCCCCACGTGGCAGCCCAGCGATTAGCCGCGTCCCGTCAGACGCCGCAGACCTGCGCACGTCACGTCAGCCGGTTGGCGGTCGACACGTGGACCGTCGCTTCGACTGCAGAATGCACGAACCGGCGCACCCTACTTAAATGCAAAGATCTCGCCTCGATTCGCTAGCGGAAAAGACAACCGACAGCTCGAGAACTCATCCCGGCATAACCCTGAGAAGGAGCTCACCTCAGGAGGCTCGGCAGTCCACTCCTGACCCGACCACTAGCTGGTCGGGACAAAAGTGGGGGGCTAATGATAATGCTCGATATTGGCTACCTCCGAGATCAGGACGCATGGCAGATGACGTGTCCCAAGACTCAGAAGAGGGGGCCCACAGGGGCCGACCAGGCCACTCTGTGCCCGACCTGCAAGCGCAAACTGGCCCGCCTCGGGGCCCCCTGCAAATTGGTCTCCTCGGTCTCTCAGCTCGCCTCCGAGCTACCGTAGAACCAAGATACCTCGGCCCTCTCGCTCGTTCCCGAGCTCTCCCGCCGAGACCACGTTTCTCGGTCCCTCCGACCGACCAACTCCACCACTCACAGGCGTAACCGCCGCTCCGCGAATCTCGCCATGCGCAGATTCTCCACCGGCAACATCCCACGTTCCACGTCATCACGATCCCCATTAACGGGCGATCCGCTCTTTACGCGGGCGTGACGTCGGAAGCGTAACTGCCGGCGAGATTCTCGCGCCTGCTGCTGCATACCACCACCGCTATATAAACCCCCATCACAGAAGGGTCATGTAAGCCATTCTTTAGACTTTACGCCGTTACTATGCTCGGATCTCATCACTGATTTGAGCGTCAGAGGGTCCTCGGTGGTAACAAACCATCCCGGGACTTCTTTGCAGGTACTCGGCGACAGTCTCCTCACCCCACCTTCTCCTCTCAAAACCCATTGAGACCCACACGCAACGAAGGGCAATCAACCAAGTTCACCTCGAGATCAACGGAAGACAACATCTGACGGAGGCCCCAAAAGGAGCTCCATCAGAAAGCCATATGTGGTGGCCATAGAGAATACTGGGTGTCGAGGGAATTTTTTCTGAATGATAAGAATGCTTGAATTTATATATATGTCCGATCAACAAACATCAATCAATGGACGAAGAATTGAGTACTGACTATTATTATAAATACATACTTTGTGTATGGATTTTCTAATTAATTATGGTTTTCAATACATTTATTATATATACCTTTAGCATTCTCATATTAACCTTTTTCTTTTTTCATGAATTAATTAAAGTAGATCATGTTAAAACTTAAAACACATAACAATACAATTTGAAATTAATACACGTTACATACTCGATCTAACAAGCATTAATTATGAAATGATGCCTAGGCATCAGAAGTTGCCAAAATAGTAAGTTGGGCCAGCTCTTTGAATTAAACGGACAAAACTGATTGCAGTCTCTGTGCTCGACAAAAACACAGTTTCAAACTTAGAAAAATAGACTGAAGTCAGAACAACTTCGAGCCCTGAGCTTTCAACTTGATTTCTGAAGTGAAAGATTTAGGAGCATGTTCAGATTTTAAACCTAATTGTCTCATGACATGATCATTTCTTGTTATGTTTGTCTCACATTCATCCCTAAAGATTTCCCTATTCATCCGGCGTTATCACGAAGCGAAGCTTTGCAGTTATCATTATTGGGATCAAAATTTACATTCCGTTGACCAAGTCAAAGTCAACGCCCAAGCCAAGTGGGCACATGCCCAAATCAAGCTCGAGCAGCAGAGCGGTCGGCCCATGCCATGAAGAGGCAAAAAAATTATGTAATGAATAAATGTTAATGTAAAATAAACGGGCAGGAAGCCAATTTTATAAAAGCTCATGATTTACGTGCAAAAAAAAGAGCATGGGGTATGGAAAAGACACAAGTGTCATTTTGTAGAGCTTAATGGGCTATATGTTAAAGCATAAGTCTATAAAAGTCATCATGATGAAATAATAACTAATTTCATTCTCTCTCATTTCTTTCTAGGGTTTTAAGCACTCTCTCTCTCTCTCTCTCTCTTCAAAATTCTTTTTCTTCTCTTTTTCAAGAGATTTAACCTCTCTTTCTTTTCAACACTAAGTAAATTTTGATCATAAAATCTACTGAATAGAGAGAGGATCCATCCTCTAATCCAAGAAAGAATAGATTTTTAATTTCATCCCTTCCTTTCAAGATCCCAAAATAGAAGAGAAGTAAGAAGGAGAAATCACTTCGAAAAACCCCAATTTTGGAAATGTCCAAGGCTTGAAGAAAAAGAAAAGGGATCTCTTTTCATCATCCAAAATCCGGATTCTTAGGGAGTTTAAGTTCAAAATAAATCTTTTGGGAGTTTAACTCCAAATCTAAATCATCTTGGAGTTTAACCCCAAATTCAGATGTTTTAGGGGTTTAACTCTAAATCCAAATCTTTTAGAAGTTTAACTTCAGATCCAGATTCGTTGGGAACCTAACTTCATATCCAATTTTTATTCAGGAGTTCAACTCCAAGCCCATAGACTTGGAGTTTCTTCCGCAGGTGCTCCACAGACGTCTAGCAGGCACGTGACGCTCACGTGACGTGCTGACGCCCAGCGGCCACGTGACGCTCACGTGACCCGCTGGCGTCCAGCGGCCACGTAACGCTCACTTGCCATGCTAGCGCTAGTGGGCACTGTTGCACAGACCCCCCACGGGTGCCCCTTCCTCATCTCCCTTTTTTTAAAAGAAAAACGAAAATATATAATAAACACATATGTGTAAATAAAATCTTCTGTTTTTGAATAAATAAATTTCTTTTGTCACAGCTTTAGTTTGAACAAATAAAAATGAAATGAACACGCCCATTCGTTTTTATTTTCAAAAACACATGTGTTCCACACTCAAAACGCTTCTCCCGTTAGAAAAAATTTCTAACGGTGCGCTGTCTCGCATCCTACAAGGTGGGCTACTAGCCTCCTTAATCCCCAGCCCGCTATCCAGGCAGCAAGACCGACGTAAAACTCTGCGAAACCCTCGATACGTCCAAAACACCCTCAAAACACACATGCACATATCGCATACTGAGTTCGCATGATCTGTTTAACCTGTTAATCGGAGGTTCCCTTACTCCCAAGAGCGGGGATAATTAATGGAAGCTTAGTCCGCAGCTGCCAAAGATTCGGATATCCACAATCAATAAACCTCAGCCTACCCTGTTGGGGTCAAAAGTTACATTCCGATCGACCAAGTCAAAGTCAATCAACCCCCAAGCCAAGTGGGCCCAATCCCAAGTCAGGACCAATCATGGAAGGGTCCGGCTCCATGCCAAGAATGAAGCAATAAATTAGTTTAATGCAATTTTTTAGAAATAAATGTATGAAAAATGGGCAGAAAACCAAAACTTTGTAAATCACATGGCTTATGTGCAAAAAAAAAAAGCACAGAAGGCATAGGATAGCACATGTGCCATTTGATAAAGCTCAAGGGGCTATAGGTAAAGTGTGTAGCCTATAAAGACAAACATTTTGAAAAAATTAATAACAACTTTTCATTCTCTCAAAAATTAGGGTTCTGTGCCTTCTTCTCCTTCCTCAAGGTTCTAAACCTTCTTCCTTTTTTGAATTAAATCAAGAGTTTAACTCTTCTTTTTCCCAAAAAAAAAACAGTTTTTCACCATAAAACCCTTGAAGGGGAGCTCAGATCTTCCATCAAATCTCCAAAATGGGGGATTTTTAAGTCTCGTCCCGTTTTCTCCAAGATCCAGCCAACAGAGAGGAGGAAAAAGAAGACTCATCTCCAAAAATCCCACTTTGGGAAGATCTAAGGCTTAAAAGAAGATCCAGGGCTAAAGGGGAGAAGAAAGGGATCCCCTTTGATCATCTCCAAAAATTTCTGGGAGTTCAACTCCATTTGTCAAAATCTATTGGAGTTTAACTCCATTCAAAATCTTTTGGAGTTTAACTCCATAAATAAAATCCTTTTGAGAGTTTAACTCCATAAAGATAAAAATCCTTCCCTTTTCAAGGAATTTTCAAAGTCCGTCGGGAGTTTAACTCCTTATTATGGGGATAAGCCCCTTCTTTCTTCAGGGGCCCAGCGTCCACGCGTCCTTAGAACGCCACTTGCTCCTCTTTTTCCCATACACTTCCTATTAAAAATACCTCTCTCATTAGAAAAAACTATGTGAGGCCCCCAATATATCCAAAACCCTTCAAAACACAACATACGTACACGACATATTGAGTTCGCTTGACCAGTTTGACCTGTCAATCGAAGATTCTCTTGCTCCAAAAGCGGAGAGTAATTAACGGCAGCTTAATCCGCGGCTGCCGGAGATTCGGATCCCCACAATCAATAAACCTCGGTCTACCCTAGGCAGGAGGAATCTGTATACGCCTGACAAGCGCGTGCATTTCCATCTCAATGGGCTAACGAAAACACCCTATAGATTCTGGCACGTCCGGTGGGACTTTTCTCTCCGCCCATATCTCGGGTCAAGCGTTCATGTGAACTCATTTAACATATATACCGATGTTTGTACTAAAATAATATTTTTCCGTGCAACAATCAACTTTCAACGACGATATCTTCTAAGATGAATTTAGCTTCCGACGCGACCCCGATCCCGTACGTGGTCAGGATCAATGCTCGCGTGGTTTTCCCCGCAAGCCTCAGTCGGTAGTAGGAGGAACCGCCCCGGCAATTTGGTTCCATCATCATCTACCCTGTTGGAAGCGCTCATCTGGCAGAAATCCCGGCAAACTAGGTGGCCAAGCCGGTCTCAAGGGGCAAGAGGCCGAACGTTGTGATCGCTAAGGCACCATAAGCCAAACTTAAGACGGTGTCCGAACGACTCTCTGGTGCTCCAGCTGGGGGCAAGCTGCCGGTACAAAGGGCATTATCAAACGTCGCGAACGAGCTCAGGCTACGACTCCAACAAGTGCACAATCAGGCATATCTCCAAAGCTCTCCATCGCTCGGTCTACGGCGGCTTCCCGAAGAGTCGTAGCCTGCCAAGTGCTCAGATTAAAAAGGTTGAGATAGAAGCGGCTCAGGTATCGAGCCAACAAGAGGGCCAGGACTCCGGCCAAGTGGAATCTTGTGAAGTTCCAAGAACTGGATCACCCCGCGACGACGGCTGAGTCGACCGTAAAAGTCAGCAATTCCTTCGAATCTTTGAAGTGGGTTCAGAAAAACTCCATGACCGTCAGAATCAAGAAGACAGCAACCCGAACGATGCTATAAAGAGACATGTTCCAGCCCCAACAACGAAAGCATGACACCTTCTATTCAAGAGTGTATCAGGTGCTCTATTCCGCGCAAAAACAGCGGTGTAAAGCCAAAAAGGAAGTGCCAGCACCATTCAAGAACCCGATCAGGCCAGCCACCTTCAGTCGATTGTCCGGTACTGAAAAAGAAGGGCCACGACATCAATCCGCAAAATCAGCTGCCAAGAATGAAAAGATGGCCGGATATGTTATCCATACGGTCTATATGGCGGGCGGGCGTCCCAGCAACAACTTGCGCAGCAAAAGCAAGGATGTAGCCACCATATCCCAAGCCCAATCTGTTAGGTATATGTATGCCTTAGAGGCCATTATTGTACATATGATGTATATTATATTGGATGCTCGGACATATATATAGATGACTTTCTTGCTCGACATGATAGTATGCTATCTGGTTACTCTTTATCTTAACATGTTGACTGGTATTCTTTACTGTCTTGCTCTCACATGTTGATAAAGCCCATAAGATATGTACTTGACTGCTGGGATTATGATGAGATCATACTAGTGGGGCGAGGATGGTCCAAAAGTACATCCTTTAATCAATTCATAGTCGTAGGAATATCGAGACCAGGGCATCGATATTCCGTTGTAGACTAGTGTGTACGTTTCTTGTACCTTAGAGGGTGATGGTTGATCCCACAACCATTGGTGTGTGACATAAAAGATTGTACATTGGTGCTGATTGGAGAATGGGTACACCGAACAGGACTCCTTGGTAATATATCTATCTTCAGATAGAAGTCTTCTGGTATACTGGTACAGGTTAGTCTGTAGACCCGAGATCGTTATAGAATCTTGTGTGGCTTCCGCTATGCTTTGATTTCCTCCCTACCACGGCTCAAAGGAGTCGTGCAAACCGGTGGATTTTGGGTACAGTCCCGAGTCACATGGAGGCAATGAGCGATAGGAGGGGTTTCGTCTCTCCCGGTATTGGGGGTTGATGTTGCGCTATACTCGATTGGCTATAACTGGAAGTCTCTAGCCAAGACTGCTGCTGAGATTTATTGATAAGAGTTATCAGTAGTTTCTCAAACCGTTATAGACCAGATATCGGCATGACTTATCACGTTACTGGGGTCTGACGTTTACCATCCCTAGACATGATATGCGACATATGAGACGACAAGACCGGACTGTATGGTAGTGTTACTGATAGGCTTCATGGAGTGTATGGACGAGCTTTCTTGTTGATCTTCATATCGCTCGATACCCGGGTAGCCGTTACGTCCAGCTAGTACCACTGACGGCTTGTAGGTGACTGATGTGATCATCACCTACTGCTGGCGTATTGACGAGTCTTTAGAGTCTCACACAGAAGTTTCCTGGTTGAAGCGAAACGAAATAGGACACATATGTGATATGTGTGTGGGCCTAATTAAATACAAGTATGTGATACCGTATTGTAATCTGGCAGTTATCTGGTATCGGTTAGGTTATATGTGATATAACCAGATTATCGAATCAAGTGTTGATTTGATAATGTGATAAACAGATAAATGATATTAGTCGGTCATATGTGATATAACCAGATTATTAAATCAAGTGTTGATTTAATAATTTGATATAAATTATATTTGATATAATTATATATTAACTATTATCATTAGCTCACTAATTGCTTTATATATATATATATATATATATATATATATATATATATATATATATATATATATATATTAATGTATATATATATTAATGTATATTTGATATATATATTATTATATAAAGCATGGCATGTTTTTCTATTTTGAGAAAATATAAAAATAAGGTGTACATTGTGGAGATATTTGTGGAATGAGTAAGGCATGGGTTTTATTATTTGTATATTAGTCTTAACTCACTATTCAAACATGGTTGCAATTTAGAATTGCAATTTTATTCCATGCTTGAATAAGTAAGGAAAGAGAGAGCCATTTTGAGTTTACTCTCATCGTTATTTTCATTCTTCATGCCTTAGCCATTTCTTGAGCTCAAGCTCTCTCTTGCTCTCTACAATTTTCTTCACCTGACTTCCAAGTTCAAACCCTCACATGTGATGTTAATCATTGAACTTGTGAAAACCCTAGTGAGCAAATTAAACCCCTATTTCACCATCACACATTAGATTAGAAATTTGATATGGAGTGTTACCTTCACTAATGAGATTAGTGAATGGTTAGCTTGAGCTTGTGGACTTCGGGTGGATCGTCTTTGGCGCGAAGATCATGAAGGAGATTCTTTCATCTTGAAGAGGAGCCTAGTGGAGTCGCGTGGACCACAACCCGGAGCTATTGAAGAGAAGGACTCGAACTACAAAGGTTGTATGCGCTTTTCTTCTCTTTAGTTCATCACATCATCATAGGCAAACCCTAATAATCTAGTAAAGATCCTGTTAGTATAACTTAGCACCTAATAAAATTTAAAATTTGGCATGCTTGCTGCCTCTAGAACCTCATGGTGGTGCTAACCTAGACTTTCACAATCTATCTTGAATGTGGTTGTCGTTTCCCAAGATCAGCTACCTCCGCTAGACGATGATAACCCTCTTGATGAGGCCGATAGGCAGAAGGACCCCTCAGTCCATGCGGAATCAAGCTCGGGCAGCGAAGAAGAGCCAACTTTCCGCCCCAGGACCGCAGAGTAAGAGCTGCTTCAAGAGCTTTGAAAACGGCTCAGGAGGAAAGATAAAGAGATGGCCAGGATCTACTCAAAAATTGATGACCTGACGAATGTCGTGTTGCGGCTCACGGCTCAAATCCCGGACGTCATCCAATCAAGCACAAGTTTCCACTCATGAGCCGGATGATAATGACCCGAAGCAGCCAATGCATGTCCCCTTAGGTCCGAGTATAAGCGATCCATGCGAAAGCCGACTGCATTCCACTTCTAAGGATGCATTGTCCCAAGATGGCACCATCCCGCTAACATAAGATAGGTTAATGGATTTGGTCATCAGCAATGTTAAAATATTGGTGGCCGAAGCCGAAGCTCAGAAAGAAATTGGCAGTAGTGGGCAGCCAAATCTCGCACAGTATGATCTGTTCGAGTTCCACAGCGGCTATGTCATTCCTAAGTTCGGAAGATTTGACAGGACGGGAAACGCAAATCAGCACGTTGCCTATTTTAAAGCATCATGCGGAAATACAGTGGGCAATGATGCACTCCTTATTCGTTAGTTTGTCAACAGCCTGACCGGTGTCCCTTTCGACTGGTACGCGAGCATACCAGATGGATCTATCACTACTTTTGCCCAAATGGAGTCTCTATTTCGGCAAAGGTTCATGAGTGTCAGTGATAAGATCTCCATTGCTGACCTTGTGAGGACCAAGCCGGGGAAAAAAGAAAGCAACACGGACTTTATCATCCGATGGCGTAATCTCACGATCAAGTGTGAACCGCCGCTGGAGCAGGACCAGTCTGCAAGCCTTCTCATTGGGAACCTCAGCAATTGGATGGTCTCATTCTTATGTATAGCAGGCTTCAAGATGTTTCAAGAGTTGACCAAGAGAGTTCAAATGCTGGAACGCTCGAAGCAAACGTCTGCCCCGGACCCTCAGAGCGACAAGCCTTGGATGAACCGAAAGGACAACAACCATAAAAGCAGGGATTCCAATAACACCAACGTCTTCAATGCCTCTGATAATGAAAACAAGCGAAAGGCAGGCAGATCAAAAACAGACTGGGCTCGAAAGTCAGTGCTAGGAGGAGAAAGGCCTTCACTAGAGGAGAAAAAGAACAAAATCCACTCTTTCAGAAGGGACAAAGTCTGCAAGATATTCGAAGATGCCTGAATAACGGTCTACAATTGCCCGAGTCGAAAAGACCTCACGAAGCAAAAATGACCGACAATCCTCTATATTTCCCATGCCACCGAGTAGTGAGCCGTGCGATTGAGAATTGCTATATTTTCAAAGACTGGGTCGAGAAGCAGTACAAGACTGGGGAGATCGAGTTGTCCAAGAGTGTGTTGGTGAACAATCAAACTGCAACCACCAACTTTATACAGACACAAGCTGAAACCTTCTTAGAGCAAACAGCTGAACCCGCCACCCTGAGGAATGAAACTGACTCGCTACAGCCTCCGTGGAGTATGCACATCTCTAATAAGACGAAGAAGATGCTAAAACTACTTCAGAAAGAGCCCAGAATGGAATGGGAAGGGCAGAAAGAGCCCACCGTTCCAACTGCCACTTCGTCTCAATCGGGCTCAAAATCCAAAAAGCTAAAGAAGAAGAAAATGAATGGTGCGGCTCAACGCGAAAAAGAGTCTGCGGGGAGATCGACCATTCAAAAGTACATCAATTCCCTCGAAGACTATGAACAAAAGAAAAGAACTTTGATTCTATTGAAGGAGTTCTTCCCCGTAGAAGCGGCTGAAATTCTGGAGAAGCTAGAAGAAGACTCCAATAACGAGATCCCTATAGTGACCTTCTACGTCGTCCACCTTGGTAGCGACTCTGAGTAAGAGCTATATTTTTCTGAAGAGGACGAGGAGCTCACCACAAAGGCCAACCAAATCCAGCTTAGAGGCGGCAGGGCTCAACCACCAAATCAGGGCAACGCCCCAAAATGAAAGGGAAAACAAGTCGCTAATGAAGGAGATGGCGGAGATCCGGCTCATGAAAACTCGGGTCCTTCCTATGTAGACTATAATGTCTTAGCCCATCTCCAAAAGCTTCTGTCTCTCCTGAGCATCTACGATGCCTTGGTCCTATCTAAGGAGCTTAGAGATGTTCTCATTCACGCTCTACAAAACCCCAAGCGGTACCAGGCTCGCTTTACGGAAATTATTATAAAAGAAGCCCAGTACACTCTGCATACCGCCGCCGTCATGTTTAAGGATGAAGACCTGCTACTGGGAATAGCTGAGCATAACCGGCCGCTTTACGTGACCGGGTACAGTGACGGGGATCAGATTAATCACATATTGATTAATCTGGGATTCTCGGTGAACATCATGAACTTGCGGACTCTGAAGAGTTTGTTAATGGACATCCAACACCTGTCGAGGGAAAAGATTGTCATTCAATGCTTCAATCAAAATTGCCAGCAAGTTCTGAGATCCATAGCTTAGCCGATCGAGTTCGGGGACCTACAAACCGAAGCCAAGATATACATGATCGATGCCGACACTCCTTATAAAATTCTTGTAGGACGGCCATGGCTCCACGATTACGGTATCGTTCCGTCAGCTCTCCATCAATGCATGAAGTATACCAAAAATGGTGAAGAAAGACGTATTGACGGACACATCCAGCCGTTCGGTGTGCATGAAGTCAGATATGAAGATTCTCGGTATTTCGTGAATCTCCAAAATACTGAGCCATGACTGACCAAAGACAGAACAACTCTGAAACTCAAAAGCAAATTTGAGCCGGTTGTCACTTTCAAAAGCAAAAAACCCCAAGTGCGTCCGCATTTCGACAGTGACACTGATGAATCCAATGTTGGAAATCCATCCTTCCGTAAAACTCTCCCTTGTTTCGGTAGCGACACAGATGAGTCTAATACTAAAGGTCCATCCGGCAGCAAGATTCGCCCTCATTTCGGCAGCGACACCGAAGAATCGGAGGAAGAGGACATGTCTTGCAACAGCTGTGCAAATTGGGCTCTCATACAAAAGGCGAAGCTAAGATAGACTTTTGATGTTATGGAAGGGTCCCTAACCGTCACAAGGGTGCCAAAGCAAATGTGCAAAGAGCTTGATGCGTTGTCGGTCTTCACCGTGGACCAGCTGAAAACCATCTACATTCCCGGGAGGAAAAGTGGACAGAAGGGTATCCTGTTTTATGGGTCAAATCATGTCGTGCATCCTGATAATTTGTCTGTCACGTGCCTTCCATATGAAAGAGACATAAGAGCCGTCCTAAACCCCAGATATTATGCGCTCGAGATGCTGGAATATTTTAAGAAGTGGGGATGTCGTTTATATCAAATGGACTCCGAAGCGAAGTTTTATGAGGGGTGTGGCATCCACCTCAGGTCCGAGCATTCATCGATGGACGAATCCCAGATAGACGGGGCATAGGTTTCATTCAACCTGATTCCAAAGCATGAAATATGATCCATGTTGGTGAAGCCGGCGAAAGCTCAAATGATGATGAGATAGCCAAGACAGAAGAATCCCCTCGAGAGCTCGAAGATGGCGGACAAGCAACCTTCGTTGAGCTAACTGAGATTGACTTGGGAACGCCCGATAATTCAAGGCCGACCTACATCAGCTCACTCTTGTCATAGAAAATGAAAGAGCAGCTAGTCGCCCTTTTGCATGAGTTCGCTAACTGGTTCGCGTAGACTTACAAAGAAATGCCTGGCCTCTTTCCTGAAGTGGCCGTGCATAAGCTGGTTATATCTCCTGATGCCTAGCCAGTCAAACAAGCTCCTTGAAGAATGAGAAGAGAGCTAGAAGAAAAGGTCATCATGGAAACTAAGAAACTTATTGATGCTGGCTTCATCAGAGAAGAGAAATATGCGGACTGGATCGCATGCATCGTCCCAGTGAAGAGGAAAAATGGGCAGATCCGAGTTTGCGTCGATTTCAGGGACCTCAACAAGGTATGCCCTAAAGATGATTTCCCTCTTCTTCTAATGGAAATGATGGTCGATGATACCTCAAATTACGAGCTGTTCATTTTCATGGATGATTCGTCTGGATACAATCAGATAAAAATGTCGCCTGAGGATGAGAAGCATACAGCATTTCGAACCCCGATCGGCATATACAGTTACAAAGTGATGCCGTTCGGACTGAAGAACGCAAGTGCTACATATCAAAGAGTAATGACCAATATCTTTGATGACCTAATACATGAAGTCGTCGAATGTTATATTGATGATTTGGTCGTCAAGACTAAAGCCAAGGCCGATCACATCTAAGATCTCAGGACCGTTTACACCAGACTGGGGGAATACGATCTGAAGATGAATCCTCTAAAGTGCGCTTTTGGCGTTTCATCGGGAAAATTCTTGGGCTTCATTATCCGACATCGAAGGATCAAAATTGACCCATCAAAGATAAAGGCCATCATGGAGATGCCCCCTCCGAAGAATCTGATGCATACAAAGATTCATCTCAAACCTATCAGGGAGATGTCGGTCTTTCTCAAAGCTCATGAAGAAGGGAGCTCCCTTTGTCTGGGATGTCGAATATCAAGAAGCGTTCGAAAGCATCAAACGGTATCTATTGCACCCGCCGGTGCTTGCTGATCCTATTCCAAATAAATCGTTGATTCTCTATACTACCGTGCTAGATGAGTCACTCGGTGCGCTCCTTGTCCAAAACAACGAGGAAGGAATAGAAAATGCCCTCTACTATCTCAGCCGAACTTTAGTCGGGGCAGAACACAATTATTCCCTGATCGAAAAATAATGCCTGGCTCTGATATTCACTGTGAAGAAGCTGAGGCACTATCTACTCGCTAATCGGGTTATGCTGATCTCCAAGGTCGACCCGCTTAAATACTTAATGACCAAAGTAAGCGTAGCCGGCAGAATGGCAAGATGGGCTATCATGCTGCTTGAGTTCGACATAGTCCATATTCAACAGAAAGTAGTAAAAGGGTAAGTCCTCGTCGACTTTCTTGCTGCTCATCCCATACCAGAAGGGTCACCGCTCAATTGAGAATTACCCGACGAACAAGTGCTGCACTTCGAGGATGACGAGCCATGTTGGGATCTCTACTTCGACGGAGCCTCATCAATAAGGACTTCAAGCAAATCAAGTGTCCCAGAGATAAAAGCAGGGATAGGATTGGTGTTCGTCATGCCATCAGGAGGAACCCTACGATATTCTTTCGCTCTTACTGAGCCTCACACAAACAATGAGGCTGAGTACAAAGCTCTGATGAATGGTCTGGAGATCGCCATAGAAATGGAAATCCTTTGGCTACGAGTATACAGTGACTCCCAGCTTGTCGTCAACCAAGTAAGCGGCGATTATAAGATATACAAACCCGACTTAACTCGGTACAGAAGGCGGGTGGTGGAGCTTATGAAACAGTTCACCCACATTGAACTAATGAGAGTCCCTGGGGCGTTGAATGGAAAAGCCGACGTACTCGCTCGCTTAACCAAAAAGCTGGCTAATCCTGACATGGACGAAATTCTAATCACAGTCAGGAGCCGACAAATTCTGCCTCCAGTCTCTTTATGAGAAGAGGAAAGCGCAAAACAAAAGAGCAATCCTGCCGAAGAAGCTCTGATCATTCAAGACGAGCCTGATTGGAGAGAACCCTTCATAGAGTACCTCCGATACGACAAGCTGCCCGAAGAAAAATCTGTGAGGATTCAGCTGAATAAGAGAGCTTTTTGATACATGTTTGTAAATAATACGCTATACCGCATATCATATGACCAACTCTGGTTCAGGTGTCTATCATCGGCTGAAGTCCAAAAAGTCATGAAAGAAGTTCACTCGGGCGTCTGCGGAGCTCACCAATCTGGCCCCAAAATGCAGCTTCAAATTAAACGGCTTGGGTATTACTCGCCTACCATGATAAGGGATTGCGAAGAGCATACGAAGAGGTGTCATGTCTGCCAAATTCACGGTGACTTCATTCACAAGCATCTCAATCCGCTGCATCCTACGGTGGTGTCATGGCCCTTCAAAGTTTGGGGCACTGACATAGTTGGTCCAATTGATCCTCTATCATCCAAAGGCCACCGGTTCACATTGGCCGCAACTTACTACTTTTCCAGATGGGCTGAACCTGTCTCGCTAAAAAAAGTTAAGAATCATTTCTGACAACGGGCCTAGAAGAATCATTTCTGACAGCTGGCATTCTTTCAAGAGCTTCAAAGTCTCAAGGTTCGTTACTCAGCATAAGTAGACTGGAGATATTCCTCCATCTATAATCCAAGAGACAATGGGCTAGCTGAAATCTTCAATAAAATTCTATGCAAGATCCTGAGGAAAAATACTTCAGCCAACAAGAGAGACTGGAATCTCAAGCTCCACGATACGTTGTGGGCATATAGCACCACGCACCGTACTCCAACTCAGTCCACTCCATACTCATTGCTCTTCGGAGTGGAAGCAATCACCCCCTTCAAAGTCGAAGTTCCAAGCCTAAGGTTGGCCGTCCAGCACGGTTTGACGGAGGAAGAAAACGTTCTCTTTCTGCTCGAAGAAATTGACGCCTTAGAAGAAAAGATATTCACAGTACAGCAAAATTTGGAGCTGTACCGAGCCCAAATGTCACGGGCCTATGATAAGATGACACGTCTCCGTGCTTTCAAAAAAGGCGAATTGGTTTTGGTCCTCAAAAGACCGATCATCCCCAATCGACATACCAAGGAAAAATTCGAGCCAAATTGGGAAGGGCCATACGTCATCAAGAAAGTGTTCGACGGAGGATCTTACCAACTAATAAGTGCCGAGGGAGATAGGCTCATGCCACCCATCAATGGCCGATATCTCAAGAAATACTATGCGTGAATGCTCCAAGTTGCAGGCGAATTGAGCACACCGGCCCTACAGTCTGGATTATATATCCTGTAAAACCATATACAATCCACGGGCGCAAATGACTCATATCTCTCCTAAGTCCTACCGGCGAGACTACATCTGAAGTCCTGCCACCGGTGAAGCAAAAAAAAAAAAGAAGAGGAGGAGGAGAAAAAGAAAAAGAAAAAAAAAAGAAAAAAGAAAAGGTATGTCCACAAGCAAAATGAGCACGGATGAAAACCCGAAAGGGCTCTGCGAGTAAAAACAGCAGGACTGCCTAAGAGTTTGTGAAAACCCGAAAGAGCGCAAACTCGTGAAAAGAGATGAAGTACACTCGCAAAGTCCTTTCGACCTTATGAGGAGAAAATCATAGCGTGAGATCCTTATGACTCACAAAGGAGCAACACACTTAGGAATCCCCACGATTCCTATGGAGAAAATACACCTGCAAGATCCTCTCGACTTGTGGGGAGAAAATGCTTTTATGAGACCCTTACGGCTCATAAAATTGAAAAGTCTTAGATGATAGAAATCTAAACCTGTCTTCTAAGCCATCGTTCCACAATGGACAACAGCAAATGATAAGTCACTCCTGGCATTACGCTTTAGTGTTAGCGGTGCTGATGTCGGCCTAAAACCCAAATCCCAAGTTTTCCCAATGGCAAATGATGAGTCGCTTCTGGCACTATGCTTCGGTGTTAGTGATGCTGATGCCGACCCAAAACCAAATCCCAAGTCCTTCTAGGGCAAATGATGAGTTGCTCCTGACATTATTCCAGTGCAACAATACTGATGCTAAACAAATTCCAAATTCCTCTCAAATTCAAACGTCCCGCCAAATAAGGCAGAAATCAAATAGATCAAATCAACATCCCACCTAGTAGCACTTCTAAGCTCAAAAGTCTCTCTAGACGGATAGCGAACTCCCAAAACAAATCAAATCAAACAAATCAACCAATTACTTCATTGGCGGAATCAAGCTCCACCTCGGAAACAAATCAATCTTGATACCGCAAGAAGCGAAGAAAGTCAACTTCAATCCCGACACCGCAAGAAGCGGAGCAAGTTAATTTCAACCCCGACACCGCAAGAAGCGGATCAAGTCAAATCAAGCACCGACCATCCAAGTCGCAAAAATGGCAGCATCGACCGTGCAAGTCGCTAAAATGACAGTACGGACCGTCCAAGTCACAAAAATGGCAGCACTGACCGTCCAAGTTGCTAAAAAGGAAGGCAGTACCGACCATCTAAGTCACTAAAATGGCAGTATCGACCGTCCAAGTCGCTAAAAGGGCAGCACCGACCGTCCAAGTCGCTAAAAGGGCAACACCGACCGTCCAAGTCGCTAAAATGGTAGCACCGACCGTCCAAGTCGCAAAAAGGGCAGCATCGACCGTCCAAATTGCTAAAAGGGCGACCCCGACCATCCACGTCGCTAAAAGGGCAGTATCGACCGTCCACGTCGCTAAAATGGTAGTGTTGACTGTCTAAGTCGCTAAAAGGGCAGCACCGACCGTCCAAGTCGCTAAAAAAGCAGCACCGACAGTCAAAGTCACTAAAATGGCTGTATCGACCGTCCAAGTCGCTGAAAGGGCACCCCGACCGTCCACATCGCTCAAAGGGCAGTATCGACCGTCCAAGTCGCTAAAAGGGCAGCACTGACCGTCCAACTCGCTAAAAGGGCAGCACCGACCGTCCAACTCGCTAAAATGGCAGCACCGACTGTCCAAGTCACAAAAAAGGCAGTGCCGACCGTCCAAGTCGCTAAAAGGGCAGTACCGACCGTCCAAGTCGCTAAAATGGCAGTATCGACCGTCCAAGTCGCTAAAAGGGCAGCACCGATCGTTCGCGTCGCTAAAAGGGCAGCACCGACCATCCACGTCGCTAAAAGGGCAGCACCGACCATCCATGTCACTAAAAGGGCAGTATCGACCGTCCACGTCGCAAAAATGGCAGTATCGACCTCCACATCGTCAAAACGGGAACAAAATCAAGTCAACCTCTACGTGAAAGAAGATCCATCAATTTCATGCACACAACCCAGATATGTGGTGTGCATTTATTGATGGGGGACACTTTGTTGGTGTCAAAAGTTACACCCCGATCGACCATGTCAAAGTCAATCAACCCCTAAGCCAAGTAGGCCCAAGCCCATGTTAGGACCAAGCATGGAAGGGGTCTGCTCCATGCCAAGAATGAATCAATAAATTAGTTTAATGCAATTTCTTAAAAATAAATATATGAAAAATGGGCAGAAAGCAAAAACTTTGTAAACCCCATGACTTATATGCAAAAATAAATAAGCACATAAGGTATGGGGTGGCACAAGTGTCATTTGGTAAAGCCCAAGGGGCTATATATAAAGTGTGTTGCCTATAAAGACAAACATGATGAAAAAATCAATAACTTTTCATTCTCTAAAAAATTAGGGTTTTGTGCCTCCCTCTCCTTCCTCAAGGTTCTAAACCTTCTTTTTTTAAAAATTAAATCAAGAGTTTAACTCTTCTTTTTCTAAAAAGAAACAGTTTTTCACCATAAACCCCTTGAAGGAGAGCTCGGATTTTCCATCAAAACTCTGAAAAAGGAGATTTTTAAGTCTCACACACTTTTCTTCAAGATCCAACCAACAGAAAAGAGGAAGAAGGAGACCCATCTCCAAAAATTTCACTTTGGGAATATCCAAGGCTCAAAAGAAGATTCAGGGCTAAAGAGGAGAAGAAAGGGGTCCCCTTTTAACATATCCAAAGATTTCTGGAAGTTCAACTCTATTTGTCAAAATCTATTGGTGTTTAACTCCATAAATAAAATCCATTTAGGAGTTTAACTCCATTCAAAATCTTTTGGAGTTTAATTCCATAAATAAAATTCTTTTGAAAGTTTAACTCCATAAAGATAAAAATTCTTCCCTTTTCTAAGAGTTTCCAAAGTCTCTGGGGAATTTAACTCCATATTCTGGGGCTAAGCCCCTTCTTTCTTTAGGCGCCCAGCGCCCACGTGCCGGGCGTGTGAGGCGCTAGCGCCCAGCGGCCACATGTCCTTAGGACGCAACTCACCCCTCTTTTTCCCATACACTTCCTACTAAAAATAGCTCTCTCGTTAGAAAAAACTCTGCGAGGCCCCCGATATATCCAAAACCCTTCAAAACACAATACACGTACATGACACATTGAGTTCGCATGACCAGTTTGACCCGTCAATTGGAGGTTATCATGCTCCAAAAGTGGAAGCTAATTAACGGCAGTTTAGTCCTTGGCTGCCAGAAATTCGGATCTCCACAATCAATAAACCCTGGCCTACCCTAGGCAAGAGAATCTGTATACACCTGACAAGCACGCGTATTCCCATTTCCATGGGGTGACGAAAAACGCCCTACATACCCCAAGCAGGGTGAATCTGTATACGCCTGACAAGCGTGTGTATTTTTATCTCAATAGGGTGATGAAAACACTCTACAATATTCAGGCCAGACGTCCGTACCAAATGTCTGGAAAGACGCTTGCCTCGCTCTGTCACTTTTCTGGAGTTTCGGCAAATACCCTGACAGACGTCTGCCCCTCTGTAGCGGACGTCTGTAGGACTGGAAAGAGAGCTGATGTTTCAAGATATGCTCTGACAGACGTCTGCTCATCTCTAGGGTAGACGTCTGTCGTCGGGCCAAGCGCTGATTTCCTTAGTTAGGAAATTAGTTTTTTGGGAATATCTTTTGTATGCTATAGATAAGAAAGTTTGTAGCAACCCTAAATTGAAGTCTTTTGAGATAGCAATCTGATTATTGGTGAGAACCCCTTGTTGTTGTGAGGGATTTAGGGTTTGAAAGGGATTTGTATTCTCCATCGATTTATACCCCTCCGAATTTAATTATTAATAAAGGTTCGCCGTCGCCATTTTGTTTTGTTGTTGGTATTCATATTTCTATTTTACCTGTGGTTTGATACTCTTCTCTATATCGATTGTTTTGTGCTATATGATTACCTAATTCGCAACAAATTGGTACCAGAGCTATTGTTGCGTTATTATGGGATTTTTGGTTGAACCATTAGGTCTTTAATTTTGCGATCTAGGTCAACGGTGAGTAACAACAACTGCGTCATCTTCCCCACTTTCTTAGATCGTGATTTTGAAGTTTAAAGTTCGTTAGTACTCAAAATATTTTGATCTCACATCATGTCTCCGACAATCATGAAGTTCGATATCGAGAAGTTCGATTGGAATATAAGTTTCTATTTGTGGCAAGTCTGTATGGCTGCCATTTTAACTCAAAACAGTTTGAAGGAGATTCATGAGAAAGAGAAGAAGCCTTCCACTATGATGGAGGATGCTTGGGAGGAGATAAATGAGAAGACTCTCACTACCATCCACTTGTGTTTGACTAACAAAATACTATAAGAAGTTTTGGTGAAGAAGACGGCAGCTGATTTATGGAATTAGTTAGAGGAGTTATATTTAAGGAAATCTCTCATGAATCGACTCCAGTTGAAGCAGTGTCTCTACACACTTCGCATATCAGAAGACTCTCCAATAAAATCTCACGTTGGTGAGTTTAATTCAATCATTGTAGATCTGGGTAAGATTGATATTAAAATTGATGATGAAGAATAAGCTTCTATTGTTGTGTTTGTTGCCACCCTCTTATAAGCACTTCAGTGACAACATGGTTTACAGACAAGACACGATCTCAATCAAGAATGTCAAGGAGAATTTGATGAACAAAGAGAAGATCGACAAGGAGTTGACTTCCACCAAAACAGATGGTTCATCATCTGGAATATTTATTCGAGGGCGTATGCAGAAGAGAGATTCGGAAGTAAATAGAAAGAAGTCGCGGTCAAAATCCAAGAGTAAAAACGTTACCTGCAATTATTGTAAGAAGAAGGAGCAGTTCAAGGTCGATTGATTTAAGTTGCAAAACAAGCTGAAGTATGAAAAGAAATCAAAGGAGTCTTCGGCTGAAGAGAGTATAGCGGAAGGAGAAGGAGATCTTCTTGTGGTTCTCGACAACATTTAGCGATCCAAGGACGAGTGGATCATGGATTCGGTTGTTCTTCCACATATGACCCAAAGGGATTTTTTTACCACATATGAGTCCGTTGATGGTGGAGTGGTTTTGATGGGCAACAATAGCTCATGCTGAGCTATTGGTAAAAGGACAATCCAAATCAAGATGTTCAATTGTGTTGTGAGGACATTGGCGGAAGTCAGGCACGTACCTGACCTGTAGAAGAATCTCGTCTCTTTAGGTGTACTCGACGACAAGGGTTATAAATTTTTCACTGAAGGTGGAGTTTTGAAAGTAACCAAAAGTGCTCTCGTTGTGATGAAGGGCTTGAAGAAAGGGTCCTTGTATTCGTTGCAGGGTTTGACGACTTTCAGATTGGTGGTTATTTCATCATCAAAATCTATGACGGATTCAGAAACTACTAGATTATGGCACATGAGACTTAGGCAAATGAATGAGTGAGGATTGGCCGAGTTGTCGAAGCAGGGTATACTTGGTGAGAAGAGTACGACAAAACTGGAGTTTTGTGAACATTGCGTCTTTTGAAAGCAAAAGCGAGTTAGCTTCAATTCGGCGGTACACAACACGAAAGGGACTCTAGATTATCCATTTGGATGTTTGAGAACTCTCTCCGATTGCTTTTAAAGGAAGCAGTGTCAAGTATCTGCTTATCTTCATTGATGATTTTTCGAGAAAGCTTTGGGTCTATTTCTTGAAGTACAAAAGTGATTTGCTTACTATATTCAAGCAATGGAAGACGATGCTTGAGAAGCAGACATGGAAGTAGATCAAAAGAATGAGTACGGACAACGAGTTAGAATTTTTCGGTGGAGATTTCAACAATTTCTGCAAAAACGAAGGTATAGTTCAGCATCATACCGTTGTCCATACAACATAGCAAAATGGATTTGCGGAGCGAATGAACCAGAATCTTTTGGAGAAAGCGCGATGCATGTTATCCAACGCAGGTCTCAAAAAGAAGTTTTGGGTAGAAGCGGTAAATATAGCATGTTATATTGTGAATCGGTCACCTCATACATCGCTAGCTTGTAAGACACCGGAGCAGGTATGGTCGGGAAAACATGCAGATTATTCGACACTTAAGGTGTTTGGTTGCCCTGCTTAAGCACATTACCGTGAAGGCAAATTAGATCTTCGAGCGTGTTGGGGTCAAAAGTTACACCCCGATCGACCAAGTCAAAGTCAATCAACCCCTAAGCCAAGTGAGCCCAAGCCCAAGTTAGGACCAAGCATGGAAAGGGCCGGCTCCATGCCAAGAATGAAGTAATAAATTAGTTTAATGCATTTTTTTAGAAATAAATGTATGAAAAATTGGCAGAAAGCCAAAACTTTGTAAACCTCATGGCTTATGTGCAAAAGAAAATAAGCAAATAAGGAATGGGATGGCACAAGTATCATTTGGTAAAGCCCAGGGGTCTATATGTAAAGTGTGTAGCCTATAAAGGCAAACATGATGAGAAAACCAAGAACAACTTTTCATTCTCTCAAAAAATTAGGGTTCTGTGCCTCCTTCTCCTTCCTCAAGGTTCTAAACCTTCTTTTATTTTCTGAATTAAAACAAGTGTTTAACTCTTCCTTTCCTAAAAAGAAATAGTTTTTCACCATAAAACCCACGAAGGGGAGCTCAGATTTCCCGTCAAATCTCTAAAAGAGAAGATTTTTAAGTCTCACCCGTTTTTCTCCAAGATACAGCCAACAGAGAGGAGAATGAAGGAGATCTATCTCCCAAAACTCCCACTTTGGGGAAGATCCAAGACTTAGGAGAGGATTCAGGACTCAAGGAAGAAAAAAGGGGTCTCCTTTGATTATCCCCGAAGATTTTTGGGAGTTCAACTCCATTTATCAAAAATTTTTGAAGTTTAACTCTATAAATAAAATCCTTTTGGGAGTTTAAGTCCACTCAAAATCCTTTTGAGAGTTTAACTCCACTCAAAACCCATTTAGGAGTTTAACTTCATAAAAATAAAAATCCTCCTTTTTTTGGGAGTTTTCAAAGTCCCTCGGGAGTTTAACTCCTAGTTCCGGGGCTAAGCCCCTTTTTCTACAAGCACCCAGCGCCCATGCGCCGGGCGCGTGAGACGCCGACTCCCGGCGTTGACAAGCCTCGCCCACGAGAGCCCAGCGCCGACACGCCATGCATGTGACCATTGGCGCCTAGTGCCCACGCTCCATTCACGCGTCCTTAAGACGCTCATCACCTCTCTTTTTCCCTTACGCTCCACACTCAAAACACATCCCTTGTTAACTCTGCATGGCCCCCGATACATCCAAGTCCCCTCCAAAACACAACGCATGCACCCGGCACATTGAGTTCGCATGACTAGTTTGACTCATCAATTGGAGGTTCTCTTGCTCCAAAAGCGAGGGGTAATTAACGGTAGCTTAGTCTGCGGCTGCCGGAGATTCGGATCCCCACAATCAATAAACCCCAGCTTACCCTAGGCATGGGGAATTTGTATACGCCTGACAAGCGGCGCGTATTCCCATCTCAATGGGGTGACGAAAAACACCCTACAGAGCGAAGAAATGTATATTTCTTGGTTATGCTACCGGCGTTAAAGGTTATAGGTTGTGGTGTTTGGATCTAAAATCGCCTAAATTTATGATTAGCAGAGATGTGACGTTTGATGACCTGGTATGTTGAAGCCGAACAACAAGGAATCTACAATTGAAGACGGTTCGAAGAAGGATGAGCCGAGAGTTGATATTAAGGTCGGTGATAGCTCGGGTTCACAGGATATCTCTCCTTCACCATCGTCTGAAGATGCTCAAGATGAGCAGTCCCATGATAAGAAGTATTTGCTCGCTCATGACTGACAGAGAAGGGACATTAGATCGCCATAAAGGTATGGCTACGATGACCTAGTGGCGTATGCGTTGTCTGTTGGAGAGACAGTTGATATTAGCGAGCCGACAAACTATAATGAAGCTATCTCATCCGATGAAGGAGCTCATTGGCTAGTCGATATGAATGAAGAGATTGAGTCTTTTAACAAGAACCAAACTTGGAAGCTCGTGAAGCCCGAAAGAGTAAAGAGGATTGTTGGCTGTAAGTGAGTTTTCAAGAAGAAAGAAGGTGACCAAGGGACGGTTGATACGAGGTACAAGGCGCGGTTAGTAGATAAAAGTTATTCGCAGGTGCAGGGAGTTGACTTCACTGAGATATTTTTTCGGTTGTTAAACACACCTCTATGCGTATCTTGCTCGGTTTGGTAGTTATGCAAGATTTGGAGCTTAAGCAGCTCGATATGAAAACCGCATTCTTGCACGATGATTTGGTGGAGAAAATCTACATGCAACAGTCCGAAGGTTTTGAAATTGAAGGAAAAGAATACCACATTTGCTTGCTAAAGAAGTCTCTCTACGGTTTGAAGCAGTCACCTAGACGGTGGTATAAGAAGTTCAACTCTTTCACGAAAGAAGTTGGGTTTACGAGAAGTATGGGTGACAGTTGTATCTATTCGAAGAAGCTCGCCGATAGTTCTTTCATATATTTGCTACTCTATGTTGATGATATGTTGATAGCAACAAAATATATGATTGATATTCAGATTTTGAAGGAACAGTTGAAAGGAATGTTTGAGACCAAGGATTTAGGAGCAGCCAAGAAAATACTTGGTATGGAGATCAAGCGAGATCGCAAAGGAAGAAAGTTTTGTTAGCTATATGTATGCCGTAGAGACCATTATTGTACATGTGATGTATATTATAGTGGATGGTTGGACATATATAGAGAGCACTTTCTTGCCCGACATGATAGTATGGTATATGGTTACTCTGTAGGGTTGCTATGCACGTGCACAAGGGTCTACGGGGCATCAACCATGCCCGATTGAAAATTTAGCCGTGCCGAACAACCCGAATACGGATCTTTAAACTAGAGATTAGGCGAAAACTAACGTGTTAACAACTTTAACACTAAGTGAGAGAGATTACAACCTTTGTAGATCCGGTCCTTCACTTCATATGCTCCGTGTTAAGATCCCTTCGCTGCGATCATCGTGCTCTGGACTCTCGAGAGGCTTCATGAAGACAATGATGCAACCTTTGCTTCCGATCTTCGATACAAAGATGATCTACCTTGAAGTTTCATTAACACAAGCTAACACTCGCTAAAATTGAGTGAACAC
This sequence comes from Agapanthus africanus, assembly GCA_030015575.1. Taxonomy (NCBI): domain Eukaryota; kingdom Viridiplantae; phylum Streptophyta; class Magnoliopsida; order Asparagales; family Amaryllidaceae; genus Agapanthus; species Agapanthus africanus. The sequence goes on along the minus strand of CM057347.1, from coordinate 497,908,634 downwards.
TCTCATCTAAAGGGCAAGGGAAGATGAGGATGATGAAGTAGGATTTTTGCTCTCTTTATTTATCTTTTACTCACATATTTTCATCACAAATATCAAAGCAAGAAAGCTTTTTTTAAGCAAAGAAGAAGAAGGAAGAAGATGAACAATATTATTTGTGATGAATAATAAAATGTTATCATAATCATTTATGCAACCATGGTTGTAGTAACCATTGTAGAGAGTTTACTAGGGTTAGGTTTTGGGTTGGGTTAAAGGGTGAGTCACAAAGAAATATCTATCATAATATCTTAACAAAGACAAAGTAAAACCATCTAGAAACATCTAGAAATCATTAACCCAAATCAAACCCTAATCTTGTTTAAACTCCTCTAAACATGTTGCATTAATAATTATAACATGTTACAATATTATATATCACATATACAATATTTATCGTAACAAAATAAAATAATACATTTAACATATATCGCATATGTATCAATGTATTACCCGAGTGAGAAAAAGAATCTTTTAGTGAGCTAATATTAGTTAATGTAATTTAATATATCATATATATTATTATGCATTAAATTATCGAATCAACACTTGATCCGAAAATCCGGCTATATCGCATATAACCGACTAATATTTATCCGTACCGATTCATCGAATCAACACTTGATCCGATGACCCGGCTGATATCATATATCGCGAGAATAGAATACGGTATCTCATATCGCATTATCCTCGGTCCCGCACATATCACATATGTGCTCCTACTCCGTTTTGCCTGAGCCAAGAAACCTCTGTGTAGGACTCTAAAGAATCGTCAATACGCCGACAGTAGGTGATGATCATAACAAACACCCACAAGCTGCAAGCGGTCAGCTAAACGTAACAGCTACCTAGGTATTGAGCGCTCAGAAGATCAACAAGAAAGCCTGTACATTCTCCTGTGAATCCAAACAGTAACACTCCCGTACAGTCCGGTCTCATCGTCTGATATGTTGCATATCTCGCCTAGGGGTGGTAAACGTCAGACCCCAGTAGCTCGATAAGTCGTGTCGATTTGAGGTCTATAACAGTTCAAGAAACTACTGATAACACTTACCAGTAAATCTCAGCAACCCTGTCCAGGGATTTCCGGTTATAGCCAATCGAACACAGCACAACATCAACTCCCTATACCGGGAGAGACGAATCCCCTCCTATCGCTCATTGCCTCCATGTGATTCAGGACTGTACCCAAAAGCCACCTTTTTGCACGCCCTCTTGGACGTGGTATGATGGAAATCAAAGCATAGTGGGAATCACACAAGACTCTATGACGATCTCGAGTCAACATACTACTCTGTACCAGTGTCACCGGAGAACTGCCATCTGACGTGAGGTATAATACCATCTGGGAGTTCTCGGCGAGTCCTTCCAGTGTACCCAGTCTCTACTGAGCACCCGTACACCATCCTTAATGTCAAACACCGATGGATATGGGATCATCCATCGCCCATCATATGGGTCAAGATGCATATACGCTAGTCTACTCTGGTGCATCGATGCCCTGTCTCGATACACCCTCGACTAGGAACAATTATAGGATATACTCATCGACTACCATGGCCCCACTAGTATGATCTCATCATAGTCCCAGTAGTCGAGTACATATCCTAAGGGCTTTATCAACATGTAACATAGAGACAATCTGAGTACATGTTAAGATAAAGTACAACCAGATAGCATACTATCATGTCGAGCAAGAAAGTCCTCCCTATATATGTCCTAACATCCACTACAATATACATCGTATGTACAGTAATGGCCTCTAGGGCATACATATAACTAACAATCTCCCACTTGCACTAAGGCCATCTGTTATGGTATCGCATACCCAACAATTAGCTGCGGTTGAAGTATCTCATACTCAACCATCCCATAAAAGTCTCTACTGGGAAAAAGGCCTTTGTGGGTTGATCCGTGTTGTTGTCCTCTGTGTCTACTCTCCTAACCTCGATCTCCCTGGAGATCAACAATCTCCATGATCAGGTGATACTGCCTAAGAATTATATCTGGATTTCTGATAGTACGGAAGTTCCTTGGCTAAAGCCACAACTCCATTGTCACACAATGGTAGGAACGAAGTTCATCTCATGAACTTATAAATATCCAGACTGCCTCTTTGGTAGTATCCTTGGTAACGATGTATCTTGCCTCTAATTGTTTAATAAGTCACGGTATCTAGCTTGGAACCCTTCCAACATACCGTCCCTCCACTGAGGGTATAGACAATGCCTGCGACTGACATTCAGTCGTCCTTATCACCCTGGAACCTCTCCAGTGATTCTCCTCAGGATTGATTGATACCATCTCACTACAACTAGTGAGTATCCTATCATCCAATTAGATCTATCTCATAGATCCAAAATCCCGGATTTAGGAGGTATCACTTTGATCCTATATGGAGAATCCTTGTGATAAGCGGAGATTGACCGATCGTAGCATAGGAAACTCTTTCCCTATCAAGAGTATGTCATCCACGTACTTACGAGGATCACCACCATACTCTCTACTACCTTTTTGTATATACAAGGTTCATCTACCATTTTGATGAAGTCAAACTATTTAACTACCACATCAAAACAAATGTTCCAACTCCGCGATGCATGTTTTATCATATAAAATATCTTGCACACGTTTCCGCTGCTCCCACTGTCTACGAAGCGCTCTGGCTATGTACTTATAGACGCTCTTTTCTAAAACATAATTTAGAAAAGCTGTCATGACACCGAACCACCAGATATCGTAGTCATGGTATGTAGCCATGGCAAGTAGGATCTGGATGGACCTAAGCATAGCTTTGAAAGTCTCAACTTTTCCATGTACACCAAGTAATCTTCTCAAGATATACTCGCTCCTGATGGGGATTTAACCCTTCAGATAAAGCAACCAAAGTCCATACTTTGTTGGTGTATAAGGATTCCATCTCAGATCGATAAGCATCCAGCCATTCTTACAGAGTCCCACTCCTGATGGCCAGCTCGAAACTAGTTGGGTCATCATCTCATGATGCAATCCTCGCTCCCACTGTCATAGAGAAACCGAAGTATCTCTCAGGTGGGTGAGGAACCCTACTAGATCGGCGGAGAGGCTGAGGTTCGTTGGAAACTATTGAATCCTTCGGGTTTACCAAATCATCAGCTGCAGTTTGTATAGCTGGAACCTTTCCAGTTCTACAGAACAGACATTGCCTCGAGCTTGTCCGGATTTTGCTTTTTAGACATAGGCCGGACAACCCCAAATCTTAACAAACTTAAGATATGGGCTCTTCCTTTCCATATCACATATGAAGTGGTAGGAAACTGGTTTGATTTGAACCCTATTCAATAGGTATGCAGCTTCTCAAGTGCATAACTCCCAAAAGGAAATAGGAAACTCAGCATTACTCATCATAGAGCACACCATATCATGTAGGGTGTGATTGCTCCGCCCCGATACACCGACGTGCTGTGGTGTATTCGGAGGATTAATGCCGAGAGAGAATCTCATTCTCCTTTAGAATAGTCCAGGAATTTCGTGCTCAAGTATTCTCCTCCTTGATCTCATCAAAGGACATAATACTTATACCCATATTTGGTTCTCTACTTCTAACTTATATTCTGTGAATATCTCAAAAGGTTCGGACTTTTGTTTCAGCAGGAACATATGTCTGAATCTTGAGAGATCATCAGAGAATGTAATGAAGCACAAAGAACCAGTCTTGGCATGTGTAGACAGGAGACTTTCATACATCAGCATGTATCAATTCCCAAGAGTTCACCAACTCTTTCTCTGTTTCCAATAAACAGAGCTATGGTCATCTTATCTTTGTGACATGACCGGCAAGTTTCACAAGATGTAAATTCAAACTAATTTAAATATGCATCTAAATGTAACTTCAGCCAGTCGGGTCGCATTGATATGACCTGGTCTACAATGCCTCAAGAAGGATTCGTTCATTTCTGAACTCTTCCTCTTGTGTGTGTTCTGTATACTAAGAACTGTAGTTTGATTTAGAACGTCAATGCTTTTAGATAACGTGCCTGAACCGATCAACTCTTGATATAGGAAATGTTCAAAACATTATCCAACAATACCCGGGTGGCCGTTACGTTTAGCGCAGGTACGAGCAGGCTTACTTATTGATCTTCTGATCGCTCAATACCCGGGTGGCCGTTACGTTTAGCACACCGCTTACGGCTTGTGGGTGTTTGATGGGATCATCGCCTACTGCCGGCGTATTGACGAGTCTTTAGAGTCCTACACAGAGTTTTCCTGGTTCATGTGAAACGGAGTAGGAACACATATGTGATATGTGCGGGACCGAGATTAATGCATGTATGTGATACCGTATTCTATTCTCGCGATATGTGATATCGGTCGGTTATGTGTGATATAGCCGGGTTATCGGATCAAATATTGATTCGATAAGTTGTTACATTTGATATTAGTCGGTTTTCTGTGATATTGCCGGATTATTAAATCAAGTGTTGATTTGATAAATTAATGTATAATTATATATGTGATATATTAATTTGCATTAACTAATATTAGCTCATTTAAGATTTCTTTTCTCACTTGTGTATACTTAGTATATATGTGATATATATTAATGTACATTATTTTGTGTCATACTTGATGCCACATGTTTCTTAGGTGTATGAGACCCACACCATACTTGAAATAATGTAGGGTTTTATTTATCTAATGTTAATCAAAATTAGTGAGATTAAGTCACATGGTTGAACCTTGTAGAAGCTTGTGGAACCATTGACCAAGTCCACTAAGTTTGTTTTACTTATAGATATTCATTAACCTAAACATTATTAACTAGCCATGGTTTATTCTCTATATGAATTAGTGTATGACACTAACTCACCCATGATTGCTATTCTCACCTCAAGAGTTCACTCTCTCATTCTTCTTCACTTGAGCTTCTTCTTCCTCATGAAAAACTTTCTAGGTTTTGTAAATGGTGAGAAAATATTGTGAGAAAAATAAATCTAAAGAGAGCTCATTTCCTACTTCATCATCCTATACTATTATCCATTTAGTTTAGGGTGTTTGATTCACTAAACCCTAATTTAGTGAAGAGGCAACATGAGTTTGAGTCTCCTTGACGTAGATCATCTTCGGCCTCGAAGACTTCGTGCAAGCTTGTTCATTTCTCCAAGGGAACCCAAACTAGAGTTCGGAAGACCACTACTCACAGCGAAGGGACTACTACACGGAGTTTTAGAAGTGAAGGACCGGTCTACAAAGGTTGTATTCCTCATTCACTTAGATGTTACGATGTTAACATTGTTTGTTTGTTTAAATCTCTACTTAAGATTCTAGGGTTAAAGTTATTTAGAACGGCAAAAATTTGAAAACGGCATGGACGATGCCTCCTGAAACCTTGCTGCAGCGCTAAGTAACCCAACAGTGATATCAGAGCCAAGCTAGAGATTTAAACGATGTTTGTTAGATTACGAAACTGAAACTGCTCCGTAACTTGAAACATTGAACTCAAGGTTCTGTCGATTTTTAAATGGGCTATAAAAAAATTTAAAACTACTGCAGAATGTTGTATGTGATATAACATGAACGCTGTGAAAACTTGAAGTCATTTGGCCGGTTTTTGGTCGAGCACATCACCCATAAAATCGAGGAGGCCGGCCCTATGAAGGGTTCTGGGCTTCAAATTTTTTCAGTGTTCCAGGGTCTGGGTTTTAATGTTTCAGGTGTTGTTTGTTTTTACTAAATTTGCATGTGATGTTAACTTTTTGCAAAGGCAATTCGGAGTGTTTCGTAGTCGTAATTATAATATGTATTCGGGTCATTTAGACGATGTTAAAAAGTTTGAACGGATATCAATAACCCAATTTTTCCCCGCTGGAAATTTTCCAAGTGTTGGATTTTTTCTCTTTTTTAAATTGCGTTGACCAAGAGAGGTTGAAGCTGCATAAATTATTTGCATTGTCCCTACTATCACCAACCAGGGAGAAAATACCAAGTTTAAAATTTTCAGAAAATCATGCAAGCGATTCTGTGGACCCTGTAGAAGAACGATACCCAAACTCGACTTTTTGGATCGCGGAACCGCGATGATACCCTAAGGTTTGGCACAGTTCCGTGGCGACATGAGTGAGGCATGGGTCGGCCCTTCTACGGATGGTTCATAGGAGCTGTGGCATGTTCTGGGTACTTTTTGAACTCCGCTCAAGTGTTGAACTTATTGGGAAATTTTGGGTACTTGCTTGTTTGATCGAAAAGTTTAACTTCGTCTAGCTATCTGTGATTGTGATACAATATTTGGAATCCACATAATTAGTTATGTGATAGCTAGTTTGAATTTTATAAATCTATCAAGTTAGTCTCATTTAATCGGTTGCCACGGAATTTTGATGTGGATCAAAAGAACGTCGCAATTACGTAGTGTACGCGGATACTCGCCGGGTAACCTTACTAGATAGCCACGCCCCATAGCCCTGACCAAGTGGCTGTAGGAGAACCCCGTCACCAAAAGCATCCATTCGGATGCTCGCGGCAGCGGTGTTCCGCCTTAGTGCACTTCGTCGACGGCATCGGGGATGCGGCCGTCTACTAAAGTTTCCGACGAGCATTCGATCAGGTTATCGGGAATCTTGTTAAATTACCCGACAGGTTATTGGAAAGTGTTTTCAATATCGAGACTAAAATGCGAGGTTTAGAATTGTTAGGCATGTGATGTCTAAGGAATTCATTTGGTTAGGCATGAAATCCAAAGTATTTGATACATTGGGTTTATGATGTCTAAGATGGTTGCAGATTCCAATTGTTGTAGTTTTTCACTTTCTTTCTACGATCGTAAGTGTAATATGTGGTGTATCGCCGGTTTCATTGCTATACGTCAACGACAATTGGGATACGCATATTTACTTACGTTGATGACGTGTGATGTTATGTGTTGCTGTGATATGTTATATTGGATCGTCGTGTTTTGAATAGCCGGGAGTTTTTATGTGAGATGAGAGTTTTTCATTTTCATTCATGTAAAAGCTTGTATGTAATATTCTTTTATTGGGGCACTTCCGGATTGAGGATGATGTCACCATTGATGTATATTATTTACTTTTCCGCATTAGGATAGACCCAAGGAGGAGAGCACAAGTAACAGGGTTCTAGGGTCCAGTGGGAGACCATCTCGAGGAGTCGAGACCGGGTCTCCTAACTCTAGAATTAGGAGGGTTGCTTGCCGCTCTCGTAGGGGTTTGGGAATGTGAGTTTGGCTATTCATCACGACCGTAGAATCCGTGTTTTATACTGGCTTAATTTAAAACACGGAATTCCTAATATATCCAATATTTCATATGTGTTCTTCTTCTGCTGATATTTTGTGATATGATCACTTGATATGTTCTGAGACGAATGCCTATATTATATATATGAGATATAATTAATATTGCTGCTTTCGTTTCATATGTGATACTTGGGAAGCATAATTAATGGGACTTCATTAATAAGATTAATGAAATAAAAGAAACATAAAGATGTTGTAGAAACTTGTTTTAAAAAGACTGGTAGCTCTAGTTCTTACTTTGCATAGCGGTATTCCTTGTAGAATATCTAGCACCTTATTCGATAAGGAAAGAGCCGAGATCCTTTCACCGGGAGTGACCTCTTTAGCGAAACTAGCAGATGCTACAACCCACTCAGTTTGTCTTTTGATTGCTTCTATAGTTTTTTACTTTGCATAGTGGTATTTGTGAAATATCCTGCAGCTTATTCGATAAGGAAAGAGCCGAGATCTCTTCACCGGGAGTGACCTCTTTAGCAAAACTAGTAAAAACGTTAAAAACACTCCTTTTAAAAATTCACTCGATTCTACAACGATATCAAGTTCATTAAGCGTTAATAGTTTTCACAAAAACTATCCGCAGACCCTCCGTCATTTTAGGAAATAGAGTACTTAGTATTCGTGCTGCATATGTCGACTATAATTGAGGCGTAGTGTACGGTAGCTAAGTGATATCTTCCTACACTGCATATGATGCGATTAATTAGGACATTCATGTGATTATGTCGAGCATAGTTGAGGGTCATGTGAGTGGGTCTAATTAATCATGAAATAACGGGTAGAACTTGACTAGCACTTATGATATGTTGACCATAGTTAAGGTCATAAGTACTAGGGGTAAAAACCATTATCGGGAATTTCAAGTGTTGAAATTTGCAATGAGATTGCATACCTTCTATGAGATAGTTGGATCCCGATACCTACTGCGAGTAAAAAGTTACTCCAGGAAGAATTTTGCACATTACAATTAGCCGATCAAGTAGGTGTCTGGGAAAAAGAGGTTTATTTTAATTAGGTCCGTGCGAAAGCACGGGAAACCTCTCTCAAAGTACAGACACTAGCCTGGCCGAAAGATTGGCGAACTTGTAGGGTGTAATTAATCCCGGCTAGTCTTACCTTTTAGGATTTGAAGGAAGATTTGATAAAAACAGTGTGAGTCATCCTGATTAGATAAAATAATAACCAATCTAATCTTGCAAAGAGCGCACGTAGAGTGTTTTCTTCTCTCTCTCTCCTGGTAGCGACCATGACACGCCTTAATCAAGATAATAATATGGATGCGTTGACCGAAACTTCTTATTATACAAAACTAGAGAACGTTGGTGCCGCTCTATCTTATAACTGTTATAAGTCCAAACAGGATATAGGGGAATATCTGGATTCCCATACCACCCAATCGAAGAAAGTGCATGTTGATGTATCTTCTTCGAGTGTGTTCATTACCGAGAACTGTTTCTCAGTATCCTCTACGTCCTGGGTATGTGATACCAGATCAGGATCCCGCATATGTAATATGTTACATGGGTTACAGAAATATAGAGAACCGGGATTGGGTGATATGTCTCTAAGTATTAGAGAATGATGCAATTGTTGCAGCAAAACCGGTTGGCAAATATCACCTTGCAATAATACATTGATTCTGAACAAGTGTTATTACATACCAAACCTGATATACAAAATTACATCAGATTCTTTATTTAGTTAAAGAAGGATATAATTATGTATTGGAGAATAATGTTGTGAACATTTTCCTGAATCAAAAGTTGATTCAATCAGGCACGTTATATAATAGCATATATGTTCTAAATCAAACCACGGTTCAAAGTATCCAAAACACACACAAGAGGAGTAGTTCAGAAATGAACGAATCCTTCTTGAGGCATTGTAGACTAGGTCATACCAATGCGACACGACCAGCTAAGTTACATAAGGATGAATATAAGAATCTGCTCGAATTTTTCATCTTTGCTACTTGCCAGTCTTGTCTCAAAGGTAAAATGACCTATACTCCGTTTACTGGAAACAGAGAAAGAGTTACTGAACTCTTGGGACGGATACATGATGATGTATACGGCCCTATATCTACAAATACCAAGGTTGGTTTTTCGTACTTCATTATATTCACTGATCTTCTCTCAGGATTCGGACATATGTTCCTGTTGAAACACAAGTCTGAAACTTTTGAGAAAATCAAGGAATATAAGCTTGAAGTTAAAGAACCAGAAGGGTGGAAGTATTAAAATCCTTTGATGAGAACGAGGAGGCGAATACTTGGGGATGGAGTTCCTGGATTTTCTAAACAGAGAATAGGATTCTCTCTCAGCTTACTCCTTCGAGTACACCACAGCACAACGGTGTATCAGAGTGGAGGTATCGCGCCCTATGAGATATGGTGCGCTCTATGATGAGTACTGCTGAGTTACCTGTTTCCTTTTGGTGTTATTCACTTGAGAAGCTGCATACCTATTGAATAGGTTTCCATCCAAATCAGTGCCTACCACTCCATATGAGATATGGTATGGGGAGAGACCATGTCTTAAACGAGTTAAGATATGGGGTTGTCCGGCCCATATTGAAAAGCAAAATCCGGACAAGCTCGAGGCAAGGTCAATTCTGTAAGTTTATTAGGATATCCCAAACATTTATGAGGGAATATCTTCAACTATGAGGAGCAAAAGGTGTTTTGTTTCTCAGCATGCCATTTTTTTAGAAAAGGAATTTCTTGTGAAGAAATTTGTGGTCATGAAGTAGAACTGGAAGATGTTCCAGCTTGACAAACTAACAGCTGATGATTTAGTGGAACCAAAAGATTCAATAGTCTCCAACGAACCTCCGTCTCTCCGCAAATCCGGTAGGGTTTCTCATCCACTTGAGAGATACTATGGTCTTCTCGGTGACAGTGGGAGCGAGGATTGCATCATGGTAGATGATGGCCCAACTAGGTTCAGGCAAGCCTTCATGAGTAGGACTCTGTGAACAGACTGGATGATATGCGATCAAAGATGGAATCCATGTACACCAATAAAGTATGACTTTGCATATTGCACCTGAAGGGGTAAAACCCATTGGGAGCAAATGGATCTTGAGAAGATTATTGGTGTAGATGGAAAGGTTAAGACTTTCAAAGCTACGCTTAAGTCCATCAGAATCAATGCGAGCATCGCAGAGCTGGAACATCTGTTTTGATATAGCAGTCAAAGAGTTTAACTTCATCAAAAAGGTAGATGAACCTTGTATATACAAGAAGGTAGTAGGGAGTAAGGTTATCCTCTACATATTGTACGTAAATGACATACTCTTGATAGGAAATGGTTTCTTATGCTATACTCGGTCAAGCTCCTCTTATCACGAGGATTCTCAATATAAGATCTATATGATACCTACTATATCTTATGGATTATAATCTATGGTGATAGATCTAAGTGGATGTTGGGAGTGTCCCAAATCCAGGTACATTAACACCATACTAAAGGGGTTTAGTATGGAGGATTCTAAGCGTGGTGGTTCGTCCACTTACTCAGGAATCACTCTCTCCAAAAGGATGTCTTCCAAGACTGATTTGGAGAGGGCTTGCGTGCAAGGGATAACCTATGTTTCGGCAGTAGGCTCTATCAGAGTATGCGATATTATGTACCAGACCAGATATAGATGACTCACTAGGTATAGTGATCAAGAATCAATCGGATCTTGGGAGAATCACTGGACTGTAGGGTTGCTAGGCACGCGCACAAGGGTCTACGAGGCATCAACCATGCCCGATTAAAAAATTAGTCGTGCCGAACAACTCGAATACAGATCTTTAAACTAGAGATTAGGCGAAAACTAACATGCTAAACACTTTAACACTAAGTGAGAGGGATTACAACCTTTGTAGATCCGGTCCTTCACTTCATAAGCTCCGTGTTGAAGTCCCTTCGCTGCGATCATCATGCTCCGGACTCTCGAGAGGCTCCACGAAGAGAAAGGTGCAGTCTTGCTTCCGATCTTCGATACAAAGATGATCTACCTTGAAGTTTCATTAACACAAGCTAACACTCACTTAAATTGAGTGAACACTCTCATCTAAAGGGCAAGGGAAGATGAGGATGATGAAGTAGGATTTTTGCTCTCTTTATTTATCTTTTTCTCACATTTATTCATCACTTGGAAAAAATCTAGAAAGCTTTTTCATGAAACAAAAGATGAATAATATCATTATTCTTTTGTGATGAATAGAAAAAGAATTAATATGATGAATAATGCAACCATGGTCAAGAAAACTCATGTAGAGAATTAACTAGGGTTAGGGTTTGGGTTAGGTTAAAGATGAGTCACACGCAAATATCTTTCACAAAACAAAACCAAAACCTTCTAGAATCGTCTAGAAAGCTTAACCCTAATCCAAACCCTAATCATGTTTAAACTCCACTAAACAAGTTGCATTAGTTATCATATCATGTTACAATATTATATATCACATATATAATATTTATCGTAACAAAATAAAATAATACATTTAACATATATCGCATATATATCAATGTATTACCCGAGTGAGAAAAAGAATCTTTTAATGAGCAAATATTAGTTAATGTAATTTAATATATCATATATATTATTATACATTAAATTATTGAATCAACACTTGATCCGACAATCCGGCTATATCGCATATAACCGACTAATATTTATCCGTACCGATTCATCGAATCAACACTTGATCCGATGACCCGGCTGATATCATATATCGCGAGAATAGAATACGGTATCTCATATCGCATTATCTTCGGTCCCGCACATATCACATATGTGCCCCTACTCAGTTTTGCCTGAGCCAAGAAACCTCTGTGTAGGACTCTAAAGAATCGTCAATACGCCGGCAGTAGGTGATGATCATATCAAACACCCACAAGCTGCAAGCGGTCAGCCAAACGTAACAGCTACCCAGGTATTGAGCGCTCAGAAGATCAACAAGCAAGCATGTACATTCTCCTGTGAATCCAAACAGTAACACTCTCGTACAGTCCGGTCTCGTCGTCTGATATGTTGCATATCTCGCCTAGGGGTGGTAAACGTCAGACCCCAGTAGCTTGATAAGTCGTGTCGATATGAGGTCTATAACAGTTCGAGAAACTACTGATAACACTTACCAGTAAATCTCAGCAACCCTGGCCAAGGATTTCCGGTTATAGCCAATTGAACACTGCACAACATCAACTCCCTATACCGGGAGAGACGAATCCCCTCCTATCGCTCATTGCCTCCATATGATTCGGGACTGTACCTAAAAGCCACCTTTTTGCACGCCTTCTTGGACGTGGTATGATGGAAATCAAAGCACAGTGGGAATCACACAAGACTCTATGACGATCTCGGGTCAACAGACTACTCTGTACCAGTGTCACCGGAGAACTGCCATCTGACGTGAGGTATAATACCATCTGGGAGTTCTCGGCGAGTCCGTCCAGTGTACCCAGTCTCCACTGAGCACCCGTACACCATCCTTGATGTCAAACACCGATGGATATGGGATCATCCATCGCCCATCATATGGGTCAAGATGCGTATACGCTAGTCTACTCTGGTGTATCGATGCTCTGTCTCGATACACCCTCGACTAGGAACAGTTATAGGATGTACTCATCGACTACCGTGGCCCCACTAGTATGATCTCATCATAGTCCCAGTAGTCGAGTACATATCCTAAGGGCTTTATCAACATGTAACATAGAGACAATCTGAGTACATGTTAAGATAAAGTACAACCAGATAGCATACTATCATGTCGAGCAAGAAAGTCCTCCCTATATATGTCCTAGCATCCACTACAATATACATCGTATGTACGGTAATGGCCTCTAGGGCATACATATAACTAACAATCTCCCACTTGCACTAGGGCCATCTGTTGTGGTATCACATACCCAACAATTAGCTGCGGTTGAAGTATCTCATACTCAACCATCCCATAAAAGTCTCTGCTGGGAAAAAGGCCTTTGTGAGTGGATCCGCGCTGTTGTCCTCTGTGTCTACTCTCCTAACCTCGATCTCCCTGGAGATCAACCATCTCCATGATCAGGTGATACTGCCTAAGAATTATATCTTGATTTCTAATGGGACGGTAGTTCCTTGGTCAAAGCCACAACTCCATTGTCACACAATGGTAGGAACGAAGTTCATCTCATGAACTTATATATCCAGATTGCCTCTTTGGTAGCATCCTTGGTAATGATGTATCTTGCCTTTAATCGTCTAGTATGTCACGGTCTCTTGTTTGGAACTCTTCCAACATACCGTCCCTCCACTGAGGGTATAGACAATGCCTGCGACTGACATTCAGTCGTCCTTATCACCCTGGAACCTTTCCAGTGATTCTCCTCAGGATTGATTGATACCATCTCACTACAACTAGTAAGTATCCTAACATCCAATTAGATCTATCTCATAGATCCAAAACCCCGGATTTAGGAGGTATCACTTTGATCCTATATGGAGAATCCTTGTGATAAGCGGAGATTGACCGAGCGTAGCATAGGAAACTCCTTCCCTATCAAGAGTATGTCATCCACGTACTCTACGAGGATCACCGCCATACTCTCTACTACCTTTTTTTTGTATATACAAGTTTCATCTACCATTTTGATGAAGTCAAACTCTTTGACTACCACATCAAAACAAATGTTCCAACTCCGCGATGCCTGTTTTATCACATAAAACATCTTGCACACGTTTCCGCTGCTCCCACTGTCTACGAAGCCCTCTGGCTGTGTACTTATAGACGCTCTTTTCTAAAACATCATTTAGAAAAGCAGTCATGACACTCAACCACCAGATATCGTAGTCATGGTATGTAGCCGTGGCAAGTAGGATCTGGATGGACCTAAGCATAGCTTTGAAAGTCTCAACTTTTCCAAGTACACCAAGTAATCTTCTCAAGATATACTCGCTCCTGATGGGGATTTAACCCTTCAGATAAAGCAACCAAAGTCCATACTTTGTTGGTGTATAAGGATTCCATCTCAGATCGATAAGCATCCAGCCATTCTTACAGAGTCTCACTCCTGATGGCCAGCTCGAAACTAGTTGGGTCATCATCTCATGATGCAATCCTCTCTCCCACTTTCATAGAGAAACCGAAGTATCTCTGAGGTGGGTGAGGAACCCTACTAGATCGGCGGAGAGGCTGAGGTTCGTTGGAAACTATTGAATCCTTTGGTTCTACCAAATCATCAGCTGCAGTTTGTATAGCTGGAACATTTCCAGTTCTACATAACAGATCTTGCCTTGAGCTTGTCCGGATTTTGCTTTTAGACATAGGCCGGACAACCCCAAATCTTAACAAACTTAAGATATGGGCTCTTCCCTTTCCATATCATATATGAAGTGGTAGGCAACTGATTTGATTTGAACCATATTCAATAGGTATGCAGCTTCTCAAGTGCATAACTCCCAAAAGGAAATAGGAAACTCAGTAGTACTCATCATAGAGCACACCATATCAAATAGGGTGCTATTGCTCCGTCCCGATACACCGACGTGCTGTGGTGTATTCGGAGGATTAATGCCGAGAGAGAATCTCATTCTCCTTTAGAATAGTCCAGTAATTCCGTGCTCAAGTATTCTCCTCCTTGATCTCATCAAAGGACATAATACTTATACCCATATTTTGGTTCTCTACTTCTAACTTATATTCTGTGAATATCTCAAAAGGTTCGAACTTGTGTTTCAGCAGGAACATATGTCTGAATCTTGAGAGATCATCAGAGAATGTAATGAAGTACAAAGAACTAGTCTTGACATGTGTAGACAGGAGACTTTCATACATCAGCATGTATCAATTCCCAAGAGTTCACTAACTCTTTCTCTGTTTCCAATAAATAGAGCTATGGTCATCTTATCTTTGTGACATGACCGACAAGTTTCACAAGATGTAAATTCAAACTAATTTAAATATGCATCTAAATGTAACTTTAGCCAGTCGGGTCGCATTGATATGACCTAGTCTACAATGCCTCAAGAAGGATTTGTTCATTTCTGAACTCTTCCTCTTGTGTGTGTTTTGTATACTAAGAACTGTAGTTTGATTTAGAACGTCAATGCTTTTAGATAACGTGCCTGAACCGATCAACTCTTGATATAGGAAATGTTCAAAACATTATCTAACAATACAAAATTATATCCTTTCTTTACTAATAAAGAAACTGATATGATTTTGTATATCAGGTTCGGTATCTAATAACATTCGTTCAGAATCAATGTATTCTGGTAATACAGGGTGATAGTGACCAACAGACTTGGCTGCAACACTTGCACCGTTTTCTGTCTCATGAAACTTATCACCCGTTCTCAGTTCTCTACCTTTCTGTAGCCCATGTAACAGATTACATATGCGGGATCCTGATCCGGTATCACATACCTAGGACGTAAAGGATACTGAGAAACAGTTCTCTTTAATGAACACACCCGAAGATGATGCATCAACATGCATTTTCTTCGTTTGGGCGGCACGGGAAATCTGGTATTCCCCAATTTCTTGCTCTGTCTTATAACAATTATAAGTTGGAGCGGGACCAACGTTCCCCAGCTCAGTATAACAAGTGGGTTCAGTCAATTCATCTGTATTATTATCTTGATTAAGGCGTGATATGGTCGCTACCTGGAGAGAGAGAGAGAAGAAAACACTCAGCGTATGCTCTTGCAAGATTAGATTGGTTATCTAATATATCTAATCAGGATGTCTCCCACTGTTTTAGTCAAATCTTCCTTCAAACCCTAAAAGGAAAGACTAGCCGGGATTAATTACGCGCTACAAGTTCGCCAATCTTTCAGCCAGGCCAGTGTCGGTACTTTGAGGGAGGTCCCCCGTGTTTTCGCATGAACCTAATTAAAGTAAACCTCATTTTCCCAGAGGCGTAACCCCATTAACACTTTTCCAGACAGCTACTTGATCGGCTAATTGTAATGTGTAAAACTCTCCCAGGAGTAACTCTTACTCGCAGCGGGTATCGGGATCCAACTATCTCATAGAAGGTATGCAATCTCATTGCAAATTTCAATACTTGAAATTCCCAATAATATTTTGCCCCTAGCATCTTATGACCTTGGCTAAGGTCAACAAATCATAAGTGCTGGCCAAGTTCAACCCATCATTTCCCGATTGAATTAAACCCATTCGCACGACCCTTGGCTAAGGTCAACAAAGTCGTACGACTACCCTAACTCAATCGCATCATATGCTTATACAGATAAGCACTAATCAGCTACCGCACACTACGCCTTGGCTAAGGTCAACAAACGCAACACGAATACTAACCAGTACTTATCTGAAATGACAGAGGGCTACGACGGGTTTTTCAGAAAACCCTTTGCGTAATGAACTTGATATCGTTGTAGAATCGAGTGATTTTAAATGGAGTGTTTTTTAGGCTTTTCTAGTTTTGCTAAAGGGGTCACTCCCCGTGAAGGGATCGTCGGCCCTTTCCTCATCGAATAAGGTGCAGGATATATCATATATATCGCTGTGCAAAGCAAAAACTCCAAAAGCAATCAAAAGACAAACCGATGGTTGTAGCATCTGCCAGTTATTGCTAAAGGAGTCACTCCCGGTGAAGGGATCTCGGTCCTTTCCTTATCGAATAAGGTGCAGGATGTTCTACAAGGAACACCGCGATGCAAAGCAAGAACTAGAGCTACCTGTTTTTAAACAAGTTTCTACAATATCTTTAGGTTTCTTTTATTTCATTAATCTCATTAATGAAGTCCCATTTTATTATGCTTCACAAGCATCTCTTTTGAAACGAAATCTGCAATATAACATATATCTCATATATATAATATAAACATTCGTCTCACGCAGTAATATGATCTCATCACGGAACATTGCAGCAGAAGAACATATATGAAATATTGGATATACTAGGACGTCCGTGTTTTCAATACGAGCCTGTATAAAACACGGATTCCACGGTCGCGATGAATAGCCAAACCCACATCCCTAGACCCCTACGAGAGCGGCAAGCAACACTGTCAATTCTAGGGTTAGGAGACCCGGTCTCGACTCCTCGAGATGGTCTCCCACTGGACCCTAGAACCCGGTTACTTGTGCTCCCCGCCTTGGGTCTACCTAATGCGGAAAAGTAAATAATATACAACGGTGACATCTTCCGCAACCTGGAAGTGCCCCAATAAAAGAATATTACATACAAATAAATTTTACATGAATGAAAAAGAAAAACTCTCATCTCACATAAAAAAACCCGGCTATTCAAACGCGACGATCCAATACAACATATCACAGCAACACATAATATCTCATATCATCAACGTAAGCAAGTATGTGTATCCCGATTGTCGTTGATGTATAGCAACGAAGCCGGCGATACACCACATACTACGCTTACGGTCACAGAAAAGAAAGTGTAAAACTACAACAGTTGGAATCCGCAATCTGTCGTAGACATCGCATGCCTGTCCAAATGAATTCCTTAGACATCGCATGCCTAACAATTATAAACCCCGCATTTTAGTCTCATTATCGAAAACTCTTTTCAATATCAAGTCGGGCAATTCAACAAGATTCCCGACATCCTGATCGAATGCTCGTCGCA
Source organism: Agapanthus africanus (assembly GCA_030015575.1). Taxonomy (NCBI): domain Eukaryota; kingdom Viridiplantae; phylum Streptophyta; class Magnoliopsida; order Asparagales; family Amaryllidaceae; genus Agapanthus; species Agapanthus africanus. The sequence goes on along the minus strand of CM057347.1, from coordinate 497,890,721 downwards.
AACTTAAGTAGACGGCCGCACCCCCGGATGCCGTCGACGAAGTGCACTAAGGCGGAACACCGCTGCCGCAAGCACCCGAACGGATGCTTTTGGTGACGGGATTCTCCTACAGTCACTTGGTCGGGGCTATGGGGCATGGCTGTCTGTTAAGTTTACCCGGCGAGTATCCGCGTACACTATGTGATTGCAACAGACTTTTGATCGTATCAAAATTCCGTGGCAACCGATCATCTGAGACTAAACTGCTATGTCTATAATATTCAAATCAGTTATCTCATAACAATTTGTGGATTCCAAATATTGTATCACATTCCAGATAAAACAGAAAATGTTAAACTTTCCGATCGAACAATCAAACACCCAAGATTTCCCCAATATATCTCAACACTTGAAATTAGTTTAAAAACATCCATCACATGCCACAGTACCAATGGTCCAGCCATAGAAGGGTCAAGCTAACGCCTCACATGTGGCACGCCGTACTGCCCCAAACCCAAAGGTTCAAAAGGCAGTTCAAGACGGTCACATAATCGAGTTAAGGTTTGTTGTCTTCTAGAGGGTCCACCGCGTTACTTGCACGACTTAGAACATTCTTAAACACGAGAAAAAAATCCAACTTTTGAAAAATTTTCCGACAGGGGAAAAAGTGAGTTATTGATATCCGTTCGAACTTTTTAACAGTTTCTAAAAATTATCCGGACAAACTAAACAAAGTTAAATTATCCGATCGAATCAACGATTCCCCAATACAACCCTTGAAAACTCAACACTTGAGTTGAATTAAAATATTCCAGAAAAATTAACAAGAAAGGGCCTAAAAATAATTACATGAAATTTCAGGGACTAAGTCCAAATTTTGGCCGCGGAACCTCCGCAAAACCCATGGTTTAGCCGCGGTTCCGCGGTCAAATTTTCGATTTAGAGGTCCGTACTTCACATTAATTCTTAGTTTTTCCTGCTTTATTTTCTGAGAATTTTTAATTCAGAAAAAAACACATTTTTGAAAAATGTACAGAGAGGGTTCCGTGTCGGGGTTTCGGCGTTCGATCGGACTTTAAAATTCGTCTAGACTTCGCCTAAAGCTCTAGCTTGGCTCTGATACCACTGTAGGGTTGCTAGGCACGCGCACAAGGGTCTACGAGGCATCAACCATGCCCGATTAAAAAATTAGCCGTGTCGAACAACTCGAATACGGATCTTTAAACTAGAGATTAGGCGAAAACTAACATGCTAAACACTTTAACACTAAGTGAGAGGGATTACAACCTTTGTAGATCCGGTCCTTCACTTCATAAGCTCCGTGTTGAAATCCTTTCGCTGCGATCATCATGCTCCGGACTCTCGAGAGGCTCCACGAAGAGAAAGGTGCAGTCTTGCTTCCGATCTTCGATACAAAGATGATCTACCTTGAAGTTTCATTAACACAAGCTAACACTCACTTAAATTGAGTGAACACTCTCATCTAAAGGGCAAGGGAAGATGAGGATGATGAAGTAGGATTTTTGCTCTCTTTATTTATCTTTTTCTCACATTTATTCATCACTTGGAAAAAATCTAGAAAGCTTTTTCATGAAACAAAAGATGAAGGAAGAAGAAGATGAATAATATCATTATTCTTTTGTGATGAATAGAAAAAGAATTAATATGATGAATAATGCAACCATGGTCAAGCAAACTCATGTAGAGAATTAACTAGGGTTAGGGTTTGGGTTAGGTTAAAGATGAGTCACACACAAATATCTTTCACAAAACAAAACCAAAACCTTCTAGAATCATCTAGAAAGCTTAACCCTAATCCAAACCCTAATCATATTTAAACTCCACTAAAAAAGTTGCATTAGTTATCATATCATGTTACAATATTATATATCACATATATAATATTTATCGTAACAAAATAAAATAATACATTTAACATATATCGCATATATATCAATGTATTACCCGAGTGAGAAAAAGAATCTTTTAATGAGCAAATATTAGTTAATGTAATTTAATATATCATATATATTATTATACATTAAATTATCGAATCAACACTTGATCCGACAATCCGGCTATATCGCATATAACCGACTAATATTTATCCGTACCGATTCATCGAATCAACACTTGATCCGATGACCCGGCTGATATCATATATCGCGAGAATAGAATACGGTATCTCATATCGCATTATCTTTGGTCCCGCACATATCACATATGTGCCCCTACTCCGTTTTGCCTGGGCCAAGAAACCTCTGTGTAGGACTCTAAAGAATCGTCAATACGCCGGCAGTAGGTGATGATCATATCAAACACCCACAAGCTGCAAGCGGTCAGCTAAACGTAACAGCTACCCAGGTATTGAGCGCTCAGAAGATCAACAAGCAAGCCTGTACATTCTCCTGTGAATCCAAACAGTAACACTCCCGTACAGTCCGGTCTCGTCGTCTGATATGTTGCATATCTCGCCTATGGGTGGTAAACGTCAGACCCCAGTAGCTTGATAAGTCGTGTCGATATGAGGTCTATAACAGTTCGAGAAACTACTGATAACACTTACCAGTAAATCTCAGCAACCCTGGCCAGGGATTTCCGGTTATAGCCAATCGAACACTGCACAACATCAACTCCCTATACCGGGAGAGACGAATCCCCTCTTATCGCTCATTGCCTCCATGTGATTCGGGACTGTACCCAAAAGCCACCTTTTTGCACGCCTTCTTGGACGTGGTATGATGGAAATCAAAGCACAATGGGAATCACACAAGACTCTATGACGATCTCGGGTCAACAGACTACTCTGTACCAGTGTCACCGGAGAACTGCCATCTGACGTGAGGTATAATACCATCTGGGAGTTCTCGGCGAGTCCGTCCAGTGTACCCAGTCTCCACTGAGCACCCGTACACCATCCTTGATGTCAAACACCGATCGATATGGGATCATCCATCGCCCATCATATGGCTCAAGATGCGTATACGCTAGTCTACTCTGGTGTATCGATGCTCTGTCTCGATACACCCTCGACTAGGAACAGTTATAGAATGTACTCATCGACTACCGTGGTCCCACTAGTATGATCTCATCATAGTCCCAGTAGTCGAGTACATATCCTAAGGGCTTTATCAACATGTAACATAGAGACAATCTGAGTACACGTTAAGATAAAGTACAACCAGTTAGCATACTATCATGTCGAGCAAGAAAGTCCTCCCTATATATGTCCTAGCATCCACTACAATATACATCGTATGTATGGTAATGGCCTCTAGGGCATACATATAACTAACAATGGACAGCTGTGGAGGACATTCTTAAGTACTTGAGAAGAACTAAAAGAATGTTCTTGGTTCGAGCTTCCAGAGTGATAAGGTCGACGAAAGTTAGTCACATGCATTGTCTTTACCCTCAGTGGAGGGATGGTATGATTGGAAGAGTTTCAAGATAAATAACGTGGCATACTAAACGATAAAGGTTGAATACATTGCTATCAACGATGCTACCAAAAAGGTTGTCTGGACATTTCTTGTTCATGAGATGAACAAGGTTCCTACCATTGAGCCTCCAATAACTTTTATTGTGACTACAATGGAGTTGTGGATTTAGCCTAGGAACACCTGTCCCATCATCGATCCAGATATATTCTGAGGACAGTATCACCTGATCATGGAGATGGTTGATCTCCAAGGGATCAAGGTAAGGAGAGTAGATTGTGAGGTTAACACGACCGATCCACTCACCAAGGCCTGCTTCCCCAAATACTATTTGAGAGATTTTGGGATGGTTGAGTATGGGATACTACAACCACTGCTATATTGTTGGGTATTGGATACTACAACAGATGGCCATAGTGCAAGTGGGAGATTGTTAGTTATATGTATGCCCTAGAGGTCATTATTGTACATGTGATGTATATTATAGTGGATGCTTGGACATATATAGAGAATACATTCTTGCTTGACATGATAGTATATTATCTGTTTACTCTTTATCTTAACATGTTGACTTATATAAGTGATGTTGTCTTGCTCTCATATGTTGACAAAGCCCTTAGGATGTTTACTTGACTACCAGGACTATGATGGAGATCATACTAGTGGGGCCAAGGGTAGTCTACAAGTACACCCTATAATTGTTCCTAGTCGAGGGAGTATCGAGACAAGGCATCGATACTCTAGAGTATACTAGCGTATACGCTTCTTCGCCCATATGATGGGCGATGGATAATCCCATATCCATTGGTGTTTGACATCGAAGATGGTATACGGGTGCTCAGTGGAGACTGGGTACACTGAACGGACTCGCCGAGAACTCTTAGATGATATAATACCTATCGTCAGATAGCAGTTCTCTGGTGACACTGATACTGATTAGTCTGTCAACCCGAGATCGTCATAGAGTCTTGTGTGTCTCCCACTGTGCTTTGATTTCCACCCTACCACGGCTCTACTGAGGCGTGCAAAGAAGTGGTTTTTGGGTATAGTCCCAAGTCACATGGAGGCAATGAGCGATAGAAGGGGATTCGTCTCTCCCGGTATTGGGGGTTGATGTTGCGCTATACTCGATTGCCATAACAGGAAATCCCTGGACAGGGCTGCTGAGATTTACCGGTAAGTGTTATCAGTAGTTTCTCAAACCGTTATGGACCTTGCATCGGCATGACTTATTAGGCTATTGAGGTCTGACGTTATACCACCCATAGGCTATGATATGCGACATATCTGATGAAGAGAATGGACTATACGGTAGTGTTACTGATTGGATTCGCAGGAGTACAAGCAGGCTTGCTTATTGATTTTCTGATCGCTCAATACCCGGGTGGCCGTTACGTTTAGCAGACCGCTTGTGGCTTGTGGGTGTTTGATGTGATCATCACCTACTGCCGACGTATTGACGGGTCTTTAGAGTCCTACACAGAGTTTTCCTGGTTCATGCGAAACGAAGTAGGAGCACATATGTGATATGTGCAGGACCGAGATTAATGCGCGTATGTGATACCGTATTTTATTCTGGCGATATGTGATATCGGTCGGTTATATGTGATATAGCCGGGTTATCGGATCAAGTATTGATTTGATTGTTACATTTGATGTTAGTCGGTTGTATGTTATATAGCCGGATTATTAAATCAAGTGTTGATTTGATAAATTAATGTATAATTATATATGTGATATATTAATTTACATTAACAAATATTAGCTCACTTAAGATTTCTTTTCTCACTTGTGTATACTTAGTATATATGTGATATATATTAATGTACATTATTTTGTGTCATGCTTGATACCACATGCTTCTTGGGTGTATGAGACTCACATCATGCTTGAAATAATGTAGGGTTTTATTTATCTAAAGTTAATCAAAATTAGTGGGATTAAGTCACATGGTTGAAGCTTGTAGAAGCTTGTGGAACTATTGACCAAGTCCACTAAGTTTGTTTTACTTGTAGAAATTTATTAACCTAAACATTATTAACTAGCCATGGTTTATTCTCTACATGAGTTAGTGTATAACACTAACTCACCCATGATTTCTATTCTCACTTCAAGAGTTCATTCTCTCATTCTTTTTCACTTGAGCTTCTTCTTCCTCATGAAAAGCTTTCTAGCTTTTGTAAATGGTGAGAAAATATTGTGAGAAAAATAAATCTAAAGAGAGCCCATTTCTTACTTCATCATCCTCTACTATTAGCCATTTATTTTAGGGTGTTTGCTTCACTAAACCCTAATTTGGTGAAAAAGTAGCATGAGCTTGAGTCTCCTCGACGTAGATCATTTTCGGCCTCAAAGACTTTGTACAATCTTGTTCATTTCTCCAAGAGAACCCATACTAGAGTTCAGGAGATCGCTACTCGCAGCGAAGGGACTACTACACGGAGCTTTAGAAGTGAAGGACCGGTCTACAAAAGTTGTATTCCTCATTCACTTAGATATTAACATTGTTTGTTTGTTTAAATCTCTAGTTAAGATTCTAGGTTAGAGTTATTTAGAACGGCAAAAATTTGAAAACGACATGGACGATGCCCCCTGAAACCTTGCTGCCGCGCTAAGTACCCCCAACAAGTTTTACTTGTCTTAACAGCGACATATTGAGAAAGTTTTGGAGCGTTTCGGCATGGCAGACGCTAAATCTGTAAGTACTCCATCGGCAGCTCATTTTAAACTTTCAGCTCGTTGATCACCGCAAACAGAGGATGAGATTAGATATATGTCGAATGTTCTATATGCGAGTACGGTGGTTACCATTATGTATACCATGGTTGTTACACGGCCCGACATTTCACACACCGTTAGTGTTGTTAGTCGCTATATGGTATCTCCTGGCAAAAGCCGTTGGCAGACGGTAAAATGGATATTACGATACTTTCGAGGTACGTCTGGTGTTTAGAAGGAACGATGACAATTTGGTTAGATTTAGCGATTTCGATTATGCGGGTGATCTTAACAGACGCAGATCGATCACCGATTATGTGTTCTACTTGGAAGGATGTGCCATTAGTTGACATGCTTCTTTGCAGCCTACGGTAGCATTGTTTACGACAAAGACGGAGTATATGGCCATTGTTGGGGCCGTTAAGGAGGTGATCTAGTTAATGGGGCTATTTTCGGAACTTGGTATTTCAAAAGATGCCATAATAGTCTACTATGATAGCCAAAACGCTATTCACTTGATGAAAGATCAGATGCATTGACGTGAAGTATTGGTTCGTGCAAAAGATCATTGAGAAAGAAGAGATTATTATGGAGAAGGATGGCACCGGCTGACATGTTGATGAAGTCTTTTTCAGTTGTTAAATTTAAGCATTGCTCAGCACTCATCGAGTCCTTAAGGGTTTTGTGGTGAAGGTGGAGCAGTTATTATTTTGATGGAGGTGTTTTGTAGAATGCGAAGTAAGGTGAAGATTTATTATATGTGCCTCACATTCATCCCTAAAAATTTTCCTATCGATCCGGTGTTATCACGAAGCAAAGATTTTTAGTTATCTTCAGGCCAGATGTCTATACCAGATGTCCGGAAAGACGTATGCCTCACTCTATCACTTTTCTGGAGTTTCGGTAAATACCCTGATAGACGTTTGCCCCTCTGTAGCGGATGTATGTAGGACTGGATAGAGAGTTGAAGTTTTGGGATATGCTCTGACAAACGTCTGTCCATCTCTGGAGCAAACGTTTATCGTCGGGCCAGACGCAGATTTCCTAAGTTAGGAAATTAGGTTTCTGGGAATACCTTTTGTATGCTATAAATTGTAACATCCTAGCACTGTTATACTATATTTAGTTTGGGTATTTCAAATATTGCGGTAAAATTCTTGATTATTGTTGCTTTGGGTTGCGGATAGTGCAATTAGTAGCTGTGGTTATTATCCGATCCAACCTGACCCGCATGGTTGAAACCCATCATGGTTCAAGATTATATCAAATATTTGCTAATACATAGAATCCATGCAAATCTAAATATTATACATATATAATATATTTCACATATCTTTTAATAATACAAAATAAAAACCAAATAATATATTTTAATATCTAGCCTTGCATGTCATAGCACCCCATATCATATGGTTGCACCCATATGTCATGTTCATACCCTAATTGTTAAAACAGATTCGTTTTTTATCGCTACGTATAATTACGTAGATCCGTACTTAGGGGTATACATTTTAATTGACTGGATATCACATTATAGTTTAAACTTTTACGTATATTCTCCATATTAAAAAACTAGATTTTAGAAGGGACACGGGTAATATTCGGAGTAATCGGGTATTAGTTGTAAAATCCCATATATATATATATATATATGATATTCTATATAACTAATATATATTTATCTGTTATATATAATATATTAATTAATATAAATAATAATCTCTCTCTCTCTGTCTCTCACTCTTCTCTCTCTCCCTCCTTATAATTAATATATATATATAATAAAATTATAACACCCTCTTCAACCTTCTCTGCATTTCTTCCGATCACCTTTCACCCCTCACGGTCACGACGACCTCGCCGCCGATGACTTCACCTCGTCGCCGTCACCTCATCGCCACCATCTCTCCTCTGTCGTCGCCAACCCAGTAACCCCAATAGCTAATCTACTTTTATTTCTTTTTCTTCTTTCTTTTCCTTCTCTTTTTTTGATCCCCGATCGTCTCGCCGGAGTTGCGTACGTCGCCGACGATCCGGAAGACCCAGCCACCGTCTTCATTTAGCCCTGTCACCACATCACGCAGCTGCTCAGCCAAGTAAAGTCCTGCGCACGTAAGTTTAAGTTGTGACTTTATTTCAACATCGGAACGTGATATCCATATCTCGACGTGAGATCCGATCAGGCTAGTACTAAACTTGCAACATGCTATATTATTATATTAATACTTATTTAATAAATGATAGTGCATGTGTTTTATTATACAGCAAATATTACCGATTTACAGTTATATAGCATACGTCTGTATCCGTACTTATAATAACTTATCTAGTTGCATGCCGGAACGTCACAACGTTATCATACTACTATATTATTTCAATACGCTCTCTATACTGCATCATACATGGTAATAGACGTGTAATGGCTATTACAGATAGATACATATGCATCATGGCATTAGTTTTATCACGATATTGATTACAGTTCTATATTGGTATCTGTTTTGGTTAATATACAGTACATGGTATGTTCACGACACATTACCAGATTTGTTACTTGGATCTTATTGCTAATACCAACAATCCTGATTGTTGTCCTGATGGACGTAACTTGTTGTCTAGATAGACAAGACCTGTACCTATTTGATCCTATGTTGGCACTAGATTTATATCGTCAATACCTGATTTGAACACAAAACCTGGGGGTAAAGGGAAAATCAAGAATGTAACTGAAACATAACTTGGGAGGATATTATTATTGTTTGACGTGATTCCGGGCGTTACGGAATAAATCATTGTTTGTCGTGATTCCAGACGTTATGGAATAATCATTGCACCGTGGTCTCATGGGGAATGAATGGGATATATTTTACCGTGGTCCTATGGGACATGAACGGGATATATACTGTTGAGTTATAATGATGATTACATTAATTGATTTCAAAGACTTCTAGAATAGATAACCAAGACACACAGACTTTAGGATACACATCACATACATATAACTCACTATTTATATCTGTGTTATTTATTTATATTCTGCTTTAAATATATCATCATATCCTGGTCATTACTATTATTTTGATATTACGATGCACTGACGTCTGAGTTTTGCATGGCCCAATTCCTCTACTTTTATCGCAGGCTGAACAGGAATACTTTAGGAATTTAGCCGAGCCATGAAGAGCTAGCCATTTAGTTTATAGACTTTTAGTTTAGTTATTTCAGCAGTTTATTTCTATTGATGTGAACCCATATTGGGACGTGATTCAGATACTATTGTTTATTGGATCTTGATTCGTTTCCGCTATACGCATTTCTTGATTTTAATTATCGTGGCAGATGGACATGTTTTGGCTAGAGTTTATTTTACTATTCTTGATATCCGATTGACAGCCGTAATGTGATTGTTGAGGGGTGATTTCTAACCACAGGTAGCATGGTTGGCTCTGTCACGTGCCGTATTTACGTATTTTAGAAAGCGGGGCATGACAGGGTTTGTTTGGTATCAGAGCATAGGTTTTAGATTAGTGATTGATGTGAAAAAATGTGTGTAGTAGTTAACCGCAATCAATAACGGTGTCGCGTATAGCTAGACCGAGATGAGTACGGGTCGTCCTCAGGGAAACATGGAACCTTTTACTCTTACTTTAGATGTGTTGAAAAAGAGATGAGGGAATAAGAATTTTCTGAAAAATTTCTAGATCTACGTTAAACAAGAATGTAAAATATAGATCTAGATTATTTTAAAGATGTAATTAATATAATAAGAGGGCTTGTAGGGTTCGTTAGGATTTAGTAGTTATGTACGATTAATTAAAAGTTGTCCTTTTTATCCATTAATAAATTTAGAACTAGAACGACGGTGATGCGTGTAGATTAGGGTTTCTGGAGGGAAAAGGAATCCCACTCTTAACCCTTATCTCGACACGGAACTCCGTTTATATCTAGCCTTTACCAAAACAATCATTAATCTAATCTCTAATCGCGGTCGGAACTAGCAAAGAATTGCTAGCGCACCCGATTAGGATGTTAACGATTCTTTTGATAAAGTTCATAAACTTTATAGGACTTAAAAAGGGTTTAGGGATGTTCATCATCCATTAGCCTACCCTAATCCTACGAACCCTGACAAGCGGAGAATTACTCTCACATGTTGGGAGAAGAAAATGAAAAGACAGAGAGGGAAAACATAATGTAAAATGCAAAAGAATTAAATAAAATAACTACCTTTATTAATCAACTTGAACAATCTACACTTTATTCCGTAGAAAATGATTACAAACTAGTTGCTTCTCGATCTTTCCTAAGGAGGTAGACGAACAGTTGATGATCAGCCTGGATATGTGAGCGTCTGGGGTTTCGTGATCGCGTCGGCTTGATAACTTTTCCAAGAGGCTCTCGGTGCCTTTTTATAGTGCAAAGCCAGAATCTTTTAGTTGTAAACTTGGTAAAATTCAGCAAAGATTGATGCCCAAAATTTTCACTAAATGATTCCTCTAGACTGCCGCGGATCCGCGGCCAAAGGGGGGTATGGCCGCGGATCCGCGGCCATTTGATCACAACTCTTCATCAAATTTTGGGGTTTCTGTCTTTGTGACATTTAGCAATCCTAGGCACCTTCAGATTTCAGAAATATTCTCTCGGTTGCTTCCAGACTTGGTCTCCAAGTTTTGCTTCTTAATTAGGCAAGTTTTCTTCAACAACTTGATTTGTTTGATAAATTCTGCATAACAACTTGGAAAATTCTGCACAATAATCTCAAATAATATTTAGTAGACTTAGTTCTACTAGGATTTGGTCCATGGATTTATTTGCAAACATTTTCTTACCAAATGCTAATTAAAATATATTAACACATGGAAAATGGTGTCTTTACACATAAACCCTCATATGTATAATATATCATAATAAAGTCCTTTTTTAATATGAAAATGGTAGGAAAAATGTAATACACATGTGCAGTTTTATCAACTGAACAAATACCCCCAAACTTATCTTTGATCGTCCCGAGCAAACTAGTTTATTTAAGAGGAGAAAAAGAAAGGAGAAAACTAAGCACACTTTCGTAGGCAGACACGATTGCACTGAGCACGTGCAACAAGCCGTTAAACCTCTAGGTGTCCCTAGTAGGAGGAGTGTTGTCTCCTGAGGGTTTTCAGCGGATTACACCCACAAAATCCTATAACAAAAGAGAGATGGTGAAATTTACATATAAAGATAAGAACCATAAAAGAAAGACTTTGAAAATAAGAGTTTCCAACTACACTAGCTTTTCAGTTGTCATGAGCCCTATCTTAATAGTCATGAAAAAATGTTAGAAATCACATCATCCCTCAATAAAACATCGTCTTTATTTTTCGTTCCTATCTTTCATCCAAACATTGATCATATAACCCCACGTGTGTGTAAAGAGCATCCTACACTCGGAGAATTCAATTCAAGCTATCATACTCTTGTCCATCTACCTTAGTACTTTTTAATTTGATGAATATTTAGATTTGCTCACACATTTTCATGCGACCGTTAATACTTCTTGAGGTACTAACAGACCGATTACTCGTGTGCTTGCTGATTTGGTGATAATATTTTCCTCGTCTTGCACCACTTAAGGCTTAGCAGTGACTCCCAGACCAGTTAGCCTTAAGGCACTAGGTGAAGAGGCACCCTCGCTATATTTTTTTATTGCTACCTTGGCGATAATAAAACCAGTGTTCATTTTTTTCTTTTCACCATTTTTATATTTTCTTCATTTTTTCACTTCCTTCATACTTTGGCTTTTAGACAAGAGCATTTCAAGGTATCCTCTACTATCCCGAGTTTCAAGACGTGTGTAAGTGCAAATAGTAGGGTATCAACATTCAAATGTTTGGTTTCTAGGAACTATTTTTCAGACTTATTTTTATCCTCAGATTAGTGACTTTCTTCATCTTACTAACCCTTGAGACAACAGCTCATAACTACTTATTACTAGTTCGCTTAAGAAAACTTCTAATTTTCTTGGTTTTCTTAAACTATTCCTATCTTTTGGATGTAATTTTTCACTTTCTACTCTTTTGTTATAAAAGAAAATTTTTGAAAATTTTTTTTGAAAATGTTGTACTTATGCAAAATATGATGCAAATTGATGTGTAAATAAGCACAAAGCTCCCCCAAACCTGTTTACAGCAGTGTCCTCACTGATATCATCCGTTAAGCTCAAAAACCTATAGACTTGGGAGGAAATTATTAATGGGGACAAGAATATATGAAAGTGAAAATCCTCCCCCAAACTTATTTTTGGCTCACAATTTTGTAAAAATCATCTTCTTTCAAGAGCCCAAAATATACCACCCCCCAAACTTTAAACAATTTTAATCTTTTAAAATCACACGAGGGGGTCAAGGTTATTAGTCAATGCCAAGCTTTGCAAAGACCGAAGGTCAACACCAACCATTCAAAAATTTTATCGATGAAGCACCAAGGTTGGTGGAAGAACATGTCACCTTTCAACGTGAAGAAGTGGGGAGGTGATAAGAGGTGTAATGGAAAAGGATTGCGTCTCAATTTGGAGAGACGACACAGTGATAGTAATGATGGATTTCTCGCATTATCATGATTGTCCAAAAGAAGGGGTGGAGGTCCAATTTCTTCATCTTGGAGTTGATTTATCTCAACACCCGTATCTTTTAAAAATGCGAGTTCATCAGCGAAAATTTCCTCAAAGCTTTCATCGATACGCCGAAGAATAATGTCATCAGAAAAAATGGGGTGATCGTCAGACTCTATAAAAAGTTTCTCATCAGTGTTAGATATTGACCCGGACAACTCGGTGGAAGAGGACATGGTTAGGTCAAACAACAACATATGAAAAGAGTCAGTATCATGAGCTTGATCAAATTCGCTGCTGTCGACATCCATTAATTCGACAGAACACACATGAACATAGGGTTCGGAGGGTTCACTTCCCAACTTGTAAATGTTAAGCTCAATTGACTTCTTTCCAAAGAATAGGGTCATAGAGCCGTTTCTATAATTGATTACTGCGTTGGAAGTGGCCAAAAAGGGTCGACCGAGTATCACCGGGATTTGATTGTGTGGGTTTGCTACAGGTTGTGTATCTATAACGATAAAGTCCACAGGGAATATAAATTCCCCGACTTTGATTAACACATCCTCTAGCTCACCCCTAGGTTGGGTGATAGATCGATCGGCCATCTGAAGAGTGCAATGCGCAGGTTTTAACTCTCCGATCCCTAATTGCTCATAAACAGAATACGGAAGCAAGTTAACACTAGCACCTAGATCGAGTAGAGCACGATTAATATTTTTACTCCCAATAGAAATTGAAATTGTAGGACTTCCGGGATCCTTTCGTTTCTTGGGAAATTGTTGTGTAAAAGCAGTGCTCACATTACTCGCAAGGAAAACTTTTTTAGATACTTGAACTTTTCTCTTCCTAGTGCACAAGTCCTTTAGGATTTTCGCATAAGACGGAACTTGTTGAATAGCATCTAGGAGAGGAATGTTTATGTTAACTTGCTTAAAAATTTCCACAATCTTCTCCATTTGTGGACTTGGTCTGTTGCCCCTTAACCTGTTTGGATAAGGTGCTTGATCAATAAGTTTTGGGTCCAACGTTTGTGGAGAAGACTGTGGGGACGGATTCGATCCCAAAACTGAAGTGGGAATCGACTTAGATAGATTTGGCGAAATGGGCGAAGGGTTCGAGCCTTGGGGAAAACGGAGAATAGGCTCGGGTGAAGATGGGAGACTAGACGAATTAAGGGAAGAAGAAGAAGCTGGGGTATCACTGGTGTCACTATCATCACACTACTCACCCACTCGGTCATTTAGCACTTTTCCCGATCTCAACGTGGTAACAGCACTCACATTATAACTTTGTGAGTGGCCAGAATTAGGTATGGGTTGAGATGGGAGTTTCCCTTTCTCTCTCGCACTCATTGCGGCGTTTAACTGTGCGATTTGGTTTTCTATGGATTTAATACTCTCACCATGGGAGGCGGAGTTTTTCGTTAGGGTATCAATAGAAGACCTCATCTCAGCCGAAATTTGCATGGATTGTTTCATGAACATATCCAAAGTTTGTGCAAGAGAGTTGTCAGTACCGGCCACTTGTGGTGTAGAAATGTTGGCCGGATTTTGGAAATTCTGTGACTGAAAGGGGGGCTGATTCTGTGGTTGTGGTTGCTGTGGAGGAGGTCTTTGACAATTGCTTTGTTGGTTTTGATTCCAAGCAAAGTTAGGATGATTCCTCCATCCTTGATTGTACGTGGAAGAATAAGGGTCGTTTGTAGGTCGCTGCTGAAAAGCAGCATTGGTTTGAAACGATGCATTCATAAGACATTCTTCCGTTAAGTGTGAAGGATCCGAACAGCAACCACAGACGGTCTTAAGAAGCGTGACCTGATTTAGGGAGAATGATGAGAACCTGTTTTCAATAGCGTCGAGTTTCTTTTGTATCGCTGCCATTTTGGCTTTTACTGCGATAGAAACGTCGAGCTGGTGAATACCTCCCTTAGTTGTAGGTGGTCTTACGCTTTCCCACTGCAACGTGTGTTCAGCAAGGTCTTCCAGATATTTCCACGCTTCACCGTCATCTTTAGACATGAAATTGCATTGACATATTGTTTCAAGCATCTGCTTTGTCGCTTGATTAATACCCTCATATATAATCCGACATAAATCCCGTCTTTGTATTCCGTGATGGGGGCATTGGACAAGCAGATCCTTGAAACGTTCAAAGCACTTCCAAAATGGTTCATTGGGAAGCTGGGTGAACTGGTTGATCTCGCTCCTAATGTGGGCAGTCTTATGATTTGGGTAAAACTTCTTAAGAAATGCTATGACGAATTCATCCCAATTAGTGATAGAGTGTGCGGCAGTATTATAAAGCCATTTTTCTACCAAGTCGCACAGTGTGAATGGGAGAAGACGTAAGCGCATAGCATCTAAAGTTAATTGTGAAGTACCCATCATTGCGCATACGTTTTCGAATTTGGTGATGAAAACGTACGCGTCTTCCGACTCAAGCCCGTGAAATTTGGGCAGTAGGTTGATGTAGTGGGGTTTAATTTCGAAATTATCCCCGTTAGGTGGTGGAAGAGATAGACAAGTAGGAAGGGGACCGCGAATAGGATGGCATCTCTCTTGGAGAGAGATGCGCGGTGGATTCTGCTCACATGCGGGCGGTGGCAGTGTGGTGTTATAATTAGATGGAGTGCCGTCCATCACGGTCGATGTGGTGTGTGGTGGGGGAAAAGAAGATGAATAAGTACCGACTTCGGCGTCGATAGCAGGAACGCGGACAAGACGGGCACTAGGATCCCGTATCCAGCCGAGCATGCACTAAGCGGGTTTAGTGCAAGTGGCAGCGTGTGTGTGATTTTAAAATTGACTTGTTTTTGAAAAAGTGGGACTCAAGACAAATCACCCTAAGATGCACAAGCAACCCTAGAACTAAGGTCACCTAGGTCCAGTCTCTAGACCGCTCCTAGACTTCCAAAGGACAAGCCACAGGATCAATCCTCTACCGCCTCCGTACTACCCTTGTAGCCAGGTAAGTGGGAAGGAACCACGTCGTGGGCCTAATTAAAAACCACTAGCCTTTGTCACACCTGCCTGGTCACTACAAAAGTAATGCGGATAAACGATAGATTACCCACGACCTTCCTCTGTCCTTATTGAGCGCGACAGTCCTTAGAGTCTGGTCTAGATATTTTTTAAATTAATGAAGGGTTGATCTAGATACTCGGTTTGTGATTTGTGGGGCTTAGGAAGGGTGATGAAATCCCCACCTAATCTTGATTTGGTTTTTGCCCCTTAAAGTCCGTATTAAAATATGCAAAACAAAACCAATCACAAAACTTTCGCAAAATGATTTTTGAGCGGCGCTATTTTGCAAAGAATCCTGCAGAAAATAGATTTTATTGGATTTGAGGGGAGAGAGAAGGAGTTGAAAAAGATACCAGAGAGTTTTGTAGCCCTAACTCCTCTAAACCGCCGTGTTTCCACCGCTGGAAGTACCTTTGTGCCGCGGTTCCGCCGCGAGGTGGAAGAATCAAGTGATGAAAATTTTTCTTTTGCCTCCTGTACTCCTCTGGATCTCGATGAATGTCTCTGTCTTCTGTTTTCCTCAATTCTGTGACTCCAGATTTTCTCGCAAGATTCACGCACAAATCATTAAATATGCAATTTGCAGTTTTGTGTTAATAATGATATGAATCGTCTAAGAATTCAACACAAATAGTAAAAATAAAAAATTACGCACGTATCCCCGGCAACGGCGCCATTTGATTGACTCGAAAGAGTGTGTTGTAGTAGTTAACCGCAATCAATAACGGTGTCGCGTATAGCTAGACCGACATGAGTACGGGTCGTCCTCAGGGAAACGTGGAACCTTTTACTCTTACTTTAGATGTGTTGAAAAAGAGAGGAGGGAATAAGAATTTTGTGAAAAGTTTCTAGATCTACGTTAAACAAGAATGTAAAATATAGATCAAGATTATTTTAAAGATATAATTAATATAATAAGAGGGCTTATAGGGTTCGTTAGGATTTAGTAGTTATGTACGATTAATTAAAAGTTGCCATTTTTATCCATTAATAGATTTAGAACTAGAACGACGGTGATGCGTGTAGATTAGGGTTTCTGGAGGGAAAAGGAATCCCACTCTTAACCCTTATCTCGACACGGAACTCCGTTTATATCTAGCCTTTACCAAAACAATCATTAATCTAATCTCTAATCGCGGTCGGAACTAGCAAAGAATTGCTAGCGCACCCGATTAGGATGTTAACGATTCTTTTGATAAAGTTCATAAACTTTATAGGACTTAAAAAGGGTTTAGGGATGTTCATCATCCATTAGCCTACCCTAATCCTACGAACCCTAACAAGCGGAGAATTACTCGCGCATGTTGGGAGAAGAAAATGAAAAGACAGAGAGGGAAAACATAATGTAAAATGCAAAAAAATTAAATAAAATAACTACCTTTATTAATCAACTTGAACAATCTACACTTTATTCCGTAGAAAATGATTACAAACTAGTTGCTTCTCGATCTTTCCTAAGGAGGTAGACGAACAGTTGATGATCAGCCTGGATACGTGAGCGTCTAGGGTTTCGTGATCGCGTCGGCTTGATAACTTTTCCAAGAGGCTCTCGGTGCCTTTTTATAGTGCAAAGCCAGAATCTTTTAGTTGTAAACTTGGTAAAATTCAGCAAAGATTGATGCCCAAAATTTTCACCAGATGATTCCTCTAGACTGCCGCGGATCCGCGGCCAAAGGGGGGGTATGGCCGCGGATCCGCGGCCATTTGATCACAACTCTTCATCAAATTTTGGGGTTTCTGTCTTTGTGACATTTGGCAATCCTAGGCACCTTCAGATTTCAGAAATCTTCTCTCGGTTGCTTCCAGACTTGGTCTCCAAGTTTTGCTTCTTAATTAGGCAAGTTTTCTTCAACAACTTGATTTGTTTGATAAATTCTGCATAACAACTTGGAAAATTCTGCACAATAATCTCAAATAATATTTAGTAGACTTAGTTCTACTAGGATTTGATCAATGGATTTATTTGCAAACATTTTCTTACCAAATGCTAATTAAAATATATTAACACATGGAAAATGGTGTCTTTACACATAAACCCTCATATGTATAATATATCATAATAAAGTCCTTTTTTAATATGAAAATGGTAGGAAAAATGTAATACACATGTGCAGTTTTATCAACTGAACAAATAGCTAGGCTTGGTTCGATTTGTAATTGGGTATGGTACCCAATACATTGTCTTAATGACTCAAAATTTTAGGAACATGTCCTGCCATATTATTGTCTTGTCATTCATATTCTTGAATCTTATCTTTCCCTCAACTCTTTTATCTTAACGATATAGAAATAACTTTGCATCTCAACTTGGAATTCTCCTGATTCCTTATTGTTTCTCCCTTCTTATTCCTTCGATTCTGATAGTAGAATTTGGGTGAGTTGAATGGAATTATACGATTGTAACTATGTACAGCGGCATTCTTACAATGCGGTACTCTATTTTAGTAACCTGGAATTCTATTTCGATTCATTTTCTTGACTTATGTTCATTGTACTACTTAGTTTCTCTCGGTTTCATTGCTTACGAATTTATGCCTTATCGCGAACCTGAATACAAAAACCGCGTTATATCTTTCCTCTTGTCCCGTAGTGATCAGTACGTCTGTGTTTTGAAGAATAAGGAGAAATACAGGAGAACATATGATGATTGCAGTAGTTCGAGATTAACCCCAGCGGGATCTGATACAGACTGCTTCAAGGCCGATCAGATGTAAGATATTTGATTGAAGAAGTTCTGACGAACCCGCCTCGGTTTATCAAAGTGGCGCAACGGAAGTGTGGTTGGCTGATAACCCACGGGTCTTAGAGCAGACTTCATGATGAAGAGAACTGTTTGTGTGTGTGCTGAAAGGTGAGGTTCTTGAACAGGTTGCAGATGAAGCACCGATAGTTGTTCGGGAATTCATTGAGGTATTCAAGGAAATCTCGGGTGTATCGTCTAAATGAGATGTGGAGTTCGCGATTGATCTTATTCCTATAGCAGCGCCAATTCGAAAGCTTTTGTCCGATATCACCAGTGGAACTGGAAGAGATAAAGAGATAAGTTTTCGAATTACTAGAGAAGGGTTGGATTCGCAGCAATGGTTCACCATGGGGAGCTCCAGTTCTTCTAGTCAAGAAGAAGGATGGCACGCGGAGGATGTACATTGACTATCGAAAATTAAATCGGGTGACTGTTAAGAATAATTACCCAATCTCTCGCATCGGCAAACTATTCGATCAACTCAGTGGCGTGAGAGTATTCTCGAAGTTGGATTTACGATCAGGGTTTCGGGTGAACGAAGAAGACCTTTGCAAGACAATGTTCCGAACTCGATATGGGCATTACGAGTACTTAGTGATGCCATTTAGAGCTACCAACGCACCAGAAATATTTATGGACTTGATGAATCGAATCTTTTCACCGTACCTGGACCAATTCGTAGTGGTGTTTATTGATGATATTCCGGTCTATCCGAGGAGCAAAGAAGAGCTTGAAGAACACTTGAGGACCGCACTGCCGACGTTGAGGCAAGAAAAGTTATTGGCTCAAAGAAGTGCAGTTCTTGGGTCATGTGGTATCCGGAGATGGAATTGCAGTTGACCCCGAAAAGATTGCAGCTATTCACAATTGGCCGATTCCAAAGAGTGTGAGGGAGATCAGAAGTTTCCTTGGGCTTGCTGGATATTATATAAGGTTTGTAGAGAACTTCGCTCGAATAGAAGAACCATTAACCAAGCTAACACGAAGGGAGACACCGTTCATATGGACCGAGAAGTGTGCGTTAGCTTTTAAAGCGCTAAAGCAAAAATTGACAACCGCTCATATTCTGGTAGTGCCAAATGGTTCCGGAAGACTGGTTATTCACAACGACGTATCTGGGAAAGGCTTGGGATTTGCAGCATGGGAAGGTCATAACATATGTTTCGAGACAATTGAAGACTTATGAAAAGAACTACCCAACTCATGATTTGGAGCCAGCAGCAGTGATTTTTAATCTGAATATTTGGAAACACTAATTATTGGGTGAAAGGGTAGAAGTATTTACCGATCACAAAATCCTAAAATATGTGTTCAAACAGAAAGAGCTCAACATGAGCCAGCGTAGATGGTTAAAACTGATGGCTGATTATGATCTTGACCTAAAATACCATCCAAGGAAAGTTAATGTAATGCTGAATGCTCTAAATCGGTTGCTAGCGATACGGATGTTGACTGCACAGAATGAGATTATAGCTGATCTTCATAAATTCGAATTGGAGATTGTACTACCGAATTTTTCGGGACATTTGATGCAGTTGCAAGTACAGTTATTCTTGATCAATAACATTAAAGAAGCACGGTCGCACGATCCAAGATTGCAAAGGTTTCGAGAACAAGTAGAAGCGGGACTAAGAACAGACTTGTTAAAGATAGTTTATTACGATATGAGAGCTGTTTATGTGTGCCTAAGGGAGATATTCATGAAGAAGTCATGAACGAGGCTCATAGTTCCGCGTATTCCGTACATCTGGAAGGCACGAAGATATATAGAGATTTGCGACAACATTTTGGTGGGAAGGCATGAAAGCAGAGATTATTCGCTACATATCGAGATGCTTGGTATGTCAGTAAGTCAAGGCTGAATATTAAAGGGTAGCTGGTTTGTTGCAACCACTTCCGATTCCTCAATGGAAGCGGGAACATATAACCATGTATTTTGTGACAGCTTTACCACGGAGTCCAAAGAGCAATAATGCAGTTTGGGTGATTATCGATCGATTAACCAAGGCAGCTCATTTCATACCATTTCAAGTTGGTCAGTCGACGGAGGTTTTGGCAGAGCGGTACATGCAGGAGATTGTGAGATTGCATGGAATACCTGTGAATACCGTTTCTTATCGTGATACTCGGTTCCTATCGCACTTTTGAAGGAGTCTACAAGAAAATTTGAGAACTCGCTTGAAATTTAGCACGGCCTACCATCCTCAGAAATATGGCCAGCCTGAAAGAACGATCCAAACTCTCGAATATATCATCGACTAAAGGAGTAATCCAATTTGGTAGTCGAAGCAAGCTTAGTCCTCGATTCGTGAGGCCTTTCGGTATTATCGAAGGTGTTGGAGAGGTAGCTTATCGATTGGATTTACCACCATCTTTGGCGGGTGTTCATGACGTGTTTCATGTATCTCAACTTCGCAAGTTTGTTCGAGATGAGACACGTGTCCTAAATCACTCGAAACTGACAGTAAGGGAACATTTAACATATGAAGAGCGACCAATGGAGATTGTAGATCGATGAGAAAAAGTCCTCAAGAATAAAGTTATCCCGTTAGTACTTAATTCATGGGGGAATCGGTCGCGTGGAGAATCTACTTGGGAACGAGAAGACGGGATTCAACAGAAGTTTCTACGGCTCTTTTCATGGATCCATGTTTTCTTGTCTTTTCTTGTTCCGGGAATTTCGAGAACGAAATTCTTTTGTGATTGGATATAATGTAACACTCTAGCACTGTTATACTATATTTAGTTAGGATATTTCAAATCTTGCAGTAAAATTCTTGATTATTGTTGTTTTGGGTTGCAGATAGTGAAATTAGTAGTTGTGGTTATTATCCGAACCGACCCGCATGGTTAAAACCCATCATGGTTCAAGATTATATCAAATATTTTCTAATACAGAGGATCCATGCAAATCTAGATATTATACATATATAATATATTTCACATATCTTTTAATAATAAAAAATAAAAATCAAATAATATATTTTAATATCTAGCCATGTCATAGCACCCCATATCATGTGGTTGCACTCATATATCATGTTCATACCCTAATTATTAAAACAGATTCGTTTTTTATCGCTACGTATAATTACGCAGATCCATACTTGGGGGTATACATTTTAATTGACTGGATATCACATTATAGTTTAAAGTTTTACGTATATTCTCTATATTAAAAAACTAGATTTTAGAAGGGACACGAGTAATATTCAGAATAATCTGATATTAGTTGTAAAATCCCATATATATATATATATATATATATATATATATATATATATATATATATATATATATATATATATATATATATATAATAAAATTATAACACCCTCTTCTCCTTCCTCAACTTTTCTCCCGATCACCTTTCATCCCTCACGGCCATGACGACTTCGCCTCGTCGCCACCATCTTTCCTCTATCCGCGCCGACCCAGTAACCCCAACATCTAGGCTTCTTTTTCTTCTTCTTCTTCTTTCTTTTCCTTCTCTTTTTTTGATCCCTGATCGTCTCGCCGGAGTTGCGTACATCGCCGACGATCCGAAAGACCCAGCCACCGTCTTCATTTAGCCCTTTCACCACATCATGCAGCTGCTCACCAAGTAAAGTCCTGCGCACGTAAGTTTACGTCGTGACTTTATTTCGACATCGGAACGTGATATCCGTATCTCGACGTGAGATCCAATCAGGCAAGTTCTAAATTTGCAACATGCTATATTATTATATTAATACTTATTTAATAAATGATAGTGCATGTGTTTTATTATACAGCAAACATTGCCGATTTATAGTTATATAGCATACGTCTGTATCCGTACTTATAATAACTTATCTAGTTGCATGCCGGAACGTCACAACGTTATCATACTACTATATTAGTTCAATACGCTATCTGTACTGCATCATACATGGTAATAGACGTGTAATGGCTATTACAGATAGATACATATGCATCCTAGTATTAGTTGTATCACGATATTGATTACAGTTTTACATTGGTATCTATTTTGGTTAATATACAGTATATGGTATGTTCACGACACATTACCAGACTCTTCGTCCCATTTCAATTACTAACAAATCGGCTACCTTCAGTTAGGTCATCGGCCGGGGGTTACTTGGATCTTATTACTAATACCAACAATCTTGATTATTGTCCTGATGGACGTAACTTATTGTCTACATAGACAAGACCTGTACATGTTTGATCCTGTGTTGGTATTAGATTTATATCGTCAATACCTGACTTGAACACAAAACTTAGGGATAAAGGGAAAATCAAGAATGTAACTGAAACGTAACTCATGAGGATATTATTATTGTTTGCTTTGATTCCGGGCGTTACGGAATAAATCATTGTTTGCCGTGATTCCGGACGTTACGGAATAATCATTGTATCGTGGTCCCGTAGGGAATGAATGTGATATATTGTACCGTGGTCCCGTGGGGAATGAACGCGATATATTGTACTATGGTCCCGTGGGGCATGAACGGGATATATACTGTTGAGTTACAATGAGAATTCTATTAATTGATTTCAAAGACTTCTAGAATAAATAACTTAGACACACAGATTTTAGGATACACATCACATGCATATAGCTCACTATTTATATCTGTGTTATTTATTTATATTCTGGTTTAATTATATCATCATATTCTGGTCATTACTATTATTTTGATATTATGACGCACTGACATCTGGGTTTTATATGGCCCGGTTCCTCTACCTTTATCGCAAGCTGAACAGGAGTACTTTATCAACCAAGCCGAGCCATGAGGATCTAGCCATTTAGTTTATAGACTTTCAGTTTAATTATTTCAGCAGTTTATTTCTAATGATATGAACCCATATTGGGACGTGATTCAGATACTATTGTTTATTGGATCTTGATTCGTTTCCGCTATATGCATTTCTTGATTTTATTTATCATGGCAGATGGACATGTGTTAGCTAGATTTTATTTTACTGTTCTTGATATCCGATTGACAGCCGTAATGTGACTGTGGAGGGATGATTTCTAAGCACAGGTAGTATGGTTGGCTCTGTCGCATACCGTGTTTGCGTATTTTGGGAAGCGGGACGTGACATAAATAAGAAAGTTTGTAGCAACCCTGGATTGAAGCCTTTTGAGATAGCAATCTGATTATTTGTGAGAACCCACTGTTATTGTGAGAGATTTAGAGTTTGAGAGAGATTTGTATTCTCCATCGATTTGTACTCATCCGAATTTGATTATTAATAAATTTTCGCCTTCGCCAATTTGTTTTGTGGTTAGTATTTATATTTCTATCTTGTCTGTGGTTTGATACTCTTCTCTATGTCGATTGTTTTGTGCTTTGTGATTGTATTATTCGCAACATTTCCATATCTATTGGCTGGCTCCCCCAATTAATTAATACAAAACTTTCATTTTAGGCAAGCAGTCCAAAATATGTATAATTACCTCTCTTTTTTTTTAACACAATTTACTTTATAGACCTAAATATATAGTGAGTAACAACGCCGTGCGGTATACCACAAGCCTGCTCTCTCCGTTGTGCGGAGAGCAAAGGGGGTAAAATAGGAGGACTGTTCCTCATGTTTTTAAGTTGGGCAGGCCCCACCCACCCATGTTTATATGCAAAATTCTAGGTTTGATTTCATGGGCATATTACACATATATGAAACAAAAACATGCATACAATGTATACCAAAGTGGCACTAACTTTGGATTGCGATAAGGGCTGTTTGTTTTGCACCAAATAGGTTTGAACGGATTGGGCTGGAAAGACATGCGTTATAATGTATCGGATTTGTCCTACCGACTTAAAAACACTCATGTGTGTGTTTTGGTTAAATCCAGATGGAAATGAGTAGATATTTACGTCACAAATATAAGCAAAAGCCCCAAATCTTGCTAGGTTGGTGGTTTTGGGCTGAAGTTGAGAAAAAAAATCCGTGGCCATATCGGTATAGTTAATTAATTTAAGATTAGAATATTGGACGAAAGAGTAAAAGTTATCGTTTTTTTCTTCCATCTTATATATTAGCTACTCATTGACTTTGTATTTAGTGGATCCATACAAAAGGTAAACTCACATGTTTATTAATTTCTAATATAACTCCTCATGCATCAGGAATTATATTATATATTTTTTCTCACTAAATTTGTAATGTTTATACAAGAATTTGAACTAAAAATGCAAAATTATGCTTTGTCAAAATTAAATAGAGTAAAGCTATATATATGTTCTAGAATCCACATCTTTGCTTCTAATTTCTATTTCTCTAATAAAATGACTTGAGATGTCCCATTCTACAAGTTAAAGACCAAGTTAAATGTACCATTCATGCTTGAATATCTTTCATTTTCAGTACGAAAAATGACTTGAGAGATTCCCAAGTTGTAGAATTAGAAGCAGCATGCAACACAAGCTGGACAAGTTTCCTCTCATGTGACTTTAATATTTTTGTGGCGTCAAGCTGTTCCTCATTTCTAGTCTTTTTCATATTGGATGTGTTCGCTGTATATAGTAGCAAATGAAAGGGGAAATCTAATTGGTTGTCAGATGTTGTGCCTTGACACATGGAGCTTGCTTTAATTGATATATGATACCTTGAGAAGAAGAAAAATTTAAGAGATGGAGAGGAGAATCACATCACCCTCTTTCTATATACTTGTCTTGTTGTGTCACTTGAGGCCATGTGATCATTAATTTGAAGAACTTGTTTGTAGGGCGGATCACTTTTCTATCAAAATTTATTTCCAATCAACTGTATATCTTCGATGCAAAATGCCGATCATTTTTTTCGATAGCTGTAGGGTCATGTGTTGTTTCAAGCCATCTATCAAGCTGAGCCGGTTTTCCATACTTATAAATTTTGTTTAGTTCTGTTTTTATTGAAAAGCGGATAAGATATCTTGTTGTTCTAGGAAAAATCTGTCTTCAAACATGATTTAAGTTATGTACATACATCAAAATTTGTAGGTATTTATGTGATAGATTCAACATATATATAATATATTGACTTGGTACTTGAATCATTGGCAAATGCTTCTACTAATGTTTAGTCTTTGTTTTAGGCTCAACGAGAGAGAGAGATTAGCTTTCATCTTCAAAGACTACGTTGAGGGGATGGTGCCAACAAGCTTTTCACTATCAACAATAGTGACACGTTTGAACAAGAATAGAGGCTATATATATATATATATATATATATATATAAACATTAATTTCTATGGATTATGCCAGCACTGTTGATTAATTTGTTGATTAAGTTTTAAATCAAATGCATAACTAATGATCAGGTATGACTGAAATGGACATGGTACGGACAAAGAGTCATCATGAGCCGCAAAGGGTGTCAAAAGATATAAATTTGTCATGCCAAGTTCTAAGGATTAATGTTTCCAAAGTTCCGAAATTTGACTGTTTGATTATTTCAAGGGAAAGCTTCAACAGCTTATTTTAGAAATGTAATTTGAGAAGTCTGCATGATTGTTGTAATGTGAGCACACACAATTTTCTCAAAGCTTTGATCATTTCTCTTATTATACTTATCCTCGCTGTCGATCTAACTTTCCCATGAAGTCTATACCAATATGGTAAAAAAAACCATAAAGCAGAATAAAATCGACAATAAAAAGATATCAAATCAGAACAAACATAAAAATTTAATGTGCTTTCACTGGATTGAAGAAAATAAGTTACTATAATCTCATAAATTGTAAATTTACAAAGATGGTGGAAAAACTCTCAAATCCTAATTTCAAACACATCTTAAATCCCATTAAAAGACACCTTGTTTCTCTTTCTCTAAAAAATTTCCCAAAATTTCCACAAAATTAATTTCAACATCAAAACCCTAAACTATGCACGATATATGGTCTTCAGAGATATACGTGTGCCTCAAGTAAAATTCTTCAGATACTTGCAGCTTTCAGTCCATGGCATCGCTTAACGGCTCAACTATTTTCATAGGCTCGACCATAAAGCTTGGTAGGGGCTTGGCAAGCAGACCAATATGCTCTGCAAGCTGAAAGACTCTAATTAATTTAGACCTGTACGAATGAGATAATTCATTTAAAAGTTAAAAGTTTTTGTAAATTAACTAATTAAGCAAATTAAAAGTCTAAAAATTAAGATGAGCTGTTTAGATAATAATTAAGCTTATTGAGCACATACCAGAGTCAAGGACTGGTGAACCAAAAACTAAATTGGTTTGAGAAAACAAAATAAGATACATCTTGTAGCTTACTGTGCATTCAAACTGGGATCTTTTTGTAGACGTTCATTTCATTAATGCTTATAGTCTACGGATCTTGCTCAATTTTTTTAACAAACCTAACCTTAATTTGTTCTTATCAGAACTATAAAGAGAAAAATGTTCCCTTGGGTTCTTACTTGTGTAGTGATTCATTTTCAGCACTCTAATTACTGTTTCTTTCTATTTTTTTTCCTTTTTTTTTTGAAGATAAGAGCAGGTCTTCGAGAGTCCGTCCCATGAAAATTGCACTGAAGGAAAAAATTACTGTAGCAATTACACAAAAAAACACTCACAATTTCATCCTAGATAGATATTTAGTTTTATGTAAGACCGTTTACATCCACTCACAACGCTATCATGGGTTCTTCTGTTTAAGTTGAAGGAGACCCACACAGGAGTTATTAGTGCGTTTACAGTTAATGGGAATGTGAACGTTCAGAGCTTTTTCTTTCCTTTGATGTAATTAGACTATTTATTATTAATATGAAAAATCAGTACCTTCTTTAAAATAAAAAAAATTGTGTGTTGCTTAATGAATTGTTTTCTAATTCCTATCTTTCTAAGCTCGAGATATACTTCATTCCTATACTGCGAACTCTTAAGGATGTACGTTATGCTGCCATCAAATTGATATGGTCCCCTTAACTTTTAACAAAATAATTTTTAAATGTTAGGCATAAAATCAAGTATGCAAATTTGATCCAAACTTCACAAGTAACATACTGATTTTTCCAAACGCGCATAAGACAAGACTAATTAAAAGTCATTAACTTTTCAAAAAGTGATTATTATTCAATAGTTTGATCAACTATAAAATCTTGTACCCTCTGCATATTCTAACTACTTCCCTCAATTGTTCTAGAACTTAATTGAAAGCCTAATTCCCTATACATGATTGCAATAAAACTAGAAGATATCAAAAATAATTACAATGTCAAAATGACTGTTCATGTACTTATCTTTCACAACCAATGAGAAATGAAGAAGTCCATCAAAGTTTGAAACTTATATATATATATATATATATATATATATATACACATAGAATAATGGAGGAAAGAAGCCATAGAAAGGAATTTACTCTTATGGCGTCGAAAAAGTACACCCTCACTCATTTTTTTCAACGACCGGCACCCATCATCTTATCATTATTATCTAAGATGTGGGTACACCAAATTTCATGTGATTCTACAACCTTTTCACCGTTGATTTAGTAATGTAAAAAGTTCTGTTCTCGGTAAACCGTTAATTTTGAACCCACGAAATCAACGGTGAAAATGTTGTAGAATCACATTAAATTTGGTGTACCCACGTCTTAGATGATAACGATAAAGATGATGGGTGCCAATCGTCGGAAAAAATGAGGAAAGGCGTACTTTTTCGATGATAACAATGGTGATGCTGGATGCCGATCGTCGGAAAAAATGGTGGAGATTGTATTTTTTTCGTCGTCATAGGAGGAAATCCCCTCATATGGCCTCCTTTCTCCATTATTCTCTCTATATATGTATGTGTGTGTATATAGAGAGAGAATAATGGAGAAAAGATGCCTTATGAGGGAATTTCCTCCTATGGCGTCGAAAAAATACACCCTCTCTCATTTTTTCTGACGATCGGTATCCGACATCTTCATCGTTATCATCTAAGATATGGGTACACCAAATTTCATGTGATCCTACAACTTTTTCACCGTTGATTTAGCAATGTAAAAAGTTCTATTGTTGGTAAACCGTTAATTTTGAACCCACTAAATCAACCGTGAAAAAGTTTTAGAATCACATGAAATTTGATATACCCATATTTTAAATGATAACAATGAAGATGGTAGATGCCGATCGTCGGATGAGGGAGGTGTCTATTTTCGACGTCATAAGAGGAAATTCCCTCATATAGCATCTTTCCTCCATTATTCTCATATATATATATATATATATATATATATAATTTGATGACGATGTTTTGCTTACTTCTTGCTTCCGCAGCTTCTTGTAATATAGACCTTTACCTAAACCTCCCTCTATGAGTTTAATTAACAAATCGATCCCTTCAGATTTTTTACAAGCTGTGCACCTAGTCATGGCTAATTTTTAAAACCCAATGCAATAAACTTTTTCAAAGGAGAAGAGAGACGTGATTGACAAGTCATTATTTTGTTTTAAGAAATTAAGTAAGCATGCATGTTACAAAGTCTTTTAACAAGTCTAATAAGTAGTTAACAATATTCTACTATCAATTAATTTGTTGCATTATATACAGTTAGCAAGGTATATGTATTCGATATTTATATTTATTTTCACATGGCGCCAAACAAAACACGCATTTGCCTTTATACCTTCGTTTATATAATTCATGGGATCCAATGATTGTGTGTGTGTGTGTGTGTTTTTTTAGATGTAGATACACCTACCTTGCTTGTGGCTTGAATGAGGAGCAAGCACCCAAAAGAAAGTATTTGAGTTTGACAATAACATATTAATGCATGACCAACTGATCTGACATATTCAACATTATGACAGATTAGTAAGACGAAAAAAATAGGATATGTATTTTGGTAGGACACCATCACAGGTCGTGACAACAGGTCTTCAGTTGCGGCCTATTTTCTACACATGTCACCTTCAGGACAACTATAGCGATTCGAATTCTCGATATGAGACCCTCGGCTACAGTTACATAAAGTTCCATTGATCAAAGAGTTCCAAAGATCATGTATATAAACTCAATAAGAGAATATGAACCAAAGGGATTTAATAAGGAAAAGCAGACTTAAAACTAGTTACATGTATTTTCCGCATCTCATAATCTAAACTGTATAGAATCAAAGGGGTTTTCGCCGCACAAAAACCTTGTATTTTTTCATACGGCATGTTGTTTTTACTTTTTCTATGACAACAGCCAAAAAGGGCTTTTCTAAAGTTTTAAGGGTGGCCTTGAACATCAACAACTATAGTAAAATACTAAAATATATGAAAAGATTTTGATGTATTTAAAAAGCATGCATGCACATATTAAGGACAAATATTGGTAATTGTTCATATACATGTACATGATTATAACAAATGAAATCTAGAGCGTCTATTTTAGCAATTGCTTGATGGAATATGCCAAATTCCAAAGAAGAAAAGAAAAACGCAAACATATAATATTATGTTGATTGGATAGAGCTCCACCTGTTATTGTCTGAGTTTGTCATGGAATCTTCAAATTTAACAAACATGATAGTTACACTATAATATGTATATCTTCAATTAGTACCTATATAACAATTAGGAAAAAATCAGCTAACAAAGATATGAGTGTCATCACTCTCATTGACTCTATGAAAAAAATATAATGTATTAAAATTATATGTTAATGATACTTCAATTTATTTATTTAAAGGTTGGCAGATCTATTGTTAGGAGGCCATTGAAATTTGCTGGTTTTACATATTTACTCATATAATTAACCAAAGATTAATAAAAATAACAGGATTCAATGAGGAAGGCAATAGAAGGCTCTCAAGGGGAAACCTAATGAGAAATATTGATTTTTGTTTCCATTTCAAGCAATGGACATCAATACATTGAGTTCTATTAAAATTAAGTAATGTGGGATTAAAATGTAACCCGACATACCAATTAGGAAAAGCTCATGCAATTAACGAAGGGGCAGGGAGTATCCAAAAGGGAAAAAGAACTGTAACCCGGCATGATCAACTCAGAAATAAGCATAAAATGAAGATTTTATTCGATCCAGAAGATTGCATTTATCACTTAGATAGAAAAATATTTTCTCTAAGGAATACAAGCCGCATAATGTAAAGCAATCATAACAAAAGGAAAACATATACAAGATAAAATAGAAAAGAAAATTTCCCAACCAGTTTTGGTTTCCAGTCATTAAGTAAAAATAAATATACAACAAAGTAAATTCATTAAGATTAATAGACACAACAAGCATATGCTGATACCATTAATGCCTATAGTTTCGTTTCTCTACTGTTTTCTTTTCTTCACAAAAGACACATCTATCATGGCCCGACTTGTATTAAAAAAAAGAGGCATTTTCCCATATAAGATTTGCTTAAAGCTTGTACAGATTACCAGGATATTAGTGAGAACAGTAATGAAATATGTACAACGTTTCTGTTATAACCTTCGAAGCTCTGCCGAAAACACTGAGTTCAAATCCAAAACTTTCTTTGCAAGGTTGCGGATGTCTTCTTTTGAGGACTCTTGAGATATGCCAACTAATTGCTTGATTCCTTTGGCCGATATGATATCAAAGGCATTATCCTCTGTAATAATGACAAATAATTGGTTAAAACAGATAACGCGAAACAGATCAAGCTAAAGTTCTTTGTTATGAGGCAAAAAAAATTCTTCTTTCCACAAAGTCACTTCTAGGGATATTCACAAACCAGTTAACCCCCATGGTGGAAGCAAAGTTAAAATCTGGGCATATAGTGCTGATTGTTGAAAATTGATGCAAATTAAAGTCTATGGTTAGATGCCACCTTTTGACATCTATGACATTGTTAGGTGATGACAATGATAGGTGGTGACTTTGGTAGGTGCTACTTTTGACATCCATGACATTGTTAGGTGATGACAATGATAGGTGGTGACTTTGTTAGGTGCTACCTTTGACATCCATGACATTGTTAGGTGATGACAATGATAGGTGGTGACTTTGTTAGATAGTGACATTGTCCTGGGTGCTATAAAAGCACATCTTATGAGAGGCATTTTGTAATCCATCGCTTGTATCCATCACAAGTATCATCACAAAAGGCAAAGGCCAAGAGAGATTTGTATAGAGAGATTTGAGAGAAATCTCCTAGGGTTGTTCTTGCTTGTAAACTTGATTCAAGTATAGTAGACGTTTGCAGATTCCGCTCTGCCGGGGACTAGCCATACGGTGGGTGAAACTCGTTAACAAATCTATCTTGTTTGTGATTGATTGCTTTCTTATTCCTGCACTTTAATTTATATTGTCTTTCGTCATTTAATTGCGTGATTGTATTTTTGCGTGATTTGGGTTTTGTCGCGAGCACTGTTCCGTGGATCGACTTCCCCTCCCAACAACTGGTATCAGAGCGAGGTTAAGAGAACCTAGGGTTCTTCAATTCTATAATCTAGGTAACGGTGGGTAACGACGCTTGTGTCCTCTTCCCCACTTTCTTAGATTGTAGTTTTGAAGGCGTTGGTTCAGATCTAGGAGGAAGTCGAGTTTGCTGCGATACAGACGAAAGATGGCAGAGGATAAGATAAGAATCGAGAAATTCAATGGTCACAATTTCGGTTGGTGGCGCATGCAGTTAGAAGACTGTCTATACCAAAAGGATCTATATCTTCCGTTGCTAGGAGAAAAGCCTGAGAAGATGACCGATGAGGAGTGGAACCTTTTGGATAGGAAAGCCTTAGCGACGATCAGATTGTCGTTGACTTCGCAGGTGGCCTTTAATATCTCAAAGGAGAAAACAACTAAGGCGCTAATGACGACGTTAGCGAAATTGTATGAGAAGCCATCGACATCAAATAAAATATTTTTGATGAAGAAGCTTTTCAACATGAAGATGGTGGAGAATGGTTCGGTGATAGAGCACCTGAACGAATTCAACAGCGTGACAAGCCAACTTGAATCCGTTTCAATCATCTTTAAAGACGAGATTCGAGCCCTACTGTTCCTATGTTCGTTGCCAGAGAGTTGGGAGAACCTAGTAATGACGGTTAGCAACTCTATCTCGGGGATTCTCACGTTTAATGATGCGGTAAGCTGCATATTAAACGATGAGATGCGAAGAAAGTCCGTGAGTGGGAGTTCTGGAACTTCTGCACTTTCGGTAGAGAATCGTGGCAGAACAATAGAAAGGGGGAAGTGGAAAAAGGGCAAGTCTAAAAGCCGAGGTAAATCTCAAGGAAAAATCCAAGGCGCCTGTTGGAATTGCGGAAAGAATGGCCACAGAAGAAGTGAATGCAGGCTTCCGAAGAAAGACTCAGATAAGAAGACGGATGAAAAGGAAGCGAATGTGGTATCTACACAAGAACAAGGGGAACAAGGTCTTTGTCTATCGGCGAACGATAATACAAAGGCGGATACTTGGTTCCTAGATTCAGGGGCTTCTTTTCATTGCACTTCGGGCATACACCACTTTAGCGAGTATGTTCAGGGCGATCTTGGACATGTGACGGTGGGAAACGGTGAAACGTGTAAGATCGTTGGAAAAGGGACGATCATCTTGCAACCGTCGGGAGGTGGTCAAATCAAATTGAAGAATGCTCGTCATATTCCTGATTTGAAGAAAAGCTTGATTTCCACAAGTCAGCTAGACAACGAAGGGTTTATTACAACGTTTGGGAATTCTCAATGGAAGATTTCCAAAGGATCGTTGGTGGTCGCAAGGGACAAGCTGAGCGGTTCGTTGTACTCTTTCAATGGGAGCAGCGGAGGTTCGGCTGCATTGACGGCCAGTTCGGAGAAAGATTCGGAGACTTCGTTATGGCATAAAAGATTGGGGCACCTCAGCGAGAAGAACATGAAAATTCTTCAAGCCAAGGGTGTTCTTTCGGGGCTGAAAAAGGTGGAGTTGGAGTTTTGCGAGAGCTGCGTTTGTGGAAAGCAAAACGCGCTCAGTTTTCAAATTGGAGGCGTAGCGAAAAAGACCAAGAAACTAGAGATGGTGCATACCGACGTGTGGGGTCCGGCCTCGGTGGAGTCTTATGGCGGAAATCGGTACTTTATGACGTTCATCGATGATACAAGTCGGAAGACATGGGTGTACGCGATGAAGAAAAAGTCCGATGTGTTTGGCATCTTCAAACACTGGATTGCGCAGGTGGAGAACCAAACGCGGATGAAGGTTAAACGCTTAAAGTCCGATAATGGCGGAGAATACTGCTCCAAAGAGTTCGAGGAGTTTTGCTCGCAAAAGGGTATTCGTTGGTTGAAAACGGTACCTGGGACGCCACAACAAAATGGTATCGCTGAAAGGATGAACAGAACGATCCTAGAGCGAGTGCGAAGCATGACCTTGGATGCAAATCTACCAAAATTCTTATGGGCAGCAGCGGTCGATGCTGCTTTGTATCTGATCAACAGAAGCCCGGCGAATGCGCTTGATGGAAGCATTCCAGAAGAAATTTGGTCGGGTAAACCGGTCAATTATTCGCACCTTAAAGTATTTGGCTGTATCGCGTATTCTTTGATTGATAAGGCAGAAAGGAGTAAACTTGACTCCAAATCTAAGAAGTGTGCTTTCATCGGGTATGGTGGAGACGAGTTCGGATATCGGCTGTGGGATTACACAAGTAAGAAAGTAATACGAAGCCGGAACGTTGTCTTTGATGAGCAGCACTTATATAGAGAAGAAAAGCAAGCCAAAGATGGTGTTGTATCTGAGTTCGTGGAGTTAGACGGAACTCAAAAGAACAATCAGGTGTCTTCAAGTGGGGATCAAAACATGGAGGAAGCTGCAGTGCAGGATCAGGTGCAAGAACATGATGGCCACCATGTTCAGCAACCAGATGTACCAGTTTTGAGGAGATCTACGAGAGAAAGGAGACTACCTGAAAGACTTGTCACCGACTTCATTTTGTACACGGATTCGGGGGAGCCTGAATCCCTTGAAGAGGCGACGCAAGACGGTGCTAGTAAGCAGTGGGAGCGAGCTATGGACGAGGAGATGGATTCTTTGAAGAAGAACCGCACGTGGGATCTAGTGAAGCTACTCAAGGGTCGAAAAGTGTTGCTGAATAGATGGGTGTACCGGATAAAAGATGAGGCCGATGGTGTGAAGCGGTACAAGGCTCGCTTGGTAGTCAAGGGATATGCACAAAAGCAAGGAATTGACTATCAAGAGATATTTTCCCCTGTGGTGAAAATGACATCAATTCGGGTGATCCTTAGTATTGTGGCGGTGGAGGATCTGCACTTAGAGCAGCTTGATGTGAAGACTGCGTTCCTTCATGGAGATTTGGTGGAGGAGATCTATATGATGCAGCCACCGGGATACGAGGTGAAGGGAAAAGAAATCATGGTGTGTAAACTGCGAAAGAGCTTGTACGGCCTTAAGCAAGCTCCAAGGCAGTGGTATCTCAAATTCGATCAGTTCATGCTAGAGACGGGATTTGTGTGTGGTGAGTCAGATCACTGTGTCTATATGCAGACTTTTGAGGATGGAGATTATATCATTCTATCACTCTATGTAGATGATATGTTGGTAGCGGGTCCGAACTTCGAGAAAATTCAAAGTCTGAAGAAGATGATGGCTGAAAATTTTTCCATGAAAGATTTGGGAGCGGCCAAACAAATTTTGGGCATGAAGATCGTTCGAGATAGGAAGCAGCGGAAGCTGTGGTTATCGCAAAGCGACTATATCGAGAAGGTTTTGAAGCGGTTCAACATGGACAAGTCAAAACCGGTGAGTATGCCTTTAGCAAAACATTTCAAACTCATGAAGGAGTTTTGCCCTACAACTCAAGAGCAGAAAGACGAGATGGCAAGAGTGCCTTATGCTTCTGCGGTGGGGAGTTTAATGTATGCAATGGTGAATACGAGACCAGATATTGCACATGCAGTGGGAGTTGTGAGCCGGTATATGCAAAACCCGGGGAAGGAGTATTGGAATGTGGTGAAGTGGATTTTGAGGTATCTTAAGGGTACGTCTAGTCACTGCTTATGTTTCGGGGGCGACTCTCTAAAGGTGCAAGGTTACGTTGATGCGGACTACTCGGGTGATCGAGATAGTGGGAAGAGCACAACGGGATACGTATTTACAGTTGGGGGAACAGCGGTAAGTTGGATATCTCAACTGCAAAAAGTGGTAGCATTGTCAACTACGGAGGCTGAGTACGTGGCAATCACGGAAGCCAGCAAAGAGATGATATGGCTACAAGGGTTACTCGAAGAGTTGAGTAAGAAGCAAGACTTCAATACCTTGTGGAGCGACAGCCAAAGTGCAATACATTTGGCAAAGAATGCAGCATATCATTCTCGGACGAAGCATATCAAAGTGCGGTACCACTTCATACGCATGGCGTTAGAAGATGGTGAGTTGACACTGCAGAAGATCGCGGAAAAAAAGAATCCGGCCGATATGTTCACCAAAATAGTAGACAGAGATAAGCTGAATCTCTGTTGCAGATTGGTGAATCTCTCCATGAAAATTTAATGAGGAGAGAACAGCAGCGGAATCGTGTGAAGTTTACTAGTGCTGAGAATCAAGCCAAAAAATTACTCCAAGTGGGACAATGTCGAGATTGTGATGAATTTGCATCAAGGTGGAGTTTGTTGAAAATTGATGCAAATTAAAGTCTATGGTTAGGTGCCACCTTTTGACATCTATGACATTGTTAGGTGATGACAATGATAGGTGGTGACTTTGGTAGGTGCTACTTTTGACATCCATGACATTGTTAGGTGATGACAATGATAGGTGGTGACTTTGTTAGGTACTACTTTTGACATCCATGACATTATTAGGTGATGACAATGATAGGTGGTGACTTTGTTAGATAGTGACATTGTCCTGGGTGCTATAAAAGCACATCTTATGAGAGGCATTTTGTAATCCATCGCTTGTATCCATCACAAGTATCATCACAAAAGGCAAAGGCCAAGAGAGATTTGTATAGAGAGATTTGAGAGAAATCTCCTAGGGTTGTTCTTGCTTGTAAACTTGATTCAAGTATAGTAGACGTTTGCAGATTCCGCTCTGCCGGGGACTAGCCATACGGTGGGTGAATCTCGTTAACAAATCTATCTTGTTTGTGATTGATTGCTTTCTTATTCCTGCACTTTAATTTATATTGTCTTTCGTCATTTAATTGCGTGATTGTATTTTTGCGTGATTTGGGTTTTGTCGCGAGCACTGTTCCGTGGATCGACTTCCCCTCCCAACACTGATTTAATGTTAAAAAATAAAATAAAACCAGCTAAATGATGCTCTCTATAACTCATATTTTCATTTTGTTATCAATTTAAAAGCAAATCAATAAACAAAACATATGAATACTAATAACCAATAGCTGGAAAACAGAAGAGGTCAAGAATAAGGTGTGATTTGAATTGACTAAGAAAACATGTAAACCTGCAAACTCTGCATCTTGTTCACATTGCCCGAATGACCGTTTCAACAAACAGGTTATTTATGCCATGGAAAATAAATCATCTAAATACACAACTGACAATTCAAACATAACCGAAAAATATATTTAAGAAGGATAAGAAGAGAATTAAACCATATTAAGTATATGAGATAAGGTAGGTGTAATACGAATTTAAGGACATATATGCTATAGAGCATTTTGAACAAATATGGATTGAGCAGATAAATGAATTATTAGTAGGAATTATGGAAGCAAAGCATTTTAATTTTGATTCCTTATGGCCAGGATTAGCTATTTACGGCTAATTTTCAAAGCTAAACTCCAAAATATTGAAACTATAGCTCGTTTGGCAACCAAAATAAAGTTCCCCAAACCACTCTTTCAAAAAATTTTGAGGGCTCAAAATCCTCTCTCTCTCTCTCTCTCTCTCTCTGAGAGAGATAGGTTGAGTTAAATGAAACTTTGGTTTCGTAAACTGTGCTGCCAACCGACACTAAGCTACTACGAAACCACAATTTTACGAAACCACGGCTTGCACACGCAAATTATGTTTTCGTTTTAACTTCATTGAATTCCTGGTTTTGAGAAACCTTGTTGCCAAACTAGGCCTCAAGAGTTTTCGAAGGAACAAACACTGAAAACAATATTTTCTATTTGGAAACTCAAATATGCAAAAGAAAATGTACCATTTTGGGCTAAATGGCAAAGTGCAAGCTCAATATGCCGTCTCGTTGAAGTAGAAAATGCTGCTGAGTTGGTAATTATCCAGCTGAGAGCACCATCTTCTATAAGAAGAGACTTTCCTTTTTTGTGTCCTTTAAAGGGAAAAAAACCACATGTTCATCAATAATTTTGTCAAATAAAAATAATATGAATATTAATTGAAATTTTAACCACTGTATGGATATTCAACTTTACATGAAAAGTTCAAGAAACATATATTAAGTTGGTTTACAACTAATTCAATAGTCTCCAAAGGCAAGTGTGTTTATTACATGATCAATCCACTCTTTTCCTCATCCTTTCTACTGATCTTTGCAAGGTTCAAAATTCGAAAGTAAAAGCTAAAAGTTCTAAATCTCAGCCCCAACACTCTGTCCTTGATGTTTCTAATCACTAAGTGACATCAAATATTTTTCTGTGGACTTGATTCACACTTGGTTCATGAACATGTTATGCAAACAGTAGCAGTTCAACAATAGTCCAGTCCAATCCCTTTACATATTTTTTTTGGTGAAGAAAATCCCTCTACATATTTTTAACTAATTAGCTTCAATAAAATACACTTTTCGATTCATCTCCTTTGCCAAGGAGCTTAAAAACTGGCATGGTGCTTCATTTACTTAGGAGATCCATATGATCTAATTAATAAAAAAAACGTATAAA
Organism: Agapanthus africanus; assembly: GCA_030015575.1. NCBI lineage: Eukaryota > Viridiplantae > Streptophyta > Magnoliopsida > Asparagales > Amaryllidaceae > Agapanthus > Agapanthus africanus. Next base: position 497,852,499 of record CM057347.1, on the reverse strand, counting down.
AAAAGACAGGAAAAATTTGAAAAAAAGACGGTCAGTTCTAAGCAGGATTCTAAAGGGTTGTTTTGGTTGCAAGGATTTTCACAGATTTTAGATGATTTGGGGGACAAAACACTTTAGCAAGTACAAAATCCAACCAAAATTTCAAATCCTTGTTTGTTAGCAAGGACTTGGATTCCTTTGGAATTGTACAAAATATGGATTTCAAAGTTAAGCCCACCGTTGCCAGTCTCAAGTCCAGATGAGAAAGGATAAGAGTTGTGGTAGGCTTGTGACAACCAACGTAAAACTTTATCGCATTTTATGACATGAACCATAAAAAGAATATCGTTAGGACGTCCTCTACTCAGCGACGCGCTATATCGGATTCCGGATGTAGTGTTAAATATACAAGGGCTTCTAGATCGTCGTACGGAAGCGGTGCGTTATATCAAACCCCGAGTGTAGTGACAAATAAGAATTTCATAGGATCCGTCTAGTTTCTTGGAACTTAGGTTCATTTACGGATAGACTAACAGAATTAGTGGAGATAATAATTAGGAGAGTTGGTAATATGTGTTTGCAAGAAAGTAAGTGGGTAGGTGAAAAGAATAGAGTCATAAAACCTTGGGTTATAAGCTTTGGTATATGGATAGAGATAAAAATCATAATGATATAGACGTAATCATAGATAGACAGTTGCTTGAGAATGTAGTTGAAATTAGGACAAAAGGTTATGGAATTTTACTGGTTAAATTTATTCTAGGTGGAGAGATCCTTAATATTATTAGTGCTTTTACACTACAGATAGATCTTGATGACGCTAGTAAGCGTCTATTCTGGAAAGATTTAGACGAGATGGTGCAAAGAATATCTAGCCGAGAAAAATTATTTATTAGTGATGATCTCAATATACATGTAGGTACAAGTCATTGTGGGTTTGATATTATCTATGGAGGTTTTGGTTTTGGACAAAGAAATGAAGCAGGTAGCTCGATTCTAAATTTTGCCTTGTCTTATGACTTGATCTTAAGAAACACTTGGTTTAGGAAAAGAGAGTTTCATCTTATCACTTTTAGGAGCGCATCAAGTACAAGTTAAATAGACTTTTTTTTCTGACGAGAAAAATAGATAGAGATCGTTGCATCGAATGTAAGATAGTGTTAGGTGAGAGTGTAACCACTCAATATAGACTTTTAGTTCTAAATTTTCGATTTAGAAGAGAACCTAGAAAAATTAGACGTATGGTTGAACCTTAAATTAAGTGGTAGCGGTTGAAAGAAGATAACCAGAAGGATTTTATAGATCGTGTAGTTTAAGAGACGGATTGGCAATCTGAAAATGATTCAAACAAAATATGGAACAAGATGGCTAGTTGTATCAAGAGGATAGCTAGAAATTTACTTAGTAAATCGAGAGACGGTGCTCCACTATCTAAGAACACATCATAGTGGAACGAAGAAATAAAGATTGCTATTAAAATCAAGAGGGGTTCTTATAAAAATTTGAGGAAAAACAGAGATGCGGAGAGATTTGAAAAGTATAAAATGGCTAAAAAGGAAGTGAAGAAAACTGTTCGGGAAGCTAAACTTAAGATCTATAAGGAAGTGTATAAGAAGTTGGACACTAAGGAGGCTGAAAATGATATATACCGAATTGCTCATATGTGGAAAAGGAAGACCACAAATTAGACTTATGTGCAGTGAAGTGTGCCAAAAATGAAAATCAGAAAATTTTAGTTCAAGATGGGGATATCAAGGAAAGGTTGAGAGATTATTTTGACAAATTGTTCAATGAAAGTTTTACTAAAAATTTGGATGGACTTGTCATTCAATCTCAAGATATAAACCGTGATTTCATGCGTAAAATAAGAGTACCAGAGGTTAAAGAGGTTTTGAAGAGAATGAGATCAAAAAAAGCGGTTGGTCCAGACGGGATTCCTATTGAGATTTGAAAATGTTTAGGAGAAATAGACGCTAAATGGCTGACAGATTTGTTTAATAAGATTTGGCAGACCAAAAAGATACCAAATGAGTGGAGCAAAAATACCCTTGTACCTATTTACAAGAACAAGCATGATATTCAAAGTTGCTCAAATTACCGTAGAATAAAACTTATGTATCACACCATGAAATATTGAGAGAGAGTAATTGAACACAGGCTAAAAAAAATGTTAAGATAACAGAGAACCAGTTTGGGTTCATGCATGGACGATCGACGACAGAGGCTGTTCATTTGTTTCGTCAACTTGTCGAGCATTTTCGAGAGAGGAGAGGAGATTTGCATATGATATTTTATTGATTTAGAAAAAGCGTACGACAGCGTACCTAGAGAGATTATGGAGAACAATGATGAAGAAAGAGGGCCATGTCAAATACATTGACATGATCAAGAATATGTACGATGGAGTGGTGGCAAATATCAGAACTTGCGGCGGCCTAACGAGTGATTTTTCGATTACAATTGATTTACATCAAAAATCTGCATTAAGTCCATTCATTTTCACCATCGTGATGAATGGGCTTACTAGAACTATCCAAGATGAGCTATCTTGGTGTATACTATTCGCTGATGATATTGTTCTAGTAAATGAGACAAAAACATGGGTCAATGCCAAATTGGAGTTATGCAGACAAACGTTGGAATCTCGGAGGTTCGGATTGAGCAGGTCTAAGACAGCATATATGCATTGCAAATTTAGCAAACAGAGAAGTCGAGACCACATTAATATAACACTGAAAAGACAAGCGATATCACCGAACAATCAGTTTAGATATCTAGGTTCCATCATCCAAAAGGATGAGCAGATCGATAGCGATGTTAATCAAAAGATCCAAACTGGTTGGTAGAAATGGAGGAATGCAACAGAGATTTTGTGCGATTGTAACTTTCCGTTAAGATTGAAAAAGAAGTTTTATCAGAATGCTATTCGGCTAGCCTTATTATATGGTACAGAATGTTGGGCTCCTAAAAAATAACATACACAGAAGATGCATGTAGCGGAGATACGCATGCTTCGTTGGATGTGGTGGTAACACTAGAAAATATAAGTTGAGAAATGAGGATATTCGTGCAAAAGTCGGTGTAGCGCCCGTGGAGGAGAAAATGCCAGAAAACTGGCTAAGATGGTTTAGTCATGTACGACGCAGACCTACGGGAGTACCGGCTCGACGAATGGATACTATCGATATAAGCAATGTCAAAAGGACGAAAAGAAGACCGAAGAAAATATGGATGGAGGCGATACGAAAAGATATGGTTGCCAAAGGCCTCAATGAAAGTATATTGTTCCATAGGAGTGAATGGAGACAGAGGATTCATGTGCTGGATCTGGCGTGATTCTCATGTTGGTTCATATAACCTACCCCATATGCTTAGAATAAAAGGCTCGGTTATTGTATGGATTTCAAAGTCGAAGCGTTTTGGGATGTATTTGAAGGGATTTGGTGCCACATCATCTTTTAACCAAATAAAAAAATATTTCTATCTCTATTTTTCTCTATATACTTCATATTTCAAATCCATATTTCAATTAAACACAACCAAACAAAAGATTTGAGCGTATAGATACAGATCATCTCTATTCCTTGCGTCCAAACAAACAATATGGAATTTTTAGGAGACAAAAAAATTGTCTTAGTGGCACATTCATAACCGATATTTTATAGTCTTGTAGCCAAACAAACCCTAACCCTACACCACTTATATGACTGCAAGAGCCTTCTCCCTATGCTATATGGGATCTTGGGATCTCATAGTTAAATAAAAAGTCGACACCTAAAATATTAAGCCATATCGATACACGATGAGACGAAAAAACAAAACACGTGAGCATGCGGTAGAAGAAAGATATCCAATGGAAAAGTAAGATGAAAGCGTAGTAGAACCTTCACGGATTGCACGAGATTCACATTTTGCAAAATTTGCTAATCCCCTCGCAATCTGTGCAACGACTTCGCTGTGTCCAGACTTGACCATAGTCAAAAGTGCTCTAATGCCGCCATCCTCCTTTAGCATCACATGTAAGCTTTCTGTAAAATAAGAATAATTGCCAATCATTAATAAAGAAAACTAACTGAGAAACAGAAAGCAAAACTAATTTGTGTGAGATGACGAGCTTCTTAATGCACCTAACTTCCTCAGTCATATAAACACATACCAACTTGAATATGTTTGTCCATTATGCACAACAAATCCAGATAAAAAATTTAAACACTACCAACAAATTAAATTTCAAATCAAAGTAGTGTATCGCCTAGTCAATTCAATAACAAGTTTAATGAATTCAACGAAGAAAAAAATAGCAGTAAGGAATTAACCGTGAGTTTAAAAAGGGTTTTATGGTTCATCACAAAATCAACCCATCCTATTGATTGGAAGGCTATGAATCTCAAAATCTAATGTTTATCTATTGGTTGAAACCACACCCACAACTCTTGTTACAAGGAAATGTGATGCCTGCAGTGCAGGCTGAACCAGCACCTCTAGATTCGAGTGGCAATTAACCTTTACTCACAACTGATACGCTGATTCTTGAACATCATTTATCGAGAAATTTTAAAACTCAATACGAGGGAGAAGAAAGAAAAAAAGTAGGTCTCCAGACAATATGGGCGCAGAATATGAAAGTCTCAGATAGTGTTCATAACCAGTCACCCACGACAAATTTACCTGTGCAGGATCTTACTGGTGAATCCACAAGCACCTTTATCCTGCTATAAACGTCCAGGAGACAAAAAACTGACCAACTTAGCTGATCATAAATCGGGTCTATAAACTGCCAAATCATCTCAATGCTTGATATTATTCAGGCTATTAAAGAAGAATTCACCCTCCTTAGAGTTTGGATTTCTTTAAAATTATTTCTCGGATTCTGATCATTTAGAATTTACATGTTTTTTTAAAATTCAGAATTCTCATTTTTTAATATAGATCAAAAGGAAGGAGATGGTCAACCTTAAAACAGACCAGCAATTAAAAGAGTCTGCTTCAGATTTTCATGGAATAAAATATTCTACATGATAAACTCGGAATCAATGTATTACTGTAATTTCCTACTTTTCTGATAAATAAAATAAAATAAACACGCATGTGCAGACCCACACATACACAAAATATACAGAAATCTTTTTGGATATAATCTGACTAATTCATCATGGCAAAAAACAGGATGTAATAAGTAGCAAGCCAACTGAAGAAGAAGAAGAAGAAACAGCTAATAAAGAAACAAACAAAACACATACACACGAGCACACGCACAAAAGATGATATTCTACCATACCATTTCCACATAAATTTGCAATTGCTCCAGCTACCATCCTAAGAGTTTGAGGATCTTCAGTCTGAGAGGCTATATTTGCTAATAAACGAGTACCTCCTTTGCTCACAATCAAGCCTTGATTTAACCCTAATGGAACATAAACTTTCCATAAGATAAAATGTATTAATTCACTAAAAATATATATATAAAGTTCTAAGTGAAAGAAGTAGGATAGTATGACAGATTTTCAGTCCAAAGGGAGAAGGGATCTCTGAAACATAGATACGGAGTAAAAGAGAATGTAAAACTTGAACAGCATAAAAAAAACAATTCTAATTTTGTAATTTCTATCATTTCATAATTTTTTTGGCTAGGGCCATACCAACCTATCCATTTCTTCTCAAAATGAAAACAAAACGAAAAAAATTGTTATCCGGGTTAATCATCCTGACCAACATTCTGGACTCAGATATATAGAATATGCCATTGCAGTATGGAATTGCTCCCTTTTGATTGACACCAGATCCATCTATGTCTGTACATATGGAAGAGTTCCTCAACTTTCAGCAGCACACGATCGAGGCTTATTGAAATCAATGGAAATGTTAGAACCTAAGGAAAGTAGCCTCATCTTCTTATCACTAGAATAGTTTAAACATTTAGAATGTTGTTATATGAGGCAGGTTAATAGTGTCGAAGCACTTCACCTAGATGACTGCTTAGAAGATCATATCAAAGAAGAATCATGAAATTAAGAGGGACATTTAAATGCATTTTTAGTTTGTCTGGTTGCAGTTGAGAAAATCCAACTACCTTCCAAATCATCTACAACTGATTTTTTCAGTCTTATCAAGACAAGAGTATGCGAAAACGAACAGTAGAGTAAGCATGCTCTAATTGTGAGTGGCTTTTACATGTAGGTGCTGGGAACAAAATATAGATTTTTGAACAAGGGCCAAATAAACGTAGATAGTAATAATTATAGTAACACAGTAAAAGGGGTGGGTTGGGGGGTTGAGGTTTAATTAATTCTGGTCCCAACCAACAGCTCTGGAGATGTTGGCATTGTCAAATGACCAATCTAACAGAGCATATCAAACAATGAAGCAACAACCACTTAACAGTACTGGTGAAATGCTGCGACTGTAAGTTGGTGGTACAAATTCTATAGTTAAGGCAAGTATGTGTTTTCTCTCGGGGTGTATTTGTGGGTAAGGGGAGAGTGGGGGAAACAAGGATACTTCCTGGGTAGGGATGTTGGCTGAAATCATGAAAATTCATAAATACATGGGTGATGTAGTTATAATGGCAACGAGAATATATTTACCATAACAGAGGATATTCGAAAGAACAAAGCAACAGTGATCACATAACATTTACCAGAACCTTCGATGGATCCAAACACATCCACCGACATGCACATTGTAAAATTGATTACTTTTGAAGACAACCTTTTTGTATCTCTTTGAAATCTATTGGGACTTCAAAAGATTGAGAGATTTTTAAATAGAACGATACCATTTGTTTTTTTTAAATATAAATCTCAAAACAGTAAGAAGACATGCTGAAAGGTATGCATTATTCCGATACCATTCATTGCCAAGTTAGCAATAGCGCCAGATGTGACTCGATGAATTGTTCTGTCTTTTGATGTTTCTAAAAGTAGAAGAAGAGCATCCAACCCTCCTTCCTCAACAATCCTTTCCTGGTTTGCATCTGTAAGAGAGAAAGATGACTATAATTGACACAGATGTAAATCTATATCAGCATGTTAAATATCACATCTTCATAATCAAATGGAAGAGTTATTACTGTTAGTCTGAAATAACTAATTAACCAGAATAGGCAATACAGTTAGTTATATGTCTCTTTGTAGTCTCCAATCTAGGATTTGTTAGTCAATATAAATATTTGTTGATAAAGTCTGCGAGCAAAATTTGACTTTGGGATATTGTTTGGAAGAGTCGATATTCTTTTTGACAAGAAAACAATTTAACATAGTTTAGAGGAGAGAAAAATGGCTTTCTAAGTGCACCCAAGTTTTCCTTATGCTTCAATATGATGGCAAGCACACATCATCTCTATCTTGAAGCATGCCAAGATCCTGCAATTTACATGGTACATGCATAAACAGATGATAACATTTTTGCTTCCTGCAAAGATGATACTTGATAATCCATGATTTTTGGCTATATGAATTACAAAAAAGCCTAATACTTATGCAATAAAATGATTAATAGCATGAGGAAATAGAACAAATTAGGCATTTGAGTTTAACAATATGCCAATGAAGAAGTCAAGATATGTAGGAGATCGGTTCCGGTCAAAGAAATCAGATTTAAAAAACTAAATGACGCACCATCAGCTGCTAGATTGGCAATCACCTTTGCCGCATGGATTTGTACATCCAAATCCTCAGATCTTAGCATAGCAAACATATTGGGAAGACCAACTAAACATAGAATGACAATAAATTCATTAATCAGAAAGGAATTAAAAGACAATTTTCAGGAAAATCGTATATTAATAATATGCATCCCTTCATAAAGTGATACCTTCTTCAAAGATCTTGTCTACAGTAGTCCTTTGACCAGATAGAGCCTCCCTTGGCTTGCTTGATTTGGAAATATTCATCCGACCTCCTAATCCAGATGTTGATCTAACCAAACTTTCATCAGTAAACAAGTTCTCCTGTGAAAGAGTAGAAGGGTAAGAGACTGGTCATGAAAACAGCAAGATGCATGAAGCTTGCAGTAAGATCACACTAGCATGTTGGCATGTGAATAAGTTAATAAGCTATTTAACAGTACATGGCATTGTTGATTCTATAACATAAAAATATATATGTTTTATTAGTTTAATTTTTTATGAATTTAATACATTAATTTATTTTAGAAGATTTCAGAAGTCAGTCATGTTCTTAAAAAAAATTGTATCGGGTATCTTTTATTTTTTGAATTTGTTAATAAAAATAAATTTACTATTGAAGCTTTTTATAACTGTAATAATCTCTTTAAATATTTTTTTGTTTAGAACTTTTTTATGCTATTATTCTAAACTATTTTCTCTCATCAAAAGAGTTGTTGAGGTGGGCCATCTTAGAATCAACATTTTTTCTTGTTTGTTTGAATATTTAATTCGAATTAAATGTGAGAGCGCTACACACCCCTCAAGTTTCTAGTTATAATAGTAAAAGGTTATAATTATGTGATGCACATGTATATTAAAATAAAGGTTTGATGTGAATATATTTATTATTTTAACTAAAAATCTATAAAAAGAAATCTATTAGCTTAACTAAAAGTCTTTAAGATTTTTTTCAAATCTTGTCTAGGATGCTACAATATACCCACGTGCAAGGTTGCATGAACTCGGATACAAAGACAAGATACGACACAATGCGATACGGCGACACGAAAAAATCCCAAAAGTACATGGACTAGGCTATATATATAATCTTATAAAGATAAATAAGATATAAACTATTATGACAACATTAAATAAGGAAAAATTAACAAGTCTAGCATTTTATACGCTGATAACATATTGTTTATACGCATATGACATGCATAGAATACATATTATACGACATATATACAACGCGTCCGATACGCGTCATACAAGTGTCTTACAAGTGTCGGTGTCCGATACATACCGGACACGGATACAGAAACCTGTTGGAAGTGTTTGTGCAACCTAACACACGTGTATCGCAAGAGCAAAAGGTCGATGTGGATCATCTTAGGTTTAAGGAATGTCCTCGTTTTTCTAAATATTTTATTTCAATTAATTATGAGAGTGCCAGTACCACATAACGCCCCCCCCCCTCCTAAACCACCTCTTCTGGTTATAATTGTAGAGATTTACGCTTATAATTTACCTGAACTCTGACATGGTTATCAGATACAAGCTTTTTCAACTTTGCAACTTCATCTTCTAGGAACTTCCTTTTCCTTTCTTCACCAAGTAGTTTTTGTTGAAGAGCATTAACCTCTTCATCTAACAATTCCTACAGAAGAGATCAAGTCAGTATAGATTTCATAATTGTTAAATGTATAGGTCAAATATAATTGCTGCAAGCCTGCAAGCTTTATACTTAAACTTGCAGGTGTTCTTACTAATGAGCATGTAATACAAATTGCAAAACTTTATCATGCCCAAAATCGCAGTTCTTTTTCTTTTTTGGGGAAATATGCATGGTATTGAATTATGAGCAGATCTTTTACGGTCAGTACCTTTCTGGAAAGGAGTTCACTGTTTGCTGCTTCTAGATAATTAATTTTGTTTGCAGTCTCTTCATTCAGCGTTGATATACCACATAACTTTAAGTTAAGCTCGTCCACACAATTTTTTTCCACCTGAAGAATCATCATTTACAGATTTTATAGTCTGAATCATATATAGAAGAATGATATTCCCATACTGAAGTAATGAGGAGCAGGTGTTGGCAATCCAGCATGGGGGACAACAAGCTCAAGATATACACAGAAGCTGGCTACACAATCAATTATCAAGATTATTATGAACTGTTGTACCAAAACTCCTAAGTTGAGATGAGGGTTGAGGGATATTACTTTATTTCTCTAGCAACACTTCAAATTGAGCACTCTTTTTGTGGGATGAAACTTGGGCTACTGTCCAGCATCATTTTCTTAAATCCACATTTCTATTGCGTCTTGTGGGGTTTAAATATGAATTGCTCTAATATTATGTTAAGTCCCTGGTTGTGATGTTCTGGTGAGGGTTGAGGAAAATATTTCTATATTTTAACAGGTGAAACTGAAAAAGTATATGGAAGCTTACAAGGCCATGATATTGCATGTTTATGTGCAAGAAGGATATATTGATTTATAAGTAGATTTTGCTAGGCTTGTAGTAGCTGTACAGGTCCAAGTATTGACAGAAAATACACGATGGGTCCTAATAATTCACTCAAGAACTTCAAATTAGAAACAACAGATGTCTGAACTCCAAACGAACAAAATGCAGTTAATTTTACATGGAACAAAGTTATGAGTCTTGTGACAACCCAACAAGAGCTTGCAAATTCAAACTTATGCATTTACCTGAACTGATCTCTTACTATCACTAAGATGCTGTCTCATTTCAGACAATTGTCCTTCTAAATCTGCAGAACGGGACTGCTCACATTCCACTTGCTTGATCAATTCAACTATCTTTTTCTCATACATCTGAGTGGTGTCTGCAAGTACTTTCTGGTATGTAGAATTTGCAAGTTGGTGCAGCTACTACCAAGTAAGAACAAATTTAACATTACAACAAGATGTCAAAATTTAAAACATAAGTTAAAAAGTTGGTAGCATGTGTTAATCTATACAACAAAGAGAATAAGAAAGAACAGCTTTGCACCATAAGTAAAGGAGAGAGAGATTTCAGTGGTCTAAAATTCTAAAATCATCAAACTGAAAAAAATTAATGAAGAAAAGAATGGAATAGACGGTGTGCATTTTATTCACTTCATTATTAAATTTGATTGAAGCATGTTACTTGAAGATGCAGAAACGTCACTGATACTGAACTAAATAAGACCAAGTTGCAGAGACATTTTTCAGTGAAAGGAAAGAAATGAAGGGTACCTTGTGTTGCTTTAAGCACGATCCTAACCGGACTATTTCTTGAGTCATTACACTGTTCTGCTCCTTTTGCAGGTTCAATTCCTCCAGCAAATTTTTCATCTCTAACTCCAAACGAGTATTTTCTCTTTCTGTGTACTACAAACAAAAAACATCCACTGTTGAATTGAAAAAATCAAAACAGAGAAGAAAACAGATTGAATAAAAATTATCCAAGATATGACTTGCATATAAGAGAGGCAATGAAGTTTATAAAAAAATGATACAATTGATATAAAAAGAAAACCTAAATATTTGCTAGATTGTACAGTTGTTCATTTAGCAAGAAGAAAGGTTAATTCTGAGTACCTTAATCATAAACCCCGGTTAGTTTGTTTATGATTACTTGCAGTGATATTAGTCCACAGACCTTTGCAGATCCTTCACTCCGACCTCTGTAATAAGATAGAATAAACAGAGGGAGAGGACATATACAAGCTTTTTATGACAAGTGAGAGTTATGATGAGGGAGGGAGGGAGGGAGGGGGAGAGAGAGAGAGAGTGTGTGTGTTTTGGGAATGGATTTTTTTTGGATAGATAGGGATTAGTCCCATCCTCCTCTCTATATAGGCTTAGTTGTTTTACAGTTACATCCACAACTTTGTAACTAATTACACATATAGAAAGACGGATCTTCTAGAAGATGCTATGTAAACCTATACATCTTATCATATATTCTAACAACAAGAAGTAGATAGAGTAGGGACCTAGACAGTGTAAAAGATATTAAGAATGAAGGTCAAGAAAAGCCTAGTAAAGGAAAACAAATTTTTTTAAAAGGTGGAAATGTTAATTTCATAGATTGTTTAATGAGAATAACAAAGAATTTAAGGTAGAACAGAACAGTCCAATTCATGGTGTGTGTGAGTGTGTGTGTGTGTGTGTGATGATGATGACCTAGGACATTTCAAAGAAAATTTGAATTGAGTGAAGTATAGACTATATAATATTCCTATTTAATATTGAAAATGTTTAGGAGATGCAGACATAGTGAGGCAAATTAAGCTATTCGACAATTAAAAAAGTTCTATATCAAATGCAACTTTAAAAATGTGAGAAGAAATGAGCATAATTGCATATTGATGGCCACGGATTATGCTTTTCGTTCCTTAATGTCAATTATACAAGATGGTGAGAGCAAGAAGAATGAGGTTCATAGGATCAAAGCAACATTAATAAAGCAGGTAAGTGCTTCTAGAACACTATGTGATCATAGAATAACTATGAAATTGAAAAGTAAATTCTACAAGACGATTATAAGACAACATCCCTTCAAGTAATAAGCTGAAGAAAAATAGATTGTATTTGGTCTCAGTTAGCTCCCAATATTCTTGCCAACCTAATATTAAAAGCTCATTGCTTAATGAATCATGATAACAGACAAATAAGAAACAAGTCCCAACAAATAAGTGTAGCTAAAATGAGAATGAGCAGATGGATGAGTGAGAAAACTTTAAGAAATAGTCCAATAAATGAATGCACTTGTAAAAAGTTAGACATGGCTTCCTAAGGATAAAGGAAAGAGAATTGATCAGCATGGTTGAACATGTGGAATGGAGTCAGATAAATGCACTCGATGGGAGAAGAGGTAAAATTCTCTAATGGAGGTAGTGTACTAGCAGGAGGCCTACACTGCAATTTAACAGTTCTCCTATAGCATAAATGGCGGAGGATTGATTACAAACACAATGTTTAACTATCACAAGAATCTTAACCTCTGAGAAAACAGGTAATATATCAACAAAATAAACAAAGCTGTATGAGGCTTAAACATCAAGTTTCAATGCATTAAGATTAATTTTTTAAAAGAAAATGTAAACAAATGATAAAATAAAATAAAGAGAAATGAATATGAAGGCAATCATGATGAGAACAATAGTGGCATATGTACCGCAGGTCCTTTTGAAATGCAACAAAAAGACAAAGGTAGCCAAGTAACTAGATTGATAAAAAATATTACCTCCGATTTTGCAGAAATTTTCTTTTCTGCTTCAGCTAAGGAAATTTCACACTGTTTTAATTTCTCCTCTCTATGTACTTTCTCAGTATCTCTAAGCTTTTGTTGTCTTTCCATCTCCGAAGTAAGATAATCAACTTGGTATTCAAGCTTTCTACAAAGACTCTCATAGTCAAATTCCTCCTTTAGCTTCACAATGTTTACTACTTTCATCGCCTGGAAAATATACAGACCATATCAAAATGTCCACCAAAATGAACCATTTGCATCAAATTATTCCATCAGTTAAAACATGAAATCAAGAGGTATGATGAATTTTCCTCACATCCTGCAGCTTAATGAAATAAAATTATTTGAACCTAATAAGAGTACATAAAAAATGTCAGACATATAATCCAAATACACAAAACAAATATAATGACACCAATGTAATCAAATAGATATGAGATAAGTTACCATCCCAGTATTTGCTTTTATAACTTTTCTAAGTTCAAAATCCTGGTCGCATGTCGTTTTTGAACACTTCTTCTCAATATTATTAAGAGCGTTTTCAGTCACTGACGGAAACATCCAGGCCTGAATCAACATATTGCCTGATAAGACCTTTTTCCCTTGATTTTCCTGTTCTTGACATTTTCCCTTTCTTTTTTGCTTCCAGTGGAGGTGTTAAGATGAGCATTCAGAATACAACAGAAAACTTCGTCCAATTGGTTATTTTGTTTATGGATTCTCTGCAGTTTCTTTCACAATCCAGTGTGTGTGTGTGTGTGTGTGTGTGTTAACATTCCTCTATTTATTACTTACGGAAATGAAAAATCATGGTAATACATATAACTTATAGTAAGAAAATAATTTGTAAGTATATAAAGGATATACTTCCAAGCAAGCGTGGATTGGTCAAAGGATAGAGAAAATTTTATATGAAGGAATGCATATTGCATATGCCATAGGAAGACACAGAGAAAAATGTTAGAAGTTAGAAAACTTATCCACCAGATATAAAACTTAACCACTAGATTCCTCCAAGCAAGTTAATTACCTTCATATTATCATTCTTCTAATCTAAAATTTATCTTATATTCCTGTCCAAACAAATTGTTAGCAGGAAACAGCAAGGTATCCATGAATGGAAGATTGAATTAGTGGAAATGGGATAGCTCATAAGAATTATGAATACAAGCAAGCTCATCAGTTCAATAAATAAATGCAATTAAATGGTTTCTTTGTCAAGTAAATGATACTGACCCTTTGTCCAAACATAATAGTGCTTGCTGTTTCAGAATAGTGCCTAGCTGATGGCCCAACTGTTATAATAAGTGATGTTCTTGCAGTTCCTACACAAAACCAGGCAAAGAAGGATTCATGTAATATTTACACCTACTACTAAAGAACTGAGGATAAAAAAGTATTACTCCACAAAATGCTTTATTAGGACATGCTTATTCATATCATGGCACATTCAGAATAAAGGTTTGGCTTGGTTGCATGTAAATGAAAGTGCATGAAAGATTTGATGCCATGCAAACAAACAAAGAAACGAAAGAAGAGGAAACAGTATTCTTACTGTTATAATCATGCCATCGCAGTTTAAGATGCGGTCAGATTCAGCTAAAATGATAGAATCCTAACAGTGGTCTGCTTTGGTGCATTTGGAAGTTTTGAAATCTTTCTTGTATAATTGGTGATGTTAAGCTAGAGTTGGATCTACAAAAGGAGATGGTAGGGTTGAGGCACAGGTTTCACTGTTGTGCAGATCTCATAAAAGAAGGAACACAGTGGAAGTAAAAAGGAAGGAGAAGAGAAAAGAGGGGAAAATAAACATATATCAAGTCAGATCTTACATCATCATTCACTGCAAACATACATCTTTCAAGGCACCCTGATATAATATTAGTTTAAGATCCCAAAACAAATTTTATCATAAATACATCATTTAATTATATCACTTGTAGAGTACACAAGGTGAATTTGCCTCCACTTTCCAACTCCTATAGAAAAATAATTTATTTAAGTATCCAGCTTCCAATTTTGATTAATTGTCTCAACGTAAATTGAATTGCTTAACAAAATATTGACTGTGTTTGGTTATTTCTTAATTCACTATTTAATAATTAACTAACAGCTCAGTATAAATTATAGATCGGGTCGTTAGGATTACAATCATTACATAATTAAATTGCCAGCGACTAAATTTTCAGAATCTATTCTAGAACAAAATGACTGATTTTCCTCCAGGAGCTCTGTTCTAAAGTAATGATAAATTCCTAATTAACAAAAAAAAATACAGATATACAATCAAATTGCTACGAATAAGCCATAAAATCTTTAGAAATGCTAGGGGAAAGAACACGTTAAGAAATTCAAATGATAGTAAAGAGGGTTGAAAGAAAAACCTCCAAACGAATCACGAAGCAGCCTAGTGAGCTTGGAATCTCTTGTTGGAATATGAGGGCTATTTTCAGCCAGCGCATTAATACACTTACCCAGTGAAGTAAGTGACAAATTTATAAATTTTGCCTCTTCAAGCATGTGTCCCTCACTACCTTCAAAGCAGAACTTTATTTTGTGAGCTAAGTTAGATTTATAAATAAAATAAAATAAAATAAAATAAAATAGATAATGCAATTTCAGAACCAAGGCCACCAACGAAATGCCCTCCACACCCTGATGATAATAATATCAAAAGGGGCATATTATTCATCAACAGTTCAGGAACTGACGTATTTGCCATAGGAAGAGTCAATAAAAAATTTATTCCCCTGACTAGGATTGTATGATATATGCTTGTCTATGATCTCATAGTGAGTCAATGACGATAGACAAGAATTTCTGAGCCTCATCTTCCAACTTCCATTAAAATTATCCTTCATTTTCCATTTTATAACATTACCTCAAAAGGACTTATAAACAAGGTTCGAGGTTTCGGTTGAAACCACCAATACTTGGAGCTTTCGTATCGGTTTCGGTGGAGACCGATACGAAACCCGAAACCGATACGAAATCAACCATACAATATTGTTTCAGCTGAAATCTTTAAAAACTTATTTTTTTAATACCATTTTTACTGTCATTGTAGGCCTTCGTTGTTATAAAATCGCAAAAAAGTGGACTCATACCTTATATTAATAATTATCTAAGTACACTTTTCAATATATTTTGCATCATGCCTGGATTTTTAAACATGGAATCATTGCCTTATAATATAGAACCATAAATTTAAGTATTCAACATATCTGCACTTATGTATGTTGTATTACCATCGAAACTGAAACCCGAACCAAGATTAGCGAAACTAGCCGAAACCCATCAAAACTAATAAAATTATGAGGGGTTGAAACCGAAATTGGGTTCTTAAACCTTGCTTATAAAGCCTACCCAAGAAAAGTAAGTGAACACACACAACTAAAAATTCACTTCTCATGCAACTCTACAATACTATTAGTGCAAGGAAACTTTTGTTTGGACACCCGACATCATAAATTATGCTGGGGTTGGTCGATGACTGAAGTCAGAACCACAGATTTTCTAAAATGATCACTTGTAGTTCATAGGCTCATAAGAAATGATCGTTCATTTCCTTGATATTAAAGCACGAGTATCTCCTGAAACCCTAGCAGTCCTCAATCTGGCGTCTGGAATTGAAGCAAGGAATATGAAAGTGAAACTACACATTATAGAAATTCCAGGACCTTAGCCTGATATAGCTACAGACATATCACAGACTTGCACAATGGTCTTGCCCTGTTTAAGCTGCTTGCTTTGGGAACAGTTTTTCATACGGCTGCCCAACAGGAAACAACCTTAGCAAAGCAATATGGGTTCAGGCACACACAGCACCCACGGGGGGTGGGGGTCTTGATTCTAACCCATAAATCATATATGATAATAGGAAGGAAAGAATCGCTAAGACTAACTATCCACGAAAGGGTCGAAATTATCCCAAACTGGATGTTTAAACAGGAATACCCTGTCTTACCTGAAATACGAAGATGCAGGATAGGCAAATAGCTGAACTATAACTGATAGGTTTGACAGCTGCTTGCAAGGAACTGAGAAGCATTTGCAATTTCAAGTTGACTCGATGAAATTTAGAATTTGTAGACGTTGTAATAATATGATAGTATTGAAGCTAAATGATGTCTAAAATAGTGTTGTTGCACTACACGTTGTTGCACAACACGGAGAGAACTTGCAATTTATCATAGAAAACTGGAACCAACAGGAAGTATTAACAAAGTTGTGCGTGTATAAGCCATCATTACTAGTCAAGATACTTCAGGGATAGTGGATGTTTCATAATGAAAAACAAAGTTTCCACTATTTATACCAGAAAGAGGTGAGCGTTACTGAAGACTGACATCAGAAGTTCCGCAATAAACATTGCAAAGAAAATCAGAAAGATACAAAAGAGATATGAGTGATCCCAATTAAAAACATTCCACCTGCCACCCACTACATTCTTTGGGAAGAATTTATTTATGATGAGGATATATATCAAACTGATACCCAAATTCTGGCGAGAAACTGTAAATAATACTTAAAAGCCTCACATAATTACATCAACCCATTACTTATTTTAGGTTCAACTTCAACCTTGCCAACAGCTAGTTAAAAACACTTTATCATTCCCCTCCATTCTTCTATTTCACGTCATCAACATGAACAATTTGTTCTTCCTCTCAATTTCAATGCCTTCAACAAGGCCCAAGTGAGAGCAAGTGCAAGGATTGTGTATGTTGATGCCTATAACCATCAGCATAAGGTTTTGGGTGTAATGATTATCCAACTATATATATATCAATGAAAATAAAAGGATTTTGTTTATAGTTCGTTTGCCTAAGGCATGGTTATGTGTAAGCAAAGATGAATTATTTATATAGTGCGCAGAATGGCACAGGCTAACAGGTAACAGGTGATAAATAGACGGAAGATCTAAAAATAAAATAAAGATTAGTGAGTAAACACACCAGATTTATCTATCCTTTCAGATCCTGCAAGGTCAACTATTAGCAACTTGCTCTTCAGAAGAACCGGTACATTGCGAGAAGATAAATCACAGTTAGTACCATTTGCCTGTAAGAAAACCTCATTTTCTTCTTGAACTTTGGAAGATCTCTGTATATGCACCTACATATTCATCCATGCAATGCATTCAATAACTTAGCTTCCAAAAGAGAATAGAGCACACAATAAGACGGTAAAAAAGAAAGGCACAAACAAGAGAAAGACCAGTCCAATATGTTACTCACCATTAGGATCGCATGACTTCGAGAAGACTCAGTATTAAGCTTAGTATTCGCAGCATGGCGGTTAGCTTCGCCAATTTGTAACAGCTGCAGAAACTGCTCAAGATCCCTAATTTCCACCATAGTAGCACCAGGCAAGGACACCTCACCAGTCTTTGGATCCTCAACAATAGGGATGTTGGCTTTCTCAGGTGCCAGCAGATCTTGCATTGATTCTAAATACAACTAAAAACAACAAACAAGTATAAGTTGATGTAATCTTGGCAAACCAATAAAACTCCAAAATTTGAACTTGAGCAAGGAACTATGACATTAGCATAAATAAGGAGAGGATAATATAGTAGGTAAGAACAAGTCAGCCAAACAACTACAACACGAAATGTTCAAAAGTAAACCTAAAATTGCCAGTAACAGGATGCTTAATTCTAAAGTGGCACACTTTCTAGATGAGAGTCATGAGACCTTGTAAAAAAAAGCAGGTTTCGACCTATGACACAAGCATTTTGTTAGAAAGTATAAAATAAGGACCAACATAAACATTACACAGGTCATTAATGAGCATTCTTAAGATGCTAACCATACTTTTAGAGTTGGATGCTTTTGCCAACTGAACCTTATTTTTAGGTAACAAAACTATAGAGGCAGTTATGTTTAGTTGTCTCCAGTCATTCTCGAAAAGTCTCACATTTCAGAGTGAGCTACAAGAAGCATCCATTCAAGATTAAATCCTTCAGAGACTCTCAGAAATCATCAGGAAAGGACATGTCCTCAAGGGTAACTCATTTATCATTGTGATACGGTCGAAACATGCAATTTATTAAAAGACCTTAACTGAGTAAAGAATGCCTGATACTGCTCAACAATGTTTATCATCATCTGAGAGGATGTTTTCCAAAGTTAAGCAAGCAATAATCTACTAGAATACAAATCCACGGCACCAGAATTTTCTGGTCAAGGCATATATGTATGACAGATTTTTAAGCATTGGTTCACTAAAATACATCTGAAACTTTTGTGCTTAGTCTAGAAGGAGATGGTCAACAGATAGAACTTCCATTCACATCATTTAGTATCTTACAGTATTTACAAAATTGTGTCTTTGCAAATTTGTGGTGCTGCTTAGTAAAACGAACGGAGAGCATTAAGAGAAAAATTCACTGTTTCCTTCATTCTGAAAAATCTTGAATAACAGGACACTTATATGACAGTGGAGCGCCGATAGGCCTATGACACACTTTCACATTAAGCCACTTCTTAGTTTTCCACTAAAACAGCAATCAGAATCAACCTTCACATTGGGTCATTTGATAGTTACCCTCTAACCAGCAATCAGAATTCTTAAATATAGAACAAAGTACATTCACCTGAAGGTAGGATACAGAGACGGTGTCAACCCCAGGCGAGGTATCAGAAAAAATATCCTCCAAAGCTCTGACCATAATTCCCCGTTCAGATGGATCTTCTTTGCCAAGTCGACCCACTGTGTATGTTTTCCCGGTACCTGTTTGACCGTAAGCCATCACTGTGCCATTATACCCATTTAGCACACTCTGCACAAGCAAATTTAAAAGAATGGAATGCCTTATTAAATCCAAATACAGAGAAGGTATATATCATTAATAAGACTTGTCCCTATGTCAAAACCCTTCAGTTAAATCCCAAATGAATAAGTAATGCAGAAAAATATTTAGATGAATGTTTAAAATAAAAATTCAAAAACAAAGAGAATCTTAACAGAAAAAACAGGTATTATTAATTATGCTTCTCATGGATAAATAATTTATATTGTGGGATGAGAGAATGCATATAACCTTAATATGGTATGGCTGCTGTTGTGGTATGATGATGAAGGGTTTCTGGCAGTTCCATGCCTTATTTACACTTATTCAGTATCGCACAAATGAGACGCTCATGCTTCTAAAGACATCACATGCCAACTTTAGGACAACAAACTTTTAAAATAACTCTGTAAGATAAAGTTATTTACATAACAGATAAAGCAAAATTCAAATTCTTGAAAGTAAAACCCAGGGAAAGATCACCTAGTGTGGCACACTCATAGAAAATAAAAGTGTGCCTGTCCATGGCTGAGTTGAGTTGCCAATAATTTTATTGCACGGTTCTGCCAAGTTAAACATTTTTTATGCATTTGGTTTGTCTAGAACTGCATATAAATCCCAAGAAACTATCAGACCTCGGATAAAAACTTCATGCACATATTCTTTAATGACAATATACACTAGTATCACATGAGTTTGATTTACGTTCATGTAATTAACTATCACCGTCCATTATTATAGCAAATATGTAGTAGCTATGTTAATGTGATTAAGAAAATGCAGCAGTAACCAGTAGCGGCATGAGAACAATAGATAGGGTGATGGATGCATTTCCGATCACCATACACTTCCCTCAAAGAATGCAAACAAGTCCTTGTGTCTTTATTAGTTATTTATGAATTTAAAAATAAGTACAAGTGATCATATTTCTTAGGACTGGTTATTTATCATGATGGCCAGATTCAGGAGGATTAGGCATAGAACATAAACAAAATCAATGGAGAAGTGCTTCTGAAGAAGTAAACTATAAAAGGCACAAAAAGTAGAAGAGGAAATTCTGTTAAGATGGCTACATGACCAAATATGATGTATTTGTTAAATTGTTGGCAAATCGAGGAGTATGTAGCACGGGTTCGGATACGGATTCAGGATACGATACGGTACGGATTCGCGGATTCACAGTTTACCGATAACCTAGGATACATGATACATTTTTATATCGATTTTTAATTAGATAAATATATAAAGATATATAAAGATATACATATAAATATATAATAATATACAAATAAATAATGGCATTATGTTAGATATTCAATGCACTTTCAAATTTCCGAGCGCCTTAATTTTCAAGAGAAAGAAGAGAGGTGTCGATTTGAGAGAGGTTGGTGAGACATTTACAAGTCTGAGCGAATCCGAAAGAATCCGAGAGTTTCGGACTTCGATTTGCGATCAAAGAAGATTCATGAGAAATTTACAAGTATCCGTGCTTCATAGATCAAGGACATGTTCGAAAATGAGAATAGTGGAAATAAGAAGTTGAGATATGAGTTGTGTTACATTAAACATATGGAAAGAAAAAAGTGCATTAACGAAAAAGTAAAAATGAATTCAACTGAGGATGAGATGAAAGCAAAACATTTAAGATGGTTTAGACATATACAATAAAAAAAATTGGCGAGTGTTACAGTTAGAGAAGTGATAGGATCACAATTGATGAAGTGAGAATAACTAGGGATGGACCTAAATGAACATGGACTAAGGCAGTAAGATATGCTAATTGCTAACTTAGCAGGGTAGATGTCCCATACAGAACTGAAAAGGACTGAATTCATATAGTCAATTCAATATTTGAAATAAATTCTTTGTAATTGCTTTGTTTTCTCGATAAAAGAAACATATGGCAATACTTGTTATCATTACTAAACAAATTTGGATCCACAGTCTTGCTTGAGCACACGAACCACATGGTTTGGTATCCCTTATCAATAAGAAAGATAAAACATGGAGAGAATCATTTCTTTATAATAGAAGTGTACAGGTATACGTGTTTTCTTCACTCACATAAAAATGGCCCATATTTCATAAACTCGGTGGCTTAAAACTCATGGAGCCTTCTTTGATCGACTTTGAATTCATAGGATAAGCAAGCATTTAGGTTAGAGCATTGTCATATGTTCAAAACAAATGTGAGCAAATGGCAGAGACCCATACGTGCACACACAGTATTGTTGCGCACTGTTGACAACATGTCATCAAGGTTTGAGAAACTAACAATTACACATATACTCAATTTGATTGAAGAACATCAGCTACGAAGCAAAAATAATCACATTTTATACTTGCAGACATGATCATACAACATGATTGAACCAAAGATAAGTATGATGGCTGATACAGTGGGAATTCCTGAAGGCAAAAAACCAAAGGCATCCAGATTTAATAACCTCATAAATGATGCAAAAATGGAGGTTTAGGTTATATTTCTGCCAGAATCCCGATGCTTACCTCCACCACAGGCTTCGCAACAGCATCATAAACTCGCTTTTGTGAAGCATTTTCTGTAAAAACCTCATCGAATTTATAGGACTCAGAACTCCAATTGTTTTTTCTCAACTTCAGCCTCTTCAACTGCATGTAAGCAGTCCAAAAAAGATAGTTTTTATCTATATAAGCAAGTAATAGTAACAGTTCAACAAGACTGCTTAATGGAACTAAAATTATACAACATCACACATAAGTAAAAAATCAATGATTACCATATATGGGTATAAATAATATTAATTTTAATAGAAAGATCCAGAGTCAAAAACCTCAGTCTGTAACTCGATGCAGTCAAGGAAATCTGTCTCACTAGCAAGATCCTCAGCATTTTTTGGCCGAAGTCTAATAGCAACCCGCACTCTCTCGGGATCTGTCATAAGCACATAAGATTATTAGCTTTCAGGATGATGTGCCGAGTCTTGAACATTCAACTTAAAAGTTAGAGCAAGGTCATGTGGAAAAATAGTGTTCATAGGACTACAAAAAAATGCAATGCTGCGGAATGAAACTAAACTAAGTCCATATGATTTCCATTGAATTTTGCAATAAAAGGAATCACATGTGAACAAAACAACATATAATAAAGAAGCAGTATACCATAGAGCTAAAGCAAAACTGAAGGGGAAGGAATACAGACTAAAAAGTCAGGTAGGCAATCGTCAGCTATCAAAATAAAGCACACAGGGTACATTAATCTTCAGTGTATGGCATACAAAAGAGAAGTTGTAATCAATTGGTGCCTAGTTAAGTTTTATTTGCTGCAAAGAATTTTTAACACAACTATTGCAGTCTATAAATAAGTAAATATATATAATATAGCAATAACCATTTCTTAAGCAAAAAGGAAAACTAAAATCTGCACGAAGGAAAGTGAAAGAAAACTTGTACTAAAAATGGTAAGATGCAGAACTAGAGTTCTATGGACTACCATGGTCAAAGATAGAGGTTGGGGCTAAAACTCAGAAAGAATGTGGCCTCATATGTACGTCTATTTACATAGAAAATGGACTATTTCACATAAAGGACCTTTCAACAGGTTCTAAAGCCCTCATTTACAAACCCCTGTCTCGGAGTTGACTCCTCTTTCTATTTGCAAGCATATCTTCCCCTTATCTAGATTATCGAGTCTAGTGACGTGAAAGAACATGGACTCGATAGGTGTCTTCATTTGTACTTTGGCCAAAATACTTCAACCTCATTAGTAAAGAACTTTGGGCTAACAAAATTACAAGATTTGGCCTCATTTAGCTCAAATAACAATCTTTGACAATAATTGTATTATTTTCAAAAGATTTATTCTCGCTTATGGATATATTCGCATCAACCTGTACTTCTTAGATCGTGTCTATACATCTGAGCCTTGGTATGATAAATTCATTTATAGACATGAAGGACAGGAAGAGATAGAGAAGATGTTCCCATTTTGTAATTAATCGACATAGATTTACTGTTAATTTGCTTAAAACGATTATTCTAAAACCTACTGTAAAGCCTTTTTTCACAAATGTTCTACATATTCAAGCTAAGAAGTCGTACTCTTCAAATGTTCTGTCTTTTCCACATGAAAGCGCATGTCCAGTACCAAAACCAATTCAAACAACCAAGTAAAACAATTCTTTCTATTTTCTTCATCAAAGCTTTTTGCTCAAACACGGATTAGTGTCCGAAACGACCACATAACTCAGGATCTACTTCCCTACGTAAACTTATCCTTCCCAATTAGCAATAACTTATAAAACCATGGTACTCTTGCAATTGCAATTCAGAAAGAAATAATTGTGTGGCTATCAACAGATTATACATGTTAAGCCATACCAATTCTCTGCTTAGCAAAAAATCAAGACAACTAACTGACACTACATCAATTTATCAAAAGGGTACTCTAAGTTTTCTCAATTAATGGACAAGAAGCAATAACTTTTGTTTTCAAACAAAAAATCTCAACACCTTATTTCCCAGTTGAACTATCAAAATTTACTCATTAGCGTTTTCCGTGGATAAAGAAAATTCCATTTTCCAAATTAAATCTTAAGAACAAGAAAATTTAAATTTTTGGGTCATTAAAAAGAAAAAATCGCTTGCAAGTACCAAAATTTCCACTTTAGAATATAGAGTTTGTGTAATGAATAATTACCAAGGTTGCTACTTTATTACTAAAAACGCAAAAAAGAAGGAGCTTTAAAGATAGAAAGCGACCAGAATCAAAATCCATGGAGGTCCTCAAGCTCGACGCCACAGATCGCTTCGCATTCGCCGGCTTATACCGCACCGAGTGGGTCCCACCTCCCTTCGCCGGAGGCATCTGCCGTTCATACCGAAGAGAAGCGCGCGAGACGCCATTGGACGACGCCATCGAAGATATCAAAACCCTAGAAAATTTCGAAAGCAAAATTGGGGATTTTTGAGATCGTAATGTCAAAAAAAAGGTTTTTTGATTTGAACGAAGACGGCCGTTTTGAGTGAGGCCGGCACGATCTGCTTCCTCGGTACACCAAGAAGTTGGAATTTTTGGTGTTTTTTTTATTATTGAGAAATATAAAAAATGAAAAAATTTGAGTTCCCGCTTTGGGTTGTGTCGCTTCTTGTTGTTTGGTCGAGCGGCAATAATAAAAAGCTATGCCTGCAGCTTTTTAAAATTACCCCCACCTTTTGCCGCTGGATTTGAGATGAACCCCTTGATTTATGTACTCCTAAGAACTACAAAACAACTAATTAAATGATATAGGCTAAAAATTGTTGGTTGAAAGTTTCAATGAGAAATGTCAACAAACTTTAAATAAGATGAGGTGAAATAAAGATATATTCCCCCGTGAGTCCCAAACATTTTTCATATACTTAAAAATACCTTTAGTAATATCTTTCATATTCATATATACTGTGACACCTCCATAAAACCCATCTTTTAAAATCCTCTTTTCCTGAAATCATGTATACATTTAAAATACAATATTTCTGTACATCTCATTTGAAGAGAATTATGTTTAATTTCTAATTAATCTTCATTATTTTCTTAATGCATAGCATTATTTAATCCATAAATCCATCACTCAAAAACTCCTAGTTCTGACAATATATCTTAAAAGTAAAATAGATGAAAAGATGGTACAGTAAAACCTCCGTATAGGAATACTCTATATAGGAATAACCTCCCTATAGTGATAAAAAGTCCCGGTCCCGACTCGGGACCAGTTATAAATAAGAATAACCTCCACAGTGTGATATTCCATACTTTTTCCAAGTCCCGCCTGTACTAATTTACCTCTATATAGTAATAAATTGGCATTAAATTTTAAATAATTTTTTATATATATAAAAAATACATAAAATTACTTGGCTATTACAATTGAACTTAAGATGACATAAATTACTTAACTACACAATTGAACTTAAGATGACATAAAGTACTTATTCAAAGTTGTTTGGGACAATGACTTAATTTTTTGAGTTACTACCATATCCTTTAACTTGCGAGTTCGTAGTAACTCGTCACCACAATCACCTTCTTGTTGAATCCAAAACATTTCTAACTTATCCAACATGTTTGAAGCTTCTCGACATGACACCTTTTCTATTTCCACACTATCGTCTTCCGGATTATCACCTTGCGCTTCTTGCCTTATTGCCGCCATGATTTCTTTTATATATAAAACTCTACTTAAGAATAACCCCTCTATAGTAATATTTTTCCCCGGTCCCAAGGATATTACTGTATAGAGGTTTTACTGTAATTTAGTGAGCTTCATCCATCCATCTCAGAGTGACACTGGAGCTTTTGAGGAACGTATCATAAAAATCAGGACGAGGGAGCTCTCGCTCATGCTAGTCTCTGGTAGATTTACTCCATTTGCCAAAAAAAATTATCTGAATACTGGGTTTAATAAAAATCATCAGAACAACATTTTTTTTCTTTCTGAATAAATTAATTACCTGAACAAGTAAAACAAAGTAATAAAAAAATATTAAAATTCTGGCAACATTTTTTTGCCAAAGGATGGCAAAATGCCCAAATTTTTATATTAAAATAAAATAATGCTACGGAAAAAAAAATTGGGTACAAAAATCCAAGATCAAATCATCTATCACATACCGATTGCTTAAGATTGAACTTTTCAAAAGAGAGGCAATACATTCCAATTTCAAGCAATTGCTTTACTATCAAAATCCTTAGCATTTATCCTCTTTAGGACTTCTTAGCAAGTGAACTTATAGTTTAAATAAAACAAATTTGTTTATTAAAATTATGATCGGAAAGTTCTGGAGTTCGAGGCTTCCGATAACGCAAGCACATATCGTTAATTACATCCTATAATCTCAAGCAAAAGCTTTGACGGGATACCATACTAACCTAAGATAAATCATATCAAATTTAAAGAAATTGAATACATGAAAATTCAAATATTTGCAAACAACAGAAAATCAAAAAAAATGAATAATATTTTTATTCTTAAGATTCATATTTGTATACATGTTGAATGTAAATTACATCAATATTATACAAAAGAATGTAAATACATGTATAAGCTTTCGTTTAAAAGCTTAAAGTCACACTGTCGCGACCTATCCCCAAACACAGATGGTATTATCCGTTTTGGTCGAAACCGTACGGTTTTAACCCTTTGAATGAATCGGACTCAAGAAAGGGGCTGCTTCCCAGTAGGTCGCTCATCCCAGAATTTCTCTGGCTCAAGCACGCTTAACTATGGAGTTCATCAAACTCCAGAATTCCGATTCATCCAAAAAACGCCTCTGTGTTATAGGAGAGATATCATTCCATTTAAAGTTCTGATCGTGCACTCTTTCGGAATGAAATTCGATACTCCCCATTTTTCTACAGTGAGTCCCCGTGTGTATCCGTATCAGTTACATCCCCACCTCGATACCGGATAACATCTCACTTCACACGGAGTAGGTGGTATTCATCCCCAACTCCACCTGGGGTATTATATCCCCCTTATAATAATGGCTCGTCCTCGAACCACAGACCTACTTTTGAGAGACCGGCTCTGATGCCATATTTGTCGCATTCCACATATTCGGGTCGTGACAAGGTATTTTGTCACGACCCGAATATGTGGAACGTGACTGGCACTTAAATTATGTAACGTTTAGAGACGTAACGTAATCTAAGTAAGCCAAAGCCCAGAAATCTAAACCGTTTTAATAAAATAGAGTGAAGGAAAACTTGTTTAAAAGTTAAGTTAATATAGAAAATCACTTTGAAAGTCTTATAATAAGATCAAGTTTTTATAAAAAATTCGGCAGAGTTTCCTTTGTAAATACTGGCCCCAAACGAGTACAAACATGGATGCATATAAGAAATGAATAAAGGCATCTCCAAGCGGGAGCTAGATCTTCGCCAATGGCAAAATCACAACCACATGCAATATATACATCATCATAATATGATATAAGAATCTGAAAACAAGAAATAAGAAAACACCACGTCGGCTCGAGTGAGTATAGACACCAGAAATAGAATACATACAAATCTCACAAGCTCATCATCTAAGTCCAATATACAACTGGTGGAAAACGGTAGATAGGATAGTTAGAGTGCAGTAGATACAATAATAATACACAAGGTGGGAACAAAAATATCCCCGCAACTCATCTACGAGCAAGACGCAAGCCACTGCAAATGAAGCAAAATGAGGAAGTACGCCCGCCGCTACTGTGCTGACGTGTCAGACCTGCAAGATACTATGGCACAACGGGGGTGAGTTGCCAACTCGTGAGTAATAAGTAACATCTAATAAGGCTATCGTAAGCATGCACACAAATGCGTCACTACCTACATATACAAATATGATGCGATGCACCAGTATGTATGCAACATGAATGGACAATCAACACGAAATCCAGATATATCTAATATGAGAAGATCCGTGTCCTTATCTGAGTAAAACTTTTGCATAATAAAACTAGAATATCATCAGTGAAATCGACAGAAAAGTCTGTGTCAAGCATCGACACAATTTCCTCAATATCTCGAGCTCCGTCAGTCTGGATCGTCCCATATCATCAAATCTAACGACTACGATCGGTATCCTCCGGATATCCGCCGGGCCAGACATCACCGGTAGGTAGTCCTCCCCTGCCAGGCTCATCGTCTACAACTCGAGCTTATTGCCCCGGGGTACCTTACCGGCCCATCATGTACCCGAGACGGTTCATTCTACTCCTCGAATCGCGTCTCGAAAACCAACAGAAATCAGAAAAACTCATGGTGGACGACACATACATCATATCATGAGAAAACCGCAACTTGCATTTTTAAAATGATAATAGGTTTATAAATTCTTGCGGTTTTCCCCCAAAATCCCGAAATCTCATAAATACTGAAATCTCCAAGAAAATCATAATATATGAACATGTCGATAATGATGGATGTCTGTAATATCGGTAATATGCAAAACGATGTATGACTAGAAAACTATGTACGAATGAGGATGTCGTGAGGTATATGACTGGCAAACCTACGTATCCAATCCTGATGAGATGAACATACAACTACAAGTCTACATATCATATATGATGCAAATGCACAGATACCGATTCTAACCAAGTTCTATAGTGTTCGTGACATAGCAATTACCAATGGCGTGTGTGTTCGCATAAAATAGTGCACGTGCGGTATGGACCAACGGTAATGGTGCAAGTGTCCTATGAGATAATATCATATATATAAGATGATACAATGCAATGAGATGAATGACTAGGAGACTGCGCATATAAATACAAGCACTACTAGTAATCCTAACTATCGGGCGCCTTTCGCCATCCAGACGATCCCCCCATAGATGTGTACATCTACTCACAGAAAACTCTCGCCTGGTCGAATCCAATCACCTCATTGCCCTTCCGTGCCACGTCCAACGCCTCCGCAGCCGATCCTAGAATTGCACAATAAGTATATATGAGGTTAGACATTTAAATGAACGCGAAGTCAAGACGATACGAAGTAACTAACACACGCTAACTAGACGCGCGTGCACTTGGTGCACAAAACATGCACGACATCGCCACAAACCACAACTAGGGGTCGCTATGCGTAGCAACCACCGACCTTAGAACCCAATCGTACCGATCGCGTATTCATATCACACTAAATATTAGAGGAAATAGGTTGTAGATCATCACAACCTCAAACTTAATTAAAATCTATTTATTCTAAGAACCTAGTAAGCAAACAAAGGGTATTTTAGTGCAAAACTAAAGGTTGGAGCAAACCTAGTGGCCAAAAGTTACACTTAATATCTTAATTAAGCCACACAAATATTTACCAATTTTAAATCTCGTTTTTTACAAACTAACTATGAAATTAGTTGCATGAACATTTAATTAAGATGATTAAAAGCAAAGATTTGCAAGTTTAACAACTAAATTATATTAAAAAGAAACCATTAGATGTACACTACATTTAGCAAATCTAATTAAGTGATAAAGACTTTAAATTTTTAACCAAACCCTTCTCTTTAAAATTCTATTTGCAATTAAAGCTATATTAACATCTAATTAAAATTAGATTTAAGCAACTAATTATCAAGTAACAGCTTGGATTAAGTTTTATACCTCAAGATTTTTGGAAAGATCAAACTTGCTAACTTGGCCACCCAAAATGCTAACTTGCTTCAAGATCCAAGCTTAAATTTAAACAAAGAATGCTTGTGATAATTTTTAATGGGAATTGGAGTTAATTTTATGGATTTTGAATGAGTTTTTTGTGGGATTTTTGAGATGAAAGGAGGTGAAGAAACGGAGAGGGGCTGACGTGCAAGGCCGAGCACAACGAGGGGAAAAGGAGAGTGTAGGAGGTAACCTTACCTCCACAACACACACACCATTCCTCAAGTCAACATGCACCATACTTCTATTTCTACTTATTTTCATTTTCTTATATTTATTTATTTTCTATTAAAGTTTTTCTTAGAATTGTCTAGAACCGTTGAGAAATTTTTTGAAAGAAGGAACATGTTACAAAATGAGTGTTAAGTTGTCAAGGTGCACTAATATGTAATTAACTCATACTAATTTGTAATTATCACTAATTTAGTGTATAAGTGAAAGCTTAAAATAATATTTATAAATAAATAATTAAGGAAAATAATTAAGTAAACTAACAATTAATAAGTAGTTAATAAAGCACCCATAAATAAGCCATTACATAAATAAAATAGGTATAATTATGTCTATGTGGAAAAATAATTATAATTAGGTTTTACGGAAAACACGAGTTATATCACTAATTAACATGTAATTACCCTAAACGGTTTTTAAAACGTTACAATCTTCACCCCTTAAAAAAATTCGGTCACCGAATTTAAATCTAACTACGCGTACCTTCGAAGAGATGGGGATATTTCTTCCTCATCTCATCCTCAGTTTCCCACGTGACCTCTTCGCTGTTCGGGCCATGCCAAAGAACCATTACGGACGGTATGACCTTAGACCTCAGTTTCTTCACCTGCCGATCCAGAATGACTATCGGTTGCTCGGTGAAGGAAAGATCGCGCTCCAGCTGAATTGTCTGATACTGAATCGCGTGAGAGGGGTCATGAAGGTATTTGCGGAGTATCGATACATGAAACACGGGGTGAACACCTGGAAAGCTGGGTGGAAGAGCCAAACGATAAGCGACTGTGCTGACACGCTCGAGAATCTCGAAGGGACCCATATATCTGGGACTAAGCTTCCCTTTCCTTCCGAATCTTATCACGCCCTTCATTGGAAAAACTCTCAAGAAAACATGATCACCTACAGCAAATTCCAGTCTGCGACGAGGTCTATCAGCATAAAATTTCTGCCTGCTCTAGGCCGCTCTCATCCTATCTCGAATCAACTGGATCTTCTCTGTCGTCTCCTACACAAGCTGTGGTCCCAAAACACTGCTCTCGCTGAGCTCTGTCCAACAAACCGGTGATCGATATCTCCTCCCATATAGAGCCTCGAAGGGTGTCGTCTGAATCGTCTCCTCGAAGCTGTTATTGTAGGAGAACTTTATTAAGGGCAAGTGGCGATCCCAACTGCCACCGAAATCTAGAACGCGGGCTCGAAGTATATCCTCGAGAGTTTATATGGTCCGCTCTGACTGACCGTCGGTCTGTGGATGGAAAACTGTACTGAAACTCAATCGGGTGCCCAACGCCTCCTGAAGTTTCTGCCATAGTCGGCTGGTGAACTGGGTGCCTCTGTCGGAAACATTGCAAGTCGGAACGCCGTGTAGTCGCACAATCTCATCAACATAAATCTGAGCATACTGAGCGAATCCGAAAGTGGTCTTTACTGGCAGAAAGTGAGCTGCTTTCGTCAATCGATCTACGATCACCCAAATAGAGTCATACCCTCAAATGATCCTAGGTAGAACCACAATAAAATCTATAGAGATCTGCTCCCACTTCCACTCCGGAATGGGCAAGGGCTGTAATTCTCCTACTGGCCTCTGATGCTCGACCTTGACTTGCTGGCAAGTCAGGCACCTCGAAACAAAATCTGTGACATCTCTCTTCATCCCTTCCCACCAGTAGACATCTCTCAAGTCATGGTACATCTTGAAGGAACCCAGATGAACACTGTATGCTGACTGTTGCGCCTCCTCTAAAATCTCGCGTCTCAGTCCCTCGAAGTCTGGCACACACAGTCGAGTCCCAAATCGTAGTACTCCCTGATCATCAATCACGAACTCTGAATCTTTGCTCTATCGAACCTGCTCCATGATCTCTGACAAATGAACGTCCTCGGACTGTGCCTCATGGATATGATCAAGTAACTGTGGATGTGCACGGACACGGGCAAGTTGTCCCTCGGTCAAAGTAAACTCGAACTGTACTCGGCTATCACATAGAATCTGCCAATCTGCCATCGACTATCTCTGAACTGCGCTCAAACAAGCCAGCTACATTTAGACCTCCGACTCAAAGAATCTGCCACAACATTTGCCTTGCCCGGATGATAAAGAATATCGCAGTCATAGTCCTTCACTAGCTCCATCCAACGGCGCTGTCTCAAATTTAGATATCGCTGCTAAAAGATGTAGTTTAAGATCTTATGGTCCGTAATTATCTGGCATGACTCGCCATATAAGTAGTGTCTCCAGATCTTGAGTGCAAAAACTACCGCAGCCATCTCTAAGTCATGAGTGGGACAGTTCTGCTCGTGCTTCTTCAACTGCCGAGAAGCATAAGCGACAACCCTGCCATGCTGCATCAACACACAGCCTAAACCCACCCGAGAAGCATCGCAAAAAACAACAAAGCCGCCTGAACCTGAAGGCAAAGATAACATTGGCGCAGTAGTCAAACGAGTCTTCAACTGCTGAAAGCTCTGCTCGCATGACTCGGTCCAAAGAAAAGGAACTCCCTTCCGGGTCAACCCGGTCAGCGGTGCAGCGGTATGAGAAAAATCCTGAACAAAGCGTCGGTAGTAGCCGGCCAAACCCAAGAAGCTGTGAATTTCTGTCACCGAAATAGGTCTGGGCCAATGTTGTACGGCCTCGGTCGTCTTCGGGTCCACACGTATACCATCTCTCGTAACTACGTGACCCAAGAAATCAACACTATCCAACCAGATGGCGCACTTGGAGAATTTAGCGAACAACTGATACTCCCTCTAAGTCTGCAATTACTCCTCAAATGCTGCTCATGCTCCTCTCGACTCCGGGAGTATACTAAGATGCCATCAATGAACACGATAATAAAATGATCAAGGAACGGCCTGAATATGCGGTTTATTAAATCCATAAACGTCGCTGGGGCATTGGTGAGACTGAACAACATCACCAAGAACTCATAATGCCCACAGCGTGTATGAAAAGCAGTCTTCAGAATGTCATCCTTCCGAACCCGCAACTGATGATAACCCGACCGCAAGTCAAACTTCGAGAAATGTCCCATACCCTGGAGCTGATCAAACAAATCGTCAATGCGAGGTAGGGGATATTCGTTCCACACAGTAACCCGATTCAACTGACGACAATCGATGTATAAACGCAAACTGCCGTCTTTCTTCTTGACGAACAGGACAAGAGCTCCCCAATGTGACACACTCGGACGAATAAGCCCATTATTCAACAAATGTTGAAACCGATCCTTCAGCTCCCTAAGCTCCGCCGGGACCATCCGATAAGGCAGTATGGAAATAGGCCCCGTGCCGGGGATCAAGTCAAAGCAGAACTCAATATCGCACTCTGGCGGTAAACCAGGCAGCTCGTCAGGAAAGACATCAGGAAACTCTCTCGCAATCGGGACCTGGTCCAACGGGATCTCCGCGGCGCTAACATCACGAACATACGCCAAAAATCCTTGACATCCTTTCCTCAAGAGCTGGCTAGTGTGAAGAAAAGAAATCAAACTGGGGAGGGTGACGCTATGGTCTCCCAGAATAACGATGACTGGCTCTTCCGGAAAACTAAAACCGACTGCCTTCTCACGGCAGTCCACAGACGCATAACAAGTGGCTAGTCCGTCCAAGCCCAGAAGAACATCGAAGTCTAATATATCGAGAAGAATCAAATAAATAGATGAATCCCTGTCTCCGATACGAACAAAACAAATACGAACGAAAAACATGTAGAGCGACAAAAGACTATCCTACGGGAGAAATCACAACAAGCGGCTGATTTAGCAAGGACCACTATCGGCTAAACCTTAACACAAAATATGTGGATACCGTTTCAAGCAACACAAGGAAAATACGCATTGGAAGAAAACACCGAAAGAATACATGTCGCTACAACATTGGAAGCCTGCGCATCCTGAGGAGTCAAAGCGAACACTCGGGCTTGTCCCGCACTAGTAGCCGGCTGTTCTCTGCCTCTGCCGCCTCGTCCTCTCTGAATAGGACCGCCACACCCACGGTCTCTAGGAGCATTTGCCTAGCGTGGAGCATCAACAGGGGTAGGAAGTAAAGCTCTCGGAGCAGGGGGTGAAGGTGGTAAAGTCACATGTGGAACTGTCGCCGTGTCCTGGCGCCTCACGGTGCAACCCTAATGCGGTGATACCGACTTCCACACCACAAACATTCCGACAACGGCTGTTGACCCTATAGGTAAGAGCGATATAACTGGCTCATAAAGAATCCTCCAAGGCCTCTGCGAACACGCTTAGGAGCTAATATGTCGGTACGAACCCGTCTTGGTCTCAGAACAACCGTAGGTGGAGCAATGTCCGATCTCCGTGGTCGACTAATCTCTATCAAGGATCCGATCATTTGGCGCAAATCCTAAATACTCGCCTCCAACCTAGCTATACGATTAATATAGGGTGGATCCATCTGTCCATACGAGATAGGCGTACTGCCCTGGTCGGTCCTCGCCTCTGACGAGCCCGCTCTAATCTTATCTTTGACGGCAGCCCTCTGGGCCCTCGTAGTCATCGGCGACATAGTGGCTGGAGTAAGAAACAGGATTGATAAGGACATTGCAATCGAATCAAGAGGATATATGGAATCAAAGAAGGAAATACAAGCAAAATATATCTCCTAAAGTCACTTAGGCGGAGTATCGTTTCGTAAGTATGCCGCGGAACATACACACCCTACGTCACTCAGCTTAAGTCACCTACTCCATCTACCAAGGGTCATCCTACACTCAGAAAGGTAAAACATATCGCTCTGATGCCAACTTTGTCACGATCCGAATATGTGAAACGTGACTGGCACTTAAATTACGCAACGTCTAAAGACGTAACGTAATCTAAGTAAGCCAAAGCCCAGAAATCTAAACCGTTTTAATAAAATAGAGTGAAGAAAAACTTGTTTAAAAGCTAAGTTAACATAGAAAATCACTTTGAAAGTCTTATAATAAGCTTAAGTTTTTATAAAAATTTCAACAGAGTTTCCTTTGTAAATACCGGCCCCAAACGAGTACAAATATAGATACATATAAGTAATGAATAAAGGCATCCCAAGCGGGAGCTAGCTCTTCACCAATGGCGGGATCACAACCACATTCAATATATACATCATCATAATATGAGATAAGCATCTGAAAACAAGAAATAAGAAAACACCACGTCGGCTCAAGTGAGCATCGACACCAGAAATAGAATACATACAAATCTCACAAGCTTACCATCTAAGTCCAATATACAACCGGTGGAAAACAGTAGATTGGGTAGATGGAGTGTACAAGATAAAATAATAATACACAAGGTGAGAACAAAAATATCCTCGCAACCCACCTACGAGCAAGCCGCAAGTCACTGCAAATGAAGCAAAATGAGGAAGTACGCCCGTCGCTACTGTGCCGACGTGTCAGACCTGCAAGATACTATGGCACAACGGGGGTGAGTTGCCAACTCGTGAGTAGTAAGTAACATCTAATAAGCTTATAGTAAGTATGCACGCAAATGCGTCATTACCTACATATACAAATATGATGCGATGCACCAGTATGTATGCAACATGAATGGACAATCAACACGAAATCCAGATATATCTGATATGAGAAGATCTGTGTCCTTATCTTAGTAAAACTTTTGCATAATAAAACTAGAATATCATCAGTGAAATCGACAGAAAAGTCCGTATCAAGCATCGACACAATAGCCTCAATATCTCGGGCTCCGTCAGTCCGGATCAGCCCATATCATCAAATCTCACGACTACGATCGATATCCTCCAGATATCTGCCGGGCCAGACATCACCGGTAAGTAGTCCTCCCCTGCCAGGCTCATCGTCTACAACTCAAGTTTATTGCCCCGGGGTACTTTACCGGGCCCACCATGTACCCGAGACGGTTCATCCTACTGCTTGAATCGCGTCTCGAAAACCAACAGAAATCAGGAAAACTCATGGTGGACGTCACATACATCATATCACGAGAAAACCGCAACTTGCATTTTTAAAATGATAATAGGTTTATAAATTCTTGCGGTTTTCCCCCAAAATCCCGAAATCTCATAAATACTGAAATCTCCAAGAAAATCATAATATATGAACATGTCGATAATGATGGATGTCTATAATATCGGTAATATGCAAAGCGATGTATGACTAGAAAACTATGTATGAATGAGGATGTCGTGAGGTATATGACTGGCAAACCTACGTATCCAATCCTGATGAGATGAACATACAACTACAAGTCTACATATCATATATGATGCAAATGCACAGATACCGATTCTAACCAAGTTCTATAGTGTTCGTGACATAGCAATTATCAATGGCGTGTGTGTTCGCATAAAATAGTGCACGTGCGGCATGGACCAACGGTAATGGTGCAAGTGTCCTATGAGATAATATCATATATATAAGATGATGCAATGCAATGAGATGAATGACTAGGAGACTGCGCATATAAATACAAGCACTACTAGTAATCCTAACTATCGGGCGCCTTTCGCCATCCAGACGATCCCCCCATAGATGTGTACATCTACTCACAGAAAAGTCTCGCCTGGTCGAATCCAATCATCTCCTTGCCCTTCCGTGCCGCGTTCGACGCCTCCGCGGCCGATCCTAGAATTGCACAATAAGTATATATGAGGTTGGACATTTAAATGGACGCGAAGTCAAGACGATACGAAGTAACTAACGTGCGCTTACTAGACGCGCGCGCACTTGGTGCACAAAACACACACGACATCGCCACAAACCACAACTAGGGGTCGCTATGCGTAGCAACCACCAATCCTAGAATCCAATCGTACCAATCGCGCATCCACATCACACTAAATATTAGAGGAAATAGGTTGTAGATCATCACAACCTCAAACTTAATTAAAATCTATTTATTCTAAGAACCTAGTAAGCAAACAAAGGGTATTTTGGTGCAAAACTAAAGGTTGGAGCAAACCTAGTGGCCAAAAGTTACACTTAATATCTTAATTAAGCCACACAAATATTTACCAATTTTAAATCTCGCTTTTTACACACTAATCATGAAATTAGTTGCATGAACATTTAATTAAGATGATTAAAAGCAAAGATTTGCAAGTTTAACAACTAGATTATATTAAAAAGAAACTATTAGATGTACATTGCATTTAGCTAATCTAATTAAGTGATAAAGACTTTAAATTTTTAACCAAACCCTTCTCTTTAAAATTCTATTTGCAATTAAAGCTATATTAACATCTAATTAAAATTAGATTTAAGCAAATAATTATCAAGTAACAGCTTGGATTAAGTTTTATACCTCAAGATTTTTGGAAAGATCAAACTTGCTAATGGCCACCCAACATGCTAACTTGCTTCAAGATCCAAGCTTAAATTTGAACAAAGAATGCTTGTGATAATTTTTAGTGGGAATTGGAGTTAATTTTATGGATTTTGAATGAGGTTTTTGTGGGATTTTTGAGATGAAAAGAGGTGAAGAAATGGAGAGGGGCTGCTGTGCAAGGCCGAGCACAACGAGGGGAAAAAGAGAGTGTAGGAGGTAACCTTACCTCCACAACACACACACCATTCCTCAAGTCAACATGCACCATACTTCTATTTCTACTTATTTTCATTTTCTTATATTTATTTATTTTCTATTAAAGTTTTTCTTAGAATTGTCTAGAACCTTTGAGAAATTTTTTGAAAGAAGGAACATGTTACAAAATGAGTGTTAAGCTGTCAAGATATACTAATATATAATTAACCCATACTAATTTATAATTATCACTAATTTAATGTATAAGTGAAAGCTTAAAATAATATTTATAAATTAATAATTAAGCAAAATAATTAAGTAAACTAGCAATTAATAAGTAGCTAATAAAGCACGCATAAATAAGCCATTACATAAATAAAATAGGTATAATTATGTCTATGTGGAAAAATAATTATAATTAGGTTTTACGGAAAACACGAGTTATATCACTAATTAAGATATAATTACCCTAAACGATTTTTAAAACGTTACACACACTTGAGGGTATTTTAATGTCAATTAAGACGTACATGCATGGGCACGGCCCTATGTGGAGGCCACATGATAGTAAAAATTATGGAAATGAGATCTTCCTAGGTGGGCGCCACCATTTATGTAGATCAAACATGCTTCATGCATGTTTGTGCATGAAAATGAGACCCTCAGAGCTTTGGAGGGACCCCGATGGTGCACAGAGAACCAATTTTAGCTCTCTCTAGTTTGTTTTAGCCAAGGAAATGAAGTTTCTTTATGAAACTTCATCAGATATGGATATTCATATATTGAATTTCATGCACAACATAAAATGATACATCTTTGTCATTTTATAATTTGGTGTGTGGTATGAACACATATTTTGTGTTCAAAGAAGAACATGAAGATAACTTGTTCTGCAAAAAAATACAGTGTGTTTGAATACACTGGATTCCATTAAAGAGATAATTTTTATATCTCCATGAAAAGAATAAGATTTGTTGTTCACTTATATATATATATTTATTAGAAATTTGTAAATCCCCAGTTCCATTGTACTTCCTGTATTTAAAATTTTAATCCCAATAAATTTCCATTTAAATCCCAAGTTAGTTTCCTAAATTTTCCCCCAATTATTTTCCCTATATTTTCTAATATTTTCCTAACTAAATCCTTCTTTTTTTTAATATATTTTTGTAAACCTAAACCCTAATTAACCCAAACCCCACATATACATATAAATATATATAAACCTAACTCTAAAATTTTTTTAAACCAAACCTTAACCCAAAGTCCCCGGCCCAAGCCCACGCAACCAATCCCTAAACCCGAACCCAAACCTACTCAAGCCCTTACCTTCCCCTTCCCCTTCCCCTTCTCTTCTTTTTCCCTCCCTTTTCTAACGTTCATCCTCCTTCCTCGCAACGAGTGCCGAGAGACCCTCTCCACCCATGACGATGCCACGCCCCAACTGACCCTGAGATCGGCCTCCTCTCTTTTCTCAACGTCTCTCTCTCACCCTCTATTAATCTCTTCTTTGCAGTATCTTACTCTCTCTCTCTCGTAAAAACCCACCGAGCTCCCCTACTCCTCTCACCTCAAATCCTCGCCGGCATCCCCTTCACCGCCGATGAGTCCCTCATCAGTGCCACCAACTCCTCTTCACATCCACTGCTATACCACCGACCTCATTTGTCGGGGACCACCAATGTAACGACTCTGTTTTTAATGTACAGAAATTTGTTTAAAGTTAAAATACTAAATGGAGTATTTGCAACCCCAAGTATGCTATAAGTATTTAATTTGTTTAAGAACGGCAAGAAAGCACTTGTAGCTCATTGGTAAAGTCTTGCACTGCTGTGACATAGCTCATGTGTTCAAATCCCCCCAGCCACATATTATTTTTAATAATTTTTCTTTTAAACTTTTTGGAAGCCCAAAAGTTTACACGTGCAATACACGTAAAAATAAAAATTCAGATTAATCAAACATGTGGAAAATGTTATTTGAACAGCCAAGAACACGTGTCGCCAATCCAAGCCCCACCCCACCCCAATTGATCGGCGAAGACCATCAAAAGGCTGACGGCGCCGAGGCCCCCTGTCGCAAATGCTTCCAAATTTTTAACCCTAACCCCTTGGCCCCCCCACTACTCCTCTTCTGTTTGTTTTTCCTGCAATTAACCAGAGGATTAAAAATCACCATTAAACCAATATTTTAATGCATTTTAATTCTCATTTTTAATTCTCTAAACCCCAATTCTATCCTATAAATACCACCCCATACCTAGCCCTCTCTATTCTGAAATCCATTGTCAAAACTCTTAAATTTTTCCAAGTCAAATAAGTTGTACAAGTGGAGTTAGCCAAGGTCAAGTTCCGGCGACGATTCGGGAAGATTCCGGTGATCCCACGACGCCACAAAGCTCTCAAAACCTTTCTCCACCTCTTCTCTCTACATTAATCCAGTAAGTCCCCTCTCCTCCTCTCTCTTTCTATTCTAAAATGTTCTCTTTTCAAAACTCGTCGAAAGTAGAGTTAATCCGACATCCGATTTTAAATTTGTTAAAAAACCCAACTTTTCTTAATAACAAATCAACCATTTCTTTATATATTGTTTAGCAACCATAAACCAACATTGAGAATAAGTTTCAATTTAAAATACCATACTATGCAACTTGTATTATACTTTTACAGTTAAACACCACAAAGTTTACCTACGACATTCTTTTATCATAATTGCTCATATTACCTTTAGAAAAACCTCATCAGGTAATGACCTACCTTTCACAACACACATCATGACATAGCACGATTGCTTAAAAACCATATTTTTGTGGCTAATACAGTTTTACATTAAAATACCCTAAACTATTAAAAACCGTATTCTTTAAATTGTTTTAATTAAATTCCTTGCAATTAAGCCTCTACAACCCATTTTGGGGAACCCGATTTGGATGGTGCGGATTATCGCACATCCTCGGGGACTAGTAGAACTAGATGCAGACCTCCACGGAGCATCCGATCTCGATGGAATTTTTAATACAATTTTTAAGAAAACGTAATTTTCTATTTAATAAATAAATTCTATTTTTAATAATTATATATATATATTATCAAAAAATCTATTTTATATTTATAATAAATTCCATGTTTTTCTAAACACAAGAATCACAAATTTCATGAATATACCATCACAAATCCATACAATTCCAATTTACACTAAAATACTATATACTATTCAATCAAGGTTTATAATCATTAGAATACTTCACTTTTAAAAATTACATTCATGAAAACCCTAAATACGATAAATAAATGCTTGATGTTTATTTTGAAAGTTTATCAAAACTATTTTTCATAAAACCCCTCAAGTTTATTAATTTACAATAAGGACCCTAGTAAATATAGGTTTAAGCGGAACCAATTCTCTTAAGCCTTAGGGAGCCGGAGAAACTGGGTGCATGCCTATTTACGTTAGGAAATTAAAACGGGGTTATCAATGGTAATTGGCTTGGAAAAAGTCACAAATCCTGCTGTCCATGTGCAGCAGTTACCGATAACTCCAAAACCTAATTCAGGAATCAAATTCTGTTTAAAGTGTCTGACTCAATCTGAGTCTCAGTAAAATCTGAAAACAATCCTTACTTGAAAACAATTCAAATATATCTCCAATTCAACATGAATCCTTATATACCAGAAATTGAAACATGAATACCAGAATACTATACAATATCAACATGACTTGAACTGACCGAACCATAGATATACATTGACTTGATTACTTGACTATCCGTTTGCATCCTTATCCATTTACATGAACGATTGATATCATGGTTTCGGAAAGTCTTTCAGTTATAAACAATACAATAAAAATTACGGGGTTTTAAAGGGGTAGATTAGTATGGAATGTGTTAAAAGTGGCACGATGATAGTCACTTTAATACACCTAACCTGAATATTCGTTGCCATTGTCCCGTGGCTTGACAGGTCCTTGTGCTCTGTATATCATAGTCCACGGAATAGTTGGACTCCTCTCGTATACACTAGCATATTCTATACCAAGCTATAAACAACTGTGCTAACATAACAATCATACATTATACCAGTATATTCTCTTATCTGTCTATTCTATTTCTATCTCTCTTTGGGACTTACCGAGCGATTGTTCGCTGACGACATTCCTTTTCTATTCTTTTTTTGGAATGTTGTTAGGAGGACCCGACTCTCTAGAGATCGAGCCCAGCTTAGAAGACTTGGAGCAGTTCATCGAGGACCCGGAGCTCTAGTCACTTGTATATACTTTTACTTTCAGTTCATGTCATTGTTTAGGCATTGCTTTCCACATTGTATTTACTTTTCAGTTGTATTGTAAAGAATGTTTAATAATTAAAAAAGTTGCTGTTTATTTACATCTCATGTCTTTTTTGTATACATTTATATTATATTGTTTATTTACGCTTAACGTGTTTACTTCTGAATAAATATGTCGCGGGCCTAGTCGCGTCTCCTTATCTGTACACCGGGAAGCGGGGCGTGGCAACCAACGAGCCCATCGAGCAACCTCACCTACCCATTCCTTTTATCCCCTCACCTTGCCACCACCGACCAACTCTGCACCCCATTACCACCTCACCATCTCCCTCAACCTCCAGCGACCAACTTGAACTCTGCTGCAACCACCACCTCACCGGCGAGCCCTAAGCACCACCACCGAACCTCAACTCATTCGAGCACCTCCCCGTCTCCAAGCTCTTGCCGTCCGCTGCCTTCGCCACCTCCTCTCACCGTGCCAACGAGCTCCTACAACTCGCGAAGCCCCTATGTACTCCCTTCCTAGCCGAGCCAAACTCTAGCCGTGCCACCGTGCCGCAACTCGCCGTGCCGAGCTCACTGTCGCTGTAACAACCCTAATTTTCATATACACTTTTCTGTACAAATTTGTAATTTTTTTTTTAAAACCATAAAGTAGTATTTTAATCCGAGCACAAGATATATATAATTAATTATTTTGTTTTTAAATAATTTCATTTTTAGTGTACATTAAATTGTTTTTAAATTTAAAGTGTACTTTGATATTTAATGCTGCTGATATCATTTTAAGTAACTATTTTTCTACACTAATTACAAGAAGGAGCTTGTAGCTCATTGGTAATACCTTGCATTGCTGAACCAAGCCACCTGAGTTCGAATCCCATACCCCACATTATTTTTAATATGGATTTTTTTAAAAACCTTTAGAATACCAAGAGTTTACACGTGCATATCTCACAAAAACCCCACTACACCCAAAGATGTAACACTTGCAGAGGGTAGATGATCCGTCGGGGGAGATCCAGGTCACCGGAATCGGTCGGGA
Source organism: Agapanthus africanus (assembly GCA_030015575.1). NCBI lineage: Eukaryota > Viridiplantae > Streptophyta > Magnoliopsida > Asparagales > Amaryllidaceae > Agapanthus > Agapanthus africanus. The sequence continues at coordinate 497,809,637 of CM057347.1, read as the reverse complement.
ATCGGCCAACTCGGCCTTGACTCGGCCGACTCAGTGATCCGACCGAGTCACGGCCGAGTCACCCCCGATTCGGCCTATTCCGGCGAGGGTCACAACATGAAAGTTGTGTCTTTTGGTATTCCCTACGCACCTGCAAAGTTTCAGTCTCATACCACTTCCAGAGCTCTTTAAAACCCCCAATTACTCCATTTTTATTACATTTTATCACATTTTTAATTTTAACTTTTCATCTACCCTAACCCTAGCCTAACCCTATAAATACCAACCCTACACACTACCCTCTCACCCCCCAAAATCTTGAGCCACTCTCTCAAAAGTTTCCACAAGAAGTGTGCTTCGAAATCGAGTTCCCGGCGAAGCTCTGACGGAATTCCGACGACGCGTTTTGGAGCAACCGGCGACGTAATCACCCCTCGGCCTTCCTCCCTAGTTCTCTTTACTCTTTAGAAGAGTTTAAACCCGTAAGTCCCAACCTTCTATCTCTCTTTTCTATAATTGTAAAATACGACTTTTTGGAACCCGACGGAAATCGGACAAACCGATTCCCGATCCGGTTTTTCTTAAAAATTCCACTTGTCGCCTAATACATATTATCAACCCTATTGCATGTTGACTATTAATCACCCTTAAACCAATTTAATCGCACTTTTCCGCATGAAATGATAAGTTCTTTACAAAACCGTATTCCTTGCATAAAAATACCATCAAGTTCAATTTTAATGTTCTAATTAGATCCCTCACTCTTAATCATGGTTATTTTGATAACAAAACTTGTTTCATTCAATTTGGATAAAATTTCACACATGAAATGATAACGTTTATGAATACCGTATTCTTGCACCTTAATACTCTTAAGTTTAATACAGCTTATTTCATCTTGAAACTTCACCAAAACTTAATATAAATCACGGGGTAATGACCTACCCTTATACACACTCATTATAACCCTAATTGATAAATAACGAAAATACAGAATACGAAATTATAGGACTTTTCACTAAAATACCATAACCTTCATAACTCTTAGTTTAATCTTTAAATTGTAACTTTTCTAAATAAAACTTATACAAAATGAAAGCACGATTGGTCATGGACATCGATCGTTTATCTAAACTGTCTTGTGTGTCTAGGCAAGTGTGTCGAAGGCAAGTGGTTACTTAATTAGGGCCACTACTTGTAGTGGAGAGCCTCCCACTTACCTGGCACTTACCTAGCTGCATTCGACGGTGAAGAGGCGATTTGAGGCTTCTAATGACTCATCGTTTAGACCTTAGAAATAGGCTAGTTGGCTTAGGAAACCCTAATAACTAAAATACGGAGAACTATACTCTTTACAAATAAACACCCTATATTTATAAAACCGTTTTCTTAAAAGAAAAGTATTTATAAAACCTGAGCAAAGTGCCATTACAACCCATCTTTGGGGAACCTGTTAGGGATAGCACGGTTCATCGTGCACCCGCAGGCTAGTAGTGCGAGATTCAGACCTCCGCAAGGAGCATTCGGTCTCGAAAGGTTTAAAATACGATATTTAAGGAAAGTGATATTATTTTTGTAAATAAAATATTCATTTAAAAATCATTCATGTGTTTTATTATATATAATTATCACTTAAACACCTATTTTGTTATAATATAAAATTTCCACTTTTTCCTGAAATTCAAAGATTAAAAGTTACATTAAAATACCCTGAATTTCAAATAATCAATTAATATTTTTATTAGGATATATTCACTAGAAAAACATAAATAAAATACATACTCATTATAACTATAAAGATGAATAACAAATACTTGAGGTGTATTTTGCAAACTATACAATATTACTTTTTACAATAAACCCCCTCAAGTTTTATAAATTACAATAAGGCCCCTAACAAATAAAGAACTATAAATTATCTTTCTTTTAGTCTGACTCGGGTTAGAGTCTGACTAATTCTGACTTGAATATAATTCAAGTCAATCTATATTTCAATTATATTCCAATACAACTTGAATACATGAATCCCAGAATCCAGTTAACAATCTGTTTGAATGAACCGAACCATGGATATTCCTTTTACATGATTTCTAGTATTCCATTTACATGACTCTACGGTTATAACCGTTTCCTGATATCATGGTTTCGGTCAGTCAATCAAGTCAATCAAGCAATCATTACAAGTTTACAAGATAACAATACAAACATGACATCGCGGGGTTTAAAGGGGTAGATTGGTACGGAAGATGTTAAAAGTGGAATGAGGTGGTCAGATTAAGACACCTAACCTATATTCAGTTGCTGTTGTACCGTGGCATAAACGGTTCCTTGTACTATACGTGTCCTTAGTCTCTGGCATATAGAGACTCCCCTCGTATACACTGGCAGCTTTCTGTACCGAGCTACAAACAACATCGTTAAACAATATTCCATAATATACTACAATACAAAACTTTAGAAAATACTATACTCTGTCACTTTCATTCTTCATTTTTCTTTGGGACTTACCGAGCGACCTGTTCGCTGACGACATTCTATTTCTCTCTTCTTTGAATGTCGTCAGGTGCGTTGGACCAAGTTGAGACCGAGCCTACAAGTGAAGATTTGGAGGAATTCCAGGAAGACCCAGAGCTCTAGACTTTGTACTTGCTCTTCTCAGTATTTCCTTTATTATGCCATTGTTTAGGCATTGCTTTTCAGTTCAGATGTATTTCCATTTCATGCATTGTAAAAAGAATGTTATTAATAAAAGTTGCTGTTATTTTCCATCTTTTGTCTCTTGTGATTATTTTATATTGCTTAGTTACGCTTAGCGTATGTATTTCTGAGTACATACGTAGCGGGCCTCGTCGCGTCCACTTCGCCGTACACTGGGAAGCGGGGCGTGACAGGTTTTGTTGGTGGCCCATGCAGGTCTGAGCTGTATGAATCCCTGTCATGCAGTTCTGGTCTGCGTGAACAACCTAAGCAATATAACACAAGAAACAGCAACTAAAACATTCTTTAAAATTCATGTTCTTTGGATCTTACAAGTCTCTATTCCTTGAATCTTATCATTTCATTTGAAATCTGCCTTAATCCAAATTTTTTCTTCAGGATTATGGACTCCCCAAACAATTCCCCGAACAACACCAGCACCAACGTCAACAATACTCCTTCAGCCCTACCTCTCACTCCAGTTGTTCCTGCACCATCCACTGAGCAAACCATGCTTTTCGATGCGATCCGCAGTCTGCTAGAGGGACAACAACAACTTTTGGGCCGTCCTGAGACAGATGCACCGGGAATAAAACAATTCAGAGCTTTGCACCCAAAGCAATTCTCGGGTAAAGGAAGCCCTCTCGAAGCAGAAGAATGGGCACAAAGTATCGAAGATGATCTGGCAGCAGCTCAAGTGCCAGATAATGCTTGGGTCCGTGTAGCGAAGCTACAGCTCACAGACAACGCTCGAAATTGGTGGAAGGCAGAAGAAACCCGTCTGGCCCAGCCGATTGAATGGAAAACATTTCGCGAGAAGTTCGACGCGAAATATTTCCCTGTGACCGCCAGGTTCGCTATGGAACAGCAATTTATTCACCTACAGCAAGGATCAATGTGGGAGAAATCTGTAGATGAATATGATGCTGAGTTTACTATGTTGAGCCGGTAAGATCTGTCACAGTAGTTCAATTTTTAATATCACATACTACACAGCTAACACAATCTTTAAACAGATTCGCGGCACACCTGATACCTACGGACGAGATCAGAGCCCGTCATTTTCAGCAAGGTTTGGACACCGAGATCAAGGCTGCTCTAGCCACCGGGAAGTTTTTGACTCATGAGGAAGCCCTTGAAGCTGCCCGCAGTTACGAGGCAGTGATAAAAGAGAGGGGAAGACCTCACTCTGTAGGAGTCAAGCGTCCTGCCAACCAAATGGCAGGTGGAGCCACGTCCAGGTCACCCTTCGTGCCGAGGCGACCCGGAGTACCAACTCATCGTCCTAGCCCAGCTTTTTGCAACTACTGCAAGAGATCTGGGCATATGGTGAAGGATTGCCGTCGAGCCAACCGCTTTTGCTTGATCTGCGGTTCAGCCACTCATGACATTAGATCTTGTCCTCAAAGGCAGAATTCAGTTGCTGCAACCCGGCCAGCAAACAACTATCAGCAGCGACCAGCTCTTCCAGCACCTACTACCAGACTTGCACTACCTGCACCACCTAGAGGACCACAAGCTGCACCACCTCCTCGACAGTTCCATCAAGCCCAAAGGAACGTTCAAAGGAATGCTCCTCAGGCCAGGAGGAATGTGCTGAAGCGCCAGGCTTTCATGATGTCCGTTGAAGAAGCCGAGGCCACTGGCCAAGTCATTACTGGTAAATTTCTTTCCCAAATTTACCTTCTAGTTTGGTTATCTACACACTTTCCCTATACCTAAAACCTATCCCATATACCTTAGGTACAATTCTAGTAGCTTCACTACCTGCACTTGCACTGTTTGATACTGGAGCATCCCACTGCTTTATGTCGCAACGGTTTGTCCGAACCCATGCGATTCCAGTCTCACCGCTTGTATCCTGCTGGAACGTCAGTTCTGGAAATGGTGTTCTAAAGGCAACTATGGGATACAGCATGTGTCCGGTCATCGTCTGCAGTCGAGAATTTTACGCTGATTTCAAGATACTGGACATACCAAATTTTGATGTGGTTCTAGGAATGGACTGGCTTGGAACCTTTTATGCTACCATCGACTGTCGTCAAAGGAGGGTAGTATTTGAGATCCCAAATCATCCGATCTTTTACTTCAAGAGTGGAGACCGTACATTGGAGCCAAGCACTTACAAAGCAAAGCCAAGGGAAGCAATAAATGCAGCAGCTCATGTAGAAGAAGAAGCAAGACCGGAGGTAGTTCGAGAGTTCGATGACTTATTCCCTGACGATATATCAGGTTTGCCTCCTGATCGAGCTCTTGAATTCAGTATTGACTTAGTACCAGGAGCACAACCAGTAATCAAAGCACCATATAGACTAAGTCCAGAAGGTTTGAAGGAAGTACGAATACAGTTGGACGAATTACTGGCGAAAGGATGGATTCGTCCCAGCACTTCAAGTTGGGAGCACATGTGCTACTGGTGAAGAAGAAGGAAGGTTCATATAGGATGTGCATCGACTATAGAGCCTTGAACGAAGTTACTATTAAGAACAAATATCCACTTCCGCGCATCGACGATTTATTCGATCAGCTAAGTGGATCTTGTGTCTTCTCTAAACTAGATCTTCGTTCAGGTTATCACCAAGTGAAGGTCAAGGAAGCTGATATTCACAAAACAGCTTTCAGAACTCGTTATGGACATTATGAATTTTTAGTAATGCCATTCGGAGTGACCAATGCACCAGCAATCTTTATGAATCTTATGAACCAAGTTTTCCGGGAGTATTTAGACAGGTTCGTTGTCATCTTCATCGACGACATCCTGGTATATTCTAAGAATCGGAAAGAGCATGCGGAGCACTTACGAATTGTCCTGGAAACCCTTCGACAACATAAGCTTTATGCCAAATACAGCAAGTGCGAGTTTTGGCTAAAACATGTTGGTTTTCTTGGACACATCGTATCAGGAGAAGGAATTTCTGTGGATCCAACAAAAGTCTCAGCAGTCAGCGAATGGCCTACACTAAAGTCCGTGAAGGATATTCGGAGTTTCTTGGGTTTAGCTGGATATTACAGAAGATTCATTGAAGGCTTTTCGAAGATAGCAATACCCCTGACCAAGCTCACACGAAAAGTTGAAGGATTTGTGTGGTCAGAAGCATGCGAGCAAGCTTTCGTAGAACTTAAGTCGAGACTGACTTCTGCACCTATTCTTGTAATACCGGATCAATCTGGAGGATTTGAAGTGCATTGCGATGCATCCGGTAAGGGATTAGGATGTGTTCTACATCAGCACGGTAAGGTTGTGGCTTATGCTTCAAGACAACTGAAGATTCATGAGCGCAATTACCCGACGCATGATCTAGAGTTGACAGCCGTTATTTTTGCTCTTAAGATTTTACGCCACTACTTACTTGGCGAAAGAGTGAACATCTACACAGATCACAAAAGTCTGAAGGATGTGTTTACTCAGAAGGAATTGAATATGCGGCAGAGAAGATGGTTAGAACTTATGGCGGACTTCGACATCAATTTGCAATATCATCCAGGAAAGGTGAACGTGGTACCTGATGCTCTTAGTCGCCAACCATTAGCAATGAATCTCACCGCCCAGTGGAAGCTTCAGCAAGACCTACATCAGATGGAGATCGAACTAGTCATGCCAGGTGATGTTTCAACTTTGATGAATCTACAAGTTCAATCAACTATTATCAATCAGATCAAAGCAGCTCAAGCCAGCGATGCTAAGTTGCAAAAGATCAGAGAACAAGTGGAGAATGGACTCAGAACAGATTTCATCATCCATGAAGACGGATCTTTGAGATACGGCAGCAGATTATGTGTACCAAAGGGTCCTGTTCGGGAAGAGTTAATGAGAGAAGCTCACAGCTCTCCCTATTCAGTACATCCTGGAGGTACTAAAATGTACAAAGATCTACGTCAGAATTATTGGTGGCATGGTATGAAGCGTGAAGTAGCCAGAAGCGTCGCAAAATGCTTGGTGTGTCAGCAAGTAAAGGCTGAACACCACCGGACTGCTGGATTACTTCAACCGTTACCAATCCCAGAATGGAAGTGGCAGCACATTACGATGGACTTTGTAACTGCTCTACCTCGCAGCACAAAAGGTAACGATGCGATTTGGGTCATTGTGGATCGACTCACAAAGTCGGCTCACTTCATCCCATTTCGAGTTGGCCAATCAACTGAGACATTAGCGAAGAAGTACATGGAGGTAATAATCTAAATTAGATTTAAAATCTCTTCATAAAGTACTATTCCTGATACTCATGAACTCATAACAGGAAATCGTAAGACTTCATGGAGTACCAGTCTGCATTGTCTCCGATCGTGACACCAGGTTCCGATCACAATTTTGGCAAAGTCTGCAAGCTAGCTTGGGAACAAGTCTGAATTTCAGCACGGCTTATCATCCACAAACAGATGGTCAGTCGGAACGAACCATTCAGATCTTGGAAGATATGCTCAGAGCATGTATGCTCGACTTCAAAGGATCGTGGGAAGATCACCTGCATCTTGTGGAGTTTGCGTACAACAACAGCTACCAAGCAAGTATAGGAATGGCACCTTTTGCAGCTTTATATGGAAGGAAGTGTCGATCGCCATTAAGTTGGGACGACATCGGAGATAGAGAGCTCCTTGGACCTGAGATGATAGTAGCAACCGTTGATGTGGTTCGTACTATCAGAGAAAGAATGCGCATAGCCCAAGATAGACAAAAACATTGGGCTGATGCGAAGAGACGACACTTGGAGTTTCAGCCAGGAGAGCATGTATTCTTGAAGATATCTCCGAACCGCGGAGTGATCAGATTTGGGAGACGGGGTAAGTTGAGTCCGAGATACATTGGACCATTCGATATACTCGAACGAGTCGGTGAAGTGGCATACCGTTTAGCGCTTCCACCCTCATTGGAAGGAGTGCATAACGTGTTCCACATATCTCAACTCAGAAGGTATGTGAGTGACCCCAGCCATGTACTTGATCATTCCGAACTCACGATACAGCCCGATTTGTCTTGTGAGCAGCAACCTGTGGAGATCCTGGACAGAAAAGTGAAGACACTTCGGAACAAAGAAGTTAATCTAGTCCGAGTAATGTGGAGAAAAGACACTCCAGGAGAATCCACGTGGGAAAGGGAAGATGAGATGCGTGCAAGATATCCGCACCTTTTTGTAAACTAGTCCTCAAATAAAAGTTGTAAATTTCGAGGACGAAATTTTTTTAAGGAGGGTAGAATGTAACAACCCTAATTTTCATATACACTTTTCTGTACAAATTTTTAAATTTTTTTTTTAAAACCATAAAGTAGTATTTTAATCCGAGCACAAGATATATATAATTAATTATTTTGTTTTTAAATAATTTCATTTTTAGTGTACATTAAATTGTTTTTAAATTTAAAGTGTACTTTGATATTTAATGCTGCTGATATCATTTTAAGTAACTATTTTTCTACACTAATTACAAGAAGGAGCTTGTAGCTCATTGGTAATACCTTGCATTGCTGAACCAAGCCACCTGAGTTCGAATCCCATACTCCACATTATTTTTAATATGGATTTTTTAAAAAACCTTTAGAATACCAAGAGTTTACACGTGCATATCTCACAAAAACCCCACTACACCCAAAGATGTAACACTTGCAGAGGGTAGATGATCCGTCGGGGGAGATCCAGGTCACCGGAATCGGTCGGGAATCGGCCAACTCGGCCTTGACTCGGCCGACTCAGTGATCCGACTGAGTCACGGCCGAGTCACCCCCGATTCGGCCGATTCCGGCGAGGGTCACAACATGAAAGTTGTGTATTTTGGTATTCCCTATGCACCTGCAAAGTTTCAGTCTCATACCACTTCCAGAGCTCTTTAAAACCCCAAATTACTCCACTTTTAATACATTTTTATTACATTTTATCACATTTTTATTTTTAACTTTTCATCTACCCTAACCCTAGCCTAACCCTATAAATACCAACCCTACACACTACCCTCTCACCCCCCAAAATCTTGAGCCACTCTCTCAAAAGTTTCCACAAGAAGTGTGCTTCGAAATCGAGTTCCCGGCGAAGCTCTGACGGAATTCCGACGACGCGTTTTGGAGCAACCGGCGACGTAATCACCCCTCGGCCTTCCTCCCTAGTTCTCTTTACTCTTTAGAAGAGTTTAAACCCGTAAGTCCCAACCTTCTATCTCTCTTTTCTATAATTGTAAAATACGACTTTTTGGAACCCGACGGAAATCGGACAAACCGATTCCCGATCAGGTTTTTCTTAAAAATTCCACTTGTCGCCTAATACATATTATCAACCCTATTGCATGTTGACTATTAATCACCCTTAAACCAATTTAATCGCACTTTTCCACATGAAATGATAAGTTCTTTACAAAACCGTATTCCTTGCATAAAAATACCATCAAGTTTAATTTTAATGTTCTAATTAGATCCCTCACTCTTAATCATGGTTATTTTGATAACAAAACTTGTTTCATTCAATTTGGATAAAATTTCACACATGAAATGATAACGTTTATGAATACCGTATTCTTGCACCTTAATACCCTTAAGTTTAATACAGCTTATTTCATCTTGAAACTTCACCAAAACTTAATATAAGTCACGGGGTAATGACCTACCCTTATACACACTCATTATAACCCTAATTGATAAATAACGAAAATACAGAATACGAAATTATAGGACTTTTCACTAAAATACCATAACCTTCATAACTCTTAGTTTAATCTTTAAATTGTAACTTTTCTAAATAAAACTTATACAAAATGAAAGCACGATTGGTCATGGACATCGATCGTTTATCTAAACTGTCTTGTGTGTCTAGGCAAGTGTGTCGAAGGCAAGTGGTTACTTAATTAGGGCCACTACTTGTAGTGGAGAGCCTCCCACTTACCTGGCACTTACCTAGCTGCATTCGACGGTGAAGAGGCGATTTGAGGCTTCTAATGACTCATCGTTTAGACCTTAGAAATAGGCTAGTTGGCTTAGGAAACCCTAATAACTAAAATACGGAGAACTATACTCTTTACAAATAAACACCCTATATTTATAAAACCGTTTTCCTAAAAGAAAAGTATTTATAAAACCTGAGCAAAGTGCCATTACAACCCATCTTTGGGGAACCTGTTAGGGATAGCACGGTTCATCGTGCACCCGCAGGCTAGTAGTGCGAGATTCAGACCTCCGCAAGGAGCATTCGGTCTCGAAAGGTTTAAAATACGATATTTAAGGAAAGTGATATTATTTTTGTAAATAAAATATTCATTTAAAAATCATTCATGTGTTTTATTATATATAATTATCACTTAAACACCTATTTTGTTATAATATAAAATTTCCACTTTTTCCTGAAATTCAAAGATTAAAAGTTACATTAAAATACCCTGAATTTCAAATAATCAATTAATATTTTTATTAGGATATATTCACTAGAAAAACATAAATAAAATACATACTCATTATAACTATAAAGATGAATAACAAATACTTGAGGTGTATTTTGCAAACTATACAATATTACTTTTTACAATAAACCCCCTCAAGTTTTATAAATTACAATAGGCCCCTAACAAATAAAGAACTACAAATTATCTTTCTTTTAGTCTGACTCGGGTTAGAGTCTGACTAATTCTGACTTGAATATAATTCAAGTCAATCTATATTTCAATTATATTCCAATACAACTTGAATACATGAATCCCAGAATCCAGTTAACAATCTGTTTGAATGAACCGAACCATGGATATTCCTTTTACATGATTTCTAGTATTCCATTTACATGACTCTACGGTTATAACCGTTTCCTGATATCATGGTTTCGGTCAGTCAATCAAGTCAATCAAGCAATCATTACAAGTTTACAAGATAACAATACAAACATGACATAGCGGGGTTTAAAGGGGTAGATTGGTACGGAAGATGTTAAAAGTGGAATGAGGTGGTCAGATTAAGACACCTAACCTATATTCAGTTGCTGTTGTACCGTGGCATAAACGGTTCCTTGTACTATACGTGCCCTTAGTCTCTGGCATATAGAGACTCCCTTCGTATACACTGGCAGCTTTCTGTACCAAGCTACAAACAATATCGTTAAACAATATTCCATAATATACTACAATACAAAACTTTAGAAAATACCATACTCTGTCACTCTCATTCTTCATTTTTCTTTGGGACTTACCGAGCGACCTGTTCGCTGACGACATTCTATTTCTCTTTTCTTTGAATGTCGTCAGGTGCGTTGGACCAAGTTGAGACCGAGCCTACAAGTGAAGATTTGGAGGAATTCTAGGAAGACCCAGAGCTCTAGACTTTGTACTTGCTCTTCTCAGTATTTCCTTTATTATGCCATTGTTTAGGCATTGCTTTTCAGTTCAGATGTATTTCCATTTCATGCATTGTAAAAAGAATGTTATTAATAAAAGTTGCTGTTATTTTCCATCTTTTGTCTCTTGTGATTATTTTATATTGCTTAGTTACGCTTAGCGTATGTATTTCTGAGTACATACGTAGCGGGCCTCGTCGCGTCCACTTCGCCGTACACTGGGAAGCGGGGCGTGACAGTCGCTGCCGTGCGTGCTACGCCCGTGCCGTCACTATCGTCATCGTTGTCGTGCCGATATCATCACAGGCAAGTGAAACTTTCACTTGTTTATCATGCTACTACAAACTTTAGCCATGAAATTTACAACAACTATATATTTATATATATATAATTAGATCGTAAATTATTATTGAAAATCGTGCAGCGAACAATAGTGTCGTCTTGTTTATTGGAGCCCGACTAAGGCTTATTACTGTGTTGGTATCACGTAGGAGTTATATGCTAATATCTAAAATCATTTGACTAAAGGAAACATGTGTTTCGATCGATGACCGAATGTTTACTCAAGATATTCGATAAGAACCTTAAGCCGGAACCTAATTAAAATCGGCGGAACTTGTGATCTTTAAACCCGTTTACTGTTCATAGATGTGCTGCAGAAATTTGGTTGCAAATTAGTATCGTTTCACCCATAATATGCTGCCCCGATAACCATTGCGAAATCAGAATTTCCCCGAACTTGCTAGCCTATTAAATTCATAATAAATCGTACAAAAATTGGATCATAACATTCTTAGGCTCGCTGTGAAGAGTATTATATAACCTATAAACCTACAGTGAATTTTACTAAATATCATGTCTTTTAGATAGAGGAAACTGTAGGGATTTATGGCTCTGGACTGTAGTCCTAAACCGAAATCCCTACGAATACCTGAAATCTAACACTTGCAACTCACTGTTCAAATTCGCAAATACGTGAAACTCTTATAGATATGTAGGAAATTGAGTTAGCTTTCTTACGCGACTGGTTCCACTGAATTACGTCGATGTTAGCTATTTTTAACATAATTTATTTTATCAGTGCATACGGCTGTTTTCTGCAGTCTTTCATATTGGAACCTGAACTTAAGCGCCTGTACATCCATACGTAAAACTAAAAATACACGGAGTTATATATCATCGCATAAATAACTTAGTTATCTATCTTATGGTTCTGTTCTCGTTCAGTTTTTCCATCATTTGATATTTTAGTTATATTTTAGATTGTCAACGTGTTCTGCAGTTTTCTGCAGTGACAGTTTGTATACCTTGACACTAAACAGAACATATCTCCTAGTACACAGAGGTTACCATCGATTTGCTTGATGCATTGGAAACCTAACATATAGAAATAGGTTTTATTCAACTGGAGTAATACCTGAATCTAAAACAATCCATAGTAAACTGCGCGTGAAGCTGGTCTTCCAGTTCTGAAACTGGAATTCCAGCAACTAATCGTTGATTTAAAATGATGATAAATCCTTAACTTGAATTTCTATTAACATGAAACTAATTTTACCGCTTAGATAATCATGTATAATTCGTATGCCTTTTATATCATTTTGGCCGATTCTATACGTGTGATTTATGGTGAATTTTGCAAGGCATATGGCGTTGGCTGTCATAATTTAGTGAACGTTTGTTTAGTGCATTTCTACCTTATTTTGTGTTTGCTTTATACCCAGTGCATAGTGATCGTTTACATTGAGACCTGGCGACTGATTTGCATTGTCGATAGATAAGTGTTAGTGTTTGGGTTGTGGCAAGTACGATAGTAAACTAGTGATTGAAAGTGATATTGATAAGTGGAAGCATGATTGAAAGTGAAAGCGATACGTACTTGCTCACAACCTATCTAATACCTGAACACATACCATGACATGGTAAATGGGGGAAATCAAGGTGGAATCGAACTTGTATTTAGCGAGGTACAGTGATTTAGAGGATGGTCATTTGATATTAGCGATATATATTAGGCCGTGGACCTAGCGGCATGGCTGCAGGGTTACGTCCCGGGCAACAGTGGATCGTAGTCTCGGGCATGCACGAGACCCTTGTTAAACATGAGCATCATTTTCCACCGATTGATTTCAATTGACTTAGTGACTGATAGGTAATGGCATACACATTGCACGGATTGCTGATATGATACATATACCCTACTGTACATATTCACTTGATATTCCATATTCTCATGATACTGTATTCTGCCGTTCACTTCATGCTTAATATCATTGTACACACACACACTATATATATATATATATATATATATATATATATTGCTATATGTGTTGCCTTGGCGACCTGAGGGTGCATGCTCAGAGGACGAAGTGGACCCAGCTCGGAAACAGGACCTGCCTGTTCCCACCAAAATTTTGGCTCAAAACTTGCTCCCTTATAAAATAATAACAATAAAATAAAAATAAAAGGGAAAGCTCCACATGCAAAGCATGTAGGTACCGCCTTGGATAGAATTAAATCCTATGATGGCGCCTCACGTGCTCCTCACGCGGGCGCCGATGTGCAAAGCACAAAAAGAAATCTATTAAATAAGAGTTAAAAACTCCGAGGTAGCGCCTCACGTGCCTTGCACGAGGGCGCCAGCGCCAAGAGTTAAAAACTCTGAGACAGCGCCTCACGTGTCCCGCACGAGGGCGCCGTCGCCAGAACTAAAAGTTCTCTGCCGTTGGATCAAAGATCCAACGGAGATGATAAATCATCAAAACACAGAATTAAATTCCGATTGTGGAAATACTCCTCAAATCTTTCTAAACAAGAAAGATTACGCTCTGTATAACATAGCACCGTTAGATTAAAGATCCAATGGTGATTAAAAATCACCAAGTTACAGAATAAGCTCTGTAGGGGAAAATATTTTCCCCAATCTTTCTAAACAAGAAAGATTACGCTCTGTACAACAGAGCACCGTTGGATTAAAGATCCAATGGTGATTAAAAATCACCAAATTACAGAATAAGCTCTGTATGGAAAACATTTTCTAATCTTGTTGAAAACAAGAAAAATATCTTCTGTAAAATAGAAGTTCTCGGATCAAAGATCCAACGGTGGATAAAATCCCCAAATCAATTAAGGATCTCTCAATAAGAGATTTCTTTAACTAAATCAACAAACTTGCCTCTACTATATAAAGGCCCCAAGACTTCAAGTCTTGTAGAGAGGAACCCCCCCATAAACTTCAAGTTAAAAAAATGAAGAGTAAGCAAAAAGAGCTTTAAGAGAGAAGGAAGAAGAAGAACTTTCTTCAAGGTAAATAGAGATCATAGTATCTCGTCTGCATACCCAAGGGTTTAACCCTTATAAAAGAACATAGTTCTTTCTCTGGATCTGAGATCCATGAGACAAGTCTCCCACAAATGAGAATTTAATTCTCGTAGGGATGAGTTTGTTCTTGGGGATTGAAGATCCAGGGAAGAACAAAGAATCAAACTCTTCAAAAAAATGCACAAAGGAGGAAACAGCGCCGAGCATCTCACGTACCCCTCACATGGGAGCTGCTAAAATAAAGAGTGCCTAGCACTCAGTGGTTGGCGCCCAACGCCCCACGTGCCCCTCACGTGGGTGCTAATAAAATAAAGAGTGCTCTGCACTCAGTGGTCGGCGCTCAGCGCCAAGCGCCTCACGTGGGCGCTGCTAAAATAAAGAGTGCCTAGCACTCAGTGGTTGGCGCCCAGCGCCAAGCGCCCCACGTGCCCCTCACGTGGGCACTGATAAAATAAAGAGTGGTCTGCACTCAGTGGTCGGCGCTCAGTGCCAAGCGCCTCACGTGTCCCTCACGCGGGCGCTGTTTAACATAAAGCGCTCCGCAAACAGAGCCCGGCGCCATAAAGAGTGTTTAACACTTCATAAAAAACAAAGAAATAGGGTGAGCATCAGAGCCCATATCAATGCTCAGCATTGTTGCACATAAAAGGGACCAAGCCCAAACAAGTGTTTAACACTTTATTCAAAATTGAGTGAGCTGAGTCCAAGTTGACCAAAAGTCCCTAATTTAGATCAATCGAGCCCATGTGCTCACATGTTTTCCAAACTGGTCTTAGTCTCAAACCCAACTACAGATCTCTCAACTGACATTGGTTCAAGGGTACATCTCTCCACACCTATGATATATGCCGTTGTAATTCTTCAACGTCTTCAGAGAAGTGGCGGGTCCCGAAAACCAACAATTCCATGGACCGTAACGTCCTTAAAACTAGCTGCGGACTGCAACGTCCTTAAACTAGCCATGGACTGAGATGTCCTTAAACTAACAATGGACCATAATGTCCTTAAACTAACAATGGACCGTAATGTCCTTAAACTAAAACGACAAAGCCCAAATGCTCTTTCGTTGGATTAAAAATGATCCCGAACCCCCGTTAAGTAGATCTTAGTCCAATATCGGATTAACGTATTCTTAACAAATATTTAAGTTGATCTTAATCTCAAATAAGGTTAACAATTCTTAAATCAACCCAAACCCAAATCTAAGAATATATGATTTGGACTAATCCACGCCCTACGGGCGACAACACAAATTAGTCTCCGTATACAATCTACGGGCAACCAAAAATAAAACAAACACACACGACACGAAGTGACCTTCTGGAGCAGGAGAAAGTGGTTACCGCGATGCGGTAACGTAATTAACTGCATGGGCTTACGCCTGCAGGGAAGAGCGTCCCCACAATAAAAAAAACCCTCATAACGAGGGGGAATCTGACGAAGTCTGCTACAACGGCCGCATCCGTCCAGACCTCCGATACACGGTGCAATAAATCAACTTGGCATCTTCGGAGAGGTGGACGGATAAAACCAAATAGCATCTTCCCTCAAATTCAGGCAAGACGTATGTCTTTCCCGGCTTTCGGCGGTAAGCAGATTCTTGCACGCCCGGTGGGACCTATCCTCTTTCCACTCCACACTTCGTGTGTCGTGTTCGCGAACGGATCGCGGTTCAATATGGTTTCCTCTGGATTCGAGGTACTAAGATTTAGTGTCTTGCTCTACACAGAAGAGAAGATGACGTCGATGGCTTCCAACTGCAACAATTGCAACAACAATTCCCACTCCGTTCCTCCTGGAGGAGTAACTTATGAGCCCAAGCGGCCTCCATCTTCGCAATGCCAGTGGAACAGGTGACTCAGGCCACCACTGGACTATTCTTCGGGACCATGCTCTCTCCAATGAGCTTCAATGCTTCAATGCCATCACAGGAGGCTCCAAAGAAGTCGGTTTTCGATCGGCTTGCAACTACCACAGCCCCTCTCAACGGGTCATCCAATTCCAACGCCTCAGTCTTTAACAGACTGGGCCAAGGCTCCAGTGGGCCTGTAAAGAGGCCTGCAATACCTGAAGGAGTTATCCCGAAGCGGATGACCATTCCAGCTCCGGTAGACGAAGTCGTCAAAAGGGATTCTCCTGCTAAGGGATCGGTCTTCGCGAGACTGGCCGTTCCAACTCCTGCTACGGGTGAGGTCGTTACAAGTGCTTCCCCTATTCGAAAGTCAGTCTTCGACAGGTTAGACGTTCCCCCTCAACGGATGTCAGTCTTCGACAGGTTGACACCAACAGCAGCCTCTCATCAAAGCAAGGGGAATGACGAGGTTGCTTCTATAACTGAACCATTCCCATCTACACGACATGCTCGACGTCGCCACTGGCGCCGAGTGAAGAAAGATGGGGGCAACTCTCCTTCTGGACTTACCCCACCAGCTCCAATGGTGGAAATTGACGCTGCTATTCCAACTGGGAACAGTTTCGAGCTACTCAGGAGGGTGCACAAGAACTCTCCAATCGCCATACCGAAGATGTATCCTCCGCTTGTTGAAAACACAACACAGGTGAAACCGGAACAGCCTCCTCAGCGGTTGTCCTCCAAGATCCACAGAGTTTGGCGGAAAATCCAAGACTCTGTAATTGACAAAGATTACTCTCGCCGACTGAAGAAGACAAAGGCTCGGCAAGGGGAGGACCATCCAACCGCCATACCACGAAAGGTATCATTTGCATGGGTGCCTGCCGCAACGGCCCCCTCAACCTCGATCTCCCATAAAAAGAGAAGGCCTGAGAATTTCCCACCACTGGCGGCAAATATCAAAGGCAGTGGACCCAAACGCCCCAAGTCTGGGGGCATGGTTGTGCATACCGTCCACATGGCATCCAGAAAAGAGGATAGTCGTGCTTCCGTGAGTCATCGACCACTCACACAGTCTGTGACGAAAGCTCAGGAGCAACAACAAAAGCTCTAGGAGATGTTGACAAGAATGGCCGCACTCAATGGGCAGAAAGAAAGCCCGGAAGTATCATCAGACCAACGCCAAGAGCAGGAGACTAACACCGAGTTCCTACGGAGGGTGCTTGAAAAGAAAGATAAAGAGGCCGCAGAACGAGCGGCTAATATAAAACTAATGGCGCTTCTGTTCCAAGACATGGTTGGGATGATGATACAGCCGGATCCTCCAGCCGAAGATCCGCCAATAATCATTGAAGACGACAGAGGAGAGACATCGAACCCTCCTCCTGCTTTATCAGCAGCCAGGGATGAGACGATCTCCAAAGTTACACTTGATGACTACATAGCTCAACAAATACGAGCTCATCAAGCGAACGAAACGGCAGGCCAGGTCGTTAGAACTGGGCGACCTTACCCCGGCTGGTACGACCAAATTAAGTACTCGCCAGGATATACGATCCTAAAATTCCATGTGTATAAGGGGACGGGCAATCCGCATCAACACGTTGCTCAATTCAGAGCTCTATGCGGCAATACTGAAGGCGATGACAAACTATTGCTTCGCCAATTTGTCGGCAGCTTGTCGGAGATGGCATTTGAATGGTACTCCAAGCTCCCAAATGACTCTGTCAAGACATTTACGGAGATGGAGCTACTGTTCACACAGTGGTTGGCAAGCGCACCCCAATCACGGCGTTAATCAATGCTAGGGTGAAGCCGGAAGAAACCTGGGTTCAGTACGCAATTCGGTTGCGGGACCTATGTTCAAAGTGTGAACAACGCATAGAAGAAGCTCCTGCTGTGGGCATGTTCGTGGGGACCCTTGATTCTCAGGCAACTATATCCCAGTTTATGATGTTCTTCAAGCCGACCACCTTCCAGGCCTTGATCGACAAGCTGGCCCAAATGGACCAGATGGGCCATATGCCGTCCTCTTCAAAGACAGATCTTCGGAATGAAAAGGCCAAAGGGAAAGCGACCTTTGTCGCCAACGCTCAACAACAACCGAGTGACCCGAAACCAGTTATTCGCCAAAACAACAGACCACGAGCTCTCGAAGAGAAGTTGAGACGTACTTACTCGTTTCCCCGGGATAAAACGAGGAGACTATTCGAACTGGCAGTGCGCAACAGGCTCATCACTCTGCCGGATCCGAGAAGCCCACTGCAATCGGGCGACGTCAACAATCCCAATTACTTTCCCTACCACCGAATAGTGGGCCACCCAATCGAAGATTGCTACGTCTTTAAAAATTGGGTCGAAGACCAGTACCAGCAGGACAAATTCGCATTGTCCGAAAACTGGAAGGTGAACCCGCCGCAGCAGCACACTCCTAAGAAGATGGACACGCCGGGGGCATCATGCTCATTTATAGAAGAAGCTCCGTGGGAAGTGGTCCTTTCAGCTAAAACTAAAAGAATGCTGAAGGATCTTCAAGCATGTCTGGTGATTAGGTGGAAAAGCCCGCTGGAGCCTAAAATTATTGACAGAATGTTGAAGCCGCGCCCAATGCCAAAAGTTGGTAACGATGGACAAAACCTCCAGGCCAAGCCTCCGAAGTCTTCAAAGAAAAAGAAGAAGGCCAAGAAGCCCATGCAGCTCGACGGCGATCGTACAGGTCTGCAAAGATACATCGATGCACTGGAGGAATACAACCAAAAAGCATGGACCCCAGTCATACTGGAAGAGTTCTTCAAACATGTTCTTGAGGACGGAAATGGTGACATTGATGAAGGAGACGATTCTTCGGAAGGACCCGAGGATCATGTAGCAAGTTACCACATGATCTCTCACTCATCGATAAACGCCAAAGAGGCTCTTGACGTAGAGAAACTGGGGGCAGACCCAGAACCAAAACCCATGGAACCGTCGGATGACCTCATCGATAAGCTACTGAACGAAGCTCTTCAAAAGTGAAAAGCTGATCGAGAACGTGAAGCGGCCATTTACGAAAAGGCGAAGCGTCGGCGCCAAGCTGAAGAAGCCCCGGTAATGAGAAGTCGTAAAGTACCCCAACCGGATCAAAGTGCCCTTGCCACCAGCAGGAGCAGAATCAAGATAAGGAAGCAGTTTGCCAAAGCTCTGTCGATGGGAATGAAGCTGCCACATTCCAAAGAAAATACTTCCGGGAATACGTGCCCCGACGAACCGGATATCCATCCGAAATACTGCTTATATCATCGGAGGGTCACATACCCTACCGAAGAGCGCAATGCCTTAAAGAAGTGGTGGCAGGGATACGTTGCTTACCGACAACACTTCAAGTGGATAAAGCACAAAGCCAGTCGGGAGCAGAGAAGCACGACAGACGAGCATGAAGCAACAGCCGGTAACTGTCACATGGTTGATGCCATCCTGACAAAAGCAAAACCTCAAGTTCTTACCTTCGGGAGCGATTCTGACGAAGAAATAGCCCTCGGCCCTCACTTCAAAGAATCTACCTCTGAAAAGGAAGTGGAGATGAAGAACTGTGAGAACATTCAGCTGCGTAACCGTAGGTTGCCTGAAAAGAATCTCGGACCTTCAAACAAATGTTCGGGCAAAAGGGACAAGGGAAAGGAAAAAGTGCCTGAGGAGATTGCTCTCGATGATAGAGTTGTCGAAGAGCTCACAGATAAGGACCCGCTTGTAAGCCCGCGGGGGCGCCCCGGCCGTCGATCCGACGCCGGAAACGCGGAAACAAAAACTTTGCAAAAACTTGCAACCGGCACCACCGCGCACCTTTTACCCGGATCGGGCCATTAACCTAGCTGGCTAGCAAAAAGGAAAAGAGTAGAGATGCAATACCAAGCGATCCGTGTCCTCCGGTCTTTGTCTCCACTCCGATCTCCTGCGGAATCTCCGTCACCTCCTCGCTCGTCGGAAAGGGCACCATGTAGCCGGAATCTTTTACGGGCTCCCGCCTCTTGACCGAGGCAACTCGGGCGCGAAGTTGGCTAGCCGACGCGTCCAAGGGATGCTGTAGAATAGTGTAGTAAGCAGGTCTCTTTGGGGTTTATGAGGTTGCCATGGTTGGAGGAATTTTAGCACAAGAATTTTCCATGGATCCAAGCTTGATGAAGAATGGAGCATGCTATCAAAAGGAATGAGCATCTCCTCTTAAAGGGTTCGGCCAAAAAATTGCTCACTGGAAAATTGAAATGAAGCAAGCTCTCTCATTTATCTCACTGGAAATCAAGTATATAGTGTGCATGAATTAATCCAAAAGAGAAAAGGAAAAAAAAACTTTCACAGCAAAACCAAATGGAGGGGGGGGGGGTGTTCCACCAAAAAAAGCATGAAGGGAATTAAACCATACACAAAATAAAACTTCACACCAATTCCAAACAGTGGCCGGCCCACACAAAAAACCAAGTGGGAAAAATGAATGGAATAAATCCATACAAAACAATAATCTAAAAACAAAATTGTCACAACCAAATTCCATTTCAATCCACTCACTGAACCATCACAATAAATGCAATGAATAGACAAGAAAAGAATATCATGATTATGAAGCCACACTCAAGCAAAGAAACCCCTCACAAAATGTTAATTGCAAACTTGCAATTAACACCGTCCAACGAAAAGTCCGACCGAGAAAACCGGCCGGAACGGAATGCAAACTGGCAACCTCAGAAAAACGATCATGTAATAAATTACAGGAAAACCCCGCTACTGCAAATACATGCCCGCATTTGTATTCCTACTGAACACAAATGCAAAGAGACAAAACTACACTATCAAATACTAGGATCCGGCTTAAGCCAAAGCCGGCTAGTAAAATTTGTCCGATCACGATCCGTGCAATACCGCACGTATCTGATCGAACCCTACCATATCTCCATACGGCCTCTACAGCGTTTCGCCCGAAACTTGAGTAACTGTCTGTGTGGTGGACTCTAAAGACTCGTCAATACTATGGCTGTGGATTTAACCACTAGCACGTCAGAGGTATTAGCCATACGTGACGGGCCACCAGCTATCGACCAAAAGGGACGTCGATAAGCGAACTCATCCTGACACCCTACTGAGCCTGTCAGTGACAATATCCGTACAGTCCGGTCCGTTCGTCTATGAGCATCGCATAGCGGGCCTAGGGGGTTGGTAAAAGTCAGACCCCCAAAAGCGGTACAAGTCGTGTCGGAGTGTAGCCCAGAACACCCTGAGATACTACTGGAATACCTACCAGCAAATCTCCTGCCTTGGCCAAGGACTTTTCATGTTCTGGCTCTCCTAGACACAACACGACCTCACCCCCAAAACCGGGAGAAACGAACCCCTGAAGATCCGCTCACTGCCTCCATGTGGCTCGGGACTGTACCCAACTAAAACCTGTTTGCACGACTCCTTTGAGCCGTGGTAGGGTAGTAATCAAAGTACAGTGGGAACTCACACGAGACAAATGACGATCTCAGGTCGATGAACTAACCTGTACACATGTCACCAGGGAACTGCTATCTGACGTCTGGTATAATCCCAACTAGCAGGTTCCCGGCGAGTCCTGTCCGGTGTACTCATAACCCAATGAGCACCTGTATACATCTTAGGTGAACCAACTGACACCAGTGGCTTGTGAGACCGGCCACCGCCCTTCATCGGGGTCTCGACTGTATACACTAGTCTACTCTGGAGAATCGATGCCCTGTCTCGAAACTCCCTCGACTAGGGACCATTTAAGGATGTGCTTATAGACCCCAGCTCCCACTTATATGATATCCCTCATACTGCTGGAAGTCAAGCAAGAATCCTAGGGGCTTTATCAACGTGTAATAGCGACTCGAAAGGTCACTTAAAGCAGTACACGATGATAAAGATAAACCAGATAGCATACTATCATCTCGAGTAAAACTGTCCTACCGGGATAGGTCCTCCCCTCAATCATTGCAATCACGTGCCTGTGACCCAATAATTGACTCTGAGGGCACTATCTCCAACAATCTCCCACTTGCACTCAAGGCTAATTATTGCGATGTCGCATACTCACAGCCCGTGTGATACCGAACACCCAACTCCTCTACTAGTCAGTCTCACAAAGCTCGTTTGCGAAACTATTGCGTTCGAGGAATAGCCTCAGTGAGTGGATCCGCTTTGATGTTTCTTTCTATGTCTCTCTATAACTCATGTTCGCAGAGAAAACCATCTCCCGAAATGAGCAATACCTGTCTTAGAATGTCTGGATGTCTGATGGGACCTAGCTCATAAATGAACTCCAAATCCAAAATTCTTAGACTGTATCGACAACTGAACTTAATCAGTTTCCTGCGCCATGCCTTCCCTCAGTATCCACTTGGACCATCTGTCCAAAATACTGCCCTTCGTCAGAAGGAAAAACTATAACTCTGACAGCCACTCTGCCATCCAGGTCACCTTGAAAGCCTGGAATGATAACCGTCTCCTAAAGGAGGCTGCCGTTATCATATCCCTAGAACATCCACTTATGTTCTAAAATTGCTTCCGACTGTTTCTCCAGGATTGGATCAATATCAACTTATTGCATTTACTGCAAGAACAACATCTGGTGTGGTACTTGACATCTTATGATTGACTCAATTGCCTAAGCAAGTGATCTGCCAATCATGCATATCTCTCTCCCCTTTAGTCTGTAAGACACCTTTAGAGAGGGTGACTCCATTACCTGCAGGTACACTACCGTGCCAGGAGTCGTTCATTCTAAATACTCTTAGAATGCTGTCTAAGTACCCAGATTGGGAAACCACCCAAATCTAGATCTAAAACCATAGATCTAGTAACCAGAATGTCTGATATAATATCCAAGTCCTATGTGGAGAAACCACTGTGTGACGACCAAAGTATAACCGATAGTAGTATAGGAATATCACTTCCTACTCTGTGTATGTCATCAAATACCAGGACATCACACCCTACTACCTTCTTAACAGATCCATCCGCTATTCTGATGAAGTCAAACCTATGACTATCACATTAGAAATAGATGATCTATCTCTGCTATATCTGCTTTAGTCTATAAATAGACATAAGCCTGATGTCCACCAATGCTTCCGCTGCTCCCACTGACTATGACAACCCTCTGGCAGAGTCATATACACGTACACTTCTAAAGCAAGTTTAGAACGACGCTATACTCATCCTCCCGTCGGGTCTCGCAGCCTGGAACAACAGCAATGGCAAGTGTGGGTAAACAAGAACCTCCCTGCCACCGTCCTTGAGCATACCGAAGTACCTCTCGGGTGCCTGAGGTTGCCCACCATATTTGCGGAGTGGCCAATGGAATGTCAAACCAGATTGAATCTTTAGGTTCTTATCAAATCTTCAGTAATCGTTTGCGGTTCTGGAATCACTTCCAGTTCTACCATACTCCCACTACTGTTTTTCTGAAAAAAAATCCATTTTTGATAAAACTGTGGCGAGTCAAGAACAATATCTCTATTGATCTTCCAGATGGTAGAAAGTCAACCCTCGTCATAGCCCGGGTCAACCCACAAACAGCCATTACTGAAACGTGCCTTGAGTTGTCCAGAGTCTGGTTTTAAGCATAAGCCGGACAACTCCCCGTATCTTAACAATGTCAAGATATAAACTGTTCTATATCCAAGAAACAGAGGCACTGATGTAATTGAACCAGATTCAAATCATGCAGCTGTCTCCAGTGCATGTCAACTAAATGGAAGAGAGGCCGATCAGCGTTACTCAACTTAGGAGTACTTCCAATTATGAGTAACCAGAAAGAGAAGCTAGTTCTCTTAATCATTACTATCAACTGAATACCATTCACAAGTATCTACATCTTCGATCTCCTTGAAGAATCCCGATACTTGCAACACCTGGTTCTCTACTTTACTCTTATACCTATAACTCCTTAAAACTTAGACCCTGTGTTTCTACGAAACACATGTCTAAAAACTAGAGAAGTTAAAAGTAAACAGAATATAGTACGAGGACCAACCCCTCTGTCCTAATGGACACTGGACAATATACAATACTCTGTATAAGTCCCCTGAGTCTAGTGACTCATTCACTGTGTGTCGTAGGTTGAAAACTGTACTTTTGGTTAAGAAGAATTACACCGCCGTTCAATGCACCTTACCTAACCATCCATTGATATAGGTAAATGTCATAGACATAATTTCAAAAAGTATATCTCACTCTATAAAAATAGACGTACAGATATATCAATTTGAAATTGGTGCACAACAGCGGATATTCAAAACCAAATATTTGCCGACCGGCAAACAGCCCAGATGATCTTCTCAAATATCACCGATTACAACGAATCCCGATATGATGAGGATGATTACCCTATTCCCAATAACTTACTCCCACTCATCATCTGTAAAACCATACATATGTGAGAATCAAACCTGGTAAATACATACCCTGGAGCAAGTGTCCAATCGGGAAATCAGTTTTCTTTTAACAGTACACAGTGAAACTGAAACATTGAAATGTTTCGTCGGGGTATCCTGGTATTCCTAGTAATACCTCTTCCTTATCCAGATTCACAACTATAACCGTATAATTCTTTGCCACCTCTCCAAATCCCTTTATATGTCTTTAGTCATTACCTTCTGTACACCCCTTTAGGCCAAATGGTTTTCTTCTTTCCCTACCGTTCGGCACCAGCCTATGGTTTGGAAGAAGACTATCCAAAAAGCATAAAGGGTGTACTGTCCTAATCCTAGGAGCACTCGCAACGCGAGAGAAGGTGAAGATAAAAGACACCTGAATGTACTTTATTCCTATTTCTCCTGAATCAGGATCCATCCCCGAACTGGAACAAGTTCCTTTCGAGTTCGTATATAACCATACGATGGATTATCCAATAAACTGGGATCTTCGTAGTAATACGGAGTGTCCTGGAGAAATACAAAGGTGATTTAGGATTGGCGAAGAAATACTTGGTTTGGTCGTGAATAGCAGTCGCAGTTTACTTTGCCCTCTTACTAATCCCTTGCTTTGTCTGAACTCAATACCTTCTGTACACTGTTTAGGCTAATTGGTTTTCTTCATTTCCTACCGGTCGGCACCAGCCTATGGTTTGGAAGAAGACTATCCAATTTGCGTAATAGGTGTACTACTCCTAAACCAAGGAGTACTCGCAACCTGAGAGAAGGTGAAAAGAAAAGACAACTGAATAATCCTATCCGTTTTCTCCAGAACCAGAAACCATCCTTGAAGTCCTTCGAGTTCGTATATAACCATACGATGGTTTTGTCCAATGGAAGTGGACGTTCGTAGTAATACGGGGTGTTCCGGAGAAAAGGGTAAAAGTAGGAGTGGCAATGAGGTCTGCAACTCTGACAATCCAAAAGCTAGTGTTAAGTAGGTTCGGTCAAATTGGTCACTGAGTCATAGTCTAGAGTCGGGTCAATGGTCGCTGCCAAAGAGAGAGAGAAAAGAAACACTCAGCGTGCACTCTAACCTAGATCAGAATGGTTATCACTTTTTCTAATCTGGAAACCTCCCACTGTAACGTCAAATTCTTCCCCAAACCTAAAAGAAGAATTAGCCGGGATCACCCGAGGAGTAAACCAACTCATCAGTGGGAATCGGGATCCAACTATCATCGTATGATAACGTGACGAAATCCACTCACGTCACCACACTCCAGAAGGTATGCGCATGCCTGGCAAGTTTCAGTTCTTTTGAAAACCCCGATGTGGATTTTTGCCCCATGCTCTTATGACCTTGGCGTGAGGTCAAAATATCATAAGTCACATGTCAAGTTCTACCCATCATTATCCAGGTTAATCTGAACCCACCCGTACATACCCTTGACATAGGCCAAAATAGTGGTACGACTGTCCCAAACCAACACATCTATCTATGCAACAGATAAATACCCGGCAGCTACCAAACACTATGCCTTGGCGTGAGGTCAAAATACATAGCTTGAATACTACCGAATATTTAACTGAAATGATGGAGGGATACGAATGGTTTCTGGCGAAAACCTTTAACGTAATGAACTTGATATCGTTGAAGGAACTGATAGCTTTGTAAAAATATAGTGACGAAAACCTTTGCTAAAGAGGTCACTCCCGGTGAAGGGATCTCGGCTCTTTCCCCGTAGAATAAGGTGCAGGATATTCCAACTGAATACCACGGTGCAAAGCAAAAGTAATCGGCTATAGTGAAGTTAATGCCCTGACGCAAACTTCTGTCCAAGGGGTCACTCCCGGTGAAGGGATCTCGGCCCTTGCCTCGTCGACTGAGTAGCAGGATATTCCAACTGAATACCACGATACAAAACAAAAGAGAACGCCCTTACAATAACAGCTTTTTGAAAAATGTTCCAACAACATCAGAATAGGTTTGTTTATCTTGCATTGATCCGAATCAATGCAGTCCCATCAATTGATCACACCACAAAGAACGAAAATATACTGACGTACGTATATGCCATCCGCATTCGCCACTGGGTCCCGTCATCACCCGTTAGGTTAGTTAACTAACGACAGAGCGGGGACTGGACTAGCGCGGATGAAAAACATATACAACATCTACTAATATATATATATACCAATATATATAGTATTTCACTCAAGGCGTGATAAAATGCAACACAGAAATGTATAGCAACACAGATCAATACAGATATCTGGGATCCCCGGGTTTCACAGAGCCGCTACTGAAACCCGACGTTCCCCTGGTCGTGTGGATAGCCTGTGCAATGAAATCCTAGACCCCTACGGGCGCGGCAAGTCACCCGCCAAAACCTGAAGCGAGGCAGCCCCCGTCAGCACCGTGAATGGACCACCCAGCACTTCACGGAATCCGGTAACTTGGGCACCCCTCCTGGGTCAACCTGTACCCCCTACGAGTGCGGCGAATAGCCCGCCAATTCTAGAGTGAAGCCCCCTCCGTCCCAATGCCATGAGATGCGGGCTTGTTGCCTTCCAGAACCCGGCTATCCGTGCACTCCTCCGCGGGGTAATCCTAGTACAGAAAGTAAAATATACATACAACGGGTACATCGACCGCAACCAGGTCGTGCCCCAAAAGAATAATACAAACTGGCAGTGACGACAGTCCACATGTCGGACGCTCGCCCCGCAATATCAAATGTACATAATACAACCACAACTGTACTAGCATTGCATCCAGGCTATCCCCCACGACCGATCTGCAACATCACAGCAATACATAGAACATCAACGTGAAAGTCACGTTCGCAAATCCGTCTAACCGGGCTATAGCAGTTAGACCGGATTTACCGATCAAGTGACATTCACGCTCGCGGATATAATGTAAATACTGTGAAAAATGTGTTTAAAATATCCGATCGATCAAAAATTAACAAGTGGGCCCCCAAGCAATACTGTAGCACTCACAGAAAATTCTGGGCCCAAGTTTAATATTCCAAAACCCCTAAAATTAGCCCAGAAGCCCACTGGAAAAAAATGATACAGTGACGTCACCAATGTGCGGCGGAACCGCGGCCCAAGGGGGGGTATGGCCGCGGTTCCGCGCTTCATTGGTCGACTGACTGTGTCGAATTTTTCCAGTAGTCTTAGAATTTCCAGTACACTAGTTTTTTATAACCTGAAAAATTTTTGGACACCAAAAAATTTTAACAGAAAACTGATGTGAACTAAAATTGGGTTTTTGGAATTTTGGTCGATCGGAACTGAAAAACACATCAAACAAAGCTAGACGAAGTTAATGGCGAGGCTCTGATACCAATGTAAGCCCGCGGGGGCGCGTCCTCCGGTCTTTGTCTCCACTCCGATCTCCTGCGGAATCTTCGTCACCTCCTCGCTCGTCGGAAAGGGCACCACGTAGCCGGAATCTTTTACGGGCTCCCGCCTCTTGACCGAGGCAACTCGGGCGCGAAGTTGGCTAGCCGACGCGTCCAAGGGATGCTGTAGAATAGTGTAGTAAGCAGGTCTCTTTGGGGTTTATGAGGTTGCCATGGTTGGAGGAATTTTAGCACAAGAATTTTCCATGGATCCAAGCTTGATGAAGAATGGAGCATGCTATCAAAAGGAATGAGAATCTCCTCTAAAGGGTTCGGCCAAAAAATTGCTCACTGGAAAATTGAAATGAAGCAAGCTCTCTCATTTATCTCACTGGAAATCAAGTATATAGTGTGCATGAATTAATCCAAAGGAGAAAAGGAAAAAAAAACTTTCACAGCAAAACCAAATGGTGGGGGGGGGGGGGGGTTTCCACCAAAAAAGCATGAAGGGAATTAAACCATACACAAAATAAAACTTCACACCAATTCCAAACAGTGGCCGGCCCACACAAAAAACCAAGTGGGAAAAATGAATGGAATAAATCCATACAAAACAATAATCTAAAAACAAAATTGTCACAACCAAATTCCATTTCAATCCACTCACTAAACCATCACAATAAATGCAATGAATAGACAAGAAAAGAATATCATGATTATGAAGCCACACTCAAGCAAAGAAACCCCTCACAAAATGTTAATTGCAAACTTGCAATTAACACCGTCCAACGAAAAGTCCGACCGGGAAGGAAAAAGAGAAAACCGGCCGGAACGGAATGCAAACTGGCAACCTCAGAAAAACGATCATGTAATAAATTACAGGAAAACCCCGCTACTGCAAATACATGCCCGCATTTGTATTCCTACTGAACACAAATGCAAAGAGACAAAACTACACTATCAAATACTAGGATCCGGCTTAAGCCAAAGCCGGCTAGTAAAATTTGTCCGATCACGATCCGTGCAATACCGCACGTATCTGATCGAACCCTGCCATATCTCCATACGGCCTCTACAGCGTTTCGCCCGAAACTTGAGTAACTGTCTGTGTGGTGGACTCTAAAGACTCGTCAATACTATGGCTGTGGATTTAACCACTAGCACGTCAGAGGTATTAGCCATACGTGACGGGCCACCAGCTATCGACCAAAAGGGACGTCGATGAGCGAACTCATCCTGACACCCTACTGAGCCTGTCAGTGACAATATCCGTACAGTCCGGTCCGTTCGTCTATGAGCATCGCATGGCGGGCCTAGGGGGTTGGTAAAAGTCAGACCCCCAAAAGCAGTACAAGTCGTGTCGGAGTGTAGCCCAGAACACCCTGAGATACTACTGGAATACCTACCAGCAAATCTCCTGCCTTGGCCAAGGACTTTTCATGTTCTGGCTCTCCTAGACACAGCACGACCTCACCCCCAAAACCGGGAGAGACGAACCCCTGAAGATCCGCTCACTGCCTCCATGTGGCTCGGGACTGTACCCAACTAAAACCTGTTTGCACGACTCCTTTGAGCCGTGGTAGGGTAGTAATCAAAGTACAGTGGGAACTCACACGAGACAAATGACGATCTCAGGTCGATGAACTAACCTGTACACATGTCACCAGGGAACTGCTATCTGACGTCTGGTATAATCCCAACTAGTACGTTCCCGGCGAGTCCTGTCCGGTGTACTCATAACCCAATGAGCACCTGTATATATCTTAGGTGAACCAACTGACACCAGTGGCTTGTGAGACCGACCACCGCCCCTCGTCGGGGTCTCGACTGTATACACTAGTCTACTCTGGAGAATCGATGCCCTGTCTCGAAACTCCCTCGACTAGGGACCATTTAAGGATGTGCTTATAGACCCCAGCTCCCACTTATATGATCGCCCTCATACTGCTGGAAGTCAAGCAAGAATCCTAGGGGCTTTATCAACGTGTAATAGCGACTCGAAAGGTCACATAAAGCAGTACACGATGATAAAGATAAACCAGATAGCATACTATCATCTCGAGTAAGACTATCCTACCGGGATAGGTCCTCCCCTCAATCATTGCAATCACGTGCCTGTGACCCAATAATTGACTCTGAGGGCACTATCTCCAACACCGCTCAAGAAGAACAATGTGGATTACAATGTCCTGGCGCATCTGAGAAAGATGCCCTCCCAATTAACCATTTTGGATGCCCTTCTCCTATCTAAAGAGGTACGAGATTCTCTGATCAAGGCGTTACAAGAGACCGATCAGTTCCAAGCTTTCCTGGCGGAAGAAAAGATAAAAGACGAGCTGGAAGAAGTCCACACGGATGACATCACATTCAGCGATGAAGACCTCCTTCTCGGAATGTGTGAGCACAACCGTCCACTGTATGTAACCAGGTATTGTCACGATATCAAAATAGGGAAGATCCTGGTCGACAACGGGTCCCCCGTCAACCTTCTCAATGTAAGGGTGTTGAAGAAGATTTGCATGAACGTGCAGCACCTGGCTCGGGATAAAATTGCCATCTCCGGTTTTGACTCCTAATCATCACAAACGCTCGGGTATGTAATACTGACATTACGCTTCGGGCTGCTCGTCACTGACATCAAGTTCCATGTTATTGACGCCAAGACTTGCTACAATGCTTTGCTCGGCAGGCCTTGGTTGCATGAGTACAACGTCATCCCTTTTACACAACATCAGTGTAAGAAGTACTTCAAGGACGGCCTCGAGTACACAGTTACAGGGGAGCTGAACCCATTCTCCGTGAATGAAGTCCGCAAATACGAAGACGCCAAATACTTCGTACTAGACTTCGAAGACGTGGAAAGATGTCACAAACCGGAGAACAAGCGAAAAGCCATCGCCACTATCCTGATATTTGGGAGCGATACCGAAGAGGATGAAGAGATGGTCTACTCGGGATAACCCTAAGGCAATAGGCCAGGACCATCTACTCCTATTCTAGTCTTTAGCAGTGACTCTGAGGACGAGACCAACGCAGTATTCTCCGTCCACCCGTCAATACAGACCTTTGCTGGAGCTGACCAAAGTTTGCAGACTACCCTGGTCCCGCAGTGGCATTACAAAGAACTTGATGCACTTGGTACGTACAGCGTACAAGAGTTGCATACCTTCTACGTCCCTCCTTGCCAAAGAAGTGAGAAGGCGATCGTTTTCTACAAATCCATGGAGACTAAAGTGGAGAAAGAAGTATGGCACGGTGCTGAGCCTGCGCTCAACAGACTTCAACCTATCCGGCTGCCCAGATACTACGCAGAGGGACTGAAAAGACTATTAAGATGCCATGGCGTACTCTTCAAACAAACAACTCAACAAGCCCGGTTCTATAAAAAGATTTGGGATGTTCCCGGGACTCAGCGAAAGATGCCTAACGGGAGAATGGAGACGACTAGCCTTGGATATATGCGATCCAAGAAACGGGAGCGATTCCATGGCTGCCATGTCATAAATAACTCCGGCGGAGAAGCGAATACATTTCCGGACAGCGTTGAGGTCAAACCAGAATGAGATCCTGCCGTACGAATATCAAGTCTGTCATTCGAAGAGCAGATTGACAAGCTAATAAGAGAAGCAGGTCAAAGGGTTCGGGATGACCACAGCCGCGAAATGGCCATTTACGAAAAAGCCAAGACGCAACGTATCATTCAGCAGGTTACAGAGGATGACGATCCCTTTCACCCCCAACCCGCTATGCGCTCTCGTGGCAAAAAGAAAGCCCGACGTAGAAACAATGGCAAGGTCAAGAACGGGAACAACATTCCAAGACAGCAGAGCGAATCCAAGAAGCCACGCGATCGAGGAAAAGTCAGCTGGAATCCGTCTTTTATGAAAAATATGGGCCGGGAGTACTCCTTCCCTCAAAACAAGACAAGAAAAATCTTCGACCTTGTCAAAAAACATCAAATGATGGTGCTCCCGGAGTCTCAGCGCCCCGAACAAATAGACGAGGTTCATCACCCGGATTATTGCTCCTACCACCGAGTAGTGGGACATTCTCTTGAAGACTGCTTCACCTTCAAAGACTGGGTTGAAGATCGGTATTAGCAAGGCAGGTTTGCTCTGTCCGACAGTTGGAGGGTAGCCCCGTCATGAAAGCATGAGCCGAGAACAACCTACACTGCGAGGGAAAGTCTAGATCAACATCGAGCTTGGAAATGAGCTCGCACCTGCCATATGATAACATTCTCAAAGGAAGGAGAGCACGAGAATATGAACGACCTCTCCCAATGCTTCGCAAATGAAGATGAGAACGAGGTGATCTCAGAATTTCCACCGGCGCCAAAAGAGCTGGAAGATGGGATACACACCACAGCAAACAACCTGAGAAAAATCGACTTGGGGACGGCAAATGAGCCAAGGCCAACGTTCGTCAGTGAGCTGCTGTCTGAGAAACAGGTAGCCACGTTAAGGGACGTGCTTATGCAGTATAAATACTTTTTCCCATGGAACTATTCCGAGATGTCGGGATTAAACCCAGAGATAGCTGTGCATAAACTGGCAATATCGCCGAACGTCAAGCCAGTCAAACAGGCGCCAAGACGAATGCGGCTTGAGCTTGAGATGAGTATCAATGCCGAAGTCAAGAAGCTAATCGACTCCGGATTCTGTTAGTTATATGTATGCCCTAGAGGCCATTACTATATATATGATGTATATTGTAGTGGATGCTTGGACATATATAGGGATGACTTTCTTGCTCGATATGATAGTATGCTATCTGGTTACTCTTTAGCTTAACGTGTACACTTATTGTCTCTCTGTTACATGTTGGTAAAGCCCTTAGGATGTGTACTTGACTACCTGGACTATGATGCGGATCATACTAGTGGGGACGTGGTAGTCTATAAGTACATCCTTCAAAGTCCCTAGTCGTGGGTGTATCGAGCCGGGGCGTCGATATACCAGAGTAGACTAGCGTATACCTTCTCGACCCATACAGATGGGCGATGGATGATCCCATATCCATTGGTGTTTGACATCAGAGATGATATACGGGTGCTCAGTGGAGACCGGGTACACTGGACGGACTCGTCGAGAACTCCCAGATGGTATTATACCTTACGTCAGATGGCAGTTCTCTGGTGACACTGGTACATGTTAGTCTGTAGACCCGAGATCGTCATAGAGTCTTGTGTGATTCCCACTGTGCTTTGATTTCCATCATACCACGTCCAAGAGGGCGTGCAAAAAGGTGGCTTTTAGGTACAGTCCCGAATCACATGGAGGCAATGAGCGATAGGAGGGGTTTTCGTCTCTCCCGGTATAGAGAGTTGATGTTGCGCAGTGTTCGATTGGCTATAACAGGAAGTCCTTGGCCAAGGCTGCTTTAGGGATTTACTGGTAAGTGTTACCAGTAGTTTCTCGACCCGTTATGAGCCTCATATCGACACGACTTATCGAGTTATTGGGGTCTGACGTTTACCACCCCTAGACAAGATATGCGACATATCAGACGAACATACCGGACTGTACGGTAGTGTTACTGGTTGGATTCACAGGAGTGTGAGCGGGCTTGCTCGTTGATCTTCTGATCGCTCAATACCCGGGTGGCCGTTACATTTAGCAGACCGCTTGCGGCTTGTGGGTGTTTGATATGATCATCACCTACTGTCGGCGTATTGACGAGTCTTTAGAGTCCTACACAGGGGTTTCCTGGCTCAAGCGAAACGGAATAGGAGCGCATATGTGATATGTACGGGACCGAGATTGATACGATATGAGATACCGTATTCGATTCTCGCGATTTGTGACATTCATCGGTTGTATGGATATAGCCGGGTTATCGGATCAAGTGTTGATTCGGTAAGTTGTTACTTTTGATATTAGTCGGTTATAGCCGGATTATTAAATCAAGAGTTGATTTAATAATTTAATGTATAATTATATATTTGATATATTACATTACATTAACTAATATTAGCTCACTTAAGATTTATTTTCTCACTAGTTTGTGCACATTATTTATATGTGATATATGCAAGTGTACATGTATGTATCATGCTTGATGATACACACAAGATCGGTGTATGAGACTTATACTAAGATTAGGGTTAAGATTAGGGTTATTGGATTATCTTAAGATTTAACAAATGAGTTAAACTTAGTCAAAGTTGTCAAGCTTGAAGAAGCTTGGAGAAACTTTGACAAAGTCCACTCTTTTGTCAATTCTCTTAATATTTCTTTAACCTAACCCTTAAACCTCATACCTTAGTTAATTCTCTACATGAGTTAAGCATGAGGGCTTAACTCAACCATGAGTGAATTATTCAAGAGGATAAGTTTTCATTTGGATGAATAATTCACTTCTTCTTCTTCTTCATCAAGCTCCTTGAAAAGCTTTCTAGCTCTAATGGTGCCTTGAGGAAAAATGTGAGAAAATCAATTTTAAAGTGAGCAACCTTCCTACTTCATCATCCTCTACTACTTGCCATTTAGTAGAGGGTGTTCTCTTCACAATGTTCTTGACCTAGTGAAGGAATAGCTTGAGTTAGTGTCTCCCCGACGTAGATCATCTTCGGCCTCGTAGTCAACGACCTAGCCCGCTCATTTCTCCGACGAAACCATTGCTAGAGTCTGGGATCCCGATGATCGCAGCAGAGGGACGTCATCTCGGAGCTAAAGAAGTGGAGGACCAGATCTACAAAGGTTGTAATCCCTTTCTGTCACGCCCCGCTTCCCAGAGTACGCAAGATTGGGCACGTGACATAGCCAACCATGCTACCTGTGGGTAGGAAGTATCCATCCACAGTCACATTACGGTTGTAAGGATATCAAGAACAAGATAATAAACTAAACTAACACATGTCCAAATCCATAATAACCAGAGTCAATGATAAATAAGTGCGGAAGCAAATGATCCAATGCAATAATAGAAAGGTACGTCCCGTAATGCGGGATCACACCTGGAAATAAAATGCAATAAATGAACTAACCACTACAGAACTTACAAATCAGCCTGTTGGCTGAAGTACTCCTGCTCGGTCGTCGACAGTGGTACGGAATCTGGGCCATGCAAAACCCAGACGTCAGCGCGTCATGACATCAAGTATATAATGTAAACATGGTGATAAGCAATGCAAATATGAACATGAATAAAGCAGTATTAAGAAATCAGAGCAGGGTAATGTGCGATGGTGACTAAACAATCCTGTCAGGTTTCTACTCTATAGTCTTTGAAATCAATTGATGAATCGTCGATGTAACTCAATAGTATCCCGTGCGTGCCCGGGACCACGGTCAAGATCCTCGGGGCTGAATCCGAGACGTGCCGCTAAGCAGTAAAAGGTAGTAGGATGGGCGAGTGATGTCAGCATCAACACTCCGGGGCTGGCCAAGCCCGTAAGACTGATCAGAACATGTATCGAACTGTTGAGTTACAAGTCGGTTTCACCTTTGATTTCCCCATACCCCTAAGCTATGTATGTCAGGTCAGGTATTCAGTAGTCACGGACTAATGCCAACAGAAAATCCGGTAAAAGTAGGTCTGTCTGGATAGACAGCAGGGATGGTCGGGTTTGTCGGCATTAGGCATGAAATCATGAAACCGGTCAGGTCACGTTTTAACAGGTTGAGTCGATATGTATATGGTGTCATGTCATGTCAAGAGTGTACGGTACCATGTCATGTCAAGTAGGAAGTGTAACAGGTCATGTCAGGAAGCACAAGATGTCATGTGGGTGCTCATAATCAAACTAACATAAGCATATGTATAAATAAACAAGCATGAGTACTATCAGAACAATAAACTGGAACATGTGATATGATATGTAAATAAATATAATTTCAAGGATATGGATGCACAGTTATCGATTAGGATTACATTTATAGTTCCAATATTCATTAGGATGCAATTTATTAAACATGGAGTGTTAATATCACATTATTATGTAATAGTGTGATCTATGCTTGCAATTATATGTATCTTAAATGCGATAGATGCAAACGGGTATCCGAAAAGTTATAAAACTGTAAAATGGTAATGTGGGATGTACAACTAAACAATATGTGATATAAATATTGATATAATAATATTAATATGGATAGCATATTCAAAGCGATTAGTAACTATAAAAGATGTATTGATTAACCATGCACAAGAAGGTTCCGTTCAGAAATTCAGCGTCACCCTAATTTGTAAAATAGCTTAAAAATAACAAACGTTCTCCAAAAGAGACGTATATTATACCAAAACAAAGATAATTCAATAAGGTTTTCAGTTTTATAAGTATAAGCATCTCAGGTTATCCCTACAAAAAGTTATGAATATTCGAAGTTGAAAGTTTGCTGCTGGAATTTCCCTGGACAGCAGTTTAGAGACGTGTTCATTTGCATTTTACGTTAATTAAACAATTTATTTTGCAAGTAAATATTTCATAGAGTTATAGTATTCTGAATTATCTTCGTAACGAACTAAAGGACGTATCCTAATGATTTTTCTATGATTTATAATGAATTTTATAAGATAAGGTGTACAGTAAATTTCAGATTTGTCATATCCGATTTTTCAACGACATTTCATATGTAAACTATAAGATTTTCAAATGTATAATATTATAAAATGAAGATTATAAAAGTATATAGCATGTAGCAAAATTAACTTGCCTCGATGGGTCGCGAATCGGGAAAACGGAACGTTAACCGTCGGCGGGGAAAACTCGCGACGGCGCACGGTTCACGGAATGAACCCAAACGACGAACAAAGGAACCACACGGGTCGGGGTATCTCGCTGGAACGTCGAGAAACGTCACCGGCACGACGGAATTCCGGCAACAAAAGAACAGTTAAAAGAAATGAGAAACGAGACATGAAGCAAGAAGAGAAAAATGATAAAGAGAAGTACGAGAGAATATATGAGGGAGAGGGAGAGAGAGGAAAAAGTGGAGAGAGAGAGAGAGAAAGTGGGGCCCACGGGGTTAAAGGGGAGGTTGCGATTGGCTGAGAGAATAAATTAAGAAGGATATAAAAGATTGTAAAAAATATTATATGGTTAACTTAAAGATTTAAAAGATAGGTAATGAACAGTAAGATATCAGATTAGTTAGAAAAATATATGCGAAGGTTTTAATAATATTAAAAATTTGGGATTTTGGCGCCAAATGAAACATTTCCAAATTGCGCCCGGGTTGGGTCCAAAAATTCGAAATTCAAATAATAGGATTTTAAGCGGGTTCCAAAATTTAAAATGAAATGTTTTATGATTAAAAAGCATACTCTCAAAACGGACACACATGCGTGCACGTAGCCATCCAAACTTGCCCGTTTTACTGAACGGGACGAGAACACAATGCACGGACGCTACCACTAGGCTAGGGGTGTCAAGTAGGCCAAGATGAATATTTTTAATTTTATTTTAGGTGCTAAAATTTGTTATATGCAGAAAGACTTAGCCAGATAAAATTTTACAGTAAGACCCAAATAAGCAAGATAAATGAAATGAGTACCACATTATGCTCAAACAGTAACTGAAAATAGTAGCATTGGGCTCGGGTGTTATACTTTCACTTGTAGTTAAGTAGTTAACTTGCATGTTCTTTCGCCTTAACTTCTAGTTAACGATCTATATTAGGGTTTCTCGGCACCGTAAAATTTTAATTTGGCTTGGTTGATACCTTGTGGAACCTCTTGAGAGTGCCCAGTAACCCTACAGTGGTATCAGAGCCTAACTAGAGTTTTAGGCGATGTGTTAACGAAGTTAAAACTCCGAACGAACTCGATACGTCCAAGTTTACCCCCTCTCTGTACATTTTTTCAAAACTGTGTATTTTCTGAATTAAAAATACCTGAAAAATCAAGCAGGGAAATATAAGAATTATGGTGAAATACGAGCTCCTAATACTTCCAAACCGCCGTGGAACCGCGGCCGTACCATGCTTCGGCCGCGGATCCGCGGCCGTACAGAGGGATTGGGTCATTTTGTTTGCACAGTAATTCTTATATATTAAATTGCTATTTTATGGGTATTTTTAAACTGACTCAAGTGTTGAGTTTTCTGGGGGTTTATTTTGTAATCGTCGATTCTATCGGCGAATTTAATTTTGTTATGTTTTCCGGATATTTTTAGAACATGTTAAAAAGTTCGACCGGATATAAATACCCAATTTTTCCCCTGCCGGGAAATTTCCAAGTGTTGGATTTTTCCGTAGTTTGAAAACATTCTAAGTAGTGCAAGTAACGCGATGGACCCTCTAGAAGACAACAAAACTTAACTCGATTATGTGACCGTCTTGAACTGCCCTTTGAACCTTAGGGTTTGGGGCAGTACGGCGTGCCACATGTGAGGCGTTGGCTTGACCCTTCTACGGCTGGACCGTTGGTACTGTGGCATGAAGTGAATGTTTTTAAACTTATTACATGCGTTGAGCTGTTTCGGGAAAACTTGGGTGTTTGATTGTTCGATCGGAAAGTTTAGCATTTTCTATTTATCTGGAATATGATACAATATTTGGAATCCACAAGTAGTTATGAGATAACTGATTTGGATGTTATAAACATAGCACTTTAGTCTCACTTGATCGGTTGCCATGGAATTTTGATGTGATCAAAAGTCCGTCGTAATCACGTAGCGTACGCGGATACTCGCCGATAAACTTAATAGACAGCTACACCCCTTAGCCCCGACCAAGTGACTGTAGGAGAACCCCGTCGCCGAAAGCATCCTTTCGGATGCTCTCGGTAGCAGTGTTCCGCCTTGGTGCACTTCGTCGACGGTATCGGGGGTGCGGCCGTCTACTAAAGTTTGCGACGAGCATTCGATCAGTTTATCGGGAATCTTGTTGAATTGCCCGACTAGATATTGAAAAGTGTTTTCGATATAGAGACTAAAATGCGGGGTTTATAATTGTTAGGCATGTGATGTCTAAGGAATTCATTTGATTAGGCATGCGATGTCTAAGGAGATTGCGGATTCCAACTGTTGTAGTTTTACACTTTCTTTTCTGTGACCGTAAGTATAATATGTGATATCGCCGGTTTTCGTTGCTATATATCAACGACAATTGGGATGCGCATATTTACTTACGTTGATGACATGTGATGTTATGTGTTGCTGGATATGTTATATTGGATCGTCGCGTTGTGAATAGCCGGGGGTTTTATATGAGATGAGAGTTTTTATTTTCATTCATGTAAAATTTATTGTATGTAATATTCTTTTATTGGGGCACTTCCAGGTTGCGGAAGTTGTCACCTTTGTATATTATTTACTTTTCTGCACTAGGATAGACCCAAGGAGGAGGGCACGAGTAACCGGGTTCTGGAGTCCAGTGGGAGACTAACTCGAGGAGTCGAGTCCGGGTCTCCTAACTCTAGAATTGGTAGGGTTGCTTGCCGCTCTCGTAGGGGTCTAGGGGTGTGGGTTTGGCTATTCATCGCGACCGTGGAATCCGTGTTTTATACAGGCTCGTATTGAAAACACGGACGTCCTAGTATATCCAATATTTCATATGATTCTTCTGCTGCGATATCTGTGATGTGATCATTTGATGTTTTGTGATAAATACTGTATATAGTATATATGATATATTATATAGACGTTACTTATGTTTTGCACTCGCGCTAGCCCTGCCCCGCTCTGTCGTTAGTTACCTAACCTAACGGTGCACGTGGGGACATCGAGGCGAATGCGGATGGCATAAGTGTACGTCGTATTTTTCTGTGATGTTTAGATGATTTAAATGATGGGACTTCATTAATGTGATTAATGAAAGAAAATACACCTAAGATGTTGTGGAATCGAATTTTCAAAAACAGGTTGCTACAGTTCTTGCTTTGCGTCGCGGTGTTCCTTGTAGAACATCCTGCACCTTATTCGATAAGGAAAGGACCGAGATCCCTTCACCGGGAGTGACTCCTTTAGCAATAACTGGCAGATGCTACAACCCTCGGTTTGTCTTTTGATTGCTTCTATAGTTTTTTCTTTGCACAGTGATGTATATGATATATCCTGCACCTCATTCGACGAGGAAAGGGCCGACGATCCCTTCACCGGGAGTGACCCCTTTAGCAAAACTAGAAAAGCCTAAAAAACACTCTATTTTAAAATCATTTGATTCTACAACGATATAAAGTTCATTACACAAAGGGTTTTCTTAAAAACCTGTCGTAGCCCTCCGTCATTTCAGATAAGTAATAGTTAGTATTCGTGCTGCGTTTGTTGACTCAGTCAAGGCGTAGTGTGCGGTAGCTAATTAGTGCTTATCTGCAAAGCATATGATGCGATTGGATTAGGGTAGTCGTGCGGCCTTGTTGACTCAGTCAAGGGTCGTGCGGGTGGGTTTAATTCAATCAGGAAATGACGGGTTGAACTTTACTTGCGGTCTATGGTTTGTTGACTCAGTCAAGGTCATAGATCGCTTGGGGCAAAATATTATCGGGAATTTCAAGTGTTGAAATTTGCAATGAGATTGCATACCTTCTATGAGATAGTTGGATCCCGATACCCACTGCGAGTAATTGTTACTCCTGGGAGAGTTTTACACATTACAATTAGCCGATCAAGTAGGTGTCTAGAAAGGTGTCAACGGGGTTACGCCTCTGGGAAAATGAGGTTTACTGTAATTAGGTCCGTACGAAAGCACGGGGAACCTCCCTCAAAGTACCGACACTGGCTTGGCTGAAAGATTGGCGAACTTGTAACGTGTAATTAATCCCGGCTAGTCTTTCCTTTTAGGGTTTGAAGGAAGATTTGATAAAAACAGTGGGAGCCATCCTGATTAGATAAAATAATAACCAATCTGATCTTGCAAGAGCGCACGCAGAGTGTTTTCTTCTCTCTCTCTCTCCAGGTAGCGACCATGTCACGCCTTAATCAAGATAATAAAACGGATATATTGACCGAACCCGCTTGTTATACTGAGCTGGGGAACGTTGGTCCCGCTCCAACTTATAATTGTTATAAGACAGAGCAGGAAATTAGGGAATACCAGATTTCCCGTGCCGCCTAAACGAAGAAAGTGCATGTTGATGCATCATCTTCGGGTGTGTTCGTTACACAGAACTGTTTCTCAGTATCTTTTACGTCCTGGGTATGTGATACCAGATCAGGATCCCGCATATGTAATTTGTTATATGGGCTACAGAAAGGTAGAGAACTGAGAACGGGTGATAAGTTTCATGAGGCAGAAAACGATGCAAGTGTTGCAGCCAAGTCTGTTGGTCACTGTTACCCTGTATTACCAGAATACATTGATTCTGAACAAATGTTATTAGATACCGAACCTGATATACAAAATCATATCAGTCTCTTTATTTATTAAAGAAGGATATAATTTTGTATTGATTGGATAATGTTTTGAACATTTCCTATATCAATAGTTGATCGGTTCAGGCACGTTACCTAAATGCATTAACGTTCTAAATCAAACTACAGTTCTTAGTATATAGAACACACACAAGAGGAAGAGTTCAGAAATGAACGAATCCTTCTTGAGGTATTGTAGACTAGGTCATATCAATGCGACCCGACTAGCTTAAGTTACATTGAAGATGCATATTTAAATCAGTTTGAATTTACATCTTATGAAACTTGCCAGTCATGTCACAGAGATAAGATGACCATAGCTCTGTTTATTGGAAACAGAGAAAGAGTTAGTGAACTCTTGGGATTGATACATGCTGATGTATGAAGGTCCCCTGTCTACACATGCCTAGACCGGTTTTTTGTACTTCATTACATTCTCTGATAATCTCTCAAGATTCAGGCATATGTTCCTGTTGAAACACAAGTCCGAAATTTTTGAGATATTCACGGAATATAAGTTAGAAGTAGAGAACCAAAATACGGGTAAAAGTATTATGTCCTTTGATGTGATCAAGGAGGAGAATACTTGAGCACGGAAATCCTGGATTATTCTAAAGGAGAATGAGATTCTCTCTCAGCATTACTCCTCCGTATACACCATAGCACAATGGTATATCGGGACGGAGCAACAGCACCCTATGTGATATGGTGTACTCTATGATGAGTACTACTGAGTTTCCTATTTCTTTTTAGGGAGTTATGCACTTGAGAAGTTGCATACCTATTGAATAGGGTTCAAATCAAATTAGTTGCCTACCACTTCATATATGATGTGGAAAGGGAAGAGCCCATCTCTTAAGTTAGTTAAGATTTGGGGTTGTCCAGCCTATGTCTAAAAGCATAATCCGGAAAAGCTCGAGGCAAAGTCAGATCTGTGGAAGTTTGTTGGATATCCCAAGCATACGCAATGGAATATCTTCTACCTAACCGAGGAACAAAAATGTTTTGTTTCTCAGCATGCCACCTTTGTGAAAGAGAATTTCTTGTGAAGAAATTATTGGTCATGAGGTAGAACTGGAATGAGTTCCAGCTATACAAACTGCAGCTGCTGATTTGGAAGAACCAAAGGATTCAATAGAAACCAACGAACTTCAGCCTCTCTGCCGATCTAGTAGGGTTTCTCACCCACTTGAGAGATACTTTGGTTTCTCTATGATAGTGGGAGCGAGGATTGCATCATGAGATGATGACCCAACTAGTTTCGGGCTGGCCATCAGGAGTAGGACTCTGTAAGAATGGCTGGATGCTTAGCGATCTGAGATGGAATCCTTATACACCAACAAAGTATGGAATTTGGTTGCTTTATCTGAAGGGTTAAATCCCCATCAGGAGCAAGTATATCTTGAGAAGATTACTTGGTGTACATGGAAAATTTGAGACTTTCAAAGCTAGACTTGTTAAAGGTTTGCATCATTGACCAGCTATGGATTATAATGAAACCTTTTCTAAGTACCTATGCTTAAGTCCATCCGGATCCTACTTGCCACGGCTACATACCATGACTACGATATCTGGCGGTTGAGTGTCATGACTGCTTTTCTAAATAAAGATTTAGAAGAGAGAGTCTATAAGTACACAGTCAGAGGGCTTCGTAGACAGTGGGAGCAGCGGAAACGTGTGCAAGATGTTTTATGTGATAAAGCAAGCATCGCGGAGTTGGAACATCTGTTTTGATGAGTTAGTCAAAGAGTTTTACATCATCAAAATGGTAGATGAACCTTGTATATACAAAAAGGTAGTAAGGAGTATGGTGGTGATCCTCGTAGAGTACGTGGATGGCATACTCTTGATAGGGAAGAAGTTTCCTATGCTACGCTCGGTCAATCTCCGCTCATCGCAAGGATTCTCCATATAGGATCAAAGTGATACCTACTAAATCCTGGGTTTTGGATCTATGAGATAGATCTAATTGGATGTTAGGATACTCATTAGATGTAGTGAGTTGGTATCAATCGATCCTGGGGAGAATCACTGGAAAGGTTCCAGGGTGATAAGGACGACTGAATGTCAGTCGCAGGCATTGTCTTTACCCTCAGTGGAGGGACGGTATGTTGGAAGAGTTCCAAGCTAGATACCGTGGCATACTAGACGATAAAGGCTGGATACATCGCTACCAAAGAGGAAGTCTGGGTGTATATTAGTTCATGAGATGAACTTCGTTCCTCCCATTGTGTGACAATGGAGTTGTGGCTTATACCTAGGAACGCCCGTCCCATCAGTGATCCAGACATATTCTTAGGCAGTATCACCTGATCGTGGAGATGGTTGATCTCCAGGGGATCGAGGTTAGGAGAGTAGACTCAGAGGACAATAGGCGGATCCACTCATGATTGATACGAAAATTTGTGTTTGTAGTGTAACCGCAATCAATAACAGTGTCGCGTGTAGTTAGACCGAGATGAGTACGGGTCGTCCTCATGGAAACGTGGAACCTTTTACTCTTACTTTAGATGTGTTGAAAAAGAGAGGAGGAAATAAGAATTTTTGTGAAAAGTTTCTAGATCTACGTTAAGCAAGAATGTAAAAATATAGATCTAGATTATTTTATAGATTTAGATAATATAATAAAAGGACTTGTAGGGTTCGTTAGGATTTAGTAGTTATGGATGATTAATTAAAATTTACCCTTTTTATTCTTTAATAGATTTATAATTAGAACGATGGTGATGCGTGTAGATTAGGGTTTCTGGAGGGAAAAGGAATCCCACTCTTAACCCTTATCTCGACACGGAACTCCGTTCATATCTAGCCTTTACCAAAACAATCATTAATCTAATCTCTAATCGCGGTTGGAACTAATAAAGAATTGTTA
This sequence comes from Agapanthus africanus, assembly GCA_030015575.1. NCBI lineage: Eukaryota > Viridiplantae > Streptophyta > Magnoliopsida > Asparagales > Amaryllidaceae > Agapanthus > Agapanthus africanus. The sequence continues at coordinate 497,765,582 of CM057347.1, read as the reverse complement.
GCGCGCCCGATTAGGATGTTAATGATTCTTTTGATAAAGTTCATAAACTTTATAGGACTTAAAAAGGGTTTAGAGATGTTCATCGTCCATTAGCCTACCTTAATCTTACGAACCCTAACAAGCGGAGAATTACTCGCGCATGTTGGGAGAAGAAGATGAAAAGACAGAGAGGGAAAACATAATGTAAAATGCAAAAGAATTAAATAAAATAACTACCTTTATTAATCAACTTGAACAATCTACACTTTATTCCGTAGAAAATGATTACAAACTAGTTGCTTCTCGATCTTTCCTAAGGAGGTAGACGAACAGTTGATGATCAGCCTGGATGCGTGAGCGTCTGGGGCTTCGTGATCTCTTCGGCTTGATGCTTTTTCCAAGAGGCTCTCGGTGCCTATTTATAGTGCAAAGCCAGAATCATTTGCTTTAAAATTAGGTAAAATTCAGCAGAGATTCATGCCAAAAAATCTCATCCTCTAACTCCAATATCTTGCCGCGGATCCGCAGCCAAAGGGAGGGTATGGCCGCGGATCCGCGGCCATTTGATCTCATCCCTCCATCAATTTTCAGGGCTTTGTTCTTTGTGACATGTGTACTTCTCTGGAACCTTTGCATCTTTGAAATCTTCTCGTGGTTGCTGCCAGACTTGGTCTTCAAGTTTTAATTCTTAATTAGGCAAGTCTTCTTCAACAACTTGATTTGCTTGATTCTAGTCTTGAAAAATTCTGCACAACTTGGAAAAATTCTGCACAACAATCTCAAATAATATTTAGTAGACCTAGTTCTACTAGGATTAGGTCAATGAATTTATTTGCATACATTTTCCTACCAAATACTAATTAAAATATATTAACACATGGAAAATAGTATTTTTACACATAAACCCTTATATGTATGATATATTATAATAAAGTCTTTTTTAATATGAAAATGGTAGGAAAAATGTAATAACAGATGTTCAGTTTTATCAACTGAACAAATACCCCCAAAGTTATCTTTAATCATCCCGAGCAAACTAGTTTATTCAATAGGAGAAAAAGAAAGGAGAAAACTAAGCACACTTTCGTATGTAGACACGATTGCACTGAACACGTGCAACAAGCCGTTAAACCTCTAGGTGTCCCTAGTAGGAGGAGTGTTGTCTCCTGAGGGTTTTCAGCGGATTACACCCACAAAATCCTATAACAAAAGAGAGATGGTGAAATTTACATATAAAGATAAGAACCATTAAAGAAAGACTTTGAAAATAAGAGTTTCCAACTATACTAGCTTTTCAGTTGTCATGAGCTCTATCTTAATAGTCATGAAAAAATGTTAGAAATCACATCATCCCTCAATAAAACATCGTCTTTATTCTTCATTCCTACCTTTCATCCAAACATTGATCATATACCCCTACGTGTGTGTAAAGAACATCCCTACACTCGGAGAATTCAATTCAAGCTATCATACTCTTGTCCATCTACCTTAGTACTTTTTAATTTGGTGAATATTTAAGATTGCTCACACACTTTCATGCGACCGTTAATACTTCTTGAGGTACTAACCGACCGATTACTCATGTGCTTGCTGATTCGGTGATAATATTTTCCTCGTCTTGCACCACCTAAGGCTTAGCAGTGACTCCCAGACTAGTTAGCTTTAGGGCACTAGGTGAAGAGGCACCCTCGCTATATTTTTTTTATTGCTGCCTTGGCGATAACAAAACCAGTGTTCATTTTTCTTTTCACCATTTTTATATTTTCTTCAATTTTTTTTCATTTCCTTCATACTTTGGCTTTTAGACAAGAGCATTTCAAGGTATCCTCTACTATCTCGAGTTTCAAGACGTGTGTATGTGCATATAGTAGGGTATCAACATTCAAATGTTTGGCTTCCAGAATAGAAACTATTTTTCAGACTTATTTTTATCCTCAGATTAGTGACTTCCTTTAGCTTACTAACCCTTGGGACAACAGCTCATAACTACTTATTACTAGTTCGTTTAAGAAAACTTCTAATTTTCTTGGTTTTCTTAAACTATTCCTATCTTTTGGATGTAATTTTTCACTTTCTACTCTTTTGTTATTAAAGATTTTTTTTAAAAATCTTTGAAAATGTTGTGCTTATGCAAAGTATGATGCAAATTATGTGTAAATAAGCACAAACCTCCCCCAAACCTGTTTACAGCAGTGTCCTCACTGTTGCTATCCGCTGGATCACAAAAACCTGTAAGCTTGGGAGGACATTATTAATGGAGGCAAGAATATATGAAAGCGAAAATTCTCCCCCAAACTTATTTTTGGCTCACAAATTTGAGGACAAAAGTAATGTTCAAGAGCCAAAAATATACCCCCCCCTCAAACATGAGTTAGACAATATGAAGCATTTTAAGAGGGGGTGAGTCATTTGGTCAAAATAAAACTTTACAAAGACCGAAAGTTAACACCAACCATTCAAAGATTTTATCAGTATAGCGTATATGTTGGTGGAAGAATGTGTTGTATCGAGTCAAGAAAAAGTGGGGAAGGGATAAGAGGTGGTCTGGAAAGGGTTTGAAATTAGAGAAAAGAAAGAATGATGATGAATGTGAATGATTAGGAAGAAGGAATGGTGACGGTTCAACCTCTATAGGTGGAGATTGATTAATCACAAAATCCGTATTGTTTAAAAATTCAAGTTCGTCAGCAAAAAGTTCTTCAAAACTTTTATCAATGGTATGATTGAACATTTTATTGTCAAAAAATTTTGTACCAGAATTTATCTTACTTGATTCATAAAAAATCATTGAGGTAGAGGACTCGAAAAACTCATCTACCTCATTTTCAAAAATATCCAAATCAAGTTGAATTTCTGGTATTATTGAACTTGAATTAACGGATTGTGATTTATCAAAACTCACTGAAACTATAGGAACAGAAGAAGAACCAGAGAAAGTAGAAGGTGAAATGGGTAAACAAATTGGTGTGTCGAGTGTTGCTGAACCAGATATGGAAGATGGAGGCTGTATTTCGGTGTGATCGTCGGGTATACCATTATCATCAACTTCAAGACATATTTGGGGTTCGGGAAGAATTAAAGACTCAAGATGATGACCACAAGGAAGTGAAAGGATTTGATGAGTTGGTGGGACAAAATCATCCAAAATTTCGGGTTCATCAATCAATATATCCCCAACGTCAATCACCTCATTCAAGTGAAAGTTAAAATTCTCACACACCTCATCAAAAGTATGGTTTTCAATCAGTTTTGGTTCAAGAGTGGAGGTGTAGAGATTACAAGGGTTGGGTATGGTTTCACTTGAAATGGACCCTTCACAGTCGGGTAAATCAAACACTACAAAGTCACACAACTTATCAGACATTGTACTTGATGAATCTATGAAACTGGAGTTGTGGATTTCAGTTTGGAAATGGAAGGTTTGATTAGGAAGGGTGTATAATTCTGTCTCTCTACCCAAATTCTCATTTTGTCCGATGCCCATATTATATACTGAAAAATTTTGAGCTGGTTCGGAACTCGTTGCCCTTTCATATTTAGCCATGCTTTCCTTCCATTCCTCTCTAATGCGGTTCATCATCACTATACCTTCTTCTAATTTCCGCTCAAGACTAGACTTTGGTTGATAAGGGGTTTCGGTATAAGATTGAAATTCCTGTGGATAATTAAAACTCCCAAATGACTGATTAGAAGAACTGTCTAGAGAAGGTGGAAAAGTCGGATTGGATTGATAGGAATAGAATGGTTGGGAAAATTGGGTAGGAGTTGGATCAACATTATGATAAGAAGAATATTGATATGGGTTGGTCGGTTGGCTATCAAACTCTTCTTTGGAAAGTGGAGGTGATGGTTGATATTGGTCCGGGTTGAAACTTTGGCCTCTAGCCCTAGCTATGTGCTCAGCAATGGACATTCGTCTAGAGGCTTCCTCACTCTGGGTATCAACTGAAACAGGTGTAGGATTAGGATACGATTGATAAGACCTAGACTGAGGTGGCCAACTGTTTCTTCCTGCTTGTTCTATATGATCTCTTAAGGACATGGAAGAGCCGGACGGTATACCAAAGGGATTGCGAAAACAAGAGATATCTGGTTTTGGACAGCAAAGCTCGGCAAGTGTTCTTCAGTTTAGGTCACCCATTATAAGAAGAGAAGAAGGGGGAAGGGGAGAAAATAATTGGTTTGTTTTGAAAAATGACGGATTTAGACAAATCACACTAAAATGCACAAACAACCCTAGAACTAAGGTTGCCTAGGTCCAGTCTCTAGACCGCTCCTAGACTTCCAAAGGACAAGCCGCAGGATCAATCCTCTACCTCCTCCGTACTACCCTTGTAGCCAGGTAAGTGCCAGGTAAGTGGGAAGGAACCACAGTAGTGAGCCTAATTAAAAACCACTAGCCTTTGACACACTTGCCTAGGCACTACAAAAGTAATGCGGATAAACGATAGATTACCCACGACCTTCCTCTGTCCTTATTGAGCGCGACAGTCCTTAGAGTCCGGTCTAGATATTTTTTAAATTAATGAAGGGTTGATCTATATGCTCAGTTTGTGATTTGTGGGGCTTAGGAAGGGTGATGAAATCCCCACCTAATCTTTATTTGGTCTTTGCCCCTTAAAGTCCGTATTAAAATATGCAAAACAAAACCAATCACAAAACTTTTGCAAAAAGATTTTTGAGCGGCGCTATTTTGCAAAGAATCCTGCAGAAGATAGATTTTATTGGATTTGAGAGGAGAGAGAAGGAGTTAAATATGCAATTTGCTCACACAAATCGTTAAATATGCAATTTGCAGTTTTGTGTTAATAATGATATGAATCGTCTAAGAATTCAACACAAATAGTAAAAATAAAAAATTACGCACGTATCCCCGGCAACGACGCCATTTGATTGATACGAAAATTTGTGTTTGTAGTGTAACCGCAATCAATAACAGTGTCGCGTGTAGCTAGACCGAGATGAGTACGGGTCGTCCTCATGGAAACGTGGAACCTTTTACTCTTACTTTAGATGTGTTGAAAAAGAGAGGAGGAAATAAGAATTTTGTGAAAAGTTTCTAGATCTACGTTAAGCAAGAATGCAAAAATATAGATCTAGATTATTTTAGAGATTTAGATAATATAATAAAAGGGCTTGTAGGGTTCGTTAGGATTTAGTAGTTATGGATGATTAATTAAAAGTTACCCTTTTTATTCTCTAATAGATTTATAACTAGAACGACGGTGATGCGTGTAGATTAGGGTTTCTGGAGGGAAAAGGAATCCCACTCTTAACCCTTATCTCGACACGGAACTCCGTTCATATCTAGCCTTTACCAAAACAATCATTAATTTAATCTCTAATCGCGGTCGGAACTAACAAAGAATTGTTAGCGCGCCCGATTAGGATGTTAATGATTCTTTTGATAAAGTTCATAAACTTTATACGACTTAAAAAGGGTTTAGAGATGTTCATCGTCCATTAGCCTATCTTAATCCTACGAACCCTAACAAGCAGAGAATTACTCGCGCATGTTGGGAGAAGAAGATGAAAAGACAGAGAGGGAAAACATAATGTATAATACAAAAGAATTAAATAAAATAACTACCTTTATTAATCAACTTGAACAATCTACACTTTATTCCGTAGAAAATGATTACAAACTAGTTGCTTCTCGATCTTTCCTAAGGAGGTAGACGAACAGTTGATGATCAGCCTGGATGCGTGAGCGTCTGGGGCTTCGTGATCTCTTCGACTTGATGCCTTTTCCAAGAGGCTCTCGGTGCCTATTTATAGTGCAAAGCCAGAATCATTTGCTTCAAAATTAGGTAAAATTCAGCAGAGATTCATGCCAAAAAATCTCATCCTCTAACTCCAATATCTTGCCGTGGATCCGCGGCCAAAGGGGGGGATATGGCCGCGGATCCGCGGCCATTTGATCTCATCCCTCCATTAATTTTCAGGGCTTTGTTCTTTGTGACATGTGTACTTCTCTGGAACCTTTGCATCTTTGAAATCTTCTCGTGGTTGCTGCCATACTTGGTCTTCAAGTTTTAATTCTTAATTAGGCAAGTCTTCTTCAACAACTTGATTTGCTTGATTCTAGTCTTGAAAAATTCTGCACAACTTGGAAAAATTCTGCACAACAATCTCAAATAATATTTAGTAAACCTAGTTCTACTAAATAAAATAACTACCTTTATTAATCAACTTGAACAATCTACACTTTATTCCGTAGAAAATGATTACAAACTAGTTGTTTCTCGATCTTTCCTAAGGAGGTAGACGAACAGTTGATGATCAGCCTGGATGCGTGAGCGTCTGGGGCTTCGTGATCTCTTCGACTTGATGCCTTTTCCAAGAGGCTCTCGGTGCCTATTTATAGTGCAAAGCCAGAATCATTTGCTTCAAAATTAGGTAAAATTCAGCAGAGATTCATGCCAAAAAATCTCATCCTCTAACTCCAATATCTTGCCGCGGATCCGCGGCCAAAGGGGGGGTATGGCCGCGGATCCGCGGCCATTTGATCTCATCCCTCCATCAATTTTCAGGGCTTTGTTCTTTGTGACATGTGTACTTCTCTGGAACCTTTGCATCTTTGAAATCTTCTCGTGGTTGCTGCCATACTTGGTCTTCAAGTTTTAATTCTTAATTAGGCAAGTCTTCTTCAACAACTTGATTTGCTTGATTCTAGTCTTGAAAAATTCTGCACAACTTGGAAAAATTCTGCACAACAATATCAAATAATATTTAGTAGACCTAGTTCTACTAAATAAAATAACTACCTTTATTAATCAACTTGAACAATCTACACTTTATTCCGTAGAAAATGATTACAAACTAGTTGCTTCTCGATCTTTCCTAAGGAGGTAGACGAACAGTTGATGATCAGCCTGGATGCGTGAGCGTCTTGGGCTTCGTGATCTCTTCGGCTTGATGCCTTTTCCAAGAGGCTCTCGGTGCCTATTTATAGTACAAAGCCAGAATCATTTGCTTCAAAATTAGGTAAAATTCAGCAGAGATTCATGCCAAAAAATCTTATCCTCTAACTCCAATATCTTGCCGCGGATCCGCGGCCAAAGGGGGGTATGGCCGCGGATCCGCGGCCATTTGATCTCATCCCTCCATCAATTTTCAGGGCTTTGTTCTTTGTGACATGTGTACTTCTCTGGAACCTTTGCATCTTTGAAATCTTCTCGTGGTTGCTGCCAGACTTGGTCTTCAAGTTTTAATTCTTAATTAGGCAAGTCTTCTTCAACAACTTGATTTGCTTGATTCTAGTTTTGAAAAATTCTGCACAACTTAGAAAAATTCTGCACAACAATCTCAAATAATATTTAGTAGACCTAGTTCTACTAGGATTAGGTCAATGAATTTATTTGCATACATTTTCCTACTAAATACTAATTAAAATATATTGACACATGGAAAATAATATTTTTACACATAAACCCTCATACGTATGATATATTATAATAAAGTCCTTTTTAATATGAAAATGGTAGGAAAAATGTAATAACAGATGTGCAGTTTTATCAACTGAACAACTCACGAAAGGCCTTTTCCCAGAGAGAGACTTTTATGGGATGGTTGAGTATGAGATACTACAACCACTGCTATCAGATGACCCTAGTGCAAGTGGGAGATTGTTAGTTATATGTATGCCCTAGAGGCCATTACTATACATAGGATGTATATTGTAGTGGATGCTTGGACATATATAGGGATGACTTTCTTGCTCGATATGATAGTATGCTATCTGGTTACTCTTTACCTTAACGTGTACACTGATTGTCTCTCTGTTACATATTGGTAAAGCCCTTAGGATGTGTACTTGACTACCTGGACTATGATGCGGATCATACTAGTGGGGACGTGGTAGTCCATAAGTATATCCTTCAAAGTCCCTAGTCGTGGGTGTATCGAGACGGGGCATCGATATACCAGAGTAGACTAGCGTATACCTTCTCGACCCATACAGATGGGCGATGGATGGTCCCATATCCATTGGTGTTTGACATCAGAGATGATATACGGGTGCTCAGTGGAGATTGGGTACACTGGACGGACTCGCCGAGAACTCCCAGATGGTATTATACCTTACGTCAGATGGCAGTTCTCTGGTGACACTGGTACAGGTTAGTCTGTAGACCCGAGATCGTCATAGAGTCTTGTGTGATTCCCACTATGCTTTGATTTCCATCATACCACGTCCAAGAGGGCGTGCAAAAAGGTGGCTTTTGGGTACAGTCCCGAATCACATGGAGGCAATGAGCGATAGGAGGGGTTTTCTGTCTCTCCCGGTATAGAGAGTTGATGTTGCGCAGTGTTCGATTGGCTATAACAGGAAGTCCTTGGCCAAGGCTGCTTTAGGGATTTAATGGTAAGTGTTACCAGTAGTTTCTCGACCCGTTATGAGCCTCATATCGACACGACTTATCGAGTTATTGGGGTCTGACGTTTACCACCCCTAGACAAGATATGCGACATATCAGATGAACAGACCGGACTGTACGGTTGTGTTACTGGTTGGATTCACAGGAGTGTGAGCGGGCTTGCTCGTTGATCTTCTGATCGCTCAATACCCGGGTGGCCGTTACGTTTAGCAGACCGCTTGCGGCTTGTGGGTGTTTGATATGATCATCACCTACTGCCGGCGTATTGACGAGTCTTTAGAGTCCTACACAGGGGTTTCCTGGCTCAAGCGAAATGGAGTAGGAGCGCATATGTGATATGTATGGGACCGAGATTGATACGATATGAGATACCGTATTCGATTCTCGCGATTTGTGACATTCATCGGTTGTATGGATATAGCCGGGTTATCGGATCAAGTGTTGATTCGGTAAGTTGTTACTTTTGATATTAGTCGGTTATAGCCGGATTATTAAATCAAGAGTTGATTTAATAATTTAATGTATAATTATATATTTGATATATTACATTACATTAACTAATATTAGCTCACTTAAGATTTATTTTCTCACTAGTTTGTGCATATTGTTTATATGTGATATATGCAAGTGTACATGTATGTATCATGCTTGATGATACACACAAGATGGGTGTATGAGACTTATACTAAGATTAGGGTTAAGATTAGGGTTATTGGATTATCTTAAGATTTAGCAAATGAGTTAAACTTAGTCAAAGTTGTCAAGCTTGAAGAAGCTTGGAGAAACTTTGACAAAGTCCACTCTTTTGTCAATTCTCTTGATATTTCTTTAACCTAACCCTTAAACCTCATACCTTAGTTAATTCTCTACATGAGTTAAGCATGAGGGCTTAACTTAACCATGGGTGAATTATTCAAGAGGATAAGTTTTCATTTGGATGAATAATTCACTTCTTCTTCTTCTTCTTCATCAAGCTCCTTGAAAAGCTTTCTAGCTCTAATGGTGCCTTGAGGAAAAATGTGAGAAAATCAATTTTAAAGTGAGCAACCTTCCTACTTCATCATCCTCTACTACTTGCCATTTAGTAGAGGATGTTCTCTTCATAAAGTTCTTGACCTAGTGAAGGAATAGCTTGAGTTAGTGTCTCCCCGACGTAGATCATCTTCGGCCTCGAAGTCAACGACCTAGCCCGCTCATTTCTTCGACGAAACCATTGCTAGAGTCCGGGATCCCGATGATCGTAGCGGAGGGACATCATCTCGGAGCTAAAGAAGTGGAGGACCGGATCTACAAAGGTTGTAATCCCTTTCACTTGTAGTTAAGTTGTTAACTTGCATGTTCTTTCGCCTTAACTTCTAGTTAACGATCTATATTAGGGTTTCTCGGCACCGTAAAATTTTAATTTGGCATGGTTGATGCCTTGTGGAACCTCTTGAGTGTGCCTAGTAACCCTACAGATTCATCCAAGAAGTTCAATACCCTGACTGGATCGCCAATATCTTTCCGGTAATGAAGAAAAATAGGACAGTACGCGTCTGTGTAGATTTTCGGGATCTCAACAAAGCTTGTCCGAAAGACGAATTCCCAGTGCCTGTTACCGAGTTGATGATCGATAATACATCCACCCATGAAGTCTTCTCCTTCATGGACGGATCCTCAGGGGACAACCAAATCAAGATGCATCCTGAAGACCAAAAGCACACTGCTTTCCGGACTCCGCTGGGCATATTATGCTACAAAGTGATGCCATTCGGTCTGAAGAACGCTGGCGCCACCTACCAGAGGGCCATAACAAAAATCTTCGATGACCTCGTACATGAGATTGTCTAATTTTATATCGATGATCTCGTGGTGAAAAGAAAATCGTACGAAGAGCACTGGGAGCATCTAAAGATAGTGTTCCAGCGCCTTCGGAAGTACAACCTGAAGATGAAACCTCTGAAATGCACATTCGGAGTTTCCTCGGGAAAATTCCTGGGATTCATCGTACGACACCGGGGCATCGAAATAGACCCGTCAAAGATCAAGGCGATTATGGAAATGCCCGCGCCAAGAACTCTCAAACAACTGCGGTCTCTTCAAGGAAAGCTCGCATATATCCGGCGGTTCATAGCTAACCTCTCCGGAAAATGCCGCCCCTATAGTCATCTGATGAAGAAAATGACCCCGTTCATTTGGGATCGCAAATGCCAAAGCGCACTGGACGAAATCAAGCAATATCTGCAAAACCCGCCGGTACTGACTGCGCCGGTCAAGGGAAAGCCCCTCATCCTGTACACAACAACCCTTGAAAGTTTTTTAGGCGCGTTATAGACACAGGAGAACGACCAGGGGAAGGAGAGAGCTCTCTATTATTTGAGTCGAGTTCTCCTGGAGGCAGAAAATAACTACTCCCCTATTGAAAAGCATTACCTGGCACTAATTTTTGCAGTAACAAAGCTCCGACATTACGCCTTGGCAAATGAGGTCCATCTCATATCAAAAGTGGATCCTCTCAAGTATTCGATGTCAAAAGCCATGCTAACAGGAAGGCTTGCCAAATGGGCCCTCCTCTTGATGGAGTTCTCGATAGTATATCGACCCCTCAAGGCATAAAAAGCTAGGCCATCGCCGATTTTCTCGCTGAGCATCCGATACCTGCCTACTCTCCCTTGAACTACGAGTTGCCGGACGAACACGTATTTGACGTAATTGACAGGGAGAAAGAAGAAAATGATACCCGATGGGAACTCTACTTCGATGGAGCGTCCTCCTTGAAGAAGCGAAAGCAAAACGCCCTCATGATTAAAGCTGGGGTGGGCCTTATCATTGTGACTCCATAAGGAGGGATTATGCGTTTTGCCCTTTCCTTAACGGAGCCAAGAACAAACAATGAAGCTAAATATGAAGCTTTGATAGCAGGTCTTGAGATTGCTGTCGACATGGGCATTGAAAACCTTCTCATATATGGAGACTCCCAGCTGGTCGTTAGCTAAGAAATGGCGTTACCAGACGTGCAAGCCAGAATTGATCAGGTGTGGTGAGAGAGTGCTGCAATTGCTGACGTAAATCCCCTCCTACACACTGGAAAGCATACCGCGTGCGGAAAATAGCAAGGCGGATGCGTTAACCAAGCTCGCTAAAGAACTGGCCGACGAAAACCTCAATGACGTAAAGATCATTGTACAAAGTCGCCGGGTTCTCGCACCAGCAGAAATATCTCAGAAGACGTCTAAAGGAGAGGAAGCAACCGAACAAGAGGCCTTCCATTTAGAGGATGAAGAAAAGGCGATGATTGGAGAGAAGTCTTCATAGACTACTTCAAATCCCATCGAACGCCCGAAGACGCGTCGTCAAGACATCAGCTCATGAAGCGAGCCCCGTCTTTCACCTTCGTCAATGGTACTCTTTTTAAAAGATTGTTCGATTGTCTATGACTGAGATGCCTGGGACCAGAAGAAGCAAGAAGGGTTGTTCAAGAAACTCATGACGGACTCTGCGGTTCCTATCAAGCCGGGCCAAAGATGAAGCTGAAGATCAAAAGAATGGGTTACTATTGGTCCACGATGATTTGGGACTGCCATGAATATGCGAAGCAGTATCACTCGTGCCAAATTCATGGGGACTTCATCCACCAGCATCCGAATCCGCTACACCCAACATTGGCTAGCTGACCATTCGAAATGTGGGGAACCGATATAATCGGGCCCATCGAGCCAGCATCATCCAAGGGACATCGGTTCACACTAGCAACAACCGATTACTTCTCTAAATAGGCAGAAGCAATACCGTTAAGGGAAGTGAAGACGGAGAATATCCTCCATTTCTTCAGGATGCATGTCATCTACCGGTTCAGCACCCCGCGACGGATCATCTCAGATAACGGGCTAGCCTACAGAAGCCATAAAACCAGTCGCTTCGCGCAGCAGCATAAAATAGATTGGAGATATTCTTCAGTTTATAACCCTCGAGCTAACGGTCTAGCTGAAGCTTTCAACAAGACCTTGACAAAGATCATAAAGAAAACGGTGTCCAGAAATAAAAAGGATTGGCACGAGAGATTACATGAAGCTCTTTGGGCCTATCGGACTACATTCAGGACGGCCATAAACACAACGCCATTTGTGTTAGTATTTGGCATGGAAGCGGTACTTTCCTTGGAGATAGAGCTACCCTCTCTATGAGTGGCGGTTCATAACGAACTGACGGATGAAGAAAATGCCCATATTCGACTTGAGGAGCTCGATGCCCTCGATGAAACTCGTCTCATGGCGCAGCAAAACCTAGAAGCTTACAAAGTAAGGATGACGTGCTCATACAAAAGATTGACTAGGCCGAGAACATTCCGCCAAGGCGAACTCGTGCTAGTCGTCAAAAGACCTATGATCCCCAACCGTGCCAAACGGGGGAAATTCGAGCCAAACTATGAGGGCCCATACATCATAAACAAGGTCTACCAAGGCGGAGCCTACTTGCTCATGGATATGCATGGCAAAAGACCCTTCTGGACAATAAACGGCCGATTCCTGAAAAAATACTACGCCTGACGAGTCACGACCCAGGTCAATGATAGATGACGACTCCTATATCCGCTCGCTATCTTCTTGAGTCAAGACTCTAAGAGTAGTACCTAACAGTACTCCGTCTCAAACATGGAGAGCTACGGACCGAGATGTCTTTAAACTAACAATGGACCGAGATGTCCTTAAACTAACAATGGACCGCAACATCCTTAAACTAGCTATGGACCGAGATGTCCTTAAACTAACAATGGACCGTAATGTCCTTAAACTAACAACGGACCGAGATGTCCTTAAACTAGCTACGGACCGAGAGGTCCTTAAACTAACAATAAACCGAGATGTCTTTAAACTAACAACGTCACCCCCAACACGGCGATGGTGGACTGCAACTCAAATCCCACCGGCAAACGGATGGATCACGTGTGGCGGAACTATTCTCGAGAGTTTCATCATACCAAAAAAAGGTACATCCACAAGCGAAATGGGCACGAATGAAAACCCTAAAGGGCACCGTGAGTAAAAACAACAGGACTACCGGCGAGTTTATGAAAAGCCGAAAGGGCGCAATCTCGTTAAAACAAAGACACCTGCAAGGTCCTCTCGACCTTGTGAGGAGAAAATATCTGTGTGGGATCCTCACGACTCACAAGGGAGCAACACACTTAGGGATCCCCACGATTCCTAAGGAGAAATTGCACTTACGAGATCCTCACGACTCGTAAGGAGAATTCTCCCTATGAGACCCTCATGGCTCGTAGGATTCAAAAAGCCTTAAGCTACATGGATCTGAACCTGTTCTTAAGCCATCACACTCCCCAAGTTGCCCTACAAGCGGTTCAATATTGACCCTTGTATACAATCCACGGGCACAAATAAACGTTCCCTCACCAAGTCCCACCAACGACGAGGAATGTCCTCATGTGGTGAACAACACTTGTAAGTCCTCTTGACTTATAAGGAGAAAACACTCTTGTAAGATCCTTACGACTTGTAAGAGAACACACACTTAAGAATCCTCACGATTCTTAAGGAGAAAACACACCTACGAGATCCTCGCGGCTCGTAGGGAGAAACACCTTTATGAGACCCCTATGGCTTATGAAGTCAAAATCTTTAGTCGACAGGATCCTAACCCTGTTTGCTAAGCCACCTTTGCTCGAATCGACAAAGGCAAGTGATGATTCGCTCCTGGCAATATCCCATTTGTAGTGATGCTGATGCCTAAATCGGTATCGAATTCCAAGTCTTTTCACGGCAAATGATGATTCGCTTCTGGCAATGTTCTAGTCGCAGCGATGCTGATGCTAAGATTGGTATCATACCTTAAGTTCCATACTCGCAGCAAAAAATCAGTGAGCCAAAAATGTATATGAAATAGATGAAATGATAGGGCGACTTGCAACAAAAATCAGCAAGTAAAATATATGCATACAAAATAGCCGAAATGATAGGGCGACTTGCAACAAAAATGAGCAAGTAAAATATATGCATAAAAAAATAGCCGAAATGATTGGGCAACTCGCAATAAAAAGCAGCGAGTAAGGAAAAAGAAAAATAGCCGAAATGATTGGGCACCACGAAAAATAGCCGAAATGATTGGGCAATCGCGACTTTCGTGATATAAAAAGCTGAAATGATAGAGCATCGCGGAAAGAAATACAAAAAATGATGAAACTTTCCCTGCAGGTGAGATTACATTGACCCCTGTATACAATCCATGGGCACAAACAGAAAGGAAGCCATATCACCCCACCAGGCTTCGTCAAAGGGAAGCCAGATCTCGATGACTACATCTACAGCCTAGAAATCAACAACAGCGTTCCTCCTCCCTCCAGCAGGATACATGCGCGATGTCAACAAAAGGAGCCATGGCGAAGTCCCCGAGTTCCAAATCTCGACGGTTCACAAACAACCCCGGGACTACCTCGGAGCCACGGCAAAGTCCCCTAGTTCCAAATCTCGACGGTTCATATACAACCCAGAGACTACCTTGGAGCCACGGAAAAGTCCACTAGTTCCAAATCTCGACGGTTCATAGACAGCCTAGAGACTACCTCGGAATCATGGCAGAGTCCCTAATTCCAAGTCTCGACGGCATCATCCACAGCCTAGAGATCAACAACAACGTTCTTCCTCCCTCCAGCAGGATACAGGCGCGACGTCAACAAACGGAGCCATAGCGAAGTCCCCTAGCTCCAAATCTTGACGGTTCACAGACAACCCAGAGACAACCTCAACATTCGTCGCAATATTGCAGACACAATGTCAACCAACGAAGCGAAGGAAGATCCCTAGCTTCAGGGTCTTGACGGCAACTCAAATGAGACTTGAAAGACTATCGGAGACCATCCCACTCCAGCGCGGAGTGGTCATGACTCATCGGGGCTCCCAAACTGAGCCTAACCTCAAGTAAAAAGCGACATGGAATATCCCTAACGCTTGCTCTTTCGACGGTAATATTACCTGGAAGATTACTTGAAGACGTCTGTCCAGCCCCCGAAGGGATCAGAGACACGACAGTCGCGGGGCTACCCGAACAACAAGATTGTATATCGGGGAATATATCGGCCAATGCGACGGTGCGACGGGTAAAAAACCCTAGTACCACAGACCCTAACGGACTTCTATTAGCAGGAGTTAGTTGTGACGTTAGGAAACCCTTGCGAGAACTTCTCGATTCGTCTCGACTCGTGAGGAAATTAGTGTCCTTGCGAGAACTTCTCGATTTGTCTCGACTCGTAGGGAAAAGCCTTAGGCAATGGGGATAAGGACTTGTTTCCTAAGCACCGGGGCCCTGCAAATCGGTTCAAGATGGACTATTGCATACTATTCACGGGCCACACTCTCCGAAGTCGAATATCGACAAGGAGGGAAACAACCACTTACGAGTCCTCTCGACTTGTAAGGGGGAAATTCTTTTGTGAGATCCTTACGACTTTCAAGAGAAAATGCACTTAGGAGTCCTCACGACTCCTAAGGAGAAAATACACCTATGGGATCCTCTCGACTCATAGGGAGAAAACCCTTTATGAGACCCTCACGGCTCATAAAGTTGAAAAGTCTTAGGTGGCAGATCTGAACCTGTCTTCTAATCCATCGTTGCCCTACAAGGAGATCAAGATGAACTATCTACGGGCCACACTCTCCAAAGTCGAATACTGATAAGGAGGGGAAAAACCACTTATGGGTCCTCTCGACTTGTAAAGGGGGAAAATTCTCCGGTGAGATCCTAACGACTCTTAAGAGAAAACGCACTTAGGAGTCCTCACGACTCCTAAAAAGAAAACGCACTTAGGAGTCCTCACGACTCCTAAAGAGAAAATACGCCTACGGGATCCTCTCGACTCGTAGGGAGAAAACCCTTTATGAGACCCTCACGGATCATAAAGTTGAAAAGTCTTAGGCGACAGATCTGAACCTGTTTCTTAATCCATCGCTTCTCGATTCGTCTCGTAAGGAAATTAGTGTCCTTGCGAGAAATTCTCAATTCTTCTCGACTCGTAAGGAAATTAGTGTCCTTGCGAGAAGTTCTTGATTCGTCTCGACTCGTAAGGAAATTAATGTCCTTGCGAGAAGTTCTCGATTCGTCTTGACTCGTAAAGAAATTAGTGTCCTTGCGAGAACGTCTCGATTCGTCTCGACTTGTAAGGAAATTAGTGTCCTTGCGAGAACTTCTCGATCCATTTCGACTCGTGAGGAAATTAGTGTCCTTGTGAGAAATTCTCGATTCTTCTCGACTCGTCAGGAAATTAGTGTCCTTGCGAGAACCTCTCGATTTGTCTCGACTTGTAGGGAAAATAATGTCCCTGCAAGAACCTCTCGATTCATCTCGGCTCGTAGGGAAAATAATGTCCCTGCGAGAACCTCTCGATTCGTCTCGGCTTGTAGGGAAAATAATGTCCCTGCAAGAACCTCTTGATTCATCTCAGCTCGTAGGGAAAATAATGTCTCTGCGAGAACCTCTCGATTCGTCCCGACTCGTAAGGAAATTAGTGTCCTTACGAGAACTTCTCGATTCGTCCCGACTCGTAGGGAAAATAACATTCCTGCGAGAACTTCTCGACCCGTCTCGACAAAAAGTCTTAGGCTACAAGGACTCTAAACTTGTCCCCTAAGCCCTCAATTCTAAGGCCATGCATAACTCTGCATTACTTTACCCATGTACATACTTATGTGGGCAAAGTAGTGGGGGGGATTTTTTCCCACCAAAATTTTGGCTCAAAATTTGCTCCCTTATAAAATAATAACAATAAAATAAAAATAAAAATAAAAGGGAAAGTTCCACATGCAAAGCATGTAGGTACTGTCTCGGATAGAATTAAATCCTATGATGGCGCCTCACGTGCTCCTCACGCGGGCGCCATGTGCAAAGCACAAAAAGAAATCTATTAAATAAGAGTTAAAACTCCGAGACAGCGCCTCACGTGTCTTACACGAGGGTGCCAGCGCCAAGAGTTAAAAACTCTGAGGCAGCGCCTCACGTTCCCCGCACGAGGGCGCCGGCGTCAGAATTAAAAGTTCTCTGCCATTGGATCGAAGATCCAACGGAGATGATAAATCATCAAAACACAGAATTAAATTCTGATTGAGGAAATACTCCTCAAATCTTTCTAAACAAGAAAGATTACGCTCTATACAATAGAGCACCGTTGGATTAAAGATCCAATGGTGATTAAAAATCACCAAGCTACAGAATAAGCTCTGTAGGGGAAAATATTTTTCCCAATCTTTCTAAACAAGAAAGATTACGCCCTGTACAACAGAGTACCGTTGGACTAAAGATCCAATGGTGATTAAAAATCACCAAATTACAGAATAAGCTCAGTATGGAAAATATTTTCCAATCTTGTTAAAAACAAAAAAAATATCTTCTGTAAAACAGAAGTTCTCGGATCAAAGATCCAACGGTGGATAAAATCCCTAAATCAATTAAGGATCTCTCAATGAGAGATTTCTTTAACTAAATCAACAAACTTGTCTCCACTATATAAAGGCCCCAAGACTTCAAGTCTTGTAGAAAGGAACCCCCCATAAACTTCAAGTTAAAAAAAAAAGAGTAAGCAAAAAGAGCTTTAAGAGAGAAGGAAGAAGAAGAACTTTCTTCAAGATAAATAGAGACCATAGTATCTCGTCTGCATACCCAAGGGTTTAACCCCTATAAAAAAATATAGTTCTTTTCCTGGATCTGAGATCCATGAGACAAGTCTCTCACAAATGAGAATTTAATTCTGGTAGAGATGAATTTGTTTTTGGGGATTGAAGATCCAGGGAAGAACAAAGAATCGAACTCTTCAGAAAAATGTACAAAGGAGGAAACAACGCCAAGCGCTTCACGTGCCCCTCACGTGGGCGCTGCTAAAATAAAGAGTGCCTAGCACCCAGTGGTTGGCGCCCGCGCCAAGCACCTCACATGCCCCTCACGTGGGTGCTAATGAAATAAAGAGTGATCTGCACTCAGTGGTCAGCGCTCAGCGCCAAGCACCTCACGTGCCCCTCACGTGGGCGCTGCTAAAATAAAGAGTGCCCAGCACTCAGTGGTTGGCGTTCAGCGCCAAGCGCCCCACGTGCCCCTCACGTGGGCGCTAATAAAATAATGAGTGCTCTGCACTAAGTGGTCGGCGCTCAGCGCCAAGCGTCTCGCATTCCCCTCACGTGGGCGCTGTTTAACATAAAGCGCTCCGCAAACAGAGCCTGGCGCCATAAAGAGTGTTTAACACTTCATAAAAAACAAAAAAATAGGGTGAGCGTCAGAGCCCATATCATTGCTCAGCATTGTTGCACATAAAAGGGACCGAGCCCAAACAAGTGTTTAACACTTTATTCAAAACTGAGTGGGCTGAGTCTAAGTTGACCAAAAGTCCCTAATTCAGATCAACCGAGCCAATGTGCTCACATGTTTTCCAAACTGTTCTTAGTCCCAAACCCAACTACAGATCCCCCAACGGACATTGGTTCAAGGGTACATCTCTCCACACCTCTGATATATGCCGTTGTAATTCTTCAACGTCTTCAGAGAGGTGGCGGGTCCCGACAACCAACAATTCCATGGACCGTAACGTCCTTAAAACTAGCTGCGGACCGCAACGTCCTTAAACTAGCCATGGATCGAGATGTCCTTAAACTAACAACGGACCGCAACGTCCTTAAACTAGCTATAGACCGAGATGTCCTTAAACTCACAATGGACCGCAATGTCTTTAAACTAACAATAGACCGTAATGTCCTTAAACTAGATATGGACCGTAACATTCTTAAACTAAAACGACAAAGCCTAAATGCTCTTTCGTTGGATCAAAAATGATCCCGAACCCCCGTTAAGTAGATCTTAGTCCAATATCGGATTAACATATTCTTAACAAATATTTAAGTTGATCTTAATCTCAAACAACGAACCTTAAATCAACCCAAACCCAAATCCAAATCTAAGAATATACGAATTTGGACTAATCTACGCCCTACGGGCGACAACACAAATTAGTCTCCGTATACAATCCACGGGCAACAAAAAATAAAACAAACACACACGACACGAAGTGACTTTCTGGAGCAGGAGAAAGTGGTTACCGCGATGCGGTAACGTAATTAACTGTAGGGGCTTGCGCCTGCAGAGAAGAGTGTCCCCACAATAAAAAAAACCCCTCATAACGAGGGGGAATCTGACGAAGTCAGCTACAACGGCCGCATTCGTCCAGACTTCCGATACACGGTGCCATAAATCAACTTGGTATCTTCGGAGAGGTGGACGGATAAAACCAAATAGCATCTTCCGCCAAATTCAGGCAAGACGTCTGTCTTTGGCGGTAAACACCGCCTTTCGAGATCGTGGAGATTTAGACCGCGACACAAGCGCTATCGCCTCCTACTTGCAATAAGGATATTGTTATTTCTTTTGGTTATGTTAGCGATATATGCCCTAGAGGCCATTATTGTATAGTACTGGATTGTATATTGCATCTTGGAAGCTAGGGATATACACAGATATAATAACAGTCTTGCTCAATATGATAGTATGCTATCTGGTTTGATTCTATCTTAATATGTGTATATGTTTCTTTTAGCATATCGCTAATACATATTGATAGAGCCCTTCAGATCTTTGCTTGACTACCAGCGTTGTGATGGCAATCACACTAGTGGGGGCTGGGTAGTCTATAAGCACATCTTTAAGCTTGTCCCTAGTCGTAGGATTCGAGACAGAGCATCGATACTCCAGAGTAGACTAGTGTAAACGCTTCTCATCCCAGTCAGGGGAGATGGCTTGTCCCGCGGCCATTGGTATGCCATACTAGAGAAAGTATACAGGTGTTCATTGGGTTATGAGTTACACTGGATGGACTCGATGGGAACCGCTGGTTGGTATTATACCTATCGTCAGTTAGCGGTTCCCGGGTGACATGAGTACAGGTTGGTCCATTGACTTGACATCACTATTTGTCTCGAGTGTGTTCCTACCGTACGTAGATTACTATCCTATCACGGCTCAAATGAGTCGTGCAAACAGGTAGTGGTTGAGTGCAGTCCCGAATTACTTGGAGGCAGCAGTGGATAGAAAGGATTCGTCTCTCCTGGTATTGGGAGTTGATATCGCGCTGTGTTTGGATAGCCAATACATAAAGTCCCTGGCCAGGGCAAGTGAGATTTACTGGTAGGTACATCAGTAGTTTCTCAGGGTGTATTGGGCTCTACACCGATACGACTTATTACGCTATTAGGGGCTGACATTTACCATCCCCCTAGGCCCGATATGCAATACTCTTAGACGAACAGACATGACTGTACGGAGATTGTCACGGATAGGCTCAGTAGGGGTTCGGATGAGTTCGCTCGTCGACCTTCCTTTCAATAGATACCTGGGTGGCCGTTACGTATAGCTAGTGTCGTTGACAGACTTGTGGTTAAACCCACTGTCAGCGTACCGTAGAGTCTTTAGAGTCCCACACAGAGGGTTTTCCTAGTTCAGGCAAAATGATATAGAGGCCGTATGGTTTTACGTGCACGGTTCTGATCATATACGTGTACTGGCTACACGGATGTTGTTCGGACGGATAATACTAGCGGGCTTTGGTTTAAGCCAGATTCCAGTATTATATTATTGGATTATTATTATCTCATCGTATTCGTATTTTCGCAGTACAAATACAGGTATGTATATACGGTGAGGGCATTCTTGTAATTTTACAAGAGATGCTTCTAGAAGGGGACACCTTATTATTGGATTTATCTATTTTTGGAAAATAGATTAATGAGGTGGAAATGGAGATATTGTGGCATGGTGAAGCATGGCTTATTGATTTATTTATTTGTTTGGACTTACTATTGAAGCATGGTTAATATTTTCTATTGGAAATAATCCATGCTTCATGTGAGAAAAACAATGAGCCATTCTTCACATGCTTCATCACTTGCTCATTTTGCATTTTCCCTTTCTCTCTCCATTGTTTCTCTCTTTCTTCCTCAAGACCCTAAACCTTCACATGTGTTGTGAATCCTAGGGTCCTTTGAGATAAAACATTCCAATAAACACTCTACATCTCCTAAGCTATCTAGTTTAGCGAACTAGGTACTTTAGTTGCCTCGGTTTAGAGGTTGGAGCTTGAAGTATAGACTCTCGGGTGGATCGTCTTCGACACGAGGAGGCCGACGACCGAGTTAGATTCGCACCTTCGAGGAGCTCAAGAAAAGGAGAAGAAGACTCGAAGGACTAGAATCAAGGAGGTATAAAACTCTAACATAGTAGTTTAGAACCTCCAAGTGTTTAGCTAGTTAAGGTTTCCGAAAAGATCCTGTAAATAGGTCGGTGTTGCAAGTATAAAAATCGTTTTTTGTAAATTCCGCCTCCCCACAAGTGTATGGGGTGTGCGACATAGACTTACAGGTTGGTTGCTTCTTTCATGCGAATAATTGTATCTCGAAACTCTGTTGATTAAATGTAATAAAGTTGAAAGCTGTGATTTCCTTTACTTCCGTGTTGTATTTACTGATTACCATGTAATGCTAGAAGCCAAAGTGTGACTACGGCGGGATTATTCCTTGACCGTAAGAGCATGGCTGGCTTAGTCACCCCTCGTATTCCGTATTTTGGGAAACGGGGTGTGACAAAATTCATGGAGATTTCAATCCATGATTTTTGTTTTGTCCATGAACAAAAATGAGTTTATTCTCATTTCTCATAAATATGTAATGGAAATAGGATGCTCTATTTCTCTTTATACAGGACATGAGATGGCTTATGCCCAAGATTATGTCCAAATTTGTCAAGAACATGTGAATACATGTTATAAAGGGTCTTTCATCTCCATCTTCTTCATCAAAAAAGATGAGGAGGCTATAGTCTTGGTTGTTGAGACAGAAACTTAAAAGTTTCTATAGATCAAAAGCAGATCCTTGATCATAAAAGAAAGTAGAGAGAGGAAGAAAACATTAAATTGATCAAGGAATGAGTTCCATTCCTCAATTCCTCACATTTTCCTCTACTTTCTCTCTGTTCCTTCTCTTCTTCTTCTAAAACAAAGAGTCCTTGAGAAAGTCTTTCAGATTTTCCTAGCAAAAAGTTGTCTGTCTAATCATATTGAATGAGAAGTATTTATGCTTCAATAGGAATGGAAGTGGTTAAACACCACTTCCCTACGTCCTTAGGGTGAGTGGGGGTGAACTAACCCTAACCCACCGTTAAAAATATGCTATATTGTCTATTTCAGAGGGGTCCCGATGCCAAATAGGATTGGGACTATAAGTAGTTTCTCATGCTCATGCCGCTAACTTTCGGCTAAGATGGAATGAAAAACAAAATATTTTAAGCAAGCACAAACGACTACAACCTAGCGATCGAACCAAACACTAAACTAGCAATCAAAAAAAGAGCTAAACTACTCGGTTAGCAACAACAACCTTTGCAGCCATGTCTTTCGTCTTCAAAACTCCACTTCTTAAGCTCCTCGGAACTCCAGAATCAAGCTTGATCGTCGATCTTCCTCATCGAAGATGATCCACCCGAAGCAACCCTAGCTTAAGCTTTAGCTTCGCTTCAATAACTCTAAGTGAAGCAAATCACACAATAGACTTGCTAAGTGAGGTGTGTAAGTGATGTAGTTATGAATCTCTTTGTATTCTCTCTTTTTTATTTTTCTTCTCTCTTTTTCAAAGCTCACAAGAGAGGAGGGAGAAACGGATATGGCTAAAAACTATAGCCCCATCTCTCTCTTGCTTTTATTCTTTGAGAAGAGACTGAGTAGGATTGTGACTCATCTAAGTGAGTCACAAGCCCACTCTCTTCTCAAAGAGTCCTAGAACTTATGAGAAGAAATGAAAATAAAATTGTTCTGACCAAAAATATAACAAGCTTGAGCTTGAATTTTTGACCTCTGGTGCTCATTAAATACCAGTGCCAGAGTTGTTCCGGCGTTCAATAATGATAGCGCTGGAACTTTTCTGGCACTCATTTAATGCCAGCGCTAGAGCCGCTCATTAATAATAGCGCTAGAACCCCTCTGGCGCTCATTAATGTCAGTGCCAAAGATCCCCAAAAGGGAATTTTCGTTACTTAAAATTTAAGCTTTGCTTTGTTTGGGAATTTATTTTCCATATCTTTCTAAACAGAAAGATATTTGTCTTGTTAACAAGAAATCAATTTAATATTTTTCTAAACAAAGAAAGATATTATCCTCTTAACAGCGACCTTTGGATCTAAAATCCAACGATACTTAAGCATCCGACCCTGATCTCATGATCAATTAGAGAAAAACTAAATGAGAGATTTTCTGTACTTGCCCAACAAATTCATACCCCTATATAAAGACCTTAAGAGATCAATTCATGATGAAGCCTGCCTTTCCATAAACTTGAGATCAAAAGTTTAAGCTTGTTTGCTCTCTGCCATCTTTTTCCTCCACAAAAACCGAGATAAAGGAGATTGATCTCCATGGAAAATAAGCTCAAGCTTCATTGATTTCATAAGAATTTAAGTTCTTTCTCGGATCTTAAGATCCTTAAATTAAATTCATCTTTACTGAAAACTTAAGTTTTACAGAAGGTGTTTTTGATATTAAGATCTAGGGTTTGGAAAAACTTAAGAATTCTTAACAAAAACGATGAAAGAACATCAAGATCTCAAGACCATCATGAAGGAAAGATGAAGTTCTTACTTCAAAGATCATATGATCATGCATAAAAATACAACTCAAGATCATAAATTCTAATTCTTGATGTTGTTAATGGCTAAGATCGCAATTATCAGAAGCTTAAGCTCCCCTGAAACTTAAGTTTCAGAAAATATAAAGAGATTAATGTTTACCACCGGAGACCGGGCTGAAACGCACAGGCGTCTGGCCTGAATCTGGGACATATGCTATATAGAACATATCCGTCCACCTTTCCGAAGATACCAAGTTGATTTATGGCACTGTATATCGGAGATTTGGATAGATGCGGCCAATATAGCGTGACTTATCAGATTCCCCTTATTTGAGGGGTTTTTGATTGTGGGGACTTTCTTCCTTGCAGGCGCAAGCCCCTACAGTTAATTACACTATCGTATTGCGATAACAACTTTCACCCGCTCCAGGTAGAACACTTCGTATCATGTTATATTGTTTATTTTGGGGTAGCCTGTGGATTGTATAAGGAAACTAGTTTATGCCGTCGCTCGTGTAGGGTTACTAGGCACTCTCATAAGGGTCTACAAGGCATCAACCATGCCCGATTTAAAAATTAGACGTGCCGAACAAACCTAACCAAGATCTTTAAACTAGAGATTAGGCGAAACAAAGCATGTTAAACACTTTAACACTAAGAGTTTGGGATTACTGTTACGCCACGGCAGCGCCCCGGCCTTCTAACTCGAGGCCAAATTGCGGAATCAAAAATTTTCCTTACTCGGAAACCGGCGCTACCGCGGACAAAGAAAACCCGGATCGTTTACCATTAACCTAATGCTAGCAATCAAGAGATAGGGTGAGAAGTATACCGAGTGATCCGAGTCCTCCGGTCTTCTCGTCATCGTCCCGATCTCCCGCGGAAAGTCTTGCCTCCACATCGTCGCCTCCTCGCCGGAAAGGGCACCACAACGCCTGCGTCTTTTACGGGCTCCCGCCTCAATACCGAGGCAACTCGGGCATGAAGCCGGCAACTCGACATGCTCAAGATATGCTGTAGAATGTGTAGTAGATCATGCTAGTCTCATTTGGGGTTTGTGGTTGCCATGATGGAGGAATGGGGTTAGGAAAAATGGTGCTTTCATTTTTCCGAAACAAGAAGAAGAAGGAGATGAAGAATTCCTCCCATAACAAAGATGAACTCTCTCATTCTTTTTCTTCTCTCTAATCTTCTACCATTTTCATCAAGTGAGAAGAATAAGGTGGAGGAATGAATATATCAAACAAGAGGGAGGTGAGTGTAGGAGAGCAAGAAGGGTGACCATATCCAAAGACAAGAAAACATCAACCATGCTTAACCTCCATACCCTTTCCAATCTCAATTAAATGCAAGTGATGGAGAAAAAGATATGAAGCTATCATAATCAATCTTTATGCAAGAAACCCCTTCCACAAATGTTATTTGCAAAACTGCAAATAACCCCCTCCATCGGAAAAGTCCGTCCGGGAAAGAACAAAGGAAAACCGGCCGGAACGGAATGCAAACTGGCAACTCCAGAAAACTGGTCCCGTAATAAATTACAGGAAAACCCCGATACTGTGCATACACACCCGCATCTGTATTCCGTCCGGATACAAATGCAATGAGACAAAATCTACACTGTACTAAACTAGGACCGGCTTAAGCCAAAGCCGGCTAGTAAAATCCGTTCGATCCTGATCCGTGCAATACCGCACGTATCAGATCAAACCCTGCCATATAACTATATGGCCACTAGTACAAAACTGTCCGATCCTGATCCGTGCAATACCGCACGTATCTGATCGGACCCTGCCATATCTCCATACGGCCTCTACAGCGTTTCGCCCGAAAGCTGAGTAACTGAAAGTGTGGTGGACTCTAAAGACTCGTCAATACAATGGCTGTGGATTTAACCACTAGCACGTCAGAGGTATAAGCCAATACGTAACGGGCCACCAGCTATTGACCAAAAGGGACGTCGACGAGCGAACTCATCCTGACACCCTACTGAGCCTGTCAGTGACAATATCCGTACAGTCCGGTCCGTTCGTCTATGAGCATCGCATGTCGGGCCTAGGGGGTTGGTAAAAGTCAGACCCCCAAAAGCGGTACAAGTCGTGTCGGAGTGTAGCCCAGAACGCCCTGAGATACTACTGGAATACCTACCAGTAAATCTCCTGCCTCGGCCGAGGGCTTTGCGTAATGGCTCTCCTAGACACAGCGCGACCTCACCCCCAATACCGGGAGAGACGAACCCCTGAAGATCCGCTCACTGCCTCCATGTGGCTCGGGACTGTACCCAACTAAAACCTGTTTGCACGACTCTTTTGAGCCGTGGTAGGGTAGTAATCAAAGCACAGTGTGAACTCACACGAGACAAATGACGATCCTCAGGTCGATGAACTAACCTGTACACATGTCACCAGGGAACTGCTATCTGACGTCAGGTATAAGCCCAACTAGCAGGTTCCCGGCGAGTCCTGTCCGGTGTACTCATAACCCAATGAGCACCTGTATACATCTTAGGTGAACCAACTGACACCAGTGGCTTGTGAGACCGGCCACCGCCCCTCGTCGGGGTCTCGACTGTATACACTAGTCTACTAATGGAGTATCGATGCCCTGTCTCGAAACTCCTACGATTAGGGACCTTTTAAGGATGTGCTTATAGACTACCAGCACCCACGTATATGATCGCCATCATACTGCTGGTAGTGAAGCAAGAATCCTAGGGGCTCTATCAACGTGTAATAGCGACATGTCAGGTCACCTAAAACAGTACACGATGATAAAGGTAAACCAGATAGCATACTATCATCTCGAGTAAGACTGTCCTACCGGGATAGGTCCTCCCTCAATCATTGCAATCACGTGCCTGTGATCCAATAATTGACTCTGAGGGCACTATCTCCAACAATCTCCCACTTGCACTCAAGGCTAATTATTGCGATGCCGCATACTCACAGCCCGTGTGATACCGAACACCCAACTCCTCTACTAGTCAGTCTCACAAAGCTCGTTTGCGAAACTATTGCGTTCGAGGAATAGCCTCAGTGAGTGGATCCGCTGTGATGTTTCTTTCTATGTCTCTCTATATCTCAAGTTCGCGGAGAAAGCCATCTTCCGAAATGAGCAATACCTGTCTTAGAATGTCTGGATGTCTGATGGGACCTAGCTCATAAATGAACTCCAAATCCAAACTTCTTAGACTGTATCGTTAACTGAACTTAATCAGTATCCTGCGCCATGCCTCCCTCAGTATTGCCTTGGACCACCTGTCCAAAATACTGCCCCTCGTCAGAGGGAGAACTATAACTCTGACAACCTCCTTGTCGTCCATGTCACCTTGGAAGCCTGGAATGATAACTGTCTCCCAAATGAGGCTGTCGTTATCATATCCCTAGAACATCCACTCATGTTCTAAAACTGCTTCCGACTGTTTTTCCAGGATTGGATCAATATCAACTTATTGCATCTAGTGCAAGAACAACATCTGGTGTGGTACTTGACATCTCATGATTGACTCAATTGCCTAAGCAAGTGATCTGCCAATCATGAGTATCCCTCTCCCCTTTAGTCTATAAGACACCTTTAGAGAGGGTGACTCCATCAACTGCAGGTACACTACCGTGTCAGGAGTCGTCCATTCTAAGTACTCATAGAATGCTGTCAAGTTACCCAGATTGGGAAACCACCCAAATCTAGATCTAAAACCATAGATCTAGTAACCAGTATGTCTGATATAATATCCAAGTCCTATGTGAAGAAAACACTGTGTGACGACCAAAGTATAACCGATCGTAGTATAGGAATATCACTTCCTACTACCTTCTCAACAGATCCACCCCCTATTCTGATGACGTCAAACCTATGACTGTCACATCAGAAATAGATGATCTATCTCCGCTATATCTGCTTTAGTCTATAAATAAACACAAGCCTGATGTCCACCAATGCTTCCGCTGCTCCCACTGACTACGACAACCCTCTGGCAGAGTCATATAGACGTGCACTTCTAAAACTAGTTTAGAACGACGCTATACTCATCCTCCTGCCGGGTCTCGCAGCCTGGAACAACAACAATGGCAAGTGTGGGTAAACAAGAACTTCCCTGTCACCGTCCTTGAGGCTACCGGAGTACCTCTCGGGTGCCTGAAGTTACCCACCTTATCTGCGGAGTGGCCAATGGAATGTCAAACCAGATTGAATCTTTAGGTTCCTTATCAAATCTTCAGTAATCGTTTGCGGTTCTGGAATCACTTCCAGTTCTACCATACTCCCACTACTGTTTTTGAAAAAATTCATTTTTAATAAAACTGTGGCGAGTCTTGAACAATATTTCTATTGATCTGCCAGATGGTAGAAAGTCAACCCTCGTCGTAGCCTGGGTCAACCCACAAACAGCTATTACAGAAATGTGCCTTGAGTTATCCAGAGTCTGGTTTTAAGCATAAGCTGGACAACTCCCCGTACCTTAACAACGTTAAGATATGAACTGTTCTATATCCAATATAGAACCAGAGGCACTGATTTAATTGAACCAGATTCAAATCATGCAGCTATCTCCAGTGCATGTCAACAAAATGGAGAGAGGCCGATCAGCGTTACTCAACTTAGGAATGTTTCCAATTATGAGTAACATGAAAGAGAAGCTAGTTATCTTAATCATTACTATCAACTGAACACCATACACAAGTATCTACATCTTCGATCACTTTGAAGAATCCCGATACTTGCTACACCTGGTTCTCTACTCTATTCAAATACCTATAACTCCTCAAAAATTAGACCCTGTGTTCCTACGAAACACATGTCTAAGAATTAGAGAAGTTAAAAGTAAACAGAATATAGTATGAGGACCAACCCCTCTGTCCTAATGGACACTGGACGACATACAATACTCTGTATAAGTCCGCTGAGTCTAACAACTCTTTCACTGTGTGTCGTAGGTTGAAAACTGTACTTATGGTTAAGAAGAATTACACCGCTGTTTAATGCTCCTTACCTAACCATCCACTGATATAGGTAAATGTCATCGACATAATGTCAAAAGGTATATCTCACTCTATGAAAATAAACGTACAGATATATCAATTTGAAATTGGTGCACAACAGCGGATATTCAAAACCAAATATTTGCCGACCGGCAAACAACCCAGGTGACTTCCTCAAATATCACCGATTACAACGAATCCCGATATAATGAGGATGACCACCCAATTTCCAATAACTTACTCCCACTCATCATCTGTAAAACCATACAGATGTGAGAGTCATACCTGGTAAATACATACCCTGGAGTAAGTGTCTAATTGGGAAATCAGTTTTCCATTAACAGTACACAGTGAAAATGAAACATCGAAATGTCTCGTCGGGGTATCCTGGTATTCCTAGTAATGCCTCTTCCATTTTCCAGATTCACAACTGTAACCGTATATCTCTTTGCCATCTGTCCAAATCCCTTTATATGTCTTTAGTCATTACCGTCTGCACACCCCTTTAGGCCAATTGGTTTTCTCCCTTCCCTACCGTTCGGCACCAGCCTATGGTTTGGAAGAAGACTATCCAATAAGCATAAAGGGTGTACTGTCCTAATCCTAGGAGCACTCGCATCGCGAGAGAAGGTGAAGATAAAAGACACCTGAATGTACTTTATTCCTATTTCTCCTGAACCAGGATCCATCCCCGAACTGGAACAAGTTCCTTTCGAGTTCGTATATAACCATACGATGGATTATCCAATAAAATGGGATCTTCGCAGTGATACGGAGTGTCCTGGAGAAATACAAAGGTGATTTTAGGATTGGCGAAGAAATACTTGGTTTGGTCGTGAATATCAGTCGCAACTTACTTTGCCCTCTTATTAATCCCTTGCTTTGTCTTAACTTAATACCTTCTGTACGCCGTTTAGGCCAACTGGTTTTCTTCATTCCCTACCGGTCGGCACCAGCCTAAGGTTTGGAAGAAGACTATCCAATTTGCGTAATAGGTGTACTACTCCTAAACCAAGGAGTACTCGCAATGAGAGAAGGTGAAAAGAAAAGAAAACTGAATAATCCTATTCGTTTTCTCCAGAACCAGAAACCATCCTCGAAGTCCTTCGAGTTCGTATATAACCATACGATGGTTTTGTCCAATGGAAGTGGACGTTCGTAGTAATACGGGGTGTCCTGGAGAAAAGGGTAAAAGTAGGAGTGGCAATGAGGTCTGCAACTCTGACAATCCAAAAGCCTGTGTTAAGAAGGTTCGGTCAACTTGGTCACTGAGTCATAGTCCAGGGTCGGGTCAATGGTCGCTGTCAAAGAGAGAGAGAAAAGAAACACTCAGCGTGCACTCTAACCTAGATCAGAATGGTTATCACTTTGTCTAATCTGGAAACCTCCCACTGTACCTCAAATTCTCCTCCAAACCTGAAAGAAGAATTAGTCGGGATCACCCAAGGAGTAAACCAACTCATCAGTGGAAATCGGGATCCAACTATCATCGCATGATAACTTGACGGAATCCACTCAAGTCACCACACTCCAGAAGGTATGCGCATGCCTGGCAAGTTTCAGTTCTTTTGAAACTCCCGATGTTTGTTTTTACCCCTAGGACCCAAGTGACCTTGACAATGCCAACAAATCAAAGAGTCCTAGTCAAGTTCTACCCGTCATTATCTTGATTGCATTAAACCCACCCGTACGAGTCCTTGACAATGCCAACAAGACCGCACGACTGTCCTAACCAATCCACTTATCCATGTGATAGAAAAGCATTACATAGCTACCGAACACTACGCCACGGCAATGCACGACAAACGCAGCACGAATACTAAGTAATACTAATCTGAAATGACGGAGGGCTACGACTGGTTTTTGGCGAAAAACCTTTAACGTAATGAACTTGATATCGTTGAAGGAACTGGATAACTTTTTAGAAAAATATAGTGACGAAAACCTTTACTAAAGAGGTCACTCCCGGTGAAGGGATCTCGGCTCTTTCCCCGTAGAATGAGGTGCAGGATATTCCAACTGAATACCACGATGCAAAGCAAAAGTAATCGGCTATAGTGAAGTTAATGCCCTGACGCAAACTTCTGTCCAAGGGGTCACTTCCGGTGAAGGGATCTCGGCCCTTGCCTCGTCGACTGAGGAGCAGGATATTCCAAATGAATACCACGATGCAAAACAAAAGTGAACGTCCTTGCAATAACAGCTTTTTGAAAAAGTGTTCCAACAACATCAGAATAGGTTTGTTTATCTTGCATTGATCCGAATCAATGCAGTCCCATCAATTGATCACACCACAAAGAACGAAAATATACTGACGTACGTATATGCCATCCGCATTCGCCACTGGGTCCCGTCATCACCCGTTAGGTTAGCTAACTAACGGCAGAGCGGGGACTGGACTAGCGCGGATGAAAAACATATACAACATCTACTAATATATATACCAATATATAGTATTTCGCTCAAGGCGTGAATAAAATGCAACATCACAGAAATGTACAGCATCACAGAACAATACAGATATCTGGAAGCCCCGGGTTTCACAGAGCCGCTGCTGAAACCCGACGTTCCCCTGGTCGTGTGGATAGCCTGTGCAATGAAAACCTAGACCCCTACGGGCGCGGCAAGTCACCCGCCAAAACCTGAAGCGAGGCAGCCCCCGTCAGCACCGTGAATGGACCACCCAGCACTTCACGGAATCCGGTAACTTGGGCACCCCTCCTGGGTCAACCTGTACCCCCTACGAGTGCGTCGAACAGCCCGCCAATTCCAGACTGAAGCCCCCTCCGTCCCAATGCCATGAGATGCGGGCTTGTTGCCTTCTAGAACCCGGCTATCCGTGCACCCCTCCGCGGGGTAACCCTAGTACAGAAAGTAAAATATACATACACCGGGTACATCGACCGCAACCAGGTCGTGCCCCAAAAGAATAATACAAACAGGCAGTGACGGCAGTCCACATGTCGGACGCTTGATTGGAGTGGTTTAGCGTGCTTGCGCTTTCTAAAAGATAGATCAAAAATATTAATACCGCAATCAGGAACGGCGTCGCTTTGCAGCTAGCCGGTGAGTACGGGTCGGTCCACAGGGATGTTGTGAATTTCCGATTCGTTCTTACGAGTTAATTCCGAAGGGTGTTCGGTTGTTTATTAAATCTAAAAATCTAATTATTCTAGGGCAATTAATTAAATCTATTCTTGCTAGCGTTAGGTTTAGGAATGGTTTGGAAATGTAAATAAATCTCAACGCTTTCTATACACAAATTAGGATCTAAGAGGAGTTATGGTAATTATCAATAAAGTGGATTAGATCCGTTCGGGAAGGTGTTCCTTCCTCTAGGTTCTTGTCCTTCCTTTATCAATCTTTACCCTAACCTCCATGGAAAACATCACAACCGGGCCTTTATACTACGGTATCACCGCTACCTCGAGGGATAGAGTGCCGTAGGGAGCGGTATGTGCATGTATGCATGGAGTCCTATAGATTCTAAGTGATGGGTAAGAAAGGGATGAGAGATCTCATCTCTCAAAAGCCTTTCCCTAAGCTAACATCTAAGGCAAGGAATTAAAATACTTACAGATGCATCCCTCCAATCATCCATGCAGGTTTTTCAGATCTGAATTTCTGAATGGAAAAGAAACACCGATGCTCTCCAAAAGAATTCTAAAATTTATTAATGAAGGGAGGCATAAAGTTTACAATGAATTAGAGTCCTATTTATAGATAATAGGAAACCCTAGGTTACATTTTGATTCGCACATCTGTTTTTACAAAAATGCCCTCTAAGAAAACACCAAGTCAAAGATCCGCGCCGCCTCAACATTTTGCCAAATTTTCTCGAACTCCGTGCATTATACCGCCGCGGAAGCGCGGCGCGAGGCCCGGTTTGGCCGCGCTTCCGCGGCCAAATGATGGAGTTGGGCTCTGGGCTTTTTGAAGCTGTCTTATGGTGACTTTTTATTCCTGTTTATATGTGTTCTTTTCCATTTGGGCTTCTAGGTTAGTTCCAGATTTCCAGTGAACAATTCGCAATGGATTTTTAACCGTTCGCTTTGAGTCGATGTCTTGAATCTTGCTTTGTGAACTGATCTTCATGTAGGCTTGATAAAGATTCTCTGTTTGTTGGTTAAAGTCCACTTTTGCATTATCTTTTCATCGTTTTCACTGTTTCCTGTCCAAGAACCTGTAACCTGTAACATGTAGCAGACATGCGTCAAAAGCACCTGTTTTCATTGTAAAATGCATAAGAATGGGGAATATAAAATACAATATTATGATGTGAACAACGCTCGCCCCGCAATATCAAATGTACATAATACAACAAAACTGTACTAGCATTGCATCCAGGCTATCCCCCACGACCGATCCGCAACATCACAGCATAAACATAGAACATCAACGTGAAAGTCACGTTCGCAAATCCGTCTAACCGGGCTATAGCAGTTAGACCGGATTTACCGATCGAGTGACATTCACGGTCGCAGATATAATGTAAATACTGTGAAAAATGTGTTAAAAATTTTCCGATTGACCAAAAATTAACAAGTGGGCCCCCAAACAAAACTGTAGCACTCACAGAAAACCTGGGCCCAATTTTAATATTCCAAAACCCCTAAAATAAGCCCACAAGCCCACTGAAAAAAGTTGGTGAAGTGAAGCCTACTTCCTGCGGCGGAAGCGCGGCCAAAAGGGGGTTTTGGCCGCCCTTCCGCGGTCGTACGGAGTGATCGCTTTACCAAATTTTTGCAGTATTCTTAGAACTCCCTGCACATCATTCTGAGACCACCTGAAAAATTTTTAGACTCCAAAAAATTTCGACAGAAACTGATTGTGCTTGAAAAATACGGTTTTTGGAAATTTTGGTCGATCGGAAACGCAAACACATCAAACGAAGCTAGGTTAGGTTAATGGCGTGGCTCTGATACCATGTTACGCCACGGCAGTGCCCCGGCCTTCTAACTCGAGGCCAAATTGCGGAATCAAAAATTTTCCTTACTCGGAAACCGGCGCTACCGCGGACAAAGAAAACCCGGATCGTTTACCATTAACCTAATGCTAGCAATCAAGAGATAGGGTGAGAAGTATACCGAGTGATCCGAGTCCTCCGGTCTTCTCGTCATCGTCCCGATCTCCCGCGGAAAGTCTTGCCTCCACATCGTCGCCTCCTCGCCGGAAAGGGCACCACAACGCCTGCGTCTTTTACGGGCTCCCGCCTCAATACCGAGGCAACTCGGGCATGAAGCCGGCAACTCGACATGCTCAAGATATGCTGTAGAATATGTAGTAGATCATGCTAGTCTCATTTGGGGTTTGTGGTTGCCATGATGGAGGAATGGGGTTAGGAAAAATGGTGCTTTCATTTTTCCGAAACAAGAAGAAGAAGGAGATGAAGAATTCCTCCCATAACAAAGATGAACTCTCTCATTCTTTTTCTTCTCTCTAATCTTCTACCATTTTCATCAAGTGAGAAGAATAAGGTGGAGGAATGAATATATCAAACAAGAGGGAGGTGAGTGTAGGAGAGCAAGAAGGGTGACCATATCCAAAGACAAGAAAACATCAACCATGCTTAACCTCCATACCCTTTCCAATCTCAATTAAATGCAAGTGATGGAGAAAAAGATATGAAGCTATCATAATCAATCTTTATGCAAGAAACCCCTTCCACAAATGTTATTTGCAAAACTGCAAATAACCCCCTCCATCGGAAAAGTCCGGCCGGGAAAGAACAAAGGAAAACCGGCCGGAACGGAATGCAAACTGGCAACTCCAGAAAACTGGTCCCGTAATAAATTACAGGAAAACCCCGATACTGTGCATACACACCTGCATCTGTATTCCGTCCGGATACAAATGCAATGAGACAAAATCTACACTGTACTAAACTAGGACCGGCTTAAGCCAAAGCCGGCTAGTAAAATCCGTTCGATCCTGATCCGTGCAATACCGCACGTATCAGATCAAACCCTGCCATATAACTATATGGCCACTAGTACAAAACTGTCCGATCCTGATCCGTGCAATACCGCACGTATCTGATCGGACCCTGCCATATCTCCATACGGCCTCTACAGCGTTTCGCCCGAAAGCTGAGTAACTGAAAGTGTGGTGGACTCTAAAGACTCGTCAATACAATGGCTGTGGATTTAACCACTAGCACGTCAGAGGTATAAGCCAATACGTAACGGGCCACCAGCTATTGACCAAAAGGGACGTCGACGAGCGAACTCATCTTGACACCCTACTGAGCCTGTCAGTGACAATATCCGTACAGTCCGGTCCGTTCGTCTATGAGCATCGCATGTCGGGCCTAGGGGGTTGGTAAAAGTCAGACCCCCAAAAGCGGTACAAGTCATGTCGGAGTGTAGCCCAGAACGCCCTGAGATACTACTGGAATACCTACCAGTAAATCTCCTGCCTCGGCCGAGGGCTTTGCATAATGGCTCTCCTAGACACAGCGCGACCTCACCCCCAATACCGGGAGAGACGAACCCCTGAAGATCCGCTCACAGCCTCCATGTGGCTCGGGACTGTACCCAACTAAAACCTGTTTGCACGACTCCTTTGAGCCGTGGTAGGGTAGTAATCAAAGCACAGTGGGAACTCACACGAGACAAATGACGATCCTCAGGTCGATGAACTAACCTGTACACATGTCACCAGGGAACTGCTATCTGACGTCAGGTATAAGCCCAACTAGCAGGTTCCCGGCGAGTCCTGTCCGGTGTACTCATAACCCAATGAGCACCTGTATACATCTTAGGTGAACCAACTGACACCAGTGGCTTGTGAGACCGGCCACTGCCCCTCGTCGGGGTCTCGACTGTATACACTAGTCTACTAATGGAGTATCGATGCCCTGTCTCGAAACTCCTACGACTAGGGACCTTTTAAGGATGTGCTTATAGACTACCAGCACCCACGTATATGATCGCCATCATACTGTTGGTAGTGAAGCAAGAATCCTAGGGGCTCTATCAACGTGTAATAGCGACATGTCAGGTCACCTAAAACAGTACACGATGATAAAGGTAAACCAGATAGCATACTATCATCTCGAGTAAGACTGTCCTACCGGGATAGGTCCTCCCTCAATCATTGCAATCACGTGCCTGTGATCCAATAATTGACTCTGAGGGCACTATCTCCAACAATTACAACCTTTGTAGTCTAGTCCTTCACTTCTAAAGCTCTGTGTTGAGGTCCCTTCGCTGCGATCATCGAGTATCCGGACTCTAGAGAGGCTCCACGAAGAGAAAGATACAAACTTGCTTCCGATCTTCGATAACTAAGATGATCTACCTTGAAGTTTCTTTAACACAAGCTCTCACTCATAAATGAAGTGAACATCCTAATCTAAATGGCTAGGATAGATTAGGATGATGAAGTAGGATTTTAGCTCTCATTTGTTTTCTATTTCTCACTCAAAATCATCACTAATGAAAAAGCCAGTAAGCTTTTCCATTGAAAAAGAGAAGGAAGAAGAAGAACCATTTCTTTTGTGATAAATAATGAATTGTGGTGAGGTTAGAAATGCAACCATGGATTAAGTATGATAACTTAACCCATGTAGAGAATGAACCATGGTCAAGGGTTGAGTTAGGTTAACAAATATCATACAAAAATATCTTTACAAAATATCTTTGCAAAAACAAAACAAAAAGCTTCTAGAAGATTCTAGAAAAATTAACCCAAATCAAACCTTAATCATGTTTAATCTTCACTAATCATGTTGCATTAATAACCCAAACATGTTACAATATTATATATCGCATATACAATATTTATTGTAACAAAATAAAATAATACAATTAACATATATCGCATATATATCAATGTATTATCCGAGTGAGAAAAAGAATCTTTTAGTGAGCTTATATTAGTTAATGTAATTTAATATATCAAATATATAATTATACATTAAATTATCGAATCAACACTTGATCCGATAATCCGGCTATTTCATAAATAACCAACTAATATAATCTTTATCAGTTCATCGAATCAACACTTGATCCGATGACCCGGCTATATCACATATACCCGGCCAATATCTCATATCGCGAGAATCTAATATGGTATCATATACATGTATTGTTCTCGGTCCCGCACATATCATATATGTGCTCCTACTCCGTTTTTCCTGAGCCAGGAAAGCTCTGTGTAGGACTCTAAAGAATCGTCAATACGCCGGCAGTAGGTGATGATCATATCAAACACCCACAAGCTGCAAGCGGTCAGCTAAATGTAACAGCCACCCAGGTATTGAGCGATCAGAAGATCAACAAGCAAGCATGTACATTCTCCTGCGAATCCAATCAGTAACACTCCCGTACAGTCCGATCTCTTCGTCTGATATGTCGCATATCTCGCCTAGGGGTGGTAAACGTCAGACTCCAGTAGCTTGATAAGTCGTGTCGATATGAGGTCTATAACAGTTCGAAAAATGACTGATAACACTTACCAGTAAATCTCAGCAACCCTGGCCAGGGATTTCCAGTTATATCCAATCGAACACAGCGCAACATCAACTCTCTATACTGGGAGAGACGAAACCCCTCCTATCGCTCATTGCCTCCATGTGATTCGGGACTGTACCCAAAAGCCACCTTTTTGCACGCCCTCTTGGACGTGGTATGATGGAAATCAAAGCACAATGGGAATCACACAAGACTCTATGACGATCTCGGGTCTACAGACTAACCTGTACCAGTGTCACCAGAGAACTGCCATCTAACGTGAGGTATAATACCATCTGGGAGTTCTCGGCGAGTCTGTCCAGTGTACCCAGTCTCTACTGAGCACCCGTACACCATCCTTGATGTCAAACACCGATGGATATGGGATCATCCATCTCTACTCTAGTGTATCGATGCCCTGTCTCGATACACCCTCAACCAGGAACAGTTATAGGATGTACTCATCGACTACCGTGGCCCCACTAGTATGATCTCATCATAGTCCCAGTAGTCGAGTACATATCCTAAGGGCTTTATCAATATGTAACATAGAGACAATCAGAGTACATGTTAAGATAAAGTACAACCAGATAGCATACTATCATGTCGAGCAAGAAAGTCCTCCTTATATATGTCCAAGCATCCATTACAATATATATCATATGTACAATAATGGCCTCTGGGGCATACATATAACTAACAATCTCCCACTTGCACTAGGGCCATCTGTTGTGGTATCACATACTCAACAATTAGCTATGGTTGAAGTATCTCATACTCAACCATCCCATAAAAGTCTCTACTGGGAAAAAGGCTTTTGTGAGTGGATCCGCGCTGTTGTCCTCTGTGTCTACTCTCCTAACCTCGATCTCCCTGGAGATCAACCATCTCCATGATCAGGTGATACTGCCTAAGAATTATATCTGGATTTCTGATGGGATGGGGGTTCCTTGGCATAAGCCACAAGTCCATTGTCATACAATAGTAGGAACGAAGTTCATCTCATGAACTAAAATATATCCAGACTGCCTCTTTGGTTGCATCTTTGGTAACGACGTATCTTGCCTTTAATCGTCTAGTAACTCACGGTATCTAGCTTGGAACACTTCCAACATACCGTCCCTTCAATGAGGGTAAAGACAATGCCTGCGACTGACATTCAGTCGTCCTTATCACCCTGGAACCTTTCCAGTGATTCTCCCCAGGATTGATTGATACCATATCACTACAACTAGTGAGAATCCTAACATCTAATTAGATCTATCTCATAGATCTATAACTCAGGATTTAGGAGGTATCACCTTGATCCTATATGGAGAATCTTTGTGATAAGAGGAGATTGACCGAGCGTAGCATGGGAAACTCCTTCCCTATCAAGAGTATGTCATTCACGTACTCTATGAGGATCACCACCATACTCTCTACTACCTTTTTTGTATATACAAGGTTCATCTACCATTTTGATGAAGTCAAACTCTTTGCTACCACATCAAAACAGACGTTCCAACTCCGCGATGCCTGATTTATCACATAAAACAACTTGCTCACGTTTCCGCTGCTCCCACTGTCTACGAAGCCCTCTAGCTGTGTACTTATAGACGCTCTCTTCCAAATCAATATTTAGAAAAGTAGTCATGACACCCAACCGCCAGATATCATAATCATGGTATGTAGCCGTGGCAAGTAGGATCTGGATGGACTTAAGCATAGCTTTGAAAGTCTCAACTTTTTCATGTACACTAAGTAATCTTCTCAAGATATACTTGCTCCTGATGGGGATTTAACCCTTCAGATAAAGCAACCAAAGTCCATACTTTGTTGGTGTATAAGGATTCCATCTCAGATCGCTAAGCATCCAGACATTCTCACAGAGTCTCACTCCTGATGGCCAGCTCGAAACTAGTTGGGTCATCATCTCATGATGCAATCCTCGCTCCCACTGTCATAGAGAAACCGAAGTATTTCTCAGGTAGGTGAGGAACCCTACTAGATCGGAAGAGAGGCTGAGGTTCGTTGGAAACTATTGAATCCTCCGGGTTTTACCAAATCATCAGCTGCAGTTTGTATAGCTGGAACTCCTTCCAGTTCTACCTCTTGACCACTAATTTCTTCACAAGAAATTCCCTTTCACAAAGGTGGAATGCTGAGAAACAAAACATCTTTTGTTCCTCGGTTTGGTAGAAGATATTCCCTTGCGAATGCTTGGGATATCCAATAAACTTCCACAGAACTGACTTTGCCTCGAGCTTGTCCGGATTTTGCTTTTAGACATAGGCCGGACAACCCTAAATCTTAACTTACTTAAGATATGGGCTCTTCCCATTCCATATCACATATGAAGTGGTAGGCAACTGATTTGATTGGAACCCTATTCAATAGGTATGTAGCTTCACAATTGCATAACTCCCAAAAGGAAATAGGAAACTCGGTAGTACTCATCATAGAGCGCACCATATCAAATAGGGTGTGATTGCTCTGCCCCGATACACCGACATGTTGTGGTGTATACGGAGGAGTAATGCTGAGAGAGAATCTCATTCTCCTTTAGAATAGTCTAGGAATCCCGTGCTCAAGTATTCTCCTCCTTGATCTCATCAAAGGACATAATACTTATACCCGTTTTTGGTTCTCTACTTCTAACTTATATTCTGTGATTATCTCAAAAGTTTCGGACTTGTGTTTCAATAGGAACATATGTTTGAATCTTGAGAGATAATCAGTGAATGTAATGAAGTACAAAGAACCGGTCCTGGCATATGTAGACAGGGGACCTTCATACATCAGCATGTATCAATCCCAAGAGGTCATCTAACTCTTTCTCTGTTTCCAATAAACAGAGCTGAGGTCATCTTATCTTTGTGACATGACCGGCAAGTTTCACAAGATGTAAATTCAAACTAATTTAAATATGCATCTAAATGTAACTTAGCTAGTCGGGTCGCATTGAAATGACCTAGTCTACAATGCCTCAAGAAGGATTCGTTCATTTCTGAACTCTTCCTCTTATGTGTGTTCTGTACATTAAGAACTGTGGTTTGATTTAGAACGTCTATACTTTTAGACAACGTGCCTGAACCAATCAACTCTTGATATAGGAAATGTTCAAAACATTATCCAACAATACAAAATTATATCTTTCTTTACTAATAAAGAGACTGATATGATGTTGTATATCAGGTTCGGTATCTAATAACATTCGTTCATAATCAATGTATTCTGGTAATAAAGGGTGATAACTACCAACAGACTTGGCTGCAACACTTGCAGCGTTTCTATCTCATGAAATTTATCATCCGTTCTTAGTTCTCTACCTATCTGTAGCCCATGTAACAAATTACATATGTGGGATCCTGATCCGGTATCAAATACCCAGGACGTAAAGGATATTTGAGAAACAGTTCTGTGTAATGAACACACCCGAAGAAGATGCATCAACATGCACTTTCTTCGTTTGGTCAGCACGGGAATTCTGGTAATCCCCTATTTCCTGCTCTGTCTTATAACAATTATAAGTTAGAGCGGGACCAACGTTCCCTAGCGCAGTATAACAAGCGGGTTCGGTCAATACATCCGTATTATTATCTTGATTAAGGCGTGACATAGTTGCAACCAGGAGAGAGAGAGAAGAAAACACTCAGCATGCGCTTTTACAAGATTAGATTGGTTATCAATTTATCTAATGTCTCCTACTGTTTTAGTCAAATCTTTCTTCAAACCCTAAAAGAAAAGACTAGGCGGGATTAATTACACTCTACAAGTTCGCCAATCTTTCAGCCAGGCCAGTGACGGTACTTTGAGAGAGGTTCCACGTGCTTTCGCACGGACCTAATTAAAGTAAACCTAGTTTTCCCAGGGGCGTAACCCCGTTGACACCTTTTTAGACACCTACTTGATCGGCTAATTGTAATGTGTAAAACTCTCCCAGGAGTAACTCTTACTCGCAGCGGGTATTAGGATCCAACTATCTCATAGAAGGTATGCAATCTCATTGTAAATTTCAACACTTGAAATTCCCAATAATATTTTTCCCCTCGCATCCTATGACCTTGATGAAAGCCAACAAACCATAGGCTACTAGTCAAGTTCAACCCGTCATTTCCCGATTGAATTAAACCCACCCGCACGACCCTTGACGAAAGCCAACAAAGTCGCACGACTACCCTAACTCAATCGCATCAAATGCTTATACAGATAAGCATAAATAGCTACTGCACACTACGCCTTGACGAAAGCCAACAAACGTAGTACGAATACTATAAAGTACTTATCTGAAATGACGGAGGGCTACGACAGGTTTTTAATAAAACCCTTTGCGTAATGAACTTGATATCGTTGTAGAATCGAGTGATTTTTAATGGAATGGTTTTTAGGCCTTTTCTAGTTTTGCTAAAGAGGTCACTCCCGGTGAAGGGATCGTCCGCTCTTTCCTCATCGAATAAGGTGCAGGATATTTCACAAATATCACTATGCAAAGTAATAACTATAAAAACAATCAGAAGACAAACCGAGTTTGTAGCATCTGCTAGTTTCGCTAAAGAGGTCACTCCCGGTGAAGGGATCTCGACTCTTTCCTTATCGAATAAGGTGCTGCATGTTCTACAAGGAACACCGCTGTGCAAAGCAAGAACTAGAACTATCTTTTTTTGAGACAAGTTTCTACAACATCTTTAGGTTTCTTTTAGTTTCATTAATCTCATTAATGAAGTCCCATTTTATTATACTTCACAAGCATCACATTTGAAACGAAATCTGCAATATAACATATATCTCATATATATAATGTAAACATTCGTCTCAGGCAGTAATATGATCTCATCACAGAACATTGCAGCAGAAGAACATATATAAAATATTGGATATACTAGGAGGTCCGTGTTTTTAATACGAGCCTGTATAAAACACGGATTCCATAGTCGTGATGAATAGCCAAACCCACATCCCTAGACCCCTACGAGAGCGGCAAGTAACAATGCCAATTCTAGGGTTAGGAGACCCGGTCTCGACTCCTCGAGATGGTCTCCCACTGGACCCTAGAACCCGGTTACTTGTGCTCCCCGCCTTGGGTCTACCTAATGCGGAAAAGTAAATAATATACAATGGTGACATCATCCTCAGCCCGGAAGTGCCCCTATAAAAGAATATTACATACAAATGAATTTTACATGAATGAAAATAAAAACCCTTATCTCACATAAAACCCCCGGCTATTCAAAACGCGACGATCCAATATAACATATCACAGCAACACATAATATCTCATATCATCAACGTAAGCAAGTATGCGTATCCCGATTGTCATTGATGTATAGCAATGAAGCCGGCGATACACCACATACTACGCTTACGGTTACAGAAAAGAAAGTGTAAAACTACAACAGTTGGAATCCGCAACCTCCTTAGACATCGCATGCCTAACCAAATGAATTCCTTAGACATCGCATGCCTAATAATTATAAACCCCGTATTTTAGTCTCATTATCAAAAAAACTTTTCAATATCTAGTCGGGCAATTCAACAAGATTCCCGATATCCTGATCGAATGCTCGTCGCAAACTTTAGTAGACGGCCGCACCACCGGATGCCGTCGACGAAGTGCACTAAGGCGGAACACTGCTGCCATGAGCACCCGAATGGATGCTTTTGGCGACGGGGTTCTCCTACAGTCATTTGGTCGGGGTTATGGGGCATGGCTGTCTATTAAGTTTACCCGGTGAGTATCCGCGTACACTACGTGATTGCAACGGACTTTTGATCACATCAAAATCCCGTGGCAACCGATCAAATGAGACTAAACTACTAGATTTATAACATTCAAATTAGTTATCTCATAACTACTTATAGATTCCAAATATTGTATCACATTCCAGATAAATAAACAATGTTAAACTTTCCGATCGAAGAATCAAACACCCAAGTTTTCCCAAATAGTTCTCAACACTTGAAATTAGTTTAAAAACATCCATCACATGTCACAGTACCAATGGTCCAGCCGTAGAAGGGTCAAGCCAACGCCTCACATGTGGCAACGCCGTACTGCTATAAACCCTAAGGTTTAGAGGCGGTTCAGACGGTCACATAATCTAGTTAAGGCTTGTGTTCTTCTAGAGGGTCCACTGCGTTACTTATACGACTAAGAACGTTCTTAAACTACGGAAAAATCCAACATTTGGAAATTTTCCGGCAGAGGAAAAAGTGAGTTATTGAT
Source organism: Agapanthus africanus (assembly GCA_030015575.1). Taxonomy (NCBI): domain Eukaryota; kingdom Viridiplantae; phylum Streptophyta; class Magnoliopsida; order Asparagales; family Amaryllidaceae; genus Agapanthus; species Agapanthus africanus. Next base: position 497,721,953 of record CM057347.1, on the reverse strand, counting down.
ATCCGTTCGAACTTTTTAACACGTTCTAAAAATTACCCGGACAAACTAAACGAAATTATACTTTCCGATCGAATCAACGAGCTCCCAATACAACCCAGAAAACTCAACACTTGAGTAGAATAAAAATTCCCAGAACAATCAGGAGATCTATTCGGATTTTACTGTGTGAAAACCAAACCCAAAAGTTACTGTTTGGCCGCGGAACCGCCGCGCAAGCAAGGGTATTGCCGCGATTCCGCGGTGCAATAAAGGTGTTCTGGGCTCGTTTTTCACAGTATTCCATCAAATCACCTGCTGAATTTTCTGAGCATTTTTAATATGAAAAATGTCAACTTTTGAAATTTTTTCCAGAAACTAGGGTTTTACGGGTATTCGAAATTCGATCGGACTTTAAACTTCGTCTAGACTTCACCTAAAACTCTAGTTTGGCTCTGATACCACTATAGGGTTACTAGGCACTCTCATAAGGGTCTACAAGGTATCAATTATGCCCGATTTAAAAATTAGACATGCCAAACAACCCTAACCAAGATCATTAAACTAGAGATTAGGCGAAACAAAGCATGTTAAACACTTTAACACTGAGAGTTTGGGATTACAACCTTTGTAGTCCGGCCCTTCACTTCTAAAGCTCCGTGTTGAGGTCCCTTCACTGCGATCATCGAGTATCCGGACTCTAGAGAGGCTCCACGAAGAGAAAGATGCAAACATGCTTCCGATCTTCGATAACTAAGATGATCTACCTTGAAGTTTCTTTAACACAAGTTCTCACTCACAAATGAAGTGAACACCCTAATCTAAATGGCTAGGATAGATTAGGATGATGAAGTAGGATTTTATCTCTCATTTATTTTCTATTTCTCACTCAAAATCATCACTAATGAAAAAGCCAGTAAGCTTTTCCATTGAAAAAAAGAAGGAAGAAGAAGAACCATTTCTTTTGTAATGAATAATGAATTGTGGTGAGGTTAGAAATCCAACCATGGGTTAAGTATGATAACTTAACCCATGTAGAGAATGAACCATGGTCAAGGGTTGAGTTGGGTTAACAAATATCATACAAAAATATCTTTACAAAATATCTTTGCAAAAACAAAACAAAAAGCTTCTAGAAGCTTCTAGAAAAATTAACCCAAATCAAACCTTAATCATGTTTAATCTCCACTAATCATGTTGCATTAATAACCCAAACATGTTATAATATTATATATCACATATACAATATTTATTGTAACAAAATAAAATAATACAATTAACATATATCGCATATATATCAATGTATTACCCGAGTGAGAAAAAGAATCTTTTAGTGAGCTTATATTAGTTAATGTAATTTAATATATCAAATATATAATTATACATTAAATTATCGAATCAACACTTGATCCGATAATCCGGCTATTCCACAAATAACCGACTAATATAATCTGTATCAATTCATCGAATCAACACTTGATCCGATGACCTGGCTATATCACATATACCCGGCCGATATCTCATATCGCGAGAATCTAATACGGTATCACATACACATATTGTTCTTGGTCCCGCACATATCATATATGTGCTCCTACTCCGTTTTGCCTGAACCAGGAAACCTCTGTGTAGGACTCTAAAGAATCGTCAATACGCCGGCAGTAGGTGATGATCATATCAAACACCCACAAGTTGCAAGCGGTCAGCTAAATGTAACAGCCACCCAGGTATTGAGCGATCAGAAGATCAACAAGCAAGCATGTACATTCTCCTTCGAATCCAATCAGTAACACTCCCGTACAGTCCGGTCTCTTCGTCTGATATGTCGCATATCTCGTCTAGGGGTGGTAAACGTCAGAACCCAGTAGCTTGATAAGTCGTGTCGATATGAGGTTTATAACAGTTCGAGAAACTACTGATAACACTTACCAGTAAATCTCAGCAACCCAGGCCAGGGATTTCCAGTTATAGCCAATCGAACACAGCACAACATCAACTCCCTATACCGGGAGAGATGAAACCCCTCCTATCGCTCATTGCCTCCATGTGATTCGGGACTGTACCCAAAAGCCACCTTTTTGCACGCCCTCTTGGACGTGGTATGATGGAAATCAAAGCACAGTGGGAATCACACAAGACTCTATGACGATCTCGGGTCTACAGACTAACCTGTACCAGTGTCACCAGAGAACTGCCATCTGACGTGAGGTATAATACCATCTGGGAGTTCTCGGCGAGTCCGTCCAGTGTACCCAGTCTCTACTGAGCACCCATACACCATCCTTGATGTCAAACACCAATGGATATGGGATCATCCATCGCCCATCATATGGGTCAAGATGCGTATACGCTAGTCTACTCTGGTGTATCGATGCCCTGTCTCGATACACCTCAACTAGGAACAGTTATAGGATGTACTCGTCGACTACCGTGGCCCCACTAGTATGATCTCATCATAGTCCCAGTAGTCGAGTACATATCCTAAGGGCTTTATCAACATGTAACATAGAGACAATTAGAGTACATGTTAAGATAAAGTACAACCAGATAGCATACTATCATGTCGAGTAAGAAAGTCCTCCCTATATATTTCCAAGCATCCATTACAATATACATCATATGTACAGTAATGGCCTCTAGGGCATACATATAACTAACAGCTCGTAGGACGCGGATTAGTCCAAATCCGTATATATAAAATAAATTTAGGGTTGAACTTAGGAAGCAGATCTCATGTAAACGAGATCAATCAGTTCGAAATATGTCATCTGAGAATCATTAGTCATCTTTGAGACTGAGATCAACTCGGGAATATGGTTAAGGCTCATTAATCCTGTTTTGAATTAAGATCAACTTATAAAGTATAAACTAAGCACCTTTTAGTCATCTTTGAGACTAAGATCACTTTGCTTTATTGATGTTTTGATCAATATATTGCATATGAGAAGTGAAAGTTTTGATACTTAATTTAATTTTAATTAAGTAATCAAACAATGGTTTGCTATTCAAGTGCGCAAGTGCTTATGGAATGCACATGCCATTTTGTTTTATTTGAAAAGTGTGTGTACATGCTTTGCATGTGGCTACGCACGGTTTTGAATCAGGGTGCTGCGCACATGTATATCATGTGACTTGCATTTGTTATGGGCTCAGAGTTATATCTATGCGCATGTATATATACGTGCATGTATTTAACAAGTCAATGTGCATATCACGTGATGCTCGCACATCATGGGTAATTTTCAACAAGTGCGCACGCGTGTATATCACGTGGCACACACGCCTTTATAGGTGGCATCCATCAAGTGCGCACACGTGGATATCACATGATGCGCATGCCTTTATGCCATCGTCAAACAAATGCGCACACATGGGTATCACGTGATGCGCACATCTCCAGGGCAATTTTTTTTATTAAGTGCTCATTAGTTTGGGTGCGCACTTGTTTCCAAGAACTGATTGACCTCGTTTACATGAGAAGCAAAAGCTTTCACAAAGAAGCAGAGGCTTCTGTTTTATGTTCTTTTCTTCGTCTTTTATTTTTTCAAGAAGCAAAAGCTTTGATTTTTATCTGTTTTCAAGTCATATGCATGCATTTTATGGTGTGCATCTTATTTTCTTGGATCTTAGGATTAATATCTCGCAAAAGTATATATTTTATGAACGAGAGACGAACCCTAAGATCATTTGATCTTTTATAGCCAATTAATGGATTCAAAAAGAAGCAAAGGTTTCTGTATAAAAACAAAAGCTTTTTTATGGAGGAACAAAGAAGTTTTTTTTCTTTTTATTTCTACCATACGCACTGTTGGGGTCAAAATTACACCCAGGTTGACCAAGTCAAAGTCAAAATCAACCCCAAGCCAAGTGGGCCCAAGCTCAGATCAAGTGGGCTCATGTCCGAGTCGAGCCCAAACACGAAGTGACCGGCCTCCCCCATGCCAAAATAAAAATTTTGTAATAAATAATTTTGATGTAATTTTTTATGCATAAATGTGAGAAAAATGGGCATAAAGCCAAATTTTTGTAAAATCCATGGCTCATGTTCTTAGAAATGAGCACATGAGATATAGGATGGACAAAATGCCATTTTGTAAAGCCCAAGGGGTTAAGTGTAAATTTGTAAGCCTATAAAAGGCAACATGATAATGAAATAAAAACAAGAAAGAATTCATTCCCTATCAAATCTCTAGGGTTTGTGCCTCCATCCTCAATCTCTCAAGTTCTTCTTCTTCCCTTTTCATTTTTCAATTAAATCAAAAGCTTAGCTCTCTATTTTTTAAAAACTAAATTAAGTTTTATCATAAACCCAGTGAAGGAGAGTTTAACTCTCACATCCGATCAAAAAAAGTGGGGTAGATTTTTGTTACCTTCTTCTCCCTCTTGAAGATCCAATTTGAGAGAGGGAGAAATAGGGAAACCCACCTCCCAAGACTTCATCAAGAGAAAAAAAAAATGGTCTCTTTTTTTATCATCCAAAATCTAAATATTGGAGTTTTAAGAGAACCCATTTTGGGTTTCTTCTCAAAACAGAAAGGAGGAAATATTTTGGAGTTTAAATCCACAAATAAAATTCTTTTGGAGTTTAACTCTATACTAAAAACTTTTTTTTACGGAGTTTAACTCCAAGTAAAATTGTTTTAGGAGTTTAACTCCGAATAAAATTGTTTTGGGAGTTTAACTCCATAAAAAAATGGGTCTTTTGGAGCTCCTGCTCCCTCTCACATGAGGGAGAGGGGAGCTCCCACTAAGTGGGAGCTTTCCTTCCTTCTCACGTGAGGGGGAGGCTCCCACTCATGTGAGGAAGAGGGAACTCCCACTAAGTGGGAGCTTTCTCCCCTCTCATATGAGGGGGAGGCTCCCATTTAGTGGAGTTTAACTCCACACCAAATAAAAATATTTTTGGAGTTGAATTCCATTTAAATTCTTTTGGAGTTTAACTCCACAATAAAATTCTTTTTGGGAAGTTTTAACTCCACATTAAATCTTTTTAGGAGTTGAACTCCATTTAAAATTCTTTTGGAGTTGAACTCCACAATAAAAATCTTTTGGAGTTTAACTCCATACAAATGTTTTTGGAGTCTAACTCCTTAAAAAAAATTAATAATTCTTTTGGAGTCCCTTTACTCCCTCTCATGTGAGGGGGAGGCTTCCATTTTAGGAGTCCCTTTCTTCTTCTCATGTGAGGGGGAGGCTCCCATTTTGGGTTGCTCCCTCTCATGTGAGTGGAATGCTCCCATTTTGGGAGCCCCTTTCTCCCTCTCATGTGAAGGGGAGGCTCCCATCATGGGATCCCCCATGCTCCCTCTCACGTGAGAGAGGGAAACTCCCACTCTGTGGAGGCTTCCTTTTAAAAATCAAAATAAAAAAAAGGTTTTGTCTTTGGAGTTCAACTCCACAATAAAATTTCTTTTAGAGTTTAACTTCATTATAAAATTCCTTTTTGGAGTTTAACCCCATTTAAAATTCTTTCGGACTTTAACTCCATAATAAAAATTCTTTCGGAGTTCAACTCCGTAATAAAAATTCTTTCGGAGTTCAACTCCATTTAAATTCTTTTGGAGTTTAACTCCACAGATAAAAATTCTTTTGGAGTTTAATTCCACATTAAAAGTCTTTTTAGGAGTTTAACTCCATTTAAAATTCATTTGAAGTTTAACTTCAGAACAAAAATTCTTTAGGAGTTTAACTCCATATAAAAACTTTTGGGAGTTTTACTCCAAATAAAATTGTTTTGGAATTCTGACTCCAAATAAATTGTTTGGGAGTCTAACTCCTTAAAAAAATTATTATTTTAATTTTGGTGCCCCCTCACATGAGGGGGAAGCTCCCACCCAGTGGGAGCCCCTGCTCCCTCTCACGTGAGGGAGAGGGAGCTCCCACTAAATAGGAGCTTTTCCCCCTCACGTGAGGGGAATGCTTCCACTTAGTAGGAGCTTCTTCCCTTCTTCACGTGAGGGGGAGTGGAAGCCTCTTTCCCATCTCACGTGAGTGGGGGGCTTCCCCTCTCTCTAATTTTTTTTATTTAAAAAAAAGAGAAATAAATAAAAATAAATTATAAATAATAATTTTTTTAGAAAAATTGTTTCTTTGAATAATATAGAGTTTAACTCCATACAGAAACTTTTTGGAGTTTAACTCCAAATAAATTTGTTTTTGGAGTTTAACTCCAAACAAAATCTTTTGGAGTTTAACTCTATAAAAAAATGTTTATAAAAAATATTTTTAATTTTTTTTAATAATAATAATAAAAATATTCACAAATGGAAAAAAATAATGAACACGTCCCTATTGTTATGTAAAAAAAACACACACCAATACATCACATTGAATTCGCATGACTGGTTTTACCCGTCAATCGGAGGTTCTCTCGCTCCAAAAGCGAGGTGTAATTAACGGCAACTTAGTCCGTGGCTACCGGAGATTCGGATCCCCACAATCAATAAACCTTGGCCAGTCCTAGGCAGAAGGAATCTGTACATGCCTGACAAGCGTGCGCATTCCCATCTCAATGGGGTGATGAAAAACACCCTACAGATTCTGGCACGCCCGGTGGGATATTTTCTCTCCTCCTATATTTCGGGTTAAACTTTCATGCGAACTCAATCAATATACATATCGATTGCCTGTACTGAAATCATGTTTCTATTTGCAGGTTAACAATTTCAAATTGCAATCTTCGGACGCACCAAAAATGTCTCCAAGGACAAGCTCAGCTCTCGACACAGCTCCCATCTCCTACACGATGAAGACGGACACCAGGATGATCCTCCCGGCCATTCTTGGGCGATGGTGGGAGGAGCCGCTGCTGCCATTTGGCTCTATTCTGTTCGTTCCAGCTAGCACCATCCCAGCTCCTCAAGCTCCGGTAACAGACAAACCGGCCTCAAAAAGGAAAATGCCAAATGTCATGGTCGTGAAGGCGCCTTAGCCCAATCACAAATCCGTTTCCCATCGACTCTCCGTTGCTCCAGCTGGGGGCAAGGCCATCAACGCCAACAAAGCAATAAGGCGTCTCGAGCAACCTCCCGCGGTGCCCTTGAAAACTGCTCGATCGGGTATCTTCTTTAAGCTCCCTGCCAATCGACTCACGATGGCTTCATGGATGATGGATACCCGTTAAGCCCTCAAAATTCAGAAGCTAAAATAGAAAAGGCTCCGATACAGAGCCAACAAAAGGGCTAGGGCTCCTGCTAGGCTGAACTTCATGAGGTTCCAAGAACAGGGTTACCCCGCAACAATAGCTGAATCTGCTGTAAAACTCGCTAGCTCTTTTGAACCACTGAAATTGGTCTAGAAGAATGCCATGACTACAAGAGTCAAGAAAACGGCGACCCGGACAGCTCAACCCAAGGACCCGGTCAGACCAACAGTCTTCAGTCGCCTGTCCTTTTCAGAAGAAGAAGGGCCACGACGATGGTCCGAAAGATCTGCTGACCAAAGCAAGCGAGGAGCAGGCAGGCCTGATGCCGACCAGCCTCGGAAGCCAGTGTTCGGAGAGGGAGGAGAATCACCTTTGAAAGAGAAGCTGGATAAGGTTTATTCCTTCAGAAGGGAAAAAGTCCACAAGATATTCAAGGACGCCCTAAGAAATGGTCTACAACTGCCAGAATCAAAGAGACCGCAAGAGGCGAATATGACCGACGACCCTAAATATTGCCCCTATCACAGAGTGATAGGTCATGCCATTGAGGACTGCTTCTTCTTCAAAGATTGGGTCGAAAAGAAATATATGGCAGGAGAGATAGAACTGTCTAAAGGCGTGTTAGCAAACGGTCAAGCTGCGACCGCCAATTTTATAAGAACGGAGACCGAAGTCCTTCAGGAACCTGATTCTCTCAGACATCTGCCTTTCCATGAACGGAGTGGACCAAGGCAACAAGCTATGAGCCAAACGAGCAATATTGCCAATGAAGAAGCGGTGGATGGGTACACAACCCATACGGTCTACGTGATGGAGCCCAGAGGAACAAGTCCTCCTACGCCCTATAGCCATGACGATGACATGGCTGTTGCCATCCAACAGCGGCTCGATCCAAATGATGAAGAGCCCGCTCAGGCCATTGAGCCAAAGGAACCCATGGTTCTTGCTAAATCAAGTTCAGGCGGTAAGGATGACCCCGTTGTCGTACCCGAAACTATAGAACAAGCATTATTCCAATGGCATCAAAAGCAGCTTTAGGACAGTGACGACAAGATGGCTAAGGTCCATTCCAAAGTTAACGAGCTGGAAAACATCGTGGATGATCTCACGACCCAAGTCGCTGGATTGCAATTACAGCAAAATCAAATTTTGGTTCGTGAGCCAGGGATTGATATCCGGAAGCAACCAACCGATACCCCCTCTAGCCCAAGAGCGGGACACTTTTGCGAAAAATGACCACGATCAGCTTCCAGTCTCTCCGATAAATACACTGAATAGGCTAAGCAGACATCAGGCGAACCAAAGATGGACCGGCCTCAAGGACCAGCATCGGTAAAGGCACCTACTCTAATGGAGAGAAAGAAGAAGGTATACTCCTTCAGGAAGGATGAAGTCCGCAAAATATTCGTGGATGCCTTGAACAACGGTCTACAACTGCCTATTCCAAAGAGACCACATGAAATGAACATGACCGGCAATCCCATATACTGACCATATCATAGAATGGTGAGTCATACCATTGAAGACTACTATGTTTTCAAATATTGGGTGGAGAACCAATACAAACTTGGGAAAGCCTCACAGTCGTCAGATGTACCGACAAGCCACAGAGCTACGGTCATCAACACAACTCCGCCAAGATCAAAGTTCGAGGAGCTGGGATAAGCAAACAGGACCACCACGTCGTTAAACTGGGAACAGTTGACCACCATGTCGATAAACTGAGAACAGACGACCCCTAAGTCGTTAAACTGGGAGTGTAAAAAAATGTGTAAATTAAAGAAAAAAAGAAAAGTCGAAATGAAGGGGCAACTCGGAATAAAAATCAGCGAGTAAGATAAAGATGAAAAATAAAGCCGAAATGATGGGGCAACCGCGAATAAATAGCCGAAATGATAGGGCAATCGCGACCTTCGCAATGAGAAAAGTTGAAATGATAGAGCAATCGCGCCAAAAAAAACTCCAAATGGCGAATGATGAGTCGCTCCTGGTACAATATTCCAGTGCAGCGATGCAGACGCCAACCAAAATTTTAAATCCCTGGATGTCCTAACGACGAATAATGGGTCGCTCTTTGTACCATATTCCAGTGTAGCGATGCAGACGCCAACCAAAATCCAATTTCCCAAAATTCTCCCAGCCCTACGGTTGGTCCCTTAACTGACTACCGTATACAATCCACGGGCTCAAATAATTCTCATCATACCCATACCCCACCGCAATCACCAGTCCAGCGGCCGGTCTCCGCCCTTGGAATTATGCTCGATTTGGGAAGACCCACTCATGTGTCCTCACGATATATGAGGAGAACAAAACTTACGAGATCCTCTCGACTCATAAGAAAACACCTTCGTGGGATCCTTATGATCACAATGGAAAAACACACTTGGGGGTCCTCACGACTCCTAAGGAGAAAATACACCTACAAGATCCTTTCGACTCGTAGGGAGAAAATGCTTTTATGGGATCCTTACGGCTCATAAAATTGAAAAGCCTTAGGTGATAGGGACCTAAACCTGTCTTCTAAGCCATCGCTCCCCAACAGGAAAAGGCAAATGATGAATTGCTCCTGACATTTATGCTCCAGTGTTAGCAACGCTGATGCCGACCTTTACCCCAAAATTCCAAACTTCCGCTCCGATAGATCCCTAAGTCGTTAAACTGGGAACAAATGACCTCTAAGTCGTTAAAATGTGAACGGACGACCTCTAAGTCATTAAACTGGGCACAATAGACCCCTAGGTCTTTAAACTGGGAATAGATGACCTCTAAGTCGTTAAACTGGAAACAGATGAACCCTAATTCGTTAAACTGGGAACGAGGGAAATCTTCTCACGGCAGATGATGATTCTCTCATGGTACCATATTCCAGTGTAGCGATGCTGATGCCAAACCAAAACCAAAATCCCCAAATCCTCTCATGGCAGATGATGATTCGCCCTTGGTACCATATTCCAGTGTAGCGATGCTGATGGCAAACCAAAACCAAAATCCCCAGATCCACTCGTGGAAAATGATGATTCGCTCTCGGTACCATATTCCAGTGTAGCGATGCTGATGTCAACCCAAATCAAATCAAACCAACAATCTATGCGGCATAATCATGCTTCGTCCCAGAATGTACCTCGTGTCGAAATCATACTTCACCTAGGGATATCTACTTTCCCTGCCAGAATTATGCTCCGCCTCAGAATCAATTCAACCAGCGACACTCCGTGCCGGGGACAAGTCGAACAGCTAGCGACACTCCGTGTCGAGGATAAGTCGACCAGCGGCACTCCGTGCCGGGGACAAGTCGAACAGCCAGCGACCCTCCATGCCGAGGACAAGTCGACCAGCGACACTCCGTGCCGGGGACAAGTCGACTAGTGACACTCCGTGCTGGGGACAAGTTGAACAACCAGCGACACTCCGTGCCGGGGACAAGTCGACCGGCGACACTTCGTGCTGGGGACAAGTCGACCAGCGACACTCCGTGCTGGGGACAAGTCGAACAGCCAGTGACACTCCATGACGGGGACAAGTCGACCAGCGACACTCCGTGCCGGGGACAAGTCGAACAGCCAGCGAAAATGCATGCCGGGGATAAGTTGACCAGCGACACTCTGTGTTGGGGACAATTCGAACAGCCAGCGACACTCCGTGCCGGGGACAAGTCGAACAGCCAGCGACACTCCGTGCCGAGGACAAGTTGACCAGTGACACTCCATGCCGGGGATAAGTCGAACAGCCAGCGACACTCCGTGCCGGGGACAAGTCGAACAGCCTGACACTCCATGCCGGGGGCAAGTCGACCAGCGACACTCCGTGCCGGGGACAAGTCGAACAACCAGCGACACTCCGGGCCGGGGAAACGTCGACCAGCGACACTCCGTGCCGGGGATATGTCATACGCCGACACTCCATCTCGGGGACACGTCAAGCATCGACAGTCCATGTCGTAAAAAGGGCAGTGCCAGCTTCCTAAAAGCGGGAACTAAATCAAGTTGCTTCCACGTGAAAGAAGATCCATCAATTTCATGCACACGACCCACATGTGTGGTGTGCATTTATTGATGGGGCACTTTGTTGGGGTCAAAATTATACCCAGGTTGACCAAGTCAAAGTCAGCCCCAAGCCAAGTAGGCCCAAGCCCAGATCAAGTGGGCTCATGCCCGAGTCGACCCCAAACATGAAGCGACCGGCCTCCCCCATGCCAAAATAAAATTTTTGTAATAAATAATTTTGATGTAATTTTTAATGCATAAATGTGAGAAAAATGGGCATAAAACCAAATTTTTGTAAAGCCCATGGCTCATGTGCAAAAGAAATGAGCACATAAGATATTGGATGGGCAAAATGCCATTTTGTAACCAAAGGGCTAAGTGTTAATTTGTAAGCCTATAAAATGCAACATGATAATGAAATAAAAAAAGAAAGAATTCATTCCCCATCAAATCTCTAGGGTTTGTGCCTCCATCCTCAATCTCTCAAGTTCTTCTTCTTCACTTTTCATTTTCCAATTAAATCAAGAGCTTAGCTCTTTTTTTTGTTAAACTAAATAAAGTTTTATCATAAACCCAGTGAAGGAGAGTTTAACTCTCACATCGGATCAAAAAAAAGAGGGGTAGATTTTCGCTACCTTCTTCTCCCTCTTGAAGATCCAATTTGAGAAAGGGAGAAGAAGGGAAACCCACCTCCCAAAACTTAATCAAGAGAAGAAAAAAGGATCTTTTTTTTATCATCCAAGATCTAAATCTTGGAGTTTCAAGAGAACCCATTTTGGGTTTCTTCTTAAAAGAGAAAGGAGGAAATCTTTTGTAGTTTAACTCCACAAATAAAATTCTTTTGGAATTTAACTCCATACTAAAAATTTTTTTTAGGGAGTTTAACTCCAAGTAAAATTGTTTTAGGAGTTTAACTCCAAATAAAATTGTTTTGGGAGTTTAACTCCAAATAAAATCTTAGCGAGTTTAACCCCATAAAAAATGGGTCTTTTGGAGCTCCTGCTCCCTTTCACGTGAGGGAGAGGGGAGCTCTCACTAAGTGGGAGCTTTCCTTCCTTCTCACGTGAGGGGGAGGCTCCCACTACTTAGTGGGAGCCCCTGCTTCCTCCCACGTGAGGAAGAGGGAACTCCCACTAAGTGGGAGCTTTCTCCCCTCTCATATGAGGGGGAGACTCCCATTTAGTGGAGTTTAACTCCACACCAAATAAAAACCTTTTTGGAGTTGAATTCTATTTAAAATTCTTTTGGAGTTTAACTTCTCAACAAAAATTCTTTTGGAGTTTAACTCCACAATAAAAATCTTTTTGGGGAGTTTAAATCCATATTAAATCCTTTTAGAAGTTGAACTCCATTTAAAATTCTTCTGGAGTTGAACTCCATAATAAAAATCTTTTGGAGTTTAACTCCATACAAATGTGTATGAAGTTTAACTTCTTAAAAAAAATTAATAATTCTTTTGGAGCCCCTTTACTCCCTCTCATGTGCGGGAGAGACTCCCATTTTGGGAGTCCCCTTCTTCCTCTCATGTGAGGGGGAGACTCCCATTTTGGGTTGCTCCCTTTCATGTGAGTGGAAGGCTCCCATATTAGGAGCCTCTTTCTCCCTCTCATGTGAGGGGGAGGCTCCCATCTTGGGGGCCCCTTGCTCCCTCTCACGTGAGAGAGGGAAGCTCCCACTCTGTGGGGGCTTCGTTTTAAAAATCAAAATAAAAAAAAAGGTTTTGTCTTTGGAGTTCAACTCCACAATAAAAATTCTTTTGGAGTTTAACTCCATTTAAAATTCTTTCGGATTTTAACTCCATAATAAAATTTTTTTTGGAGTTCAACTCCGTAATAATTTTTTTTTCGGAGTTCATCTCCGTAATAAAAGTTCTTTCGGAGTTTAACTCCATTTAAATTCTTTTGGAGTTTAACTCTACAAATAAAAATTCTTTTAGAGTTTAACTCCACAATAAAATTCTTTTTAGGAGTTTAACTCCATTTAAAATTCTTTTGAAGTTTAACTCCACTACAAAAATTCTTTTGGAGTTTAACTCCATATAAAATTTTTTGGGAGTTTTACCTCAAATAAAATTATTTTGGGAGTCTAACCTTAAATAAAATTGTTTTGGGAGTCTAACTCTAAATAAAATGTTTTGGAGTCTAACTCCTTAAAAAAATTATTATTTTAATTTTGGAGCCCCCTCACGTGAGGGGGAAGCTCCCACCAAGTGGGAGCCCCTGCTCCCTCTCACGTGAGGGAGAGGGAGCTCCCACAAAATGGGAGCTTTCCCCCCTCACGTGAGGGGGATGCTCCCACTTAGGGAGCTTCTTCCTTTCTTCACGTGAGGGGGAGGCTCCCACTTAGTGGGAGCTTCTTTCCCACCTCACGTGAGTGGGGGGCTTCCTCTCTCTCTAATTTTTTTATTTAAAAAAAAGAGAAATAAAAAAATAATATATAAATAATAAATTTTTTTAGAAAAAATGTTTCTTTGAATAAAATAGAGTTTAACTTCATACATAAACTTTTCGGAGTTTAACTTCAAATAAATTTGTTTTTGGAGTTTAACTCCAAACAAAATCTTTTGGAGTTTAACTCCATAAAAAATGTTTATAAAAAAAATGTTTTTTTTAATTTTTTTTAATAATAATGAAAAAAATTCACAAATGGAACAATATAATGAACACATCCCTATTGTTATGTAAAAAAAAACACACACCAATACATCACATTGAATTCGCATGACCGGTTTTACTCGTCAATCGGAGGTTCTCTCGCTTTAAAAACGAGGGGTAATTAACGGCAGCTTAGTCCGCGGCTGCCGGAGATTCGGATCCCCACAATCAATAAACATCGGCCTGCCCTAAGCAGGGAGAATCTGTACATGCCTGACAAGCGCGTGCATTCCCATCTCAATGGGGCGACGAAAACACCCTACGCGCACTAGTTCGTAGAGGAAGAAGAAGACTTGGAATTTTTCTCAAGCTTATGGGGGGTTTCCTTGTGTCCGTTTTCTTCATATGAGACTCCTATTTATAGGAGAGAAGAAATTATGATTTGTTGGATTTGTTTTGGTTTGTTTTGATCTCAATATTATTTTAGGTTGATTTAAAAAGATTTATTGATTTATATCAATTAAGGGTGACATGCACACCGTTGGATCTTTAATCCACAGATCTGTTTGTTAAGATCTTTGACCAACAGAATATTTTCCATTTAATTAAAGATCGGTTGCCTATTAACCAAGGTTTATTCCCGTTTCAGGAAGATCCCAAATTTAATTAGTTTGTTATTATTGGGTCATTTTGTTAAGTGCGCAATGCGCACGTGCGTTGCACGTGCATATAGAAAACATACACGCACTTGTCATATGTGCACATGTTTTGTACGTATCTGTGGCTAGCATGTGCGCACATGCTTTGCACGTGCACATCACACTTAACAACTTTTGTCAAGTGCGAGTATCACTGATGCGTACTTGTGCTGCTTACGTGTTATTCATTAACCTTCGTACACGTATATATATACGTGTGCATGCCTTCAGAATTATTCTCCAGCAAGTGCGCACTTGTTATGATGTGCAAACCAATGATCCATGATTTTCAGGGCTGTCTACATCTTTTTCAGCACTTTCTTTGGTAAAAACTTAGGAATTGTTCCCATTTTAATGACATGCAACATATTCTGTGCCAAGACTTGAACACTTCTCCTTATAAATTAGAGAAGTGTTATCTTCTACTTCACATCCACAGAGAAAGGAACATGGTTTGCAATCGCCCACATACTCTTTGACAGCCATAGGAGGTGCCCATTGAAGAAATCATTCCCCGTTTTGCTGCACGCTTAGTGAACGCTGGTTTCATGGATGCTCAGTGTAACACAGTGATGTGTGAGCTTATGGCCCATAGGGGATCTCCTCTTCTCGCCGGCTCTATATGGCTTCTCATGATCTTTCTCACCGTTATTGACGACATTCCTCATCACCCGGCGGAGATGACTTTAGCGATGTTCGACGCGGCGGAGGTCAAGGTCGACTGCTTTCAGAAGGCAGGTCTGATCACGAAGCTTTTAAGGGTCTGTTTCGTCCATATGTTGAGTCAGATACGAGCTTGGCGGGATGTCATGTCTTCTTTTGCCGATGAACACAGTGCTAATAGATAGGGAGATTTGACATGGTCGAGAGGGCCGAGAGAGAGTTAGAGAATTTCGTATTTTGTTTCACTAATCCCTATAGTCCGGATCCCGTATTTGGTGATCTTTTCCCCATGGAATAAATTGTTTATTTAAATGCATGTTTTTATTGATGTCTAATGAATATTTCACCTCTAAAATGTCCTTCCACTGACTGCTCATTTAAATATATGCGCACTTTCCATGTGCGCATGTATGTGCATAGGACAAGCATATGCGTATGTGCTTTGCACGTGCACTTCGTACTTAAGAATTTATGCTAAGTGCGAATGTCAATGATGCACGCGTACGCTGCGCACGTGTCATACATTAACCTTCACACGCGCACATGCCTTTAGACTTATTCCTTCTACAAGTGCGCACTAGATTTGGATGCACACTTGAACAGGTGCGAACAATTAATCTCTAAAGAAAAATCCCACGTGGTATGCGCCAGAGGCATATGCTCCAATGGGCATGCACTACGTAGCAAGCGCCAATGGCCCATACGCCAATGATCCATATACTGAGGACTTAAGTCCATGCGTCAAAGACCCAAAGGTCGATTGGCATGCACCAATACCCATCCTCCACGTAGCATGCGCCACAATACCATGCGTCAATGATCCCTGCGCCAGAGACCGATATGCCTCTACCTGTGCGCCAATAACAGAGCGACACGTGGTATGCGCCAGAGCTTTTGTGTGCCAATACATATACCCCAGAGCCAATGCTTATCCAAATTGACCCAGTTTTGGGAAGCTTAAGCTTCTTTGATATTTTATTGAGCCCATATGCTCACGTATTTTAAGTTGATCTTAATCTGAAACAAGATTAACGATCCTTAAACATATTTTCTAAGTCGATCTTAATCTCATATATGACTAACAATTTTTAGATCAATACAAGTATCCCATGAACTAATAAACCTCATTTATATAAGATATGCGACCTAAGTTCA
Organism: Agapanthus africanus; assembly: GCA_030015575.1. NCBI lineage: Eukaryota > Viridiplantae > Streptophyta > Magnoliopsida > Asparagales > Amaryllidaceae > Agapanthus > Agapanthus africanus. The sequence continues at coordinate 497,705,737 of CM057347.1, read as the reverse complement.
CCCCAAATCTAATATATACGGATTTTGACTAATCCGCACCCTACGGACGACGACATATATCAGTTTCCGTATACAATCCATGAGCGACTCCAAAATAAACAAAATATAACACGACACATGAAGATATCTGGAGTAGAGAAAGTTTTTATCGCTTGACGATAATGTAATTAACTGCAGGGGCTTGCGCTTGCAGGAAAATGCGCCCCCACAATCAAAAACCCCTCATCGTTGATGGAGAATCTGAAAAGTCAGCTACATCGGTTGCATCCATCCAAACCTCTGATATATGGTGCCATAAATCAACTTGGTATTTTCGGAGAGGTGGAAGGATATGTTCCATATAGCATCTACCCCCGTATTCAGGCTGGACGTGCTCCCCGCGCATCGGTCCGATTTCCGGCAGTAAACAAACATCTTATATATACGCATATATATATATGAGGTGGCTATTCTTTTCTTCTCTTCTCTTCTTAGATCCTATGAGAATAGTGTGGACTTGTGACTCACAATTCCATTCACTTATTCTCAAAGGAGAAGAGCTAGAGAGGAGATGAGAGGCTCATGTTTTTAGCCATTTTCTTCTCTTCTCTTCTCTTGAGTGAGAAGAAAAGTGGAAAGAGAAAAGGGGAGTCTATTTTCTTTACTGCATCTCTTAATTTCTATTCCTAGCAAGTCTAGAAATTAAGTTGGAAACTGGCTGTGGCGTCCATAGGTCCTTCAGCAGCTACTTTTTACGTTGTCCTCTCGCGATGGACTACAACCCGCCGGACCAATCCGTATGGGGCACCCTAGGGGTAAAAGCCTGTGCTTTACCACTACTATCACACAGTGAAAACCCCCATGGGTCGGTATCAGAGCTACTATGCAGGGATGCCGACTTATGTGTTGGATGTAGTGCCCTCAAAGTCAATTATTGGATCGCAGGTACGTGATTGCAATGATTGAGGGAGGACCTATACCGGTAGGACAGTCTTACTCAAGATGATAGTATGCTATCTGGTTTGCCTTTATCATCGTGTACAGGTTTAGGTGACTGTTCACTATTACACGTTGATAGAGCCCTTAGGATCCTGCTTGACTACCAACAGTATGATGACGATCATATACGTGAGAGTTGGGTAGTCCATAAGCACATTCTTAAATGTGGTCCCTAGTCGTGGGAGTTTCGAGACAGGGCATCGATACTCCGGAGTAGACTAGTGTATACAGTCGAGACCCCGACGAGGGGTGGTGGTCGGTCTCACAAGCCACTGGTGTTAGTTGGATCACCTAAGATGCATACCGGTGCTCATTGGGTTATGAGTACACCGAACATGACTCGCCGGGAACCTGCTAGTTGGTATTATACCTAGCGTCAGATAGCAGTTCCCTGGTGACATGTGTACATGTTAGTTCATCGACTTGAGATCGTCATTTGTCTCGTGTGAGTTCCCACTGTGCTTTGATTTCTACCCTACCACGGCTCAAAGGAGTCGTGCAAACAGGTTTTTTTTGGGTACAGTCCCGAGCCACATGGAGGCAAGTGAGCTGATCGGCAGGGGATTCGTCTCTTCCGGTATTGGGGGTGAGATCGTGCCGTGTCTAGGAGAGCCATTACACATAACTCTCGGCCGAGGCAGGAGATTTACTGGTAGGTACTCCAATAGTATCTCAAGGTATTCTCGGCTACACTCTGACACGACTTATATCGCTATTGGGAGTCTGATGTTACCAGCCCCCTAGGCCCGATATGCGATACTCATAGACGAATGGACCGGACTGTATGTATATGGTCACTGATAGGCTCAGTAGGGTTCCAGGATAAGTTCGCTCATCGGCTTCCCTTGAGGTCAGTACATGGGCAGCCGTTACGCACAGCCAGTGCTGCTGACGTGCTTGTGGTTAAACCCACTGCCAGGGTACTGACGAGTCTTTAGAGTCCCCCACAGATAGTTTCCCAAGTTCGGGCGAAACGTTGTAGAGGCCGTATGATTTTATGGCAGGGTTCGGAAAATGCACGTGCACTTATGCACGTGTCATATTTCGGGCAGATAACACTGGTGGGCTTTGGTTTAAGCCGGATCCATGTATTATATTGAGTCGGAATATTTTAGTCTCTCGTATTCGTATTCGGTCGGAATACGGATACATGTATGTATATACAGGTAAGGGGTATTTTCGTAATCCGTTACGAGAATACTTTAGAAGATGCATTTCTTTTGGTTAATCATTTTGGTTTAAATGATTAAATGGATTTTGGAAAGGGTGACTCATTATGGATGACACATTTCTTCTAGCATGTTCATTAGTGACTCATGCTAATAAGTCACTAAGTGAGTCATGATAGAATTAATGTGTTTTGTTTTGGGTTTAGATATTTAAGGAGATATTTTTTTTCTCTAAACCTTATATATCTATTCACAAGAGAAGAAAAAGAGTTGACACAAGTTTATGAGTTTAGTTTTTCTTTTGGCTCACCAGTGTTTCTTGAGTTCACCATTTCCAATCCATAGCATCTTCTTCTACCTCCATCCTATCCCTCTCATGCGATGAGAACCCTAGGGTGTTCGAGACAAAGTATTCTACTCATTTTCTACTTCATCTTGGTCATCTCTTTTAGCAGACTTGATGACCGAGTTGCCTCGGTATAGAGGCGGGAGCCCGTTTAAAGATCCGTTGACGTGGTGCCACCTTGATGAGGAGACGAGAGATCAGAGTTGCCGCGGGGAGCGTGGGATGATGGCTAAACACCGAAGGACTCGGATCGATCGGTATAACCTTTCTACCTCTTTAAAGTTTGTTAGTTTAACGTTAATGGCAAGATTCGGGTTATAGTATGCGATAACGCCAGTTATAAAAGTTTTTGTTCCTTTGGCGTCAGAATGACGGCCAGGGCGCTACCGTAGTCTTACACCATGGGGGTTCTCACTATATGAAAGTAGTGGCGAAGCGCATGCTCTTACCCTTAGGATGCCCCGTGTGGATTGGTCCGACGGGTTGTAGTCTGTCGCGATGGGACAATATAAAAAGTAGCTGCTGAGAGACCTATGGGTGCCACGGCCAGTTTCCAACTTAATTTCTAGACTTGCTAGGAATAGAAATCAAAAGATGTAGTAAAGAAAATAGACACTCCTTTTCTCTTTCTATTTTTCTTCTCACTTAAGAGAAGAAAATGGCTAAAAAACATGAGCCTCTCATCTCCTCTCTAGCTCTTATCCTTTGAGAATAAGTGAATGGAATTGTGAGTCACAAGTCTACACTATTCTCAGAGGATCTTAAAAGAGAAGACAAGACAAGAAAACACACACACACACACACACACATATTCATACACTTCTACAAGTTTATGCTACAAATATATACACTCGTATTCGTATCAAAATACATACACCCGTATTTATATAAAATACAAATACTCGTATTCGTATTAAGATACAAATACACGTATTCATATTAAGATACAAATACGCGTATTCGTATTAAGATATAAATACTCGTATTTATACAAATACCTGTATTTATACAAATACCTGTATTCGTATAAATACCCGTATTCGTATCAAAATACAAATACCGAAAAGAGAGAAAATGAGAGATTTTATACTAGCTCACATATCATCTAAATGCTATAATCTGACTATTTTTCAAATCGGCTAGTATTAAAAAAATATCCGATTAAAGTACGTGTACTAAAAAAAAGTATTTAATCGAACCTCCGTATGTATCAAAATACGCACACTATATCATTTCGCCTGAGCCGGGAAACCTTCTGTGTGGGACTCTAAAGACTTGACAATATGCTGGCAGTGGGTTCAACCACAAGCACGTCAGCGACACTAGCTGTACGTAACGGCTACCCAGGTATTGAATGAAAGGAAGGTCGACAAGCAAGCTCGTCCGTACTCCTACTGAGCCTTTAAGTGACAATCTTCGTACATTCCGGTCTTTTCGTCTGAGAGTGTCGCATACCGGGTCTAGGGGGTGGAAAACGTCAGACCCATAATAATTCGATAAGTCATGCCGATGTGGCTCAAAACCATCCCGAGAAACTACTGATCTCACTATCAGTAAATCTCATCTACCTTGGCCAAGGTCTTATGGTGATGGCCAATCGAGTATAGCATGACATCAACTCATTATACCGGGAGAGACGAATCCCTTTCGATCACTCACTGCCTCCATGTGGCTCGAGACTGTACCCAATTAAAACATGTTTGCATGTCTCTTTAAATCCGTGGTAGGTCAGTAATTTAAGTACAGTGGGAACTCACACGAGACAAATGACGGTCTCAGGTTTAAAGACTACCATGTACTCATGTCACCAGAGAACTGCTATCTGACGATAGGTATAATACCATCTAGAAGATCTCGGGGAGTCCGTCCAGTGTAACTCATAACCTAATGGGCACTTATATACAATCTTTAGTGTCATACATCAATGGTTGTGGGACCAACTATCGCCCCTCGTCGGGGTCTAGAAACGTATACACTAGTCTACTCTGGAATATCGATACCCTGTCTCGATGCTCCTATGACTAAGGACTTTTAAGGATGTGCTTATGGACTACCCAGCCCCCAAAAGTATGATCGTCATCATAACACTGGTAGTCAAGAAAACATCTTACATGCTTTATCAACATATATTAGCGATATGTAATAATTAGTAAAACATATGCATATATTAAGATAAAGACAAACCAAATAGTACACTATCATATCGAGCAGGATTGTCCCGTACATACATATCTCTAGTATCCTATACAATAAAGGCCTCTAGGGAATACATATCCAACAATCTCCCACTTGTACTAAGGCCTGTTATTGGCATATCGAGTGCCCAATGTCTGCTCTAGGGCCAGTTGTTGGCGTATCGCATACCCAACATCTCAAAAAGTCGCTTGAACTGCGCTTGAGGGAGGCATTTGTGAATGGATCCGTCGTGTTCTCTTTCGTCTCTACTCTCCGGACCTCGATCTCCCAGCGATTAACAATCTCCCTGATAAGGTGATATCGCTTCAAGATGTGTCTGGATCGCTGATGGGATAGTGGTTTCTTCACTAGTGCCATAGCCCCATTATTATCACAATACAAAGGTATTGGATCAACAATAGATGGAATCACCTCAAGTTCAGCAATGAACTTACTCATCCAGACCGCTTCTTTTGCGGCATCGTTGGCAGCAATGTATTTAGCCTCCATCGTCGAGTCTGCTACGGTGTCCTGCTTGGAACTCTTCCAACAGACGCCTCTCCATTGAGGGTAAACACATAACCCAAGATGGACTTGCTGTCATCCTTGTCACTTTGGAAGCTTGAATCGGTAAAGAACTCCATCTGGAGGTCTTCATTACCGTACGCTAAGAACATCTCCTTAGTCCTTCTCAGGTACTTCAGAATATTCTTCACAGCTATCCAATGTTTTCCTCTGGGTTTGACCGATATCGGCTTACCACACTAAGTGCGTAAGCTATATCTAGTCTGGTACATAATATCGCATACATTATAGATCCTACCGCCAAAGTATAGTGTATAATGGTCATGCGAGCCCTCTCCTCATCAGTCTTAGGAGACATCTCTTTGGAGAAGGTGATTTCGTGACAAGCGGGTAAATTTTCACACTTGGAATCTTCCATACCAAACCTTTTTAGTATGGACTATGAAAGTCCCAACATTCTCTTAGATCTATCTTTATAAATCTTTATCTCTAGAATGTAGGAGGCATCACCCGGTCTTTCATGGAGAACTTTTGTGATAAGAACAACTTGACCGATTGTAGCATAGGAATATCATTTCCTATCGGGAGAATGTCATCGACGTATAAGACGGGGAATACGATAGTTCCCCTTACAATCTTCTTATAGACACATAGCTCATTCATGTTTTTTATGAAGTCAAATTCCTTAACTGTTTCATCAAAACAGATGTTCCAACTCCGCGATACCTGCTTTAATCCATAGATGGATTTAAGCAACTTGCACACCTTCCCGCTGCTCCCACTGTCTACGAAACCCTCTATCTGATCCATATAAACGCGCTCTTCTAAACTTCTATTTAGAAAAGCCGTTTTAACGTCTATCTGCCAGATATCATAGTCATGGAAGGCAGCAATGGCAAGTAAGATCTGAATGGATTTTAGCATAGGCACTGGGGAAAAGGTTTCATCATAGTCCACACCTGGTCTTTGACGAAAACCTTTTGCAACAAGTCTAGCCTTATAGGTTTCCACCTGTCCATCTGCACCAATTTTCTTTTTGAAGATCCACTTGCAGCCAACAGGTTTTACCCATGTTGGTGCAACGTCCAAACTCCATACTTTGTTGTTATACATGGACTCTATTTTCGATCGCATAGCATCCAACCATTTCACAGAGTCCCTACTGGAAATGGCATGCTCGAAACTAATAGGATCATTTTCTTCCAAGATGAAATTCTCTTTATCCCCGTCTATGAGAAAACCGTAGTATCTCTCGGACGGATGAGAAATCCTACTAGATCTGCGGAGTGGATGAGGTTCGTCCGGGAGTATCGAATCTTGAGGTTCTACCAAATCTTCAGTCACGGTTTATGGTTCCGGAATTTCTTCCAGTTCTACCATACTCTTACTTATTTCTTTTGCAAGAAATTGCTATTCTAAAAAGGTGGTGTGCTAAGCAACAAACACTTTCCGTTCTTCTCGATCCCCGTTTCAGATCGCATAGCATCCAGCCATTTCACAGAGTCCCTACTGAAAATGGCGTGCTCGAAACTAAAAGGACCATCTTCTTCCAAGATGAAATCTTCTCGATCCCCGTCTATGAGAAAACCACAGTATCTCTCGGGAGAATGAGAAATCTTACTGGATCTGCAAAGTGGTTGAGGATCGTCCAGGACTATCGAATCCTGAAGTTCTACCAAATCATCAGTCACGGTTTGTGGTTCTGGAATTTCTTCCAGTTCTACCATACTCTTACTTATTTCTTTTGCAAGAAATTGCGATTCTAAAAAGGTGGCATGCTGAGCAACAAACACCTTCTGTTCCTCGGTGTGGTAGAATAGATATCCATAACCATTCTTTGGATATCCCACAAACTTCCATAAAATTGATCGTGCCTCAAATTTGTTCAGATTATTCTTTTTAACATAAGCCGGACAACCCCATATCTTAAATCGTTTAAGATACGGTCTTTTACCATTCTATATTTCAAATGGAGTCTTAGGCACGGATTTGAATGGAACATCATTCAATAAGTATGTTGTTGTTGCAAGTGCATATCCCGAGAATGAAAGAGATAACTTGGCATTACTCATTATAGAGCAAACCATGTCAAAAAGGGTGCGGTTTCTCCGCTCCGATACACCGTTATGTTGTGATGTATATGGAGGAGTAAGCTGAGAGAGAATGCCATTCTCCTTTAGAAAATCAAAGAATTCCATGCTCAAGTATTCACCTCTTCAATCAGATCGTAGAACTTTAATACTTTTGCCAGTTTGGCTCTCTACTTTATATTCTTTGAATTTCTCGAGAAATCTTCAGATTTGTGTTTCATCAGAAATACATATCCGAACCTAGAGAGATCATCAGTGAATGTAATGAAATACAAGAACTCGTCCCTTGTATGTGTAGATATTGGACCACACACATCACCGTGTATTATTCCTGTAACGACTTTGTTTTTACTGTATGAAAATTTTAAAGTTAATGTACAGAATGGAGTTTGCAAGCGTGAGTACAAGTTATAAATTTAATTTGTTTAAGAACATGAAAAAACTTGCAGCTCATTGGTAAAGCCTTGCACTGCAGTGACGTAGCCCCTGTGTTTGAATCCCATTAGCCACATATTATTTTTTACTGATTTTTCTTTTAAACTCTTGGAAACCCAAATGTTTACACGTGCACTGCACATAAAATGAGAAGTCTAAAGAAAAAACATGTGCATATTAGAGTTAATACCAGCAGGGACACATGGTAAGCATCCAACCCCACAACTCTTCAGATGGACCGGCGAGATCCCTCTATGGGCCGACGCCGACGAGTGAAACATGGGAAAAAGTCCCCGTGCTTTGCACACAACACCCTTTGGTCTACCCCACTATCCCAGTTCTGTTTGTTTTCTCTGCAATTTAACAGAGAATTAAAATCCATCTTTAATCCAATTTTTAATGCTTTTGAATTCAATCTTTCAATTCCTAAACCCTAATTCCACCCTATAAATACAACCCCATACCCTAGCCTCTCCTCATTCTGAAAATCCTGGTCAAAAATATCAAAATTTTCTAAATATAAGTGGAGTTGAAGTGGAGTTAGCCCATGGTCAACTTCCGGCGAGGATTCGAGACAATTCCGGTGACCCCGCAACCCCACGACAACCTCAAGCTCTTCCTCTCTCTATTCTTAACCCAAGTCACTTGTAAGTTCTTTCTATTTCCTCCCTCTCTTCTCTAAATTCTCTTTCAAAACAAAGTATCGGTAAGTGGAGTTATTACCGATGTAAATCTTCTAAACTCTATAATCTCACTTATCTTTTACATATTGTTCAACAAATTTTTACAAAATATTTGTAATATTATTATAAAGGTTTAGAAACAACTTTCACTCTAAAACTCCATGTAAAATAACTTTAACCTAGATTTTACGTTTAAATACCATGAAGTTTATATTCGTTATCTTTTAAACTTTTGCTTAGCATACCTTCAGAAAACTTCACGAGGTAATGAACTACCTCTAACATACACACATATTGACATAGCACGATACTCTTGAGACATAACTTTTGTGGCAAAATACGATTTTTCATCAAAATACCCTGAACTATAAAAACTCGGTTATCTTTTAAATAGTGTTATCAAATTCTTTGCAATTATACTTCTACAACCCATTTTGGGGAACCCGCTATTGGATGGTGCGGATTATCGCACATCCTCGGGACTAGTAGAGCGAGATGCAGACCTCCTCATGGAGCATATGATCTCGAAAGAATTTTAATACGATTTTTATGAAAAACGAGATTTTCTACTTAATAAATAAAATTAATTTTTAAATACTTATATAAATATTATCAAACCATATATTTTTAATATTTAGTAAAATTCCATGTTTTCTAGAAAATAAAAAAATGACAAATTTCATTAAAATACAATCAAGTATCAATACAAGACAAGTTTCACTAAAATACCATGAACTATTCAAGCTAAGTTACTATTCACTAATATACCTCATTCTTTAAAATTCACATCCATGGAAACCCTAAAGAACATAAATAATTACTCGAGGTTTATTTTGAAAGTATATAAAATATTTTTCATAAAACCCTCTCGAGATATATAAAATTACATTAAGGACCCTAGTAAATATAGGTTTAAGCGGGACCAATTCTCTTGAGCCTAAGAGAGACGGAGAAAGTGGGTGCTTGCTTATTTAAGGTAGAAAACTAAAACGGAGTTATCAATGGTAATTGTCCTGGAAAAATACACAAATCCTGTCGTCCATGCGCAGCAGTTACCGATAACTCCTAAACCTAATTCAGGATCCAAATTCTGTTTAAAGTGTCTGACTCAAGTTTGAGTCCAAGTATCAATCTGAATCCAATCCAAACATGAATACAATTCAACATGAATCCAATATACCAAACATGAACTTGAATACCAGAACAATATCAACATGCAACATGACTTGACTTGACCGAACCATGGTTATGACTTGACTTCATTACATGACTACTTGATACATCCTGAACTTGTTTACATGAACAATATATACCATGGTCTCGGAAAGTCTAATAATTACCAATCAATACAATATACATTATGTGGTTTAACGGGGTAGACTGGTACGGAATGTGTTAAAAGTGGCATGATGATGGACACTAAAAGACACCTACATGAACATCCTGTGCCGTTGTCCCATGGGTTTTGAAGGGGCCTTATACTTACATGTTACTATAGTCCACGGGATAGTTGAACTCTTCTCGTATACACTGATACATTCTGTACCAAACTACAAACAACTACGTTAGCATAACAAACATATAATTTACCAGTTCTATTCTCTTTACTTGTTTATTCGATTCTATATTTTGGGACTTACCGAGCGCTATTTCGCCGACGACATTCATGTCTCTTCTTTCTTTGGAATGTTCGTCAGGAGGACCCAACTCTCAGGAGACCGAGCCCAGTAAGGACGATTTGGAGCAGTTCACAGAGGAGCCAGACTTCTAGGCTTTTACTTGTACTTATTTTCTTTTCGGTTCATATGTCACTGTTTAGGCATCGCTTTCTATCATTGTGCTTTTCTTTTCAGTTGTATCTAAAGAAAGAATGTTCATAAAAGTTGCTGTTATTATTACATCTCTTGTTATTTTTATGTATTCATTTTATATTTCTTATTTACGCTTAACGTGTTTACTGCTGAATAAATACGTCGTGGCCCGTCACGTCTACTTCTCCGTACAATGGGAAGCAGGGCGTGACAGGTTTTGTTGGTGGCCCATGTAGATCAGTTCTGTATGGAAACCTAAGCAATATGTCACAAGAATTATAAGAATCAGCAATTAAACATTCCTTACATTTCTAAGCTTTTGAATCTATCCTAACCCTTCCTTTTCTTTTAAGGTTATGGATTCCCCGAACAACACCAGCACCAACGTGAATGGAAACACTCCACCTCCTCTACCACCACCACCTACCATAGCAGCTCCTATCAATGAGTAGACGGTATTGCTTGAGGCGATCAAGAGCCTCTTGGAGGGTCAGCAGCAGCAGACTGCTATCCTCTTGCACCGCCCTGATACTGAGGCATATGGAGTCAAATAATTCCGAGTATTGCACCCTAAGAACTTTTCTGGGAAAGAGAGCCCACTAGAGGTAGAGGAATGGGCTCAGTCTATTGAAAATGACCCGGCAGCAGCACAAGTGCTAGAGCTGCAACTCACGGACAGCGCCAGAGTATGGTGGAAGGCTGAAGAAAGCCGTTTTACCCAGCCGATTGAATGGAAGACTATTCGCGACATGTTCGACGCGAAATATTTTTCTGAGACTGCCCGATTTGACATGGAACAACAATTCATCCACTTGCAGCAAGGTTCAATGTGGAAAAAATCTGTGGATGAATACGATACTGAGTTTACCATACTCAGCAGGTAAGATATGTCTCAATATTCAATTTCTTGATATCACATACTACACTGCAAAGGTCATAACAGGTTCGCTGCACACCTCATCCTGACTGCTGAGATCCTGGCAAGAAGATTTCAGCGTGGGTTGGACCTGGAGATCCAAGCTGCATTAGCTACAGGGGATTTTCCAACCCATGATCTTGCGCTGAAGGCTGCCCGACGATATGAGGCAATAGTGAAGAAGAAGTGCAGACCTCAGACTGCTAGTGTGAAGTGTCCTGCTACTCAGATAGCAGGAGGAACCTCTTCCAGGCCACCTTTTGTACCCAGGAGACTGGGAGTACTATTTAACCGGCCCAGTCCAGACTTTTATTTCTACTGCAAGAGGAATGGACACCTGGCGAAGGACTGCAGGCGTGCTAACCGCCTATGCTTAGTTTGCGGCGCACCCACTCACGCCATTGGAGATTGTCCCCATCGTTTCATCCCAGCTCCTACACCCCGAACAGCACTCATATTTCCGCAGCGGCCAGCTATCCAGGCTCCTGCACCTCGTCTTGCTCTCCCAGCTCCACCTCCTCGTGGATCTAATGCACAGCCTCCCCATCAGTTCCATCAGGCAGAGAGGAACATGCCTCAAGGATAGAGGAACGGATAGAGGAATGTGCCTCCAGTAAGGAGGAATGTACCTAGGCGTCAGGCTTTCACAATGACTGTGGAAGAAGCTTAAGGCACTGGCCAAGTCATCACTGGTAACCTTCCAATCTTTCAAACCTTTTCAACCCATGTATACATCAATATATTTTTCTTTTCCTATACCTAAACATATCCCACACAATTTAGGTACAATCTTAGTAGCCTCCCTACCTGTCTTAGCACTTTTCGATAATGGAGCATCACACTGCTTTATGTCGCAACGGTTCGTCCGAACTAATGCGATTCCAGTTAAACCGCTCGTATTCATCTGGAATGTCAGTTCATGGAACGACGTTCTAAAGGCAACTATAGGATACGATCTGAGTGGTCGTCTGCAGCAGAGAATTTTATGTGGATTTCAAGGTGCTGGACATTCCGAACTTCGACGTAGTCTTGGGAATGGACTGGCTAAGAACTTTCTTCGCTACCATCAACTGTCTTCAAAGGAGAGTAGTGTTCAAGATACCAGATCATCCGGTCTTTTATTTCAAGAGCGAAGACCGTACCCTGGAACATAGCACCTATAAGGCTAAACCAAGGAAGGCAGTGATTGCAACAACACAAGCGGAAGAAGACAAACCAGAGGTAGTTCGAGAGTTTGAGGATGTATTCCCTGAAGACATATCAGGTTTGCCTCCCGATCGAGCTCTTGAATTCAGTATTGACTTAGTATCTGGTCCACAACTGGTGATCAAAGCACCATATCGGTTAAGTCCAGAAGGATTGAAGGAGATCCGTACTCAGCTGGACAAACTTCTGAAGAAAGGATGGATTCGTCCCAGTGCTTCAAGTTGGGGATCTCCAGTTTTGCTTGTGAAGAAGAAAGAAGGTTCATACAGAATGTGTATAGACTATCGAGCTCTGAACGAAGTGACGATAAAGAACAAGTATCCACTACCACGCATCGACGATTTATTCGATCAGCTGAGTATGGATCTATTTAAAAGATAAATAGGAAAAAAATAACTAGGAGATTAGAAAAATATGGGGAAAATATTTATTTAAAATACGGAAAAATTCACAAAGAACTGGGGATTTACATATTAAGCACTTCATTTAAAGTCGTAGCGATATCGTATCAATTTTTCCAAGAACAAGAATGTCATCGGAATAAAGAATGTGTAAGACACCAAGAGAATTCCTATCAATAGTTCCAAATTCACCGGAAACCACTGTTTCTTGTAAAAGTTGTGAGAAAGAAGCCATCACCAATGTGAATAGATAAGGCGAAAGAGGACCGTCTTGCAGTAAACCGGAAGTGGAACTAAAGTAACCATGTTGTGTGTCACTCAAGTTAACCGAGAATATTGGTTTATATATGCAAGCATGGATCCATTTGAGCCACAATGAAGGAAAACCCCTTTGATCCATAATATGCAAAAGAAAATCTTTATTAACGGAATCAAATGCTTTGTGCGAATCAATTTTTGCACAAAACCCCTTTTTGCATTCCGTTGGTGAAAATTATGAATCAAATCGGAAACAAGAAGAATATTATCTTCAACACTTCGATCATTAATAAAAACACTTTGAGTAGAGGGAATGAAATGTGGTATAATAAACTTGAGTCTCAATGCAAGAATTTTGGCAATATATCTAAAAATACAATTACAAAGAGTGATGAGCCTAAATTCGGATAATGAAAGCGTTTTTTTTTGTTTTCGGAATAAGAAAAATCAAAATAGAGCTGGCACATTTCGGTAACTTAGCTATATTAAAAAAATAAAGAATTGCTTTCGTTACCAATTTTCTAACAATAGGCCAAGCTTTTTGAAAGAAAAGATTGTTTAATCCATCCGGTCGTGGAGACTTTATAGTATTAGCATTGAAAACCACCTTTTTAATCTCATCATCGGTGATTGTTTAGAAATACCATGAATGTGTGCTTCTTCAAGTTTTGACCCATTATTAACAAAAGAATACAAATACCGGTGAGATGAGTTGAGGAGTTCTTGATAAAAAATACACGGCTTTAGAAGCAATGGTAGAAGGATTGAAAGTGAATAAACCATCCACAAATTAGATAGAGTTGATGTGATTGGAGCATCATCTTTAATTTATAGCCACATAGAAAAATTTATTATTACCATCCCCCAAATGAAACCGATTGATTCTTGGTTTTTGTTTGAGAATTGATTTCGCAAGTTGCAGAAGATCATTGAGCATGCTTGAGGCTTCTCATTCTAAGAATTATAGATTCGAGTCAAGAGGATTAGAGTCAATATATTAGCTTGTATGTTGAATAATTCTTTTCTTGCATCAATCATTTTTAATTGGATATCACCAATGCATTGTTTGCACCAACTTTTCAATGCAACCCTAACATCTTTAAGTTTTTTTTGTAAAGGATAGAAATTGGATCGCCGAAGTAATATCCCTTCCATGCATTTTCGACTACTGTCACGCCCCACTTCCCAAAATACGGAATATGAGGGGTAGACAAAGCCAGCCATGCTCCTACGGTCAAGGAAATGTCCTGCCGTAGTCACACTTCAGCTTCTAGTTTATCATGGTAAACAGTAAATGATGCGCAGGTAATGAGAAATGCAGTAACTGAAAGAAACAATGTAAAGACTGACCTGAAGTGGAACAAACGAATGTAACTCGGAATGGCAAGTCAAGAAGTCTGTGATGCACTGGTCCAGGCTAAATCTTCTCCTCACACTGAGCATGCATACTCAGGTCGTCAGAGCGACACAATAGCAATATAATATATATAAAATCATGTGACAATTCTATCAATGGTAATAGGTATGTGAAACAGTAAATCAATGACAGCATGAATATGAATGTGCAGTAATCAATGCAGCGGAACAGTAAAGCAGTAGAACGATATGTTACGTATGCCAACACAGTATAGAAGGAATGTAAATGCCAGTATCCCTATCAGTCTCTAAGTCTCACTGTACATGTCACTAAGCCTATCGTCAATCCAAGTGTGAGAATCAACCACTCGCGAGTGTCCTCCACCCAAGGATAGAACCCAAGGGCAAGGGACCACGGGCCCAGCATGGAACATGTATATCACGGTGTATATCACATACCCTGTAAATCTCCAAATATCTCCCTAAATATATAAGCCGGCATGGGACTCCCGAGATTCTGTTGAACTCACACTTAAATTACCCCACACCCCGTGGTCTATATCAAACGCTAACCATAACCCTAAATACTAATCGATCCGTGACAAGTCTGCGCGAGAACTGGAGGCAGGACCTCCATCAAGCACGTCCCGACTAATATCTAAGATAAATGACAGTGTCGGATGCCTTATCTGTGACACCCGTGCAAGCGCTTCCATAAGTGTCCCATACCACTTATAGTCACACGTACATGCATCCCACAGACGTCGACAATGCAATAGAATAATAGCGTCACTGATTGTGTACAAGTACGTACCACTTTCACTTAATCACGGATACACGAACACTGACGTACTTGCCACAATCATCACTAAAATCTAACACCGGGTAAATGCACGATATCACTAGGTTATCACTACAATGATATGGGTATGATATGATACGTAAACAGTATATGAAGCATGATTAAGGTGTCATAAAGATGGCATTCTGTCACTTGCACGATTTATCATGAATCGTACGTGTACAGTTTAGCGAAACAATAAACAGGTAATAATCAGTATGTTCAGTTATCTATCCATCTAATTTAGTTTCAAGCCAATCGGGTTCTAGGATCATTAATTATAACCATTTCATTTTAAGCGCTCGCGGCTGGAAATCCGGTTTCAGAATCAGAAGTCCGTTTCGCAACGCATTTTAATCCCAGTTGGGATCAGATTTTAGCGACGCTACAGTTGGATGAATTATAGGGTTTTCAGTAAGGTTTTCAACGCAATAGACAGATCGTCAATCGCATCTGTACGTCAGGAGTTATACACTGTTTAACACTAATATGACAGTTCTGATTCTGTCAGGACTGTTATGCGTCCCGCTCTTTTAAATTACAGATTAAATATCAAACGGTAATGAAACAGAATGAAATCAATTGCGTTGTCTAGATAACATATTTACGTATAAGATTCAGTGGAGTTCCGCAATCTTCGAGTTAAGGAGATCTTGTGGTACCCATTACGGAACAGCAAGCAATAACTGGAGTCGCTCTGGACTGCAGTCCAGAGTCTCACTCCGATCCAAATATCATCGCAATTTAAGTATAGGAATGCCAGGAAACCAGTATAGGGTTAAATTTCATCGACTCTTCTTTGATTTGATCCCTCGAACGCACCATTCCAGTATATATATAATTTATGGTGAATTTAACGGTTTTCAGGTACAATAAAATTACAGTTTTACGATTTAACTTGGGGGTAGTTGTTTTAGTCATAAACGATCAAATTATCCAACGAAATTCCTGCACTAGGTTCACAGCCATACGGGCCAAACATTACCATTTAGTTCCGTCAAACTTGATGGGTATTTTCATTGGGAACATATGTCGAACAGGTATGGTACATAATTAATCCAAAAGTGTAACATTATGATTTATGAAATTAACGATTGTAACTAGGATATATAGCATGTAAGCAAGTAAAATACTTGCCTGGAGACGAAGAATTGATAGCACGGCAGCGAAGACAGTAGTGACACGGTACGGGCACGGAGTAGCAAGCGCCCGACGAGTCTCGGCTAGGTTTGGCTTGAGCTCGAGTCTCGGCAGCGGCTTGGTTGTTGGGGTCTAGACGACAAGTGTGGTGGTCGGTGGTGTGCCGAGACCGATAATGAGAGATTGCAAATGGAGGGATATTGAAAGAGAAAAGATTTGTAGAGAGAGAAAGTGCTAGAGAGAGAGAGAGAAATGAGAGAGAGAGAGAGAGTGTAGACATGGAGAGAGAGAGCTGAGAGTTAGAGAGAGGGACAGAGGGAGAGAGAGAGCTGAGACTGAGAGAGTTACAGAGAGAGCGAGAGAGAGAGTTACAGAGGGGGAGAGAGAGAGAGATCGGGGAGTGAGGGTGAAGGCTCGGGTGAGCGAGGGGAGTGAGGAAGAGATCAAGAGAGTCGAGGATGGTGGCGAAGTTGACGATGATGATGATGGGGTCGACGAGAAGCAATGGGCCACCGTCGAGAGGTTGCAGGGGTGGAGCTATGGCGGTCGCGGTGTCGAGCGGAGGCGGATGAAGAAAGGAGGTGGTCGGCTCGGGTGTCGACGAGAAGCAGTGGGTTCTGGTGAGGGGGTGGAGGTGAGGGTGCTCGGGGATGATGGTAGTGGCCGTCGACGTGGGAATCGAATGAGGGAAAAATGGGGTGCAGGGGTCAGTTGATAGGAGTGAAGAGAGGTGAACGTTGAGGGAGCGGGTCGCAGGGAAACGTTCGCGTCGTGGGGAGTAACGCTTGCGAGCGTGAGAGTCGGCGGAGGCGAGGAACGCGGCGGAGGAATAGGATCGCTCGCAGGAATGGAAAGTTACCGTTGGAAAATTTAAAGAAGATGAACAGGGGAGTGGGGTCGGGTCGGGTCTAAGGAGGCGGGCACGGGTTGGAGAGGGGACGCGGGCTGCAGGGAGTGGGTCGGGCCAAAGAATAAGAATAAAAGAATTAAAGGGAAAAAGAACGGGCCAGGGAGTTGGGCTGGCAACTAAAATAAAAGAATAAAAGGGAATGGAACAAGAGGGCCGGGCCGGGGTATTTAAAAGAGAATTTGGTGAAAAATTGTGGAAGTGGGCCGCAGTAGAAAATTAAATAGAGAAGAGGAAAAAAGAAGGGTTGGGCTTGGGTTATTTAAAGAGACAAGGAAATTAATTTTGGGAAAAAAAATAAGAAACGGCCTGAGGCAGGTTTGGGCTAGGGGAATTAAAGAAAAATTTAGATGAAAATAAAAGGAGTGGCTTAAGGAATTTATTTGGTTTTAGGGAAATGGTTGAAGGGGAAAATTAGGGTTTTGAGTTTAAATAAGAATAAAATAAAATAATGAGAAAATTACAAAAAGGGCTGGGATTTTATAAAAAGAAACTGATAGATTTTGTCTGGGTTTTGGTTTAATAAAAGGGAATGGGTTTTAGGAGAAATAAAATTATAAAGTGACAAAATACGGATTTTGGTATAAAAGGGGCTGGGTATTACATCATACCTTCCTTACAAAAATTTCGTCCTCGAAATTTAAAAAAAAATAAAAAATAACAAGCTATAAATAATAAGCGAAGAATTATCATATCGAAAACTAATACATGTTGATTTACTTAAAACGGGTAGACAAAGTTTTGAAGGTACATACATATATATAAGAACCACATACAAAAGTTAGGCCTACAAGGCATAATGCAGGAACACTATAAGGGCAGCTACAAATATTCGAGAATATAGGTAACAATTAACGAATAATATTAATCAAAGTATGCTCGGTAAAAGTCGAAACCAAATGTGTGCACGTCTAAGTATACCAAATAGCAAACATAAATAATAAGTATAAGGCTCAACCACTTATAATAGTAAGCATATGCATAATACTCGAAATAAGGTAATGATAATAAAGTAGTGAAAGATTTGTCGGTAGTTTAAAACATTTTAGGATAATGTATCGATAAAATAGATCTAAAATAATTTAGAAAACTTGTACAGCGAAATTAAGAAACATGGACCAAAAGTATGCGCGGTGTAAGGTTGCGCTACTGAAAATGAGGATACTAATAGTGTACTTAACATACATAAAACAGAGTAATCAATAATACACACTCTTTGATAAATTTAAAATAGTGAAAAACTAAATTTTGAATAATAATGTCCCTAAATATACTTGGGTAATAGAGAAATCACCAATATGAAAAGGGCTAGCTAGGGTAGTGCTTACAAGGAGGTGTAGCTCAAACAGAAGGTCGGAGTGTGGCGGCTTTATACTGAAGGTCAAAGAGATTGGAATCGGGTCACCCAGAAGGTAAGGATGAGCAACAAAGGAATACCAGAGAAAAGTATGGGAGAAAACAACAGTCGGTACACCACACGAATCAAAATTTGAAGAGTTAGTGAACTCGGAGGTTTCACAAGAACTGTTCTCCTCCCAGAAGGATCTCAAACGGGGCACAGACGAGGGATGAGGGTGGCTCATTCCAAGGATCGGGTGCGGTACTTTCTAATCGAAACGGGGTGAAAACTAAACAATGAGTAGGGGTGGACAGTCAGGGAACTCAGCAGAAAAATAAATGGATATGGGTAGTAAACAAGTATCAAGCGAACCAATAATCAAAATGTTTACGAATTCAGAAGATTTATTTCATTGAAGAAAATTTGAAACAAGGCATTCCCAAAGGCGAAAAGTGGCCCTAAACTATACACATTTTATTTAGCCAGAAAGACAACATCAAAAGATATTTCGTCAGTCGTGGTTGTGGAGGTTCAGTAGGTTGCGGTAGGCTCGCACACTCAGGTAGGGGCGTCCATTTCCATATCGCCTCGCGGGGGCCGCCATTGGGAGTTCTTCCACAGCAGGCTCCTGTCCATCGGGTCCTTCTCCCTCGGATAGAGCTTCTTCATCGAGGTCCGATTCCATGTGATCCTCTCCTTCTGGGTTTTCTTCTACGGGATTTTGCTCAACTGGATTTTCTTCTATCGGGTCCTCATCGGGATCTTCCTCTATCGGGTCTTCCTCTATAGGGTTCTCTTCGGGATCTCCTTCTTCTTCGTCGGAATCAGCTATCATGTCAAACTCTGGGGCGGCTACTCCTTCATCCTCTGAATCGTTGTTTTCGAAGTTGACCTGGGGACCGTTGATCTCATCGTCAGAACTCATCAGCGTGCGGTCTAGGGAAACGCATGACTGTGCATCCTCGTCTAGATGCGGCGCTGCTCCGGGGTGGGCCATGGCCTGAAAGAAAGTGTCGTGATTAAACAACGGAACACATCAAGAAATATAGTTAAGTGTACGAAGTATAGAAAGATATGCGGTGGCAGGAATTTTAAAAGATCAGGATTAAAATACTGTGATAATGAATAGTATAAATAAGGAGAAGACAAGAGAATAATACTTATATTACGATTCAAAGTTTTATTGCATTCAACTAAAAAAATTTCAACGGATACAAGATTTCAAACGGAAAGAAATATTCATAAGAGGACGACAACATTATTACTGAAAGTAGGAAACATGAAAATTCTTCTTTGATTGCCAGAACGCTGCATCATCGTTACGCGAGTTGAATCCTGTGTCGGGTCCGCTTTATCCTCGGAATTCGAACTACGCAGTAATCCTCACTTGGCAGCAGTGGAGAGTGTGGATGAGTCTCCTCCTTTTAGCTCTTTCCTTTCTGGGCAACCGTTGATAAGATATTTGTTGGACCCGCATATCAGACATTTCCCTTGGGCGCGGCGACAATCCCTCTGAAGATGTCCCGGTCTCCTATAATACCCACAACATGGGGTCTTCTGCTGCTTCTGTCGCGGGGAAACAAATTGACGCTTCATCTTCTTCTCCTTTCCTCGTCTAACGGGGATCCCTTTATGATTGGAGACTCCCGCTGGTGCCTGATTCACCTGCTTTCTCAGTCCTTCAGCTAACAAGTCGTTCGTTCGCTCCTGGGCTTCCTTTAGACCTTGCAGTACACTCAAAATCTCGATGGTCTAATTCTGGGGAGCGGATATGGATGAAGAGTCGTTGGAAGACATGATCCTGAACAATGATTTTGAGGATGATATAAGTCACAGGATATACGAATCAAAATATAATATGGATAGGACAAAGTTCAAAAATATCAGAGGTGCTGAATTTATTATAAGTGGGGAATCAACTGTATGACTTTAAGTCACTTGATTAGAGTACGGTAGTGCAATTGCAACCACATATCCTTGTCAAGTCACCCGAAACCATAGCGAATGGATAGCTGAACACACGATGTGAATATGGATCAAGAATGACAAGTTTACAATCTAGACCGAGGGATGTCTTAGATTGCCAAACTATACACGGAAAACTGCAATCCTAATCGATGCAAAACCTGGCTCTGATACCAACTAAACCATGTCACGCCCCGATTCCCAAAATACGGAATACGAGGGGTAGACAAGGCCAACCATGCTCCTACGGTCAAGGAAATGTCATGCCGTAGTCACACTTCGGCTTCTAGTTTATCATGGTAAACAGTAAATGATGCGCAGGTAATAAGAAATGCAGTAACTGAAAGAAACAATGTAAAGACTGACCTGAAGTGGAACAAACGAATGTAACTCAGAATGGCAAGTCAAGAAGTCTGTGATGCACTGGTCCAGGCTAAATCTTCTCCTCACACTGAGCATGCATACTCAGGTCGTCAGAGCGACACAATAGCAATATAATATATATAAAATCATGTGACAATTCTATCAATGGTAATAGGTATGTGAAACAGTAAATCAATGACAGCATGAATATGAATGTGCAGTAATCAATGCAGCGGAACAGTAAAGCAGTAGAACGATATGTTACGTATGCCAACACGGTATAGAAGGAATGTAAATGCCAGTATCCCTATCAGTCTCTAAGTCTCACTGTACAGGTCATTAAGCCTATCGTCAATCCAAGTGTGAGAATCAACCACTCGCGAGTGTCCTCCACCCAAGGGTAGATCCCAAGGGCAAGGGACCACGGGCCCAGCATGTAACATGTATATCACGGTGTATATCACATACCCTGTAAATCTCCATATATCTCCCTAAATATATAAGCCGGCATGGGACTCCCGAGATTCTGTTGAACTCACACTTAAATTACCCCACACTCCGTGGTCTACATCAAACGCTAACCATAACCCTAAATACTAATCGATCCGTGACAAGTCTGCGCGAGAACTGGAGGCAGGACCTCCATCAAGCACGTCCCGACTAATATCTAAGATAAATGGCAGTGTCGGATGCCTTATCTGTGACACTCGTGCAAGCGCTTTCATAAGTGTCCCATACCACTTATAGTCACACGTACATGCATCCCACAGACGTCGACAATGCAATAGAATAATAGGGTCACTGATTGTGTACAAGTACGTACCACTTTCACTTAATCACGGATACACGAACACTGACGTACTTGCCACAATCATCACTAAAATCTAACACCGGGTAAATGCACGATATCACTAGGTTATCACTACAATGATATGGGTATGATATGATACGTAAACAGTATATGAAGCATGATTAAGGTGTCATAAAGATGGCATTCTGTCACTTGTACGATTTATCATGAATCGTACGTGTACAGTTTAGCGAAACGATAAACAGGTAATAATCAGTATGTTCAGTTATCTATCCATCTAATTTAGTTTTAAGCCAATCGGGTTCCAGGATCATTAATTATAACCATTTCATTTTAAGCGCTCGCGGCTGGAAATCCGGTTTCAGAATCAGAAGTCCGTTTCGCAACGCATTTTAATCCCAGTTGGGATCAGATTTTAGCGACGCTACAGTTGGATGAATTATAGGGTTTTCAGTAAGGTTTTCAACGCAATAGACAGATCGTCAATCGCATCTGTACGTCAGGAGTTATACACTGTTTAACACTAATATGACAGTTCTGATTCTGTCAGGACTGTTATGCGTCCCGCTCTTTTAAATTACAGATTAAATATCAAACGGTAATGAAACAGAATGAAATCAATTGCGTTGTCTAGCTAACATATTTACGTATAAGATGCAGTGGAGTTCCGCAATCTTCGAGTTAAGGAGATCTTGTGGTACCCATTACGGAACAGCAAGCAATAACTGGAGTCGCTCTGGACTGCAGTCCAGAGTCTCACTCCGATCCAAATATCATCGCAATTTAAGTATAGGAATGCCAGGAAACCAGTATAGGGTTAAATTTCATCGACTCTTCTTTGATTTGAGCCCTCGAATGCACCATTCCAGTATGTATATAATTTATGGTGAATTTAACGGTTTTCAGGTACAATAAAATTACAGTTTTACGATTTAACTTGGGGGTAGTTGTTTTAGTCATAAACGATCAAATTATCCAACGAAATTCCTGCACTAGGTTCACAGCCATACGTGCCAAACATTACCATTTAGTTCCGTCAAACTTGATGGGTATTTTCATTGGGAACATATGTCGAACAGGTATGGTACATAATTAATCCAAAAGTGTAACATTATGATTTATGAAATTAACGATTGTAACTAGGATATATAGCATGTAAGCAAGTAAAATACTTGCCTGGAGACAAAGAATTGATAGCACGGCAGCGAAGACAGTAGTGACACGGCACGGGCACGGAGTAGCAAGCGCCCGACGAGTCTCGGCTAGGTTTGGCTTGAGCTCGAGTCTCGGCAGCGGCTTGGTTGTTGGGGTCTAGACGACAAGTGTGGTGGTCGGTGGTGTGCCGAGACCGATAATGAGAGATTGCAAATGGAGGGATATTGAAAGAGAAAAGATTTGTAGAGAGAGAAAGTACTAGAGAGAGAGAGAAATGAGAGAGAGAGAGAGAGTAGGCAGAGAGAGAGAGAGAGTGTAGACAGAGAGAGAGAGAGCTGAGAGTTAGAGAGAGAGGGACAGAGGGAGAGAGAGAGCTGAGAGTGAGAGAGTTACAGAGAGAGAGAGAGAGAGAGAGAGTTACAGAGGGAGAGAGAGAGAGAGAGAGAGAGAGATCGGGGAGTGAGGGTGAAGGCTCGGGTGAGCGAGGGGAGTGAGGAAGAGATCAAGAGGGTCGAGGATGGTGGCGAAGGTGACGATGATGATGATGATGGGGTCGACGAGAAGCAATGTGCCGCCGTCGAGAGGTTGCAGGTGTGGAGCTATGGCTGTCGCGGTGTCGAGCGGAGGCGGATGAAGAAAGGAGGTGGTCGGCTCGGGTGTCGATGAGAAGCAGTGGGTTCTGGTGAGGGGGTGCAGGTGAGGGTGCTCGGGGATGATGGTGGCGGCCGTCGACGTGGGAATCGAATGAGGGAAAAATGGGGTGCAGGGGTCAGTTGATGGCAGTGAAGAGAGGTGAACGTTGAGGGAGCGGGTCACAGAGAAACGTGCGCGTCGTGGGGAGTAACGCTCGCGAGCGTGAGCGTCGGCGGAGGCGAGAAGCACGGCGGAGGAATAGGATCGCGCGCAGGAATGGAAAGTTACCGTTGGAAAATTTAAAGAAGATGAACATGGGAGTGGGGTCGGGTCGGGTGTAAGGAGGAGGGCACGGGTTGGAGAGGGGACGCGGGCTGCAGGGAGTGGGCCGGGCCAAAGAATAAGAATAAAAGAATTAAAGGGAAAAAGAACGGGCCAGGGAGTTGGGCTGGCAACTAAAATAAAAGAATAAAAGGGAATGGAACAAGAGGGCCGGGCCGGGGTATTTAAAAGGGAATTTGGTGAAAAATTGTGGAAGTGGGCCGCAGTAGAAAATTAAATAGAGAAGAGGAAAAAAGAAGGGCTGGGCTTGGGTTATTTAAAGAGACAAGGAAATTAATTTTGGGAAAAAAATAAGAAACGGCCTGAGGCAGGTTTGGGCTAGGGGAATTAAAGAAAAATTTAGATGAAAATAAAAGGAGCGGCTTAAGGAATTTATTTTGTTTTAGGGAAATGGTTGAAGGGGAAAATTAGGGTTTTGAGTTTAAATAAGAATAAAATAAAATAATGAGAAAATTACAAAAAGGCTGGGATTTTATAAAAAGAAATTGATAGATTTTGTCTGGGTTTTGGTTTAATAAAAGGGAATGGGTTTTAGGAGAAATAAAATTATAAAGTGACAAAATACGGATTTTGGTATAAAAGGGGCTGGGTATTACAACTACGCTTAGAAATTCCAGATGATGGGCCCAATCGTTAAGAAACTTAAAAATTTTAGGTGTGGGAGTAATAACGGAACTTGTGACATGGATAGAAGAATGGTCGGAAACACCCGCTTCTAGAATGTTAGCGATGGAATTCGGATAAGTTTCCGTCCAAAGAATATTGTAAAGAGCTCGATCAAGTTTTTCCATAATACGATCAATAGGATTGTAGTTGCTCTAATTGAAGTTGATACCAATGGATGCCATATCATCAATTTCACAAGAAAATAGACATTCGTTGAAACTATTCATATTAGAAGGATTCGTCGGGTTACAACCTATTTTTTCACGGCAAAACGGAAAATTTTAAAGTCTTCGACAACTAGCCAGGGTTTGTCGATAGAAGATGAAGTAAACTCAAGTCCATTCCAAAGTCAATTCCGGTCATACACATCATTTTGTCCATAAACCACGGACAAATAGAAATCATGAAAACCACTTCGAACATGAAAATGGAGAAGTTAGTCCGTTGAAGAAAGGAGGTTAAAAGAGTAATTCTCTTTATTAAATTTGCTCCAAATTCTTCCACGAGAACGTTGGAAATTGTTGAAGAAACCTTCATCTTCGAAAAAGGTAAATTTAGGAAGATTGGCCGAAGTTATTTTGATTTTAGTTTCAACTAGGAAAAGAATGTTGACTGATTTTTCATTTACAATTTTTGACATTCTTTCACTTTATAGGGGTCAACCTTGAGACCCTTTACATCCCAGCATAATATATTTAGAGGAGCTATCATCATTTGTTAACAATTGGTCATTTGTTGCATTTTCACTTGCGGAGGCATTCATGATGGCATCATGATTAGGTATTTATATTTCTTGAGCCATCTATGGTTCAACATCAACAACATTGAAGGTTTCTTTAAGTACTTAGAATCGGTTAGATGAAAGTACCAGGATTGTGGTATGACTTCGTCCTTCAGATTGTTTATGGTTTACAACTTTCCATGATCCTTCATGATGTAAAAGAAAGGAATGAGATATGGTAGTATTTGAGGATGGAGGAATGATATTTGAAGGCACTTTAGATGGATTTGTAGCGGGGTACCATTTATTTGGACCGAGAAGTGTTCGTCAGCTTTTAAAATGCTGAAGCAAAGATTAACAACCGCTCCTATTTTTACAGTGCCAGATGGTTCCGTAGGATTCGTTATTCACAGCGACTGTCACACCCCGCTTCCCAGTGTACGGGCAAGGAGGCACGACTGGGCCTGCTACGTATTTACTCAGAAGTAAACACGCTAAGCGCAACTAAGCAATATAATGTAAATATACACAAGAAGACATGAAATGTAAATGAACATCAACTTTTATTTCTTAAACATTTCTTTACAATACAACTGAAAAGTAAATACAATGATGAAAGTAATGCCTAAACAATGGCATGAACATGAAAGTAAAGTATATACAAGAGTCTAGAGCTCAGGATCCTCGCTGAACTGATCCAAGTCCTCTGAACTGGGCTCTATCTCCAGTGAGTCGGATCCACCTGACAACATTCCAAAGAAAGAAGAGAGAAGGAATATCGTCAGTGAACAATCGCTCGGTAAGTCCTAAAGAAAGGTAGAAATAGAATAGATAGAAAGAATATAACTGTATACTATTTGATTGTTATGTTAGCACAGCTGTTTGTATCTTGGTATAGAATATGCCAGTGTATACGAGATGAGTCCAACTATTCCGTGGACTAAGGTATACGGAGCACAAGGAACCATTAAGCCACGGAACAACAACAATGGATATTCAGGTTAGGTGTATTAAAGTGACCGTCTCGTGCCACTTCTAACACATTCCGTACCAGTCTACCCCTTTAAAATCCCTTAATGTATTTTATATTGATTTGTATTGTTTTGTTTAATAGATGTACGACTTGCCGAAACCATGATATCATGTAAACGGTATGGATATAAATGGATAGTCATGTAATCAGAGTATATCCATGGTTCGGTTCAGTCGAGTCATGTTGATATAGATTGAATTCTGGTATAAATGGATTCATGTTGAAAGGAGTTATACTTGAATCAAATTCAAGGATAGATCGATTGATTTAGATTAGACTGAGACTCTGTCTGAGTCAGATACTTTAAAACGAATTGAAATCCTTAATTAGTTTTGATGTTATTGGTAACTGCTGCACATGGACAACAGGATTTGTGTCTTTTTCTAAGACAATTACCGTGTTGATAACACCGTTTTTAGTTTGTCTACCTTAGATAGGCAAGCACCTAAATTCTCCGGCTTCCTGAGACTCAAGAGAACTGGTCCCGCTTAAACCTATGTTTACAAGGGTCCTTATTGTAAATTAATATAACTTGAAGGGGTTTTATGAAAAATAGTTTTGATATATTTTCAAAATAAACCTCAAGTATTTATTTATCGTCTTTAGGGTTTTCATAATTGTAATTTTTATAAAATGATATATTCTAGTGGATATAAACCTAACTTGAATAGTATATGGTATTATAATGTAATATTGGAATTGTATTGATTTGTATTGGTAGTTTCATAAAATTTACGATTCCTTTGATTTAGAAAATATGGAATATATATATATATATTTAAAATATATATTTTGATAATATATATATATATATATATATATAATTATAAAAATAGAATTTATTTATTAAATAGAAATAATGTTTTTCTTAAAGATTGTAATAAGAATTCCATCGAGATCGAATGCTCCGTGAGGAGGTCTGCATCTCGCTCTACTAGGCCCGAGGATGTGCGATAACCCGCACCATCCAGATTGGGGTCCCCAAAATGGGTTGTAGAGGCTTATTTGCAAGGAATTATTTAATACACTTTTAAAGAAAACGGTTTTTGAAAGTTTATGGTATTTAAATGTAATTTCGTATTTATCCTACAAACTAATATTCCAAAAGCCACCGTGCTATGTCAAGAATGAATGTTGTGATGAGGTAGGTTATTAACTCGTGAGTTTTCTAAAGGTAATATGAGCAAAAAGATAAGGTAATGTCGTATGCAAACTTAAGGGTATTTTACTGTAAAAGTGAAATAGAATTTGTTTAACATAATATTTTGAATTGAAACTTGGTCAAATTGTTGTTTTATGGTTTCTAAAAAATATGAGAAGAGTTGGTTAAGTTTTTGTTTAAGAAAAGTTGAATTTTTAAAGGAAGGAGAATCGGAAGTCGGAATAATTCCACTTCCGATGAGTTTTGAAATGAGGATGTTTTATACTAGAATGAGAGGAGGGAAGAGAAGACTTACAAGCTTAGGGTTTAGAGGAGAGGTAAATGAAAAGGTTTGCGGTCTTCGTGGAGTCGTTTTGTCGCCGGATTTGTCCCGAAACGTTGCCGGAACTTTGCCTTGAGCTAACTCCACTTGTACAACTTCTTGGACTTAGGAATTTTAGAGAGTTTTGGCAATGGAATTCTGAATGATGAGGCTAGGTGTAGTGTGGTATTTATAGGAGAAATTATGGTTTAGGGTAATGAAGAATGAATTAAAAATATGCATTAAAATGGATTAAAGAGGGGATTTATCATTCTCTGGATAAATGCAGAGAAATCAAACAGCATGTGGTAGTGGGGTAGGCCAAGGGGTGCTAGGGTTAAAATTTAGGAGCATCCTCTACGGATAAAACCGGCGGTGCCAGCCCCTACACTAAATCTCGCCGGCCAAATCCGAGGGTGGTGAGCTTGGATTCGTGCCACGTGTTGGTGTCGTTTCAACTAGCCTAACGCACATGTTTGATTTCTGTATAACTTTTCATTTTACGTGTAATGCACGTGTAAACCTTTGGGATTCTAAAAGTTTAAATGAAAAATCAACAAAAATAATATGTGGCTGAGGGGATTTGAACATATGGGCTATATTACAACAGTGCAAGGATTTACCAATGAGCTACAAGTGCTTTCTTGCTGTTCAAAAGTAAATTAAATACTTATAGCATATACAGGATTGCAAATACTCTATTTGTACATTAACTTTTAAACAAATTTTCTGTACACTGAAACAAAGTTGTTACTTTCTACCCTCCTTACAAAAATTTCGTCCTTGAAATTTACAATTATTTTAAGGACTAATTTACAAACAAGTGAGGGTATCTTACACGCATGTCGTCTTCTCTTTCCCACGTTGATTCTCCGGGTGTGTCTTTTCTCCACATCACCCGGACCAAGTTTACTTCCTTGTTCTGAAGTGACTTCACCTTTTTGTTCAGGATTTCAACGGGTTGTCGCTCACAAGATAGATCTGTCTGTACAGTGAACTCGGAGTGATCAAAGATATGACTGGGGTTACTCACATACCTTCTGAGTTGGGATATGTGGAACACATTGTGCACTCCTTCCAATGATGGTAGAAGTGCCAAGTGATAAGCCACTTCTCCGACTCGTTCGAGTATGTCGAACGGTCCAAAGAGAATCACTCCACGGTTTGGTGAGATCTTTAAAAATACATGATCTCCCGGTTGGAACTCCAAGTGACGGCGCTTTGCATCTGCCCAGTGCTTCTGTCGATCTTGGGCTATGCGCATTCTTTCGCTGATAGTGTGAACCACATCCACTGTTGATACTATCATCTCAGGTCCAAGGAGTTTTCTATCTCCGATGTCGTCCCAACTTAATAGTTAACGATACTTCCTTTCATATAGAGCTGCAAAGGGTGTCATTCCAATACTTGCTTGGTAGCTGTTGTTGTATGAAAACTCCACAAGATGTAGGTGATCTTCTCACGATCCTCCGAAGTCTAGCATACAAGCTCTTAGCATATCTTCTAAGATCTGAATCGTTCGCTCAGGCTGTCCATCTGTTTGTAGATGGTAAGCTGTGCTAAAGTCCAGACTTGTTCCCAAGCTAGCTTGCAGACTCTGCCAAAATTGCGATCAGAATCTGGTGTCACGATCGAAGACAATGAAAACCGGTACTCCATGTAATCTCATGATCTTCTGCATGAGTTCATGGGTATCAGAGATAGTACACATTGAAGAGTTAAATCTTACTTAGATTCAAACTTACCTCTATGTACTTATTTTCTAATGTCTCGGTAGATTGGCCAACTCGAAATGGGATGAAGTGAGCCGACTTTGTGAGTCGATCCACAATAACCCATACCGCATGTTACCTTTTATGATGCGAGGAAGAGCGGTCACGAAGTCCACGGTGATGTGTTGCCACTTCCATTCTGGAATAGGTAACGGTTGAAGTAAACCAGCGGTCCCGTGATATTTAGTTTTCACTTGCTGACACACCAAATATTTAGCGATGCTTTTGGCTACTTCACGCTTCATTCCATGCCACCAGTAATGTTATCGCAGATCTTTGTACATCTTTATACCACCAGGGTGTACTGAATAGAGAGAGCTATGAGCTTCTTTCATCAATTCTTCCTGAACAGGACCTTGTGGTATACATAATCTACTGCCGTATCTCAAAGATCCGTCTTCATGGATGATAAAGTCTGTTCTAAGTCTACTTTCTACTTGTTCTCTGATCTTTTGCAACTTGGCATTACTTGCTTGAGCTGTTTTGATCTGATTGACAATGGTAGATTGAACTTGTAAGTTCATCAAACTTGAAGCGTTACCTGGTATGACCACTTCTATCTCTATCTGATACAAATCTTGTTGAAGCTTCCACTGTGCGGTGAGATTTATTGATAGTGGTTGGCGACTAAATGCATCAGGAACTACATTCACCTTCCCTGAATGATATTGTAGGTTGATGTCGAAGTTCGCCATAAGTTCTAACCATCTTTTCTGCCGCATATTCAACTCTTTCTAGGTAAACACATATTTCAGACTCTTATGGTCTGTGTATATGTCTACTCGTTCACCAAGAAGATAATGGCGCCAAATCTTAAGAGCAAAGATAACGGCTGCCAACTCCAGATCATGCGTCGGATAGTTGCGCTCATGAATCTTCAGCTGTCTTGATGCATAAGCTATAACTTTACCGTGTTAATGTAGAACACATCCTAATCCCTTATCGGATGCATCTCAATGCACTACGAAACCTCCAGATTGGTCCGGTATTACGAGAATATGAGCTGATGTCAATCTTAACTTAAGTTCTACGAAAACTTGTTTGCATGCTTCCGACCACACGAATTCTTCATCTTTACGCGTGAGCTTGGTCAGGGGTGTTGCAATCTTCGAGAATCCTTCAATGAATCTTCTGTAATATCCTGCTAAACCCAAGAAACTTCGAATGTCCTTCACTGACTTCGGTGTCGGTCATTCGCTTACTGCTGATACCTTAGCTGGATCTACAGAGATTCCATCACCTGATACAATATGTTCAAGAAAACCGACTTGATCTAGACAAAACTCGCACTTGCTGTACTTGGCATAGAGTTGATGCTGTCGTAAAGTCTCTAGGACAATTCGTAAGTACTCGGCATGTTCTTTCCGACTCTTAGAATACACCAGAATGTCATCGATGAAGATGACAACAAACCTGTCTAGGTACTCTCGGAAAACTTGATTTTTCACGCCCCGCTTCCCAATGTACGGCGAAGTGGACGCGACGAGGTCCGCTACGTATGTACTCAGAAGTACATACGCTAAGCGTAGCTAAGTAATATAAAATAATCACAAGAGACAAATGATATAGAAATAACAGCAACTTTTATTAATAACATTCTTTGTACAATGCATGAAAGGAAAATACAACTGAAATGAAAAGCAATGCCTAAACAGTGGCATAACAGAAAATGAAAATACTGGAAAGAACAAGGTACAATTATCTAGAGCTCCGGGTCTTCTTGGAACTGCTCCAAATCTTCACCGGTGGGCTCAGTCTCAGCTTGGTCCAACGCACCTGATGATATTCAAAGAAGAAGGAAATAGAATGTCGTCAGCGAACAGATCGCTCGGTAAGTCCCAAAGAATAAGAAGAATGAGAATGACAGAGTAACAGTATTTTCTAAAGTATTATATTGTTGAATATTATGGAATATTGAGTTAACGCTGTTGTTTGTAGCTTGGTACAGAAGGATGCCAGTGTATACGAGGGGGATCTCTATATGCTAGAGATCAGGGCAAAAGGAAAGTACAAGGAACCGTTATGCCACGGTACAACAGCAATAGGATTCAGGTTAGGTGTCTTAATCTGACCACCTCGTGCCACCTTTAACACCTTCCGTCCCCTTTAAACCCCGTAATGTTTTAACAGTATTGTAGTGTTGGAATATGTAATTTGGGTGACTGATCAAAACCATGATATCAGTAAACATGTTGTAACTGTATAATCAGGTAAATGAGATATCAGGATAATGGATGAATATCCATGGTTTGATTCAGTCAAAAAGAATATATTGTTAACTGGATTCAAGGATTCATGTATTTAAATTGTGTTGTAATATAAAAGAATATAGATTGACTTGAATCATATTCAAGTCAGAAATAGTCAGACTCTAACCCGAGTCAGACTAAAAGAAAGGTTATTTGAAGTTCAACATTAGTTAGGGGCCTTATTGTAATCTGTAAAACTTGAGGGGGTTTTATGTAAAAAGTACTTTTGTATAGTTTTCAAAATACACCTCAAGTATTTAATATTCGTCTTCATAGTTATAATGAATGTGAATTTTATTTGTGTTATTCTAGTGAATATATCCTAATAACAATATTAATTGATTTATCTGAAATTCATGGTATTTTAATGTAACTTTTGATCTTTTAATTTTAGAAAAAAGTGAAAACTTTATCTTATGATAAAATAGGTGTTTAAATGATAATTATATATCTATAAACACATGAATAATTTTTAAATGAATATTTTATTTTCAAAAATCTCATTTTCCTTAAATATCGTATTTTAAACCTTTCGAGACCGAATGCTCTTTGCGGAGGTCTGAATCTCGCACTACTAGCCTGCGGGTGCACGACGAACCGTACTATCCCTAACAGGTTCCCCAAAAATGGGTTGTAGCGGCACTTTGCTTAGGTTTTATAAATACTTTTCATTTAGGAAAACGGTTTTATAAATATAGGGTATTTATTTGCAAAAGAGTATAGTTTTCTGTATTTTAGTTGTTAGGGTTTCCTAAGCCAACTAGCCTATTTCTAAGATCTAAACGATGAGTCATTAGAAGCCTCAAATCGCCTCTTCACCGCCAATTGTGGCCAGGTAAGTGCCAG
The DNA here is from genome assembly GCA_030015575.1 of Agapanthus africanus. NCBI lineage: Eukaryota > Viridiplantae > Streptophyta > Magnoliopsida > Asparagales > Amaryllidaceae > Agapanthus > Agapanthus africanus. The sequence goes on along the minus strand of CM057347.1, from coordinate 497,673,142 downwards.
GTAAGTGGGAAGGAACCACATTAGTGGGCCTAATTAAAAACCACTAGCCTAGACACACTTGCCTAGACACCACAAAGTCAGTTTAGATAAACGATCGATGTCCATGACCAATCGTGCTTTCATTTTATAAAAGATTTTATTTAGAAAAGTTTACAACTTAAAGCTTTAAATAAAGGTTATAAAGATTAGGGTATTTTAGTGAAAAGTCCTGTAATTTTGTATTTTGTGTTTTGATATTTAATCAATTAGGGTTATATTGAGTGTGTGGAGAGGTAGGTCATTACCTCGTGACTTATTTTAAGTTTTGGTGAAGTTTAAAGGTAAAACATGACATATTAAACTTAAAGGTATTATAGCGTAAGAATACGGTATTTGAAAACGTTATCATTTCATGTGTGAAAATTCAATCAAATTGGTTTCTACAAGTTTAGTGATCAAGATAACCTATTTAGGAGTGTGGGAATTAATTAAACTAAGAAAAATGAACTTCATGGTATTTTTATGAAAAGAATACGGTTTTGCAAAGAAGTTATCATTTCATGTGAAAAAGTTTGATTAAATTGGTTTATGGGTGATTAATAGTCAACATGAATATGGGTAGATATTATGTATTAGATGACAAGTGGAAATTTATAGAAAAACCGAATCGGAAATCGGTTTGTCCGATTTCCGTCGGGTTCCAAAAAGTCGTATTTTTACATTTATAGAAAAGAGAGATAGAAGGGATGGGACTTACGGTTTGGACAAGCTAAGGAAGTTAAGGGATGTGGTGGTTGTCGATTCGTCGAAAACGTCACGAAGGTTCTGATCCGGTCGCCAGAATCCGTCGTCGATTTCGGCAGCGCTTCGCTTCTCGCTCTTCGTACCGAGTTCTCGAGAATTTGGGAGAGTGGAATTAGAGTTGTGAGGTGAAATGGTAGAGGGTAGGGGTCTTTATATAGGGCTAGGCTAGGGTTAGGGTTAGGGTTAAAAAATATTAAAAGAAAATATAAAAAACATTAAAAATTCATTAAAAATCATTAAACCTAGAAGTAAAAGGGATTTATTGGCCAAATCAAAACCGATCCAGGTATAATAAGTGTTCAAGAGGGTTGAACAAGTCAAGAGCCAACTTTTCTCAGTTGGTGACTCGGCCGTCCGGCCAAGTCCGGCCGGCGGCGCCGGACCGAGTCGGCCGATTCGCCGGCAGGCTGCGCCGAGTCAGGCCGAGTCAGGGTTCCAGTGGCCGGGGATTTTCTGGGGGTATAATTTGGTATATTTACTTTTTGTTGTCCAGTACATATTTTGGGAGTTATGGCCTTTTTACCGTTGACTTCCAAAAAAAAATTAAAACAAAATAAATACAAAAATAACGTGGGGCATGGGATTTGAACTCTGGTGGCTTGGTTCAGCAATGCAAGGTATTACCAATGAGCTACAAGCTCTTTCTTCTAATTATTGAAAAAAGTAGATACTTAAAATGATATCAACAATATTAAATGTCAAAGTACACTTTAAATTTTAAAACAATTTAATGTACGCTAAAAATGAAATTCTTTAAACACAAAATAATTAAATATATATATCTTGTGCTCAGAGTAAAATACTTCTTTGTGGATTTTTGAAAAAATGTTTGAAAAATTTTGTATAGGAAAAAAGTGTATCGAAAAATTAGGGTTGCTACATGATTCATCAGGTTCATGAATATCGCTGTTGCGTTGGTCACTCCAAATGGTATCACAAGAAACTCATAATGACCATAGCGAGTCCTGAATGCCGTCTTTAGAATATCAGACTCTTTGACCTTCACCTGATGATATCCCGAACGAAGATCTAATTTGGAGAAAACGCAAGACCCACTTAGCCGATCGAACAGATCTTCGATGCGCGGAAGTGGATACTTGTTCTTTATAGTTACTTCGTTCAGAGCTCTATAATCAATGCACATTTGATATGAACCTTCCTTCTTCTTCATAAGCAGAACTGGCGATCCTCAACTTGAAGTGCTGGAACGAATCCATCCTTTCTTCAATAATTCGTCCAACTGAGTTTGGATCTCTTTCAAACCTTCGGGACTCAAGCGATACGGAGCTTTGATCATCGGTTGTGCTCCAGGTACTACATCAATGTTGAATTCAAGAGCTCGATCGAGAGGCAAACCTGATATGTCTTCAGGAAATACGTCATCGAACTCTCGAACTACCTCTGGCTTCGATCCTTCCTCCGCTTGAAATGTTGCAATCACTGCCTTCTTCGGTTTTGCTTTATATGTTCTTGGCTCCAGGGTACGGTCTCCACTTTTGAAATGAAAGACCGGATGTTCTGGAATCTCGAACACTACCCTCCTTTGACGACAGTCAATGGTAGCATAGAATGTTCCTAGCCAATTCATACCCAAAACGACATTGAAATTCGGTATGTCCAGCACCTTGAAGTCAACATAGAATTATCTTCTGTAGACGACCACTGAACACAGGTCTATCCCATTATTGCTTTTAGAACGCCGTTTCCTGAACTGACATTCCAGCTGGATACAAGAGGTTTGACTGGAATCGCATGAGTTCGGATGAATCGTTACGACATAAAGCAATGAGATGCTCCAGTATCGAAGAGTGCTAGTGCAGGAAGTGAGGCTACTAAGATCGTACCTAAGTTATGTGAGATATATTTTAGGTATAAAAGATATATGGGTATGTATAAAGATTGAAAGAAAGCTTGAAAGAAAAGAGTTATCAGTGATGACTTGGCCAGTGGCTTCAGCTTCTTCTACAGTCATTGTGAAAGCATGTCGCCTCGGTACATTCCTCCTTGCTGGAGGAGCATTCCTCTGTACTTGAGGTAAGTTCCTTTGTGCTTGGTGGAACTGACGAGGAGGAGGTGCAGTTGGTCCATGAGGAGGTGGAGCTAGGAGAGCAAGACGTGGAGCAGGTGCCTGGATAGCTGGCCGCCGCGGATAGATAATTGCTGGTCTGGGTGCAGCATTTGGATTGAGTCTATGAGGACAAGACCCAATATCATGTGTGGCTGAGCCACATACTAAGAAAAGGCGATTAGCACGCTTACAATCCTTCGCCAGGTGTCCATCCCTCTTGCAGTAGGTGTAAAAGGCTGGGCTGGACCGGTTGATTGGTACTCCCGATCTCCTGGGTACAAAAGGTGGCCATGAAGAGGCTCCTCCTGCCATCTGAGTGGCAGGACGCTTCACTCCAGCAGATTGGGGTCTGCCCTTCATCTTCATTACTGCCTCATATCGACGGGCAGCTTTCGGAGCCAGTTCGTGGGTTGGGAAATCCCCTATAGCTAAGGCAGCTTGGATTTCCGGATCTAACCCTTGCTGAAATCGTCTGGACCCGATCTCAGCAGTCGGAATGAGGTGTGTCGCAAACCTACTAAGCATGGTAAACTCAGCATCATACTCATCCACAGATTTGGTCCACATCGAACCTTGTTGCAGGTGGATGAATTGCTGTTCCATGTCAAATCGGGCAGTGTCTATGTAACACCCGAGCCCAATAATACTATTCATATTACTAGTTGAGGGTTATATATTGCTCATTTCCAGTTATTCTGATTTTCTGGTGTTTATTGCTAAATTTTAACCGGTTAAGTCACTTTGGCACATAACAAATTTTAACTCCTAAAATGAAATTTAAAATGTCCATGTTGGCCTACTCGTCGCCACTAGTCGCGTGGTAGCGTCCGCGTGTCGAGATTCCGTCCCGTTCGGCTAAACGGGCAAACTTGGACGACTACGCGCGCGTGCAAGTGTCCGACTTGGGGGCATGCATTTTAATCATTAAACACCTCTTTTCAAAATTTGGAACCCGCTTAAAATCCTATAATTTGAATTTGGAACATTTGGGCGCAACCCGGGCGCGATTTGGAAATGTTTCATTTGGCGCCAAAAAGGCCCATTTAATTTAATATCTAAAACTATATATATATACGATTATTTTCCCTTAACTGTTAAAAATCATTCAAAACCTTTTCCAAATATTCCCTGGCCAATCACGAGCCATCTTTCCCTCGTGGGCCCCCCCCGTTTCACTCTATCTCTCTCCGCCTCTCTCCCTCTCTCTCATCATCATCAAATCTCTCTCTCTCTCTCTCAAATCGCTCTCTCTCTCTTCCTATATTTATTCCCTCATGCAGCCGCCTCCCCAGCTCATCTTCTCCCATCACGAGAACCCCTCCAACCCCAAACCCTAGCCCTCGTACTCGCGCCGCCGGCCTCCCCGCGACCTCGCCGTCGCCGCCCTCGCCACCTCGAGCCCAGCCGCACCCTCTTCCTCCTTCCTCCGCTCTCTCCTGCGCCTGCACCCAACCCCGACGACGCCACCAACCGCCGCAGGCCTCGTCGTCGACGTCGCCTCCAGTCACCGACGACGCCCGCGACTCCCTCTCCTCCTCCTCGTCACTATCTCGTCATCACCTTCCTCCTCTCCTCGCTGGACCACCACCAACCCGAGCCCGACCCTGCACCATCCCCGGGTCGCCGGGAACTGCGCCGTCGACCCTCGTCGACGTCACCCGCGCCACCTCCGACCACCTCCTTCTCCCCTCGACCACCAGAGCCGACCACCCCCTCCTCCACTCGTCGCAACACCCTCTCCAGCGAACCCCGAGGCCGTTCAAGTCTTCGCAGCCGCCGTCGCTGCCTCGCCGGCGTTCCAGCGCCGTCGAGCCCGCCGGGGTCACCCTGGTGTATCTCTCTGTAAGCTTCCTCATCTTTCCCTCTGTGCATTAACCCCCCCGCTGATCGTATTAAGTTTATCATTGTTGCTAACTTCGTTGCCGATGTTTTGCCGGAACCCGACCGTGCCGTCTTGTGAACCCGACGCTCCAGCGAAGCACCCTGGTCCGTGTGATCCCGTTGTTCTCTGTTGGGACTCGATCCGTGGCCCGTGCACCCATATCGTGTTTTCTGCCGACATCGCATCCGTGTTCCGGTTTGCAAAACCGTCGAGGCAAGTATCTGAATACTTGCTTTATCATGCTAGCGTGCGAGATCTAGTCTTGCCACACAGTTGAATATCATACTATATAACACAACAACTTAATGATGGTAATTGATAATATATTATAAGTTAGAATTGATAGTTGCAGTTATCTTTAACATGGAATCGTTATAATAGTTTCTCGTAATTAATCAACCCACTATCAATCCATATTTCAACTAAATAAAACAATTGGATCATATCTGCTTAATTGTTAAATCATTCACGAGACAATTATTATACTTAGTGTAAATTCATATAGCTTCATTACTTTATGATTGTGGATATTGCTTCACCTTGTGGCTATTGCACCCCAAAGGTGCGTGAACCTGTTAATAAGAGAATACAAAACATCATTGTGTTTACATGGAATAATATGGTTATTTACTGTTTCCTGCTGCTGTTCATTACTTGATTGTATACCTGTTGTGAGCACATACTCGTTTGCACTACATATTGGCCTGACCCTGCTACACATGACATATATATACATACCGACTCATCCTGTTGTACCGTGACATGACTTGTTTCATGATCTCATGCCTAATGCCGACAAACCTGACCATTCCTGCTGTCTATCCAGACAGACCTACTTTTACTTGATTGTGTGTTGGCATTAGTCCTTGACTACTGAATACCTGACCTGACATACATAGCTTGGGGGTATGGGGAAATCAAAGGTGAAACCGACTTGTAACTCAACAGTTCGATACATGTTCTGATCAGTCTTACGGGCTTGGCCAGCCCCGGAGTGTTGATGCTGACATCACTCGCCCATCCTACTACCTTTTACTGCTTAGCGGCACGTCTCGGATTCAGCCCCGAGGGCTTTGACCGTGGTCCCGGGAACGCACGGGATACTATTGAGTTACATCGACGATTCATCAATTGATTTCAAAGACTATAGAGTAGAAACCTGACAGGATAGTTTAGTCACCATTGCACATTACCCTGCTCTGTTATTTCTTAGTACTGCTTTATTCATGTTCATATTTGCATTGCTTATCACCATGTTTACATTGTATACTTGATGTCATGACGCGCTGACGTCTGGGTTTTGCATGGCCCAGATTCCGTACCACTGTCGACGACCGAGCAGGAGTACTTCAGCCAGCAGGCTGATTTGAGTTCTATAGTGGTTAGTTCGTTTATTGCATTTTATTTCCAGGTGCGATCCCGCATTATGGGACGTACCTTTCTATTATTATATTGGATCATTGCTTCCGCACTTATTGTTTATTGATTCTTGTTATTATGGATTTGGACATGTATTAGATTAGCTTATCATCTTGTTCTTGATATCCTTACAACCGTAATGTGACTGTGGATGGATACTTCCTACCCATAGGTAGCATGGTTGGCTATGTCACGTGCCCAATCTTGCGTACTCTGGGAAGCGGGGCGTGACATGGTTCTTTTGGTATCAGAGCATAGGTTAATTGGGTTGATTCTTCGTAGTTGGGTATTGTACCCAATACACGAATCAGAATACCCGTGTTTAGGAAACATGTCCAGCCACATTGACCGTTTTACCATTCTTGAATCACATTCTTCCTGACTATATCTTTTACGACGTGCAAACTTACTTTGCATGTCGACTCGGAAACCTGATTTCTTGTTATCCCTAGGACTTGGGCTACTTGGGTGGAGTTAAGTAATTGCGGCTATGATACCGCGGCATAGCTACAATGCAGCACTCTATTTAAGTATCTTGGAGTTCTAGCCTTGATCCACATTCAGAATCTATCATCATGCTAATGTTGGGTGTTTTGAGTTCAGGATTATGACAGGTAAGAAGTTGAAGACTTACCAGAGGCGTGTGAACGAACCCGCCATGCTTGGAGTGATAAGAGGAATGCTGGAAATCAAAGAGACAGACTGAGCTGATCCAGCAATAGCAGATTCGTTTTAGGAAGGTTTGCAGATCGTTCAGCAGTCTGTAAACAACGATGGAACTAGACCAGTCGAACGAGTAGGGACTGTAGCAGATTTCAGACTTTTGGGTCCGTCTACTTTCACTGGTCTGGAGGAGCCGTTGCCAGCCGAGCAGTGGCTAGTGACACGGAGAATTTGCTGATTGCGGCACAGATTCCAGAGGACAAAGGAGTTGATGTAGTGCGCATTCAACTAGTGGATTACGTCCGAGAGTGGTGGCTTGTGGAGGAGAACCGCTTGCCCCAGGCCAAGCAGTGGGCGGATTTCTCTAAGAGTTTACTGGAGAAGTCCTTCCGCGGACTGCGCGGAGGAAATGGAAGAGAAGTTCATCGGACTAAGGCAGAATGGAGCAACCGTGGACGTGCATGCAGCAGAGTGGACGAGACTCAGTAGTCTCGCTGGACCTTTCGCGGCCAACGATGTAGACAGAAGTTGTGGTAAGGAAGCAGTTCTGTCAGGCCAGTCGAGTTTGGGACTAGGCTGACAAACAGTGTTCTTGCAGCTATGGAAGTTAATAGTAATGAAGAGCCGGCAGTTGTTCGCGACTTTATGGATGTATTTGAAGTTATATTCGGCCTACCGCCGAAGCGAGATGTGGAGTTTGCGTTTGACCTTATTCCTGGTGCAGCGCCAGTATCAAAATCTTATTATCCGATGGCACCGGTGGAATTGGAAGAAGTTAAGAAACAAGTTGGTGAATTACTCGAGAAGGGATGGATTCGAAGCGGCAACTCACCTTGGGAAGCTCCAGTTCTTCTAGTAAAGAAGAAGGATGGCACGAGAAGGATGTGCATTGATTATCGAGAATTGAACCGGGTGACTATTAAGAACAAGTACCCGATCCCTCGCAGTGGAAAACTTTTTGAGCAGCTTAGTGGCGCGAGGGTATTCTCGAAACTGGACTTGCGATCAGGATATCATCAAGTCCGAGTGAAAGCAGAAGACATTTGCAAGACGGCGTTTCGCACTCGATATGGACATTTCGAGTATCTAGTGATGCCCTTCGGAGTGACTAATGTGCCAGCAATATTTATGGATTTGATGAACAGGATCTTTTCACCGTTCTTGGACCAGTTTATTGTGGTATTCATTGACGATATTCTGGTGTACTCGAAGAGTCCGGAGGAGCATGCTGAGCACTTAAAGATCGCACTGCAGACGCTAAGACAAGAGAAATTATTCGCGAAGATGAGTAAGTGCGAATTCTGGCTGGAAGAAGTGAAGTTTCTGGGGCATGTTGTGTCGGGCAATGGAATCGCCGTTGATCCCGAGAAGATTACAGCAGTTCGAGATTGGCCTATTCCAAAGAATGTTGCGGAGATAAGAAGTTTTCTTGGACTCGCCGGTTACTACAGAAGATTTGTGGAGAACTTCGCTCGCTTAGCTGAGCCGTTAACCAAGCTTACACGTAAGGAGGTACCGTTTGTTTGGACGGATGGATGTGCATTGGCCTTCGAGACGTTGAAGCAGAAGTTGATAACCGCCCCTATCCTAACCGTACCGGATGATTCAGGAGGACTGGTGATTCATAGCGACGCATCCGGAAAGGGATTGGGATGTGTTTTGATGCAGAGTGGGAAAGTCGTCGCTTACGCATCGAGACAACTGAAGACTCATGAGAAGAACTATCCGACTCATGACTTAGAGCTTGCAGCCGTGATCTTCGCCCTGAAGATTTGGAGACACTACCTTTTGGGCGAGAGAGTTGAAGTCTTTACAGATCACAAGAGTTTAAAGTATGTGTTCACTCAGAAGGAGTTGAACATGAGGCAACGCAGATGGTTGGAGCTGATGGCCGACTATGACCTTGATCTTAAGTACCATCCGGGAAAAGTCAACGTCGTGCCGGATGCGCTGAGTCGGTTACCAGCAATTCAGGTGTTGACCGCACAAAGGGAGATCATTGCGGATTTCGGAGATTTGACTTGGAGGTTGTGCTACCACATACTACAGGACAGTTGATGCAGTTGCAAGTACAGTCGTCCTTAGTTGAGAAGATTAAAGCGGCACAATCGCAGGATCCTAGACTGCAAAAGTTTCGAGAGCAGGTTGAAGCCGGACTACGAACCAATTTACTGATCCATGAAGACGGTTCGTTGAGATATGGTAACCGTGTGTGTGTGCCAAAAGGAGATGTGCGTGAAGAGCTTATGAAGGAGGCACACAGTTCATCTTACTCTGTACATCCAGGAGGGACAAAGATGTACCGAGATATTCGACAGCACTTCTGGTGGGAAGGTATGAAACGGGAAATTGCTCGCTTCGTGGCTAAGTGCTTGGTGTGTCAGCAAGTCAAGGCTGAACACCAAAGGGTTGCTGGTTTGTTGCAACCACTTCCGATTCCTCAGTGGAAGTGGGAACATATAACCATGGATTTCGTGACGGCTTTACCGCGGAGTCCAAAGGGCAACAATGCAGTATGGGTGATTGTCGATCGGTTGACCAAGGCAGCTCACTTTATTCCTTTTCGGGTTGGTCAATCGACAGAGACTTTGGCAGAGCGGTACATGCAGGAGATTGTCAGATTGCATGGAGTACCGGTAAGCATCGTGTCCGATCGGGACACTCGATTCTTGTCGCACTTCTGGAGGAGTTTACAAGAAAGTTTGGGGACTCGATTGAAGTTTAGCACAGCTTATCATCCTCAAACTGATGGACAATCGGAGAGAACGATCCAGACCCTGGAAGATATGTTGAGGGCTTGCATGTTGGACTTCAAAGGTTCATGGGAGGATCATCTACACCTGGTGGAGTTTTCGTATAACAATAGCTTCCAAGCGACAATTCAGATGGCTCCGTTTGAAGCGTTGTATGGTCGTAAGTGCCGTTCACCCGTTTGTTGGGATGATGTTGGTGAACGAAGGTTACTAGGACCAGATTTGGTGGTACAGACAGTCGAGAAGGTGAATACAATCAGGAAGCATATGAAGGCAGCTCAAGACAGACAGAAGAGTTGGGCCGACATGTCAAGAAGACCTCTAGAGTTCGCCGTGGGTGATTTGGTATTCCTGAAGATATCACCGACTAGAGGGGTGATTCGCTTTGGAAGTCGGGGAAAGCTTACTCCTCGATTCGTTGGGCCCTTCGAGATATTGGAGCGTGTTGGAGAGGTAGCGTACCGTTTGGCGTTACCACAGTCATTAGCAGGAGTTCACGATGTGTTTCATGTGTCTCAACTACGGAGGTATGTTCGCGATGAGACTCATGTCTTGGATCATTCGGAGTTGACTGTACAGGAGGACCTGACTTTTGAGGAGCGACCAGTTGAAATCAAGGATCGAAGAGAAAAGGTTCTTAAGAACAAGGTTACCCCTCTTGTGCTAGTTTCTTGGGGTAATCGATCGCATGGAGAATCCACTTGGGAGCGAGAAGACGAGATCCGGCAGAAATTCCCTCACCTTTTCCAGTAGTTAGCTATCTTGTATTCTTGGAATTTCGAGGACGAAATTCTTTTTGTAGTTGGGTATGATGTAACACCCGAGCCCAATAATACTATTCATATTACTAGTTGAGGGTTATATATTGCTCATTTCCAGTTATTCTGATTTTCTGGTGTTTATTGCTAAATTTTAACCGGTTAAGTCACTTTGGCACATAACAAATTTTAACTCCTAAAATGAAATTTAAAATGTCCATGTTGGCCTACTCGTCGCCACTAGTCGCGTGGTAGCGTCCGCGTGTCGAGATTCCGTCCCGTTCGGCTAAACGGGCAAACTTGGACGACTACGCGCGCGTGCAAGTGTCCGACTTGGGGGCATGCATTTTAATCATTAAACACCTCTTTTCAAAATTTGGAACCAGCTTAAAATCCTATAATTTGAATTTGGAACATTTGGGCGCAACCCGGGCGCGATTTGGAAATGTTTCATTTGGCGCCAAAAAGGCCCATTTAATTTAATAACTAAAACTATATATATATACGATTATTTTCCCTTAATTGTTAAAAATCATTCAAAAACCTTTTCCAAATATTCCCTGGCCAATCACGAGCCATCTTTCCCTCGTGGGCCCCCCCCGTTTCACTCTATCTCTCTCCGCCTCTCTCCCTCTCTCTCATCATCATCAAATCTCTCTCTCTCTCTCTCCAATCGCTCTCTCTCTCTCTTCCTATATTTATTCCCTCATGCAGCCGCCTCCCCTGCTCATCTTCTCCCATCACGAGAACCCCTCCAAGCCCAAACCCTAGCCCTCGTACTCGCGCCGCCGGCCTCCCCGCGACCTCGCCGTCGCCGCCCTCGCCACCTCGAGCCCAGCCGCACCCTCTTCCTCCTTCCTCCGCTCTCTCCTGCGCCTGCACCCAACCCCGACGACGCCACCAACCGCCGCAGGCCTCGTCGTCGACGTCGCCTCCAGTCACCGACGACGCCCGCGACTCCCTCTCCTCCTCCTCGTCACTACCTCGTCATCACCTTCCTCCTCTCCTCGCTGGACCACCACCAACCCGAGCCCGACCCTGCACCATCCTCGGGTCGCCGGGAACCGCGCCGTCGACCCTCGTCGACGTCACCCGCGCCACCTCCGACCACCTCCTTCTCCCCTCGACCACCAGAGCCGACCACCTCCTCCTCCACTCGTCGCAACACCCTCTCCAGCGAACCCCGAGGCCGTTCAAGTCTTCGCAGCCGCCGTCGCTGCCTCGCCGGCGTTCCAGCGCCGTCGAGCCCGCCGGGGTCACCCTGGTGTATCTCTCTGTAAGCTTCCTCATCTTTCCCTCTGTGCATTAACCCCGCCGCTGATCGTATTAAGTTTATCATTGTTGCTAACTTCGTTGCCGATGTTTTGCCGGAACCCGACCGTGCCGTCTTGTGAACCCGACGCTCCAGCGAAGCACCCTGGTCCGTGTGATCCCGTTGTTCTCTGTTGGGACTCGATCCGTGGCCCGTGCACCCATATCGTGTTTTCTGCCGACATCGCATCCGTGTTCCGGTTTGCAAAACCGTCGAGGCAAGTATCTGAATACTTGCTTTATCATGCTAGCGTGCGAGATCTAGTCTTGCCACACAGTTGAATATCATACTATATAACACAACAACTTAATGATGGTAATTGATAATATATTATAAGTTAGAATTGATAGTTGCAGTTATCTTTAACATGGAATCGTTATAATAGTTTCTCGTAATTAATCAACCCACTATCAATCCATATTTCAACTAAATAAAACAATTGGATCATATCTGCTTAATTGTTAAATCATTCACGAGACAATTATTATACTTAGTGTAAATTCATGTAGCTTCATTACTTTATGATTGTGGATATTGCTTCACCTTGTGGCTATTGCACCCCAAAGGTGCGTGAACCTGTTAATAAGAGAATACAAAACATCATTGTGTTTACATGGAATAATATGGTTATTTACTGTTTCCTGCTGCTGTTCATTACTTGATTGTATACCTGTTGTGAGCACATACTCGTTTGCACTACATATTGGCCTGACCCTGCTACACATGACATATACATACATACTGACTCATCCTGTTGTACCGTGACATGACTTGTTTCATGATCTCATGCCTAATGCCGACAAACCTGACCATTCCTGCTGTCTATCCAGACAGACCTACTTTTACTTGATTGTGTGTTGGCATTAGTCCTTGACTACTGAATACCTGACCTGACATACATAGCTTGGGGGTATGGGGAAATCAAAGGTGAAACCGACTTGTAACTCAACAGTTCGATACATGTTCTGATCAGTCTTACGGGCTTGGCCAGCCCCGGAGTGTTGATGCTGACATCACTCGCCCATCCTACTACCTTTTACTGCTTAGCGGCACGTCTCGGATTCAGCCCCGAGGGCTTTGACCGTGGTCCCGGGTACGCACGGGATACTATTGAGTTACATCGACGATTCATCAATTGATTTCAAAGACTATAGAGTAGAAACCTGACAGGATAGTTTAGTCACCATTGCACATTACCCTGCTCTGTTATTTCTTAGTACTGCTTTATTCATGTTCATATTTGCATTGCTTATCACCATGTTTACATTGTATACTTGATGTCATGACGCGCTGACGTCTGGGTTTTGCATGGCCCAGATTCCGTACCACTGTCGACGACCGAGCAGGAGTACTTCAGCCAGCAGGCTGATTTGAGTTCTATAGTGGTTAGTTCATTTATTGCATTTTATTTCCAGGTGCGATCCCGCATTATGGGACGTACCTTTCTATTATTATATTGGATCATTGCTTCCGCACTTATTGTTTATTGATTCTTGTTATTATGGATTTGGACATGTATTAGATTAGCTTATCATCTTGTTCTTGATATCCTTACAACCGTAATGTGACTGTGGATGGATACTTCCTACCCATAGGTAGCATGGTTGGCTATGTCACGTGCCCAATCTTGCGTACTCTGGGAAGCGGGGCGTGACAGTCTAGAAAGTACTTCGCGTCGAACATGTCGCGAATTTTTTCCCATTCGATAGGCTGGGCAAGACGGCTTTCTTCCACCTTCCACCATACTCAGACGTTGTCGGTGAGTTGCAGCTTCGCAACACGTACCCAAGCGATATCTGGTACTTGTGCTGCTGCCAGATCGTCCTCAATACTCTGAGCCCATTCTTCATCTTTTAAAAGGCTCTCTTTCTCAGAAAATTGCTTCGGGTGCAATGCTCGGAATTGCTTCACTCCGACTGCTTCTGCTTCTGGGCGGTTCAATAATATAGCAGTCTGCTGCTGCTGTCCTTCCAGGAGGCTTCGGATTTCCTCAAGCAATACTGTTTGCTCATTGATTGGAGCTACAACGGTAGGCGTAAGTGGAAGAGGTGGTGGTGTGTTGTTGAAGTTTGTGCCGGTATTGTTTGGAGAATCCATAACCTTGAAAGAAAAAATAGGGTTATGATAGATTCAAAGAATATGAAATTGTAAGATTCAAGAAATATGAAATGTAAAGAATGTTTTTAGTTGATGATTCTTGTGTTATATTGGTTAGTACTTCATGCAGAATTGACCTGCATGTCCATGCAGAACTGACCTGCATGGGCCACCAACAAAACCTGTCACGCCCCGCTTTCCAGTGTACGGGTAAGGAGGCGCGACTGAGCCCGCTACGTATTTACTCAGAAGTAAACACGCTAAGTATAACTAAGCAATATAATGTAAATATACACAAGAAGACATGAAATGTAAATGAACAACAACTTTTATTTATTAAACATTTCTTTACAATACAATTGAAAAGTAAATACAATGATGAAAGCAATGCCTAAACAATGGCATGAACATGAAAGTAAAGTATATACAAGAGTCTAGAGCTCGGGGTCCTCGCTGAACTATCCAAGTCCTCTGAATTGGGCTCTATCTCCAGTGAGTCGGATCCACCTGACAACATTCCAAAGAAAGAAGAAAGAAGGAATGTCGTCAGCGAACAATCACTCGGTAAGTCCCAAAGAAAGGTAGAAATAGAATAGACAGAAAGAATATAACTGTATACTATTTAATTGTTATGTTAACGCAATTGTTTGTACCTTGGTACAGAATATGCCAGTGTATACGAGAGGAGCCCAACTATTCCGTGGACTAAGGTATACGGAGCACAAGGAACTGTTAAGCCACAAGAACAAGAGCACTTCTAACACATTCCGTACCAGTCTACCCCTTTAAAACCCCTTAATGTATTTTGTATTGATTTGTATTGTTTTGTTTAATTGATGTACGACTTGCCGAAACCATGATATCATGTAAACGGTATGGATATAAATGGATAGTCATGTAATCAGAGTATATCCATGGTTCGGTTCAGTCGAGTCATGTTGATATAGATTGAATTCTGGTATAAACGGATTCATATTGAAAGGAGTTATACTTGAATCAAATTCAAGGATAGATCGATTGATTCAGATCAGACTGAGACTCTGTATGAGTTAGACACTTTAAAAACAATTGAAGTTATGAATTAGTTTTGATGTTATCGGTAACTGCTGCACATGGACGACAGGATTTGTGTCTTTTTCTAAGACAATTACCGTGTTGATAACACCGTTTTTAGTTTGTCTACCTTAGATAGGCAAGCACCCAAATTCTCCGGCTTCCTGAGACTCAAGAGAACTGGTCCCGCTTAAACCTGTGTTTACTATGGTCCTTATTGTAAATTAATATAACTTGAGGGGGTTTTATGAAAAATAGTTTTGATATATTTTCAAAATAAACCTCAAGTATTTATTTATCGTCTTTAGGGTTTTCATAATTGTAATTTTTATAAAATGACATATTCTAGTGGATATAAATCTAACTTGAATAGTATATGGTATTATAGCGTAATATTGGAATTATATTGATTTGTATTGGTAGTTTCATGAAATTTGCGATTTCTTTGATTTAGAAAACATGGAATATATATATATATATATATTTGTAAAATAGATATTTTGATAATATATATATATATATAATTATAAAAATAGAATTTATTTATTAAATAGAAATCACGTTTTTCTTAAAAATTGTTATAAGAATTCCATCGAGATCGAATGCTCCGTGAGGATGTCTGCATCTCACTTTACTAGACCCGAGAATGTGCGATAACCTGCACCATCCCGATCGGGGTCCTAAAAATGGGTTGTAGAGGTTTATTTGCAAGGAATTATTTAATACACTTTTAAAGAAAACGGTTTTTGAAAGTTTATGGTATTTAAATGTAATTTCGTATTTATCCCACAAACTAATATTCCAAAAGCCATCGTGCTATGTCAAGAATGAGTGTTGTGATGAGATAGGTCATTACCTCGTGAGTTTTCTAAAGGTAATATGAGCAAAAAGATAAGGTAATGTCGTATGCAAACTTAATGGTATTTTACTGTAAAAGTGAAATAGAATTTGTTTAACACAATATTTTGAATTGAAACTTGATAAAACTGTTGTTTTATGGTTGCTAAACAATATGAGAAGAGTTGGTTAATTTTTTGTTTAAGAAAAGTTGAATTTTTAAAGGAAGGAGAATCGGAAGTCGGAATAACTCTGCTTCCGACGAGTTTTGAAATGATGATGTTTTAGACTAGAATAAGAGGAGGGGAGAGGGGACTTACAATCTTAAGGTTTAGAGGATAGGTCAAGGAAAAGTTTTGCGGCCTTCGTGGAGTCGTTTCGTCGCCGGATTTGTCCCGAAACGTCGCCGGAACTTTGCCTTGAGCTAACTCCACTTGTACAACTTCTTGGACTTTGGAATTTTAGAGAGTTTTAGCAATGGAATTCTGAATGAGGAGGCTATGGTGTAGTGTGGTATTTATAAGAGAAATTAGGGTTTAGGATAATGAAGAATGAATTAAAATGGATTAAAGAGGGGATTTATCATTCTCTGGATAAATGCAGAGAAATCAAACAGCATGGGGGTAGTGGGATAGGCCAAGGAGGTGCTAGGGTTAAAATTTAGGTGCATCCCCTACGGATAAAACCGGCGGTGCTAGCCCCTACACTAAATCTCGCCGGCCAAATCCGAGGGTATGGAGCTTGGATTCGTGCCACGTGTTGGTGTCGTTTCAACTACCCTAATGCGCATGTTTGTTTTCTGTATGACTTTTCATTTTACGTGCAGTGCACGTGTAAAGCTTTGGGCTTCAAAAAATTTAAATGAAAAATCAATAAAAATAGTATATGGCTGAGGGGATTCAAACACATAGGCTATATCACAACAGTGCAAGGCATTACTAATGAGCTACAAGTGCTTTCTTGCTGTTCAAAAGTAAATTAAATACTCATAGCATACACAGAATTGCAAATACTCCATTTGTATATTAGCTTTTAAATAAATTTTATGTACATTGAAACAGAGTTGTTACAGCGACACATCTAGAAAAAGCTTGCGATGTGTTTTGCTGCAGCATGAAAAGGTTGTAGGTTATGCATCGAGACAATTGAAGACTCATGAGAAGAACTACCCAACTCATGACTTGGAGATAGCAGCAGTTATTTTTGCGCTGAAGATTTGGAAACACTACTTATTGGACGAAAGGGTAGAGGTGTTTACTGATCACAAGAGTCTAAACTATGTGTTCACGCAGAAAGAGCTTAACATGAGGTATCGTAGATGGTTAGAGCTGATGGCTGACAATGATCTTGATCTAAAGTACCATACTGGGAAAGTTAATGTAGGACCGGATATTTTAAGTCGGTTGCCAGCGGTACGGAGGTTCACTACACAGAAGGAGATTATAACAGATTTTTAGATATTCGAGTTAGAGCTTATACTACTAGATTCTTCAGGACAGTTGATACAGCTGCAAGTACAGTCATCCTTGATTGATAGTATTAAGGTATCACAGTCGCATGATCCTAAATTACAGAAATTTCGAGGGCAAGTGGATGCGGGACTTCAAACAGATTTATTGGTTTATGAAGATGGTTTGTTAAGATATAGAAGTCGTTTGTGTGTGCTAAAGGAGATGTTCGTGAAGAAGTTATGAAGGAAGCTCATAGCTCCGCATATTCAATACATCCAGGTGGCATGAAGATGTATAGAGATTTGCGACAACACTTTTGGTGGAAAGGCATGAAAAGAAAGATTTCTCGTTACGTGTCGAGGTGTTTGATGTGTCAGCAAGTCAAGGCTGAACATCAGAGGGTAGCTGGTTTGTTGCAACCACTTCCGATTCCTCAGTGGAAGTGGAAACATATAACCATGGATTTCATGCCAGCCTTACCACGGAGTCCTAATGGTAATAACGCAGTTTTGGTGATTGTTGATCGACTGACAAAGGTAGCTCATTTCATACCATTTCGAGTTGGTCAGTCGATGGAGGCTTTAGCAGAGCGGTACATGCAGGAGATTGTAAGATTGCATAGGGTACCGGTGAGTATTGTTTCTGATCATGACACCAGGTTCCTATCACATTTTTCGAGGAGTCTACAAGAAAGTTTGGAAACTCGCTTGAAGTTTAGTACGGCTTATCATCCTCAGACAGATGAACAGTCCGAGAGAACGATCCAAACTCTTGAGGATATGTTGAGAGCTTACATGATAGACTTCAAGAACTCATTTGCATTTAGTGGAGTTTTCATATAACAACAGTTTTCAGGCGACTATACAGATGGCTCCATTCGAAGCGTTGTACGGCCGTAAGTGTCGCTCATCTGTTTTTTGGGACGATATTGGAGAAAGAAGATTGTTTGGACCGGAACTCATTGTGCAAACTGTGGAGAAGGTTAACTTGATTCGTGATATTTTGAAGGTGGCACAAGATCGACAGAAAAGTTGGGCTGATACTGGAAGAAGACCTTTGGAGTTTGCTGTTGGTGATCTTGTGTTCTTGAAGGTATCAATGACTCGGAGAGTAATCTGATTTGGTAGTCGAGACAAGCTTAGTTCTCGATTCATGGGTCCTTTCGATATCAATAAGCGTGTTGGAGAGATAGCTTATCGATTGGCTTTACCACCATTCTTGGTGGGTGTTTATGACGTGTTTCATATATCTGAACTCCGCAAGTATGTTCAAGATGAGACGCACGCCCTTGATCGCTCGGAACTAATAGTATGAGAAGATTTAACTTATAAAGAGCAACCGATGGCTATTGTGGATCGATGAGAAAATGTTCTTAAGAATAAAATAATCCCTTTGGTTTTTGTTTCGTGGGGAAATCGTTCACATGGAGAATCTACTAGGAACGTGAAGACGAGATTCGACAAAAGTTTCCATACCTCTTTCCTTAGATTCAAATCTTCATTGTTCTTATAGTTTCATGTTTCATGAATTTCGAGAACCAAATTATTTTGTAGTTGGGTATAATGTAACACCCTAGTACGGTTATACGATATTAATTAGTATTTTAAAACTTGTTTTATATTTATTTTATTTTATCCTTTTAAGTTGCGATCGATTCGAATAGTAGAGGTAGTTATCCGACCTGACCCGCATGTGTGAAACCCATTATGATTCTAGGTTATATTTTATTAATATTAATCAGTAAACTGAATCCATGTGAATCTAATATAACATATATGTTTATAATGTATAAATCATCGTATATCTTCTGGTAGCTACACGTTAGAGATAATTCATATTAACTGTCATCTGGTTATTCCAGTATCTTATAGTCGATATTGGTATTTATCATATAATCTAGATACCAAATATTTCTTAGAATTAAATCCTTTTAAATATTAAATAAAGGGTATAAGTTATTTAAATAATATTCTTGAATTATGGTTAGAAAAGTTTATGCATATGTATTATTTTCCAAAATATATTTTTGATGAGAATTTGGTGGAGATTGGTTGTAGTTTGATATTATCTATATACATTAAAACTATAATATATATTTATAACTTAATATAAACTATACTATTATATATATATATATATATATTTATATAAAATAACTCTTTTCTCCCTCTCTCTCTATGTTCTCTCTCTCATCTCCTTCGTTTCCATCCCCGAGCCCTAGAACCCGCACCCACCTCGCCGTCACAATCTTGCCTCATTGCCATCCAACCCCGACACCATCTCATCGAGAACCCATCGGCCCTCAACTCCTTCTTCGCATCGCCACCTTCACTCTCGAACCCACCTCCATTGAACAACATCCACATCCTCCACAAATCCCCGAGCACCCATCACCATCCTTGTCGACTCCAACCCAGCCGCAACCATCTTCCTCTTCTTCACCTTCATCTTCCCTAGGTCGCCACTGTCGCCCTTGCTCGTAGTCGAGCTCATCGCCTCCTCCATCTTCTTTTTCTTCCTCTTCACCTCCTTGAACCTATGATCATCATCATCATCATCGTATGCTCTTCAACTTCTTTCACCACCACGACCACCAACCCAATCACTCGCCGTCGCCTTCACCTTCTTCTAACCCTAGAGCAAATTTGCAATTCCGAGACCCGAGCTCCTTACATCGCCGTCACAACCATCATCGTAGCGAAGACAACAACCACGACCACATCAAAACCCCGACTTCCTTCACCGAGAACCCTACCTTTCCTGTACATAACCCTTCGACCTGATCTCTTCTAAACCTGAGCATCCATCTCGCCGCCGCCGCTTCTTCCTTAGCACAACACTACTACCGGCAACTCCAGCAAGTTCGTCGTCATCTATGTTCCTACCAACCAAGCAACATCCTATCATCGAAAGAAGTTTTCTTTAGCCCAAGGAAGCTAGCCCAAGCTTCAAAAAAAGACCTGACCAAGCTCAAACCTGAGCTTGTGTCACCGTTGCCATGATCATCATTGTCGAGGCAAGTATTTTTATACTTGCTATATGCTAGTTAAGGCAAGTTCATCTTGTAACATGCTATTTTACATATACCAATATATATATATATATATATATATATTTATAATATAAATATATTTATAATGTTGCAAATTATTATCAATATACAATATATAGAAATAACCCGTAACAATAGCACGCATATAGTTACAATTGTTGAGGTTGTGTAAAATTACTTATATGAACTATTTTTAATAGATACAATTTAGTTGATAATAATTAACAAGTGTAAAACACTATTATAAATATGTTTAGATGTATCTTTTAAAAGTAATGATGCATACATCGATTCGTTACAACTAGATAACCGTGACAACTATAATCCTGCTATTTACTATGATTTGTTTGTGCAAGTAAATACTTCACCTGTTTAGTACACAATACTTGACATGCTTGCAACCTGCCATATTGTTACTGCTATTACTATATTGCTTATACCTGTTACCTGTATTGTTTACCGATGCCAACAATATTGACTTGTTATCCTGATTGTCTAACTTGTTGCCTTGCTAGACAAGACTTGTTCATGATTGTTCCTGTATTAGTATTAGGTAGACATTCTATTGATACCTGACTAGAACATGAAACCTGGGGAAAAGGGGAAATCAAGAATGAAACCCGACTTGTAACTCAACGGTTCACTACTTTCCAGAGACTGATTAGTCGATAAGAGCTTCGGGCTCCGGAATGATGATGCTGACATCATTCATCTATACATGACATTGTTTTACTGCCTAGCGGCACGTCTCGGATTCAGCCCCGAGAATCATGACTGTGGTCCCGGGCACGCACGGGATACTATTGAGTTATGATGAGAATTACATTAATTGGTTATAAATACCTGTAGGATAGTAAACCTAGAAACACAGATTTTAGGATACACGTGAGATACATATAGCCTGTTATTATATCATCTGTGATTGTTTGTTTATAATCATACATTATTTTGCACATAACACATTATATAGTACATTGCTCAGTTTATTTTTTTATGATATTTATGACGCATTGACGTTTGGGTTTCGGATGGCCCAGATACTTAACTTAGCACGTGAGTACTTCGACATGACTACCGATCTATGAGGACTATCTTACTGATATATCTCTTATTCATGGTTAGTTGTCCTTGGATCTTTATTGCTTCCGCTATCTTATTTCTTGTTATCGTTCTTGTGGCTATTAGACATGTTAGTGATAGATAGTTTGTTATTGTTCTTGATTACTGATTGACAGCTGTAATATGGCTATGGAAAGATATTTTCTTACAATAGATAGCATGATTGGCCGAGTTACGTCCCAAAATTTTGGTATCATGGGAAGCGGGACGTGACAGTTGAGTTTCAAACGTTTGCTGATCGCACGCTTTCGGCGTGTCACGTATTCAAAATTCTAAAGTTATAACCGCGATCAGGACGGTGTCGCTTTGCAGCTAGCAGGTTGAGCATGGGTCGATCCACATGGAGATAGTTGTATGTCCTTTCGAGTCTTAGACGAGTCAATAAAGAATGTATATATGTATGTTCAATTCTATCCTAAGTGTTCGTATTTTATGTTCAAGTAAGTTTGTTAAGGTTAAGCTTGGTTAGTAGAGTTAGGATTAGTCTTATGCTTATCTTTTGCCATTCTTAAAGCGATGTTGGGATAATCGAAAGTAGCGGGGATTAGGAGAACATAGGAATGGGATTTGCGAGTTTAAGCGAGCTTTACAACGATAAATCCATTCCTAGTGCCCCTTGTCCGTCCGCTAAATACGCTTATTTCCAACCCTCGGCTAAACACTCGCAACCATGTATCCAATTAAGTTACAACTACATGTCATGTTGTAGTGCGCTTAAAGGACTTCTCGACTTAGGTCGCGGCTATATGTCACGTATAGCGTGCCCAAGTGAGGGGGTTGCGTTTGTTTGGTCGTAATTCGTTTCAAGATATTTGGCGAAGAGAAGCACAATGGATTTTTCCGTCCCTCATACCACCTTCCTTAGCCTTAACAAGTGTGGAATTATTCACACATGAAAATGAAAAGAAAACAAAACAAGAAGGAAGAAAAGAGAGAAAAGGAAAATATGGTTTTACAAATGGTGCAAGCTAACTATTGGGTCATCACCTTAGCAAGGAACTCCGTCGAGTATCATCGCTTGAAAATAATATGGAAAAGAGAGAGAAGGAAAAGAGCAAGAAAAGAAATAACGACAACTAGTTAACAACAAGAATTAAAATTACAATACAAGATAATAAAATTACAAGACAAGAAATAAAAGAGACAAGATAATAAAAACCCTCATCTTCATTTCATCATCCACTCAATACTCTCACTATATTTTAATGGAGGAAGACATGAAGAAGAATAAGAACGAAAACTAAACTACACTAAAACCTAACAAAAAGAGGCATGAAAAGTGAGACCCTTAGCTTGGCACAAAACTGGGCTATTTATAGGCTGAGTGATGAAACCCTAGGGAAAGATTCTGAGCCCAAATGAAATGTCCAAACTACCCCCAAAATCCGAATTGACACTGAGTCAACTCGGCCGCGGATCCGCCGCAAACCGGCCATTTTGGCCGCAGATCCGCCCTTCTTTGAGGGAGTTGGGTTGTCGTTTTTTCTGGGTTTTCTTGTGTTGCTCTCTTCTGTTGTTCTACATGCTCCAAATTGCAAATTGCATCAACAATTTCTTCAGATCTGCAACAGTCCAAAATGGCATAAAAAATAATACTTTTGACCTCATCTCCCTCGAACTTCGTGCACCCATTGATTCTTGTGTTGCCCCCTCGTGCTCTGTGCTTGTCCGAGACACGAATGACCACTGTCATATGTCTTGTCTCTGGAACTGGTACGTGGCACTGGACGGATACGGATGACCGGAACCTGGCTTTTATCTGTTGACAATAGATGTTCTGTATTTTGGCGTAATAGTGGAGATTTTGTATCATTTGCGTTATTTTGGACTAGGAACCTGTAGCCTGTAAATATGTAGCAAACACGATTAAAAGCACCTTCCTATAAACAAATGAGCATAAGAATGAGCTGTATTAAATGCAATTTTCTGGTATGAACAAATACCCCCAAACTTAACTTTTGCTCGTCCCGAGCAAAACCAATTATTCCCAAAAAATTCCTAACCTCACTTTCGCAGGAAACGCGATTGCACTGAGCTCGTGCAACAAGTCGTTAAATCTCTAGGTGTCCCTAGTAGGAGGTGTGTTGTCTCCTGAGGGTTTTCAGCGGATACTACCCACAAAATCCCGTCAAGCTAGTTTCATAAGTTAACGTCAATTTTACTCCTACGGTTTAGTATCTAGGTTAGAAATTCTATTATCCTAAGTTAGAAATATCCTACCCTTATGTTTCACACCTCTTATTTATTTAACCTTAGATCTTATACGTTCCAAAAAAGTTTAGAAAGATGTTGGTATCTCCTGAGTTTCCCTTCTAAAGTGCGGTCTCCAATCAGGAATTTTTATCAGTTTTACGGAAAACATAAGTCTTATTCTTTATTTCTATCTTTCCTCCAAACATCGATTGTATACCCCTATGTGTGTGTATTATTTCACCCCTACACTTAAGAATTCAATTCAAGCTATAGTACTCTTGCCCTAATACCTAATACTACTTCTTTTCATTAATGATGGACGGTTTTGCTCACACACCTTTCATGCGACTATTAATGTTTCTTGAGGCACTAATAGCTGGTTACTAATTGTGTGAGCTTAAAGCGTAAATAGCAGTTTTCAGGTCTTGACTTTATTTCTTTTTCTTTTTCTTTTTCTTTTTCAAGATCGGATATATTTTTTCAATGATGCTCTTTTGGTGTTTAGCTTTAAATACCGTTTTTTCTTTCATACTAGGTTTTCAGGCAAGAGTATTTCTAGGTATCCTCTATTATCCAAAGTTTCAAGATACGTGTATGTGCAGTTTGTAGGGTATATACTTTATAAATTTGGACTCAAGAATAGAAACTATTTTTCAGACTTATCCTTCAGCAAAGCTTCAATACCTTCCCTTCATCTTGACTTAACTCAAGAACTGAACTCAGGATTACCTATTTCTCAAAAAAACTGTAAGGACGTATACTTACCAAGGTTAAACATAATGAGGGTTATTTTTAGGGTTTTCAATTCTTAGGCCTATGATTTAGTTATTTCTAACATATCAACTAAACTTTCGGAATAAAAATCTATGTTACCCTATTAGCTAACTTGACGACAAAGTTTTTATATTTTTGTAACATTTTTTTATTTTTATGGGGTTTTTATATGTATGAAAATGCAAAATATACAAATAAAGGCGAAGGAAGAAAGCTTACCGAGCACACCCCCAAACTTAAACTTGACAGTGCCCTCACTGTCAGGCTACACCAAGAGGATCAAAATTGTCGGCGCTCCCTAAATTTTTTTTATACAAAATAAAAACAAAAAAAATATATATACACAAAAAGGTTCTCCCCAAACTTAAGTGAAACAGTGTTTCCAATGTTTAAGCGTTAAAGTTCAGAGTTAGGGGGGAGAGAACACAATATCAAGCTATACAAGGCCTTACAAAGGCCAAAAGTGAGTACCTACCATTCAAAAAATTTATCGTTATAAAGCGGCGGTTGGTGAAAGAATAGAGTGTAGAGAAAAGAAATGAGAAACACGCGATACCGTGTAGGGATAGAAGCGGCGTCCGGTCTCGGTAGAGGAGAAGAATGGCGGAAGGGAGAAGGAATTGGAATACGAACTTGAGGGTGGAAATGGATTGAATAAATTATTACAATTTGTAATGATCGATGTGAAAAGATGGATTGTACTAATCTATCAATATGGCGAGAAATTGGGTCAAATCCCTCAAAATTCGTGAGAAATCATGGGTACGCCGAACTTGGTAAACCAGACATATGAAATGAAAGTGATACGATTTCTTGCAAGGTCGGAACGACGGAAAGGATGTGGGGAAGTGATTGAGGAAGGGTATCGGTTAATGGTTCGGGAGGGTGTACACAGTCAATGAAAGGGACAGGACGAATTGGAAAATCATCATGCAAAACTGGTTCATCCTCAAAAATATCCTCAAAATTCTTCTCAATGGTAAGCCCATCCATGCATTTATCATCAAATTCCAGATGCATATGGGGTTCGGGAAAAACATTTAATGACTCGGGATGATGAATTGAAAAGAAAAACTCATCCAAAGCAGCGGGTTCATCATCCAAAATATTCCGAGCTGCAATATCCTCAATCAAGTGAAAATCAATATTCTCAGACACCTCATCAAAAGCATGGATTTC
Organism: Agapanthus africanus; assembly: GCA_030015575.1. Lineage (NCBI taxonomy): Eukaryota > Viridiplantae > Streptophyta > Magnoliopsida > Asparagales > Amaryllidaceae > Agapanthus > Agapanthus africanus. The sequence continues at coordinate 497,647,749 of CM057347.1, read as the reverse complement.
AATCAATTCAGGTTCTAAGATGGAGGTGTAGAGGTCAAAAGGATTGGGTGTGGTTTCACTCGAAAGAGACCCTTCACAATCGGGCAAATCAAACACTACAAAGTCGCACAACTCATTAATCATTCTATCTTCAATTGATAAATCCTCTGGGACACTAGATAGGCATTCAAAACCAGAGTTTTGGGATTCAGTTTGCAAGGGGTAGGTTTGATTTGGAAGGGTGTACAACTCACTCTCTCCACTCAAATTCTCAGCCTGTCCTACCGCCTCATCATACATTGGAAAATTTGGAGCTAGTTGAAAACTAGGTACTGGGTCACTAGGTTGTATGAGGGCAGCCATGGACGCATTCAAATCCATCATCTGTTGGCATGCCGCTACCCGAAAGGCTTCTAACGAATGTTCAAGACTAGACATGGGTTGTGAAGGGGTTTCAGTGAAAGATTCAAAGTTGTTTGGATACTGAAAACTCCCAAATGACGGTTTAGAAGCAATGTCTAGGGAAGGTGCAGAAGTCGGGTAGGACTGATAGGAATTGAATGACTGGACAGGAGTAGGATCAACGAACGGATAAGAAGGTGATTGAAATTGTTGATCAAAAGAATTGGCAGCGGTGAAAGGAGTGAAAGATCGATTACGGGATTGTTCAATATGTTCAATAAGGGACATGGGTCTTGGAGTTACAACAGGACTCTCAAAAGTGGTATCAACGTAAGAAGGTGGTGAAGGTTGAAACGGTTGATACAAAGTGGATTGCTGGGTCCAGTTGTTCGTCCTAGACGCGTCTATCCAATCTTTCAAAGAAATTTTGGACATAGAGGGGTCGTTCGAAATTTGGCCAAAGTAAGAACCGTAGGAAGTTATGTCTGGTTGTGGGTACCAAAGTTCGGCAAGAGTTTTGCAAAGTGGGGTACCCATGTTAGAAGAGTGAAAAGGTAGGGAGGGAAGGAAGTGTTTTTTTTAAAAATTTTATTATTATTATTATTATTTTTTTAAAAATGTTTGTTTTTGGAGTTTTGAAATTGTTTGTTTTGAAAGAATACGGAATTATGGGACTAACTATATATAAGCACAATCACAATCACAATATGCATAAAGACACCTAGAGCTAGGGTCTTCAAAGTCCAACTAGACCGCTCCTAGACTTTCAAGCGACAAGTTGCAAGATAACTCTTGAATCGCTTCTTCACTGCCAATTGTGGCCAGGTAAGCACAAGTGAGGAAATGAGGGTTCCGCTTACGAATCACCGTGAGATGGGCCTTTTAAAAACTTCCTCACTTGTCTAGCCTAGGCACCATAAAGTCAAGTTTAGATAAACGACCGATTCCCTGCAACCTTCACTTGTTCTAAATGAGCACGACAATCCTTATAGGTTTGGTCTAGATATTTTTTTATTAGCACAAGGTAATGCGTATGCAATTAGTGATTTGTGGGGTCTTAGGAAGGGTGATGAAATCCTCACCCAATCTGAATTGGTATTATAGCCTTTTAAAGTCCGTATTATTATATGCAAAGCATATAAACAAACAAAATCTAAAACAACAAAAAATTTATTTGGCGGCGGCGCAATCTGTGCAAAGAAATCTGCATAAAATATAGTTAAGTAGAGTTTACAGAGGAGGCTAGAAGAAAGAGAAGGGGTGAAAAAAAATTGGGGTCAAAAACCCACAATAGGACCGCGAAACCGCCGCTAAACTCCCTCTTTGACCGCGATTCCGCAGTCAAATTGCTGAGTTGGTGCTTGAAACTTTGGTCAAAGCACATGCCTTTCTCTGTACACCCTAATAAAAACCTCTGTTTATTAATTCACTTGTTGTAATTGCTCCAGATCGCCTGCATACTTGCACAAAAATATCAAAAATAACAAAAAGATTTTTTATATTGTTATATTTATAATTTTATATATATACAAAAAGAATATCAACCCGAATAACAAGAAAGAAAATACGTTACCGTCTCCCCGGCAACGGCGCCATTTGATCGCACGCTTTCGGCATGTCGCATATTCAAAATTCTAAAGTTATAACCGCGATCAGGACGGTGTCGCTTTGCAGCTAGCCGGTTGAGCACGGGTCGATCCACAGGGAGATGGTTGTATGTCCGTTCGAGTCTTAGACGAGTCAATAAAGAATGTATATGTGCATGTTCAATTCTATCCTAAGTGTTCGTATTTTATGTTCAAGTAAGTTTGTTAAGGTTAAGCTTGGTTAGTAGAGTTAGGATTAGTCTTGTGCTTATCTTTTGCCATTCTTAAAGCGATGTTGGGATAATCGAAAGTAGCGGGGATTAGGAGGACATAGGAATGGGATTTGCGAGTTTAAGCGAGCTTTACAACGATAAATCCATTCCTAGTGCCCCTTGTCCGTCCGCTAAATACGCTTATTTCCAATCCTCGGCTAAACACCCGCAACCATGTATCCAATTAAGTTACAACTACATGTCACATTGTAGTGCGCTTAAAGGACTTCTCGACTTAGGTCGCGGCTATATGTCACGTATAGCGTGCCCAAGTGAGGGGGTTGCGTTTGTTTGGTTGTGATTCGTTTCAAGATATTTGGCGAAGAGAAGCACAAGGGATTTTTCCGTCCCTCATACCACCTTCCTTAGCCTTAACAAGTGTGGAATTATTCACACATGAAAATGAAAAGAAAACAAAACAAGAAGGAAGAAAAGAGAGAAAAGGAAAATATGGTTTTACAAATGGTGCAAGCTAACTATTGGGTCCTCACCTTAGCAAGGAACTCCGTCGAGTATCATCGCTTGAAAATAATATGGAAAAGAGAGAGAAGGAAAAGAGCAAGAAAAGAAATAACAACAACTAGTTAACAACAAGAATTAAAATTACAATACAAGATAATAAAATTACAAGACAAGAAATAAAAGAGACAAGATAATAAAAACCCTCATCTTCATTTCATCATCCACTCAATGCTCTCACTACATTTTAATGGAGGAAGACATGAAGAAGAAGAAGAACAAGAACTAAACTACACTAAAACCTAACAAAAAGAGGTATGAAAAGTGAGACCCTTAGCTTGGCACAAAACTGGGCTATTTATAGGCTGAGTGATGAAACCCTAGGGCAAGATTCCGAGCCCAAATGAAATGTCCAAACTACCCCCAAAATCCGAGTTGACACTGAGTCAACTCGGCCGCGGATCCGCCGCAAATCGGCCATTTTGGCCGCGGATCCGTGCTTCTTTGAGGGAGTTGAGTTGTCGTTTTTTCTGGGTTTTCTTGTGTTGCTCTCTTCTGTTGTTCTACATGCTCCAAATTGCAAATTGCATCAACAATTTCTTTAGATTTGCAACAGTCCAAATTGGCATAAAAAATAATACTTTTGACCTCATCTCCCTCGAGCTCCGTGCACCCATTGATTCTTATGCTGCCCCCCTCGTGCTCTGTGCTTGTCCGAGACACGAATGACCACTGTCATATGTATTGTCTCTGGAACTATAACGCGGCACTGGACGGATACGGATGACCAGAACCCGGCTTTTATCTGTTGACAACAGATGTTCTGTAATTTGGCGTAACAGTGGAGATTTTGTAGCATTTGCGTTATTTTGGACTAGAAACCTGTAGCCTGTAAATATGTAGCAAACCCGGATTAAAAGCACCTGTCTATAAACAAATGAGCATAAGAATGGGCGGTATTAAATGCAATATTCTGGTATGAACATCTGCGTTGAATCTGTTTTAAATTCATGATGTTCTTCATACGCCTGAGCTCAAAGCTTCACACGTCTGCACCGTATTTGGATGTTCTTTGTGTTTTTGGGCAGACGTATGTATATTGTTCTTCAGACGTCTCCTTCTTCTCTGTCTTGATGAGACGTCTTCTTCAGACGTCTGAGCTTAGAGCTTAAGACGTCTGATGTTTTTTTTGGCCTGATTAACTTGAGCTTGCGCCATGTTTTGTTGCTTGAGTTTATATCGATATTGATAGGGTTTCCCTTGCATGTTTGTGATTATTATTGGCTATAGGATCGGGTGTGGGAGATCCCGAGACGATGAGGAGAGGCGCAACAGTCGTAAGATTCGAGTAGCTAGTGCTACAGTCGGTGAGTAGATTTGTATCTACGAATGGGAAATCGGGTGGATGGCGTATAGCACCCCCGTGAAACATTTAAATTAATACTTTATAAAATCTATATGATTATGATTTATACCATGTATAGTGACACTTGTTCGTTAATTAGTAAATTTCATGAGTTTCGCTTTAGTACGCTTATCGTGAATATGCTCAGTTTACCAATACTATGTTTCTTTTCCTTTACTATATTTCCGCGAACACGATTGTTAGGATACTTGCACAATTACTAATGATTACCATTTGACACCAACACAAACTCACATGTGTAGGGTGTTTGTCGTCACCCTATTGAGATGGGAAATATGCGTCGCTTGTCAGGCGTACTACAGATTCCCCCTGCCTAGGGTAGGCGGGGGTTTATTGATTGTGGGAATCCGAATCTCCGGCAGCCGCGGACTAAGCTGCCGTTAATTATTCCTCGCTTTTGGAGCGAGAGAACCTCCGATTGACGGGTCAAGCTGGTCATGCGAACTCAATGTGCCGTGTGCGTGTGTTGTGTTTTGAAAGGGTTTTGGATATATCGGGGGTCTCACAGAGTTTACGGGGGTCCCTCTACCCGGAAGCGGGTTGGGGGTCAAGGGGCTAGCAGCCCCTTGCGGGATGTGGGGCAGCACCCTGTTAGAAAAATTTTCCCAACGGGAGACGTGTTTTGGGTGTAGAGTACATGGGAAGTGAGGGGTGAGGAGCGTCTTAAAGAGGCGTACATGGAATGTGGACGGTAGACGCCCACGGGTCACATGCCTGACACGTGGGCACTGGGCACCCGCAGGTCAAGTGCCCTGCATGCGACTGCTGGGCGCCAGCGGGTCACATGCACGGCACGCGACCGCTGGGCGCCCGGGGTCACATGCCGTGCACGCGATCACTGAGCGCTCGTGGATCCCGTGAGACGTACGTGGTCGCCGAGCACCCGTGGGTCACATGCACTGCACGCGACCGCTGAGCGCTGAGTGCCCGCGGATCCCATGAGGCGCACGTGGGCGCTGAACGCCCGCGGGTCACGTGCCCTGCACGCGACCGCTGAGCGCTGAGCGCCCGTGGATCCCATGAGGCGCACATGGGCGCTGAGCGCCCATGGGTCACGTGCCCTGCACGCAACCGCTGTGCGGCCGTGGGTCACGTGTATGTCATGCGACCGCTGGAAACACCAGCGGAAAAGAGGCTTAGCCCCTGGGCCGGGAGTTGAACTCCCAAAGGGCTTTGGAGTTGAACTCCTAACCGAGATTATGTGTAACAACCTAAATTTCCTATACAAGTTTTTACAAAAAAAAATTTCAAAAATCCATAAAGGGGTATTTTAGTCTGAGCATAAGATATAAGTAATTATTTTGCTTTTTAATTACAAGTTAAAAGGTTGTAACAACTCCATTTTTAGTGTACAAAATTTGCTTAAAAATTAATGTATATTTAGGGTATTTACATTTTCTGTGACTACTTTAAGTAATTAAATGGCTCCATAATTACAAGAAGGAGCTTGTAGCTCATTGGTAATACCTTGCACTGCTGAACCAAGCCACCGGAGTTCAAATCCCATGCCCCACAATATTTTTAATATTATTTTGTTTTAAATTTTATAGAAGCTCAACAGTCAACACGTGATAACTCACAAATTTTCCACTACAAATGAAAAACTAAATATACCAGAGGCTACACCAGACGACCCCCCACCTCTGACTCGGCCGATTCGGACGGCGGACCGGCCGACTCGGGACGGCGCTGCCGGTCGGACTCGGCCGGCCGGCCGAGTTCCTTTCACCAAAATTTTGCCTTTTCACATTCTCATACCCCCTGCACACTCCATTTAATTAGATCAGTTCTAGAGACACAATTAACCCCTATTTACTCTATTTTTAATGAATTTTTAATGTATTTTTACATTTTTTTAAATTTAAACTCTTCACCTATCCTAACCCTAGCCTAACCTTATAAATACCAACCCTACACACTACTCTCTCACCCTAAAACTCTGAGCCAACTCTCAAGAAATTATTAGAAACCTTGTGTACTTTGAAAACGAGCAAGAAGTGAAGCTACGGCGAATTTTTCGGAAAACTTCCGACGACCATCCTAGGAGCTCCCGGCGACGAAACGACGCACCGGCGACTCCTCCAGATCAATCTCCCTCTCTTTGTTGTCCTAAACTCGTAAGTCTCATTTCTAACTTCTCTGTTCTATTCTAGAAATACGGAATTACAAAACCCGACGGAATCGGAACAAATCCGATTTCCGATTCGGTTTCTTCCTAAAACCTCACTTTTCTTTAATAAAATTATGCTAAAACCAATTCATGTTGACTATTAAACACTAACTAATCATATTGAACAAGTTCTATATCAAAAGAAATTGCTATTTCCATTTTAGCATATGTTTTCATTAAAATACCATACAGTTTCATTTCGACATTTAAACCGTCAAACTTGCTATACCTTTAAGTAGATCACGAGGTAATGACCTACCTCCTCACACACTCATATGCAACATAGCACAATACTCTTGGGAATATAGAATACGAGAAAACGATATCATTGCAAATAAATACCATTTACTTAATAAAACCGTTTTCTAAAGGATTTAGTATTTATACAATCTTTGCAAAGCGCCGCTATAACCCATTTTGGGGAACCCGTTCGGGATTGTGTGGATTATCGCATATCCTCGGGCTTAGTAGTGCGAGATTCAGACCTCCGCAAGGAGCATTCGGTCTCGAAAGATTTAAAATACGGTATCTTAAGAAAACGAGATTTCTAGAATATTATAGATATATACAAAAATTATTTTCACATAAATAAATGTATATGTAACATAAAAATATCTATTTTGAATTATTACAAATATTCCACTTTTTTCTAAAAATCACAAGAATTAATTTTACACTAAAATACCATGAATTCTATACAAATCAATATTACAAATAAATATCTTTTATTATGAATTTAGGATATTCTCATTAGAAATATCACATTTATAAAATCTACATTCATTACAACTCTACAAATGATAATAAATACTTGGGGTGTATTTTGAAAACTATTCAAAGTATTTTTACATAAAACCCCCTCAAGTTCTACAAATTACCCAAAGGACCCTAGTAAACATAGGTTTAAGCGGGACCAATCTCTTGAGCATCAGGGAGTTGGAGAAGTGGGTGCTTGCCTATCTAAGATAGACAATTAACAAACGGTGTTATCAACATGATAATCGTCTTTGAAAAAGACATAAATCCTGCCGCCCATGTGCAGTGGTTACCGATAACATCAAAACAATCAGGACTTCAATTTACTTTTCTAATTGTCTGACTCAGTTTGAGTCTCATTATAATCTGACTTGAATATGATTCAAGTACAATCTACAATCTACAATCTACAATATTACAATTCAACATGAATCTATGAATCCATTATTCAATCTATCAACTTGAATGAACCGAACCATGTTCTTCAGTTACATACATGATTCTCCAGTTACATCCGTTTACTGATATTATGGTTTCGGTTAGTCATCCAATTATACAATCTATACCGTTTACAATACAATTTACAAAACAAACAAGACATCTCGGGGTTTAAGGGGTAGACTGGTACGGAAGGTGTTAAAAGTGGCACGAGACTACAAGATTTAAGACACCTAACCGTATTCAATTGCCGTTGTTCCGGGTTGTATAACGGATCCTTGTACTCTATATTCCGTTTGCCCTGGTCTCTAGCATACTGAGACCCCTCTCGTATACACTGGTATCCTTCTGTACCAAGCTACAAACAACAGCGTTAACACAACATCATAACAATATAATACAACTTTAAAAGCTATCTTTTTATTTTGTCTATTCTATTTCTCCCTTCTCTTTGGGACTTACCGAGCGATCTGTTCGCTGACGACATTCTCTTTATTTCTTCTTTGAATGTCGTCAGGTGATCTGGACACGTCAGAGATCGAGCCTACTGCTGAAGACTTGGACCAGTTCATTGAAGAACCCGAGCTCTAGACATTTTAAATTTTCCATTCAGTACTTTTCATTTCCTGTTATGCCATTGTTTAGGCATCGCTTTTATTTCAGCTATATTTACTTTTCATGCATTGTACAAAAGAATGTTAATAAATAAAGTCGTTGTTCTGTTTATATCTCTTGTCTCTTGTTCTTTACTTTTATATTACTTAGATACGCTTAACGTATTTACTTCACAATAAATACGTAGCGGCTTCGTCCCGTCCCCTCCGCCGTATACCGGAAAGCGGGGCGTGACAGGTTTTGTTGGTGGCCCATGCAGGTCAGAGCTATATGGAACCCTAAGCAATATAAAACACAAGAACCAGCAACTAAAACATTCTTTACAATCATGTTCCTTGAATCTTATAATTTCATATTCTTTGAATCATATACTTTGAATCTGTCCTAACCTAAGTTTTTCATTCAAGGTTATAGATTCCCCAAACAACACCAGCACCAATTTCAACAACACTCCACCTCCACTACCAATCGTACCTGCTGTTCCTGCTCCACCCACCGAACAAACAGTTCTGCTTGAGGCAATCCGTAGCCTCCTAGAGGGACAGCAGCAGCTCTTGAACCGTCCCGAGGCTGAAGCACCTGGGGTGAAGCAATTCAGAGCTTTACATCCCAAACAGTTCTCAGGAAAAGGGAGCCCACTGGAAGCTGAGGAATGGGATCAGAGTATCAAGGATGATATGGCAGCAGCACAAGTGCCAGTTATAGCTTGGGTTCGTGTGGCAAAATTACAGCTCACGGACAATGCACAGAACTGGTGGAAGGCGGAAAAAATCCGTCTTAATCAGCCCATTGAATGGAAGACTTTTCGCGATAAGTTCGACGCGAAGTACTTCTCTGTGACTGCCAGGTTTGCCATGGAACATCGGTTCATTCATCTACAACAAGGTTCTATGTGGGTCAAGTCAGTAGATGAGTATGACGCTGAGTTCACCATACTCAGTCGGTAAGATATGTCACAGTATTTCAAATTTTTAATATCACATACTACACAGCTAACCCAAGGCCGTAACAGATTTGTGGAACACCTGATACCGATCGATGAGATCAGAGCACATCGATTTCAACAAGGTTTGGACACGGAAATCCAGGCTGCACTAGCCACAGGGAAATTTCCAACTCATGAAGATGCTCTGGAAGTTGCCCGCAGTTATGAGGCAGTGATAAAGGAAAGGGGCAGACCTCAGTCTGCAGGAGTGAAACTCCCTGCCACTCAAATGGCAGGAGGGGCCTCTTCAAGGCCAGCTGTTGAACTCAGAAGACTGGAAGAAGCCAATGATCAGCCAAGACCCGATTTTTGCTTTTATTGCAAGAGGGGAGGACACTTGTGGAAGGACTGTAGGCGCGCAAAAGGCCTATGCTTGGTTTGCGGCGCGTCCAATCACGTAATTGGAAACTGTCTTTATAGACGCAACCCAGCTCACACACCCGTCAACTACCCACAGCAGCCAGCTATCCAGGCTCCTGCAACTCGTCCTGCACTCCCAGCACCACCTCCACGTGGATTTCCTGCTCGGCTAAATCGCCAATTCCATCAAGCACTGAGAAACATGCTTCGAGTACAGGGGAATATGCCTCCAGCTAGGAGGAACGTGCCACGGCGACATGCTTACACCTTAGCAGCCATAGAAGCCAAGACAGTTGACCAAGGTAACACTAGTAAGACTCTTTCACATTTTTAAACACTTGCACCACCTTGTTATTTTTCATACACTGTTAGTACTTTAGTCCCCAAACTTTTCTTGAATCTTTTACACTTTCCTTTTACAAATTTCGAGGACGAAATTTTTATAAGGAGGGTAGAATGTAACAACCCTAAATTTCCTATACAAGTTTTTACAAAAAAAAATTTCAAAAATCCATAAAATGGTATTTTAGCCTGAGCACAAGATATAAGTAATTATTTTGCTTTTTAATTATAAGTTAAAAGATTGTAACAACTCCATTTTTAGTGTACAAAATTTGCTTAAAAATTAATGTATATTTGGGGTATTTACATTTTCTGTGACTACTTTAAGTAATTAAATGGCTCCATAATTACAAGAAGGAGCTTGTAGCTCATTGGTAATACCTTGCACTGCTGAACCAAGCCACCAGAGTTCAAATCCCATGTCCGACATTATTTTTAATATTATTTTGTTTTAAATTTTATAGAAGCCCAACAGTCAACACGTGATAACTCCCAAATTTTCCACTACACATGAAAAACTAAATATACCAGAGGCTACACAAGACGACTGTCACGCCCCGCTTCCCAAAATACGGAATACGAGGGGTAGACAAGGCCAGCCATGCTCCTACGGTCAAGGAAAAGTCCTGCCGTAGTCACACTTCGGCTTCTAGTTTATCATGGTAAACAGTAAACGATGCGCAGGTAATGAGAAATGCAGTAACTGAAAGATACAATAATATAAACTGACCTGAGATGGAACAAACGAAAGTAACTCAGAGTAGCAAGTCAAGAAGTCTGTGATGCACGTCTAGTTGTAATCCAAGCTAAATCTTCTCCTCACACTGAGCATGCATACTCAGGTCGTCAGAGCGACACAATAGCAATAAAATGTATATATATAAAATCAAGTGATATTTCTAACAGTGGTAATGGAAATGAATAACAGTAAATCAATGACAGTGTGAATATGTACGTGAAGTAATCAACGCAGCGGAACAGTAAATCAGTATAACGATATGTCACGTATGCCACACAGTATATAAAGAATAAAATGCCAGTATCCCTATCGGTCTCTAAGTCTCACTGTACAGGTCACTAAGCCTATCGTCAGTCCAAGTGTGAGAGTCAACCACTCGTGAGTGTCCTCCACCCAAGGGTAGAACCCAAGGGCAAGGGACCACGGGCCCAGCATGTGACGAGTGTATCACGGTGTATATAGCACATACCCTGTAAATCTCCATATAACTCCCTAAATATATAAGCCGGCATGGGACTCCCGAGAATCTGTTGAACTCACACCTAAACTATCCCACACCCCGAGGACTACATCAAACGCTAACCATCAATCTAAATACTAATCGATCCGTGACAAGTCTGCGCGAGAACTGGAGGCAGGACCTCCATCAAGCACGTCCCGATTAATACCTAAGATAAATGGCAGTGTCTGGTGTCTTATCTGTGACACCCGTGCAACGCTTCCATAAATGTCCCATTCCACTTATTAGTCACACATGCACGCATCCCACAGACGTCGACAATGCAATAGAATAATAGGATCACTGATTGTGCACAAGTACGTATCACTTTCACTTAATCACGGATACACGAAATACTGACGTACTTGCCACAATCACCACTAAAAACTAACACTGGGTGAATGCACGATATCACTAGGTTATCACTACAATGATATAGGTATGATATGTTGCATGAACAGTATAAGAAGCACAACTAAGGTATCATAAAAACAACAGTGTAGCACTTGCACGATTTATCATGAAACATATGTATATAATTTAGCGAAATGATAAACAAGTAGTAATTGATATGTTCAGTTATCCATCCATAGAATTTTGTTTCAAGCCAATCGGGTTTCAGGATCATTAGTTATAACTGTTTCATTTTAAGCGCACGCGGCTGGAAATCAAGTTTCAGAATCAGGAATCCATTTCGCAACGCATTTTAACCCCAGTTGGGATCATAATTAGCGACGCTACAGTTGAATGAATTCTAGGGTTTTCAGTAAGGTTTTCAACACAACAAACGGATATTCAATCGCGTCTGTACATTAGGAGTTATAATCTGTTTAATATTAACATGTCAATTCTGATTCTGCTGGGACTGTTATGTGTCCCGATCTTCTAAATTACAATTTAAATATCAAACGGTAACGAAACAGAATGAAATCAATTGTGTTGTCTAGCTAACAGATTTAGCTATTGTGAACAGTGGGTTCCGCAACCTAAGTGTTAAGGAGACCCTGCGGTACACATTATGGAACAGTAACCAATAACTGAAGTCGCTCTGGACTGCAGTCCAGAGCCGTACTCCGATCCAAATATCATCACAGTTTTAATACAGAAAGTCTGGAAACTGGTATAGGGTTAAAGTTCGTCAAGTTAGCTTCGATTTGAGCCCTCGAACGCAGCTTTCCAATATGTATGGGATTTTTGGTGAATTTAACGGTTTTCAGGTGCAACAGAATTGCAGTTTTACGGTTAAACTTGGGGGTAGTTATTTTAATCTTTAACAGTCGTATTTTCTAGCAAAACTTGCGCAGGGCATCCATCACAGCAAGGGCCAAAGCAATATATCTAGTTCCGTCAAATTTGATAATGATTTTCTAAGGGAACAAGCATCGAACAGTTTTGTGGCAATATTCAGCATCAAGCAAAACATGGAATATATCTACGATTTAGATTTGTAATATATACAGAATAGCATGAAAGCAAGTAAGAACTTGCCTGGAGACAACCCGGGAATGTACGGTGGCTGTGACCTCACGAACGCGCGACACACGCGCGGCTCGGCACCTGACTTGGCTCGAACGCGAGTCTCGGCACAACGGCTCGCAGTTTGGTGGTCGGGGCTCGGCAGTGAAGCTTGGCCCTTGTGTGTCAAGGGTTCGATGATGGGTGATGATGACAATGGTGAGAGGGTTAGAGAGAGAGAGAGGGAGAGAGAGAGAGAGAAAGTTAGAGAGAGAGAGGTTAAGGGGAAAGAGAGAGTGAGATATTAGAGAGAGAGAGAGAGAGAGAGATGTAGAGAGAGGAAGAGAGAGAGAGAGAGACTAAGTGTTAGAGAGAGAGAGGGACAGTGAGGGATAGAGTGTTAGAGAGAGAGAAAAAACTGAGAGTGAAAGAGAGAGAGAGAGTTGAGAGAGTTGAGACAGAGAGAGAAAGAGGTGCAGTGAGTGAGGGATCGAGAGAGAGAGTGGGGAGTATAGAGAGAGAGAGAGAGAAGAGCGGGGAGAGAGAAGTCGTCGGCGGCGGCGGCAGTGAGGAGGAAGAGAAGAGGGAGCTCGGTGGGTTTGAAGGCGCAGGGGAGAGACGTGGTGAGGCAGTGAGGGGAGACGAGGGAGTCGACGAGGAGTTTGTCGTCGTCGTCGCGGGGGAGAGTCGGTGGCGATTGCGTGCAGGGGGTGGCGCTCGATTGCGGAAGAAGGAGGGTGGATGAGAGGTGTTGGGAGGACGATGAGTAAGGAAGTGATGGGATGACGAGAGAGTCGACGAGGAGTTTGTCGCAGTGACCGGAGTTGGCTCGCGGGGATGGGTTCGAGAAAGAGAGGAAGAAGGAAAGGAAGGAGGGAGCGAGAGATTGAGGGTGTAGTGGGTAGAGGGGAGAGGTCGTGGGGGAAAACGAGCGCGTCGTGGGTAACGCTCGCGTGAGCGAGGGCGACGACGGAGGCGAGAGACGTGGTCGCGAGCGGGAGTGAGGGAAAGGACCGTTGGAGATTTGAAGAAGAGAAACAGTAAGAAGCGGGTCGGGTAAGGAAGCGGGCGGTGCGGGCAACTGAAGCGGGCCTGGGTTTAGGCAGTGGGCCGTCGTAGTTAAGAAGAAAAAATAATAAACTAAATAAATGAGAGGGGTCTGGGCTTCGCAAGAGAAGATTTCCCTTAGGAAAAATTCGTGGGCTGCAGGGAAAGGCTACTGGGCTGAGGCTGCAAATTTAATGAGAAAAATCAAATTGAAAAAGAGGACGGGCCAGCTAAGAAAAGTTTGGGCTGAAAGAAAATAAGGCAAAGAATTTAATGAGGGAAAAATAAGAATGGGCCGGGGTGAGTTGGGCTAGGAGAAATTTAAGGAAAAATTTAGATGGAATAAAAGAGTGGGCTTGGGAAAAATAATTATAGTTTGGGGTTTGGGTTGAAGCGGCTGCGGGGAAAAATCAAATGGAAGAGATTTTTTTTTGTTTTGTGTTCTAAATTCAATAACAGGAAAAAGGCTGAGACAGAGGAAAGAAAGATAGGATCTGAGTTTAATAGGATTTTGAAAATAAATAAATAATTATAAATAAATCTTAAAAGAAAAACGGATTTAGACGTATAAGAAAAACTGGGTATTACATCATACCACCCTTACAAAAATTTCGTCCTTGAAATTTAAGACTAAACGATAAGTAATATAACCATAGGCGAAAGCTATTATTTTGCAAGCTAATACATAAGGATTTATTAACAGTACGTAGACGAAGAAATCTGAAATAGGTATAAGTAAGAACCTCATGCGGAAAGATAAGTCTACATAGGTATAAGGCAGAAATAACTATAAGGGCAACTACGAGTATACGAGAATAGGAATAATAATTGTAACGAACAATGATATTCAAGATGTACTAGGTAAACTCAAAACCCAAATATGTGCACATATGAGTATATCCAAAAATTGCAAACAGAGATAATAAATATAAGGTTCACCCACTCATAATAGTAAGCAGAGGCACGACACTCGAAAAATAAAACAACGACAATAAAATAATGAAAAATTTGTCGGTAGGTCAAAACAACTTAGGAAATTTCATCGGTCAATTAACGTAGGAAACTCATATAGTGAAAATAAGTAATATGGAACAAGAATATGCGCGGCGTACGGTCGCGCTACTGAAAATGAGAATAATAATAATATACTTAAAATACATAAAACGGAGTAATCACTAACACACACTCTTTGATAAATTTAAAATAGTGAAAACTAAACATTGAATGGCAATGTCTCTAAATATATTTGGGGTAATAGGTGGAACACAAATAGGTATAGGACTAGTTAGGGTAATGATTATAAGGAAATGCGGCTCAATCAGAAGGTCGGAGTGTGGCGGTTTTTAGCTGAAGATCAAAGATGCTGGGATCGGGTCAGCACAGAAAGTAATGGTAAGCAACAAAAGGATTACCAGGTAACAATATGGGAAGACTAACGATTGGTGAATCCTTGGAATCAAGAATTTGAAAAGTTAATGAACTCGGTAAATCATAAGGAGGGTCCTCCTCCCAGAAGGATCTCAAACAGGATACCGACGAAGGATGGAGGGTGGCTCAATCCAAGGATCAGGGTGTGTCATTTTCAAATCGAAGCGGGGTAAAAACTATACAATGAGTAGGGGTGGACAGTCAGGGAACTCAGCAGCAAGAATAAATGGATATGGGCAATAAACAAGTATCAAGCGAACCAAAATCTAGAGGCTTACAATTTCAGAAGAGTTATTTCATTCAAGAAAATTTGAAACAAGGCATTCTCAAAGGCGAAAAGTGGCCCTAACAATACACATTTTATTTGGCCAGAAAGACAACATCGAAAGATATTCCGTCAGTCACAGTTGTGGAGGTTCAGTAGGTTGCGGTAGGCTCGCGCACTCAGGTAGGGGCGTCCATTCCCACATCGTCTCGCCGGTATCTCTATTGGAAGTCCTTCCACCACAGGATCTTGACCTTCTGGTCCTTCTTCCTCGGATAGAGCTTCTTCATCGAGATCTGATTCCATGTGATCCTCTCCTTCTGGGTTCTCTTCGCTGGGGTCTTCCTCCACTGAATTTTCTTCTATTGGATCTTCCTCGGGATCTTCCTCCATAGGGTTCTCTTCAGGATCTTCTTCTTCTTCGTCGGAATCAGCTATCACGTTAAACTCTGGGGCGTCTACTCCTTCGTCCGCTGAATCATTGTTACCGAAGTTGACCTGGGGACCGTTAACTTCATCATCAGAACTCGTCAGTGTGTGATTTAGGGAAACGCATGACTGTACATCCTCGTCTAGATTCGGCGCTGCTCCAGGGTGGGCCATGGTCTGAACGAAAGAGAGTCATGATTAGACAGTGGAATATATCAAGGAAAACTCGGGTATGCAATATAGGAAAAATATGCGGCTGCAGGAACTGAAAGATCAGAATGGAAATACTGTGATAATGAATAGAATGTGACATAGAGAAAGCATGAGAATGATGCATATACTATGATTCAAATTTCTATTGCATTCAACTAAAGTTCAACGGATACAAGATCGCAAACTGGAAGAAATATTCATAAAAGATAACAACATTATTATTGAAATTGGAAAAACATAAAATTCTTCTTCGATTGCCAGAACGCTGCATCATCGTCACGCTAGTTGAATTCTGAGTTAGATCCGCCTTATGGTCGAAGTTCAAATTACGCGATGATCCTCACTTGGTAGAAGTGGGAGTGTGGACGGGTTTCCTCCTTGTAGTTCTTTCCTTTCTGGGCAGCCGTTGATGAGATGTTTGTCGGAACCGCATATTAGACATTTCCTTTGGGCACGGCGACAATCCTTCTGAATATGTCCTGGCCTCATACAATATCCACAGTAGGGGTTCTTCTGGTACTTCTGTTGCGGGGAAACAAATTGGCGTTTCATCTTCTTCTCTTTTCCTCGTCCAATTGAGATCCTTGTATGATAGGAGACTCCCGCTGGGGTCTGACTCACCTGTCTTCTCAGCCCTTCAGCTAATAGATCGTTTGTTCGCTCCTGGGCTTCCTTTAAACCTTGTAGTACACTAAGGATCTCAACAGTCTGATTCTGGGGAGCGGACAAAGATGAAGAGTCGTTGGAAGACATGATCCTGAAACAACAATTTGAGGATGATATAAGTCACAAGCTAAATGAATCAAAATATAATATGGATAGAACAAGGATTCATGAATATCAGAGATGATGAATATCATTACGAGTGGGGAATCAACAGAATCACTTTAAGTCGCTTGAATAGAGTACGGTAGTGCAATTGCCACCACGTACCCTTGTCAAGTCACCCGAAACCATAGTGAATGGATAGCTGAACACACGATATGAATATGGATCAAGAATGACAAGTTTACAATCTAGACCGAGTGATGTCTTAGATTGCTAAACTCTACACGGAAAACTGCAATCCCAATCGATGCAAAACCTGGGCTCTGATACCAACTAAACCATGTCACGCCCCGCTTCCCAAAATACGGAATACGAGGGGTAGACAAGGCCAGCCATGCTCCTACGGTCAAGGAAAAGTCCTGCCGTAGTCACACTTCGGCTTCTAGTTTATCATGGTAAACAGTAAACGATGCGCAGGTAATGAGAAATGCAGTAACTGAAAGATACAATAATATAAACTGACCTGAGATGGAACAAACGAAAGTAACTCAGAGTAGCAAGTCAAGAAGTCTGTGATGCACGTCTAGTTGTAATCCAAGCTAAATCTTCTCCTCACACTGAGCATGCATACTCAGGTCGTCAGAGCGACACAATAGCAATAAAATGTATATATATAAAATCAAGTGATATTTCTTACATTGGTAATGGAAATGAATAACAGTAAATCAATGACAGTGTGAATATGTACGTGAAGTAATCAACGCAGCGGAACAGTAAATCAGTATAACGATATGTCACGTATGCCACACAGTATATAAAGAATAAAATGCCAGTATCCCTATCGGTCTCTAAGTCTCACTGTACAGGTCACTAAGCCTATCGTCAGTCCAAATGTGAGAGTCAACCACTCGTGAGTGTCCTCCACCCAAGGGTAGAACCCAAGGGCAAGGGACCACGGGCCCAGCATGTGACGAGTGTATCACGGTGTATATAGCACATACCCTGTAAATCTCCATATAACTCCCTAAATATATAAGCCGGCATGGGACTCCCGAGATTCTGTTGAACTCACACCTAAACTACCCCACACCCCGAGGACTACATCAAACGCTAACCATCAATCTAAATACTAATCGATCCGTGACAAGTCTGCGCGAGAACTGGAGGCAGGACCTCCATCAAGCACGTCCCGATTAATACCTAAGATAAATGGCAGTGTCTGGTGTCTTATCTGTGACACCCGTGCAACGCTTCCATAAATGTCCCATTCCACTTATTAGTCACACGTGCACGCATCCCACAGACGTCGACAATGCAATAGAATAATAGGGTCACTGATTGTGCACAAGTACGTATCACTTTCACTTAATCACGGATACACGAAATACTGACGTACTTGCCACAATCACCACTAAAAACTAACACTGGGTGAATGCACGATATCACTAGGTTATCACTACAATGATATAGGTATGATATGTTGCATGAACAGTATAAGAAGCACAACTAAGGTATCATAAAAACAACAGTGTAGCACTTGCACGATTTATCATGAAACATATGTATATAATTTAGCGAAATGATAAACAGGTAGTAATTGATATGTTCAGTTATCCATCCATAGAATTTTGTTTCAAGCCAATCGGGTTTCAGGATCATTAGTTATAACTGTTTCATTTTAAGCGCACGCGGCTGGAAATCCAGTTTCAGAATCAGGAATCCATTTCGCAACGCATTTTAACCCCAGTTGGGATCATAATTTAGCGACGCTACAGTTTAATGAATTCTAGGGTTTTCAGTAAGGTTTTCAACGCAACAAACGGATATTCAATCGCATCTGTACGTTAGGAGTTATAATCTGTTTAATATTAACATGTCAATTCTGATTCTGCTGGGACTGTTATGTGTCCCGATCTTCTAAATTACAATTTAAATATCAAACGGTAACGAAACAGAATGAAATCAATTGTGTTGTCTAGCTAACAGATTTACCTATTGTGAACAGTGGGGTTCCGCAACCTAAGTGTTAAGGAGACACTGCGGTACACATTATGGAACAGTAACCAATAACTGAAGTCGCTCTGGACTGCAGTCCAGAGCCGTACTCCGATCCAAATATCATCACAGTTTTAATACAGAAAGTCTGGAAACTGGTATAGGGTTAAAGTTAGTCGAGTTAGCTTCGATTTGAGCCCTCGAACGCAGCTTTCCAATCTGTATGGGATTTTTGGTGAATTTAACGGTTTTCAGGTGCAACAGAATTGCAGTTTTACGGTTAAACTTGGGGGTAGTTATTTTAATCTTTAACAGTCGTATTTTCTAGCAAAACTTGCGCAGGGTATCCATCACAGCAAGGGCCAAAGTAATATATCTAGTTCCTTCAAATTTGATAATGATTTTCTAAGGGAACAAGCATCGAACAGTTTTGTGGCAATATTCAGCATCAAGCAAAACATGGAATATATCTACGATTTAGATTTGTAATATATACAGAATAGCATGAAAGCAAGTAAGAACTTGCCTGGAGACAACCCGGGAATGTACGGTGGCTGTGACCTCACGAACGCGCGACACACGCACGGCTCGGCACCTGACTTGGCTCGAACGCGAGTCTCGGCACAACGGCTCGCAGTTTGGTAGTCGGGGCTCGGCAGTGAAGCTTGGCCCTTGTGCGTCAAGGGTTCGATGATGGGTGATGATGACAATGTTGAGAGGGTTAGAGAGAGAGAGGGAGAGAGAGAGAGAAAGTTAGAGAGAGAGAGGTTAAGGGGAAAGAGAGAGTGAGATATTAGAGAGAGAGAGAGAGATGTAGAGAGAGGAAGAGAGAGAGAGAGAGACTAAGTGTTAGAGAGAGAGAGGGACAGTGAGGGATAGAGTGTTAGAGAGAGAGAAAAAACTGAGAGTGAAAGAGAGAGAGAGAGTTGAGAGAGTTGAGATAGAGAGAGAAAGAGGTGCAGTGAGTGAGGGATCGAGAGAGAGAGTGGGGAGTATAGAGAGAGAGAGAGAGAAGAGCGGGGAGAGAGAAGTCGTCGGCGGCGGCGGCAGTGAGGAGGAAGAGAAGAGGGAGCTCGGTGGGTTTGAAGGCGCAGGGGAGAGACGTGGTGAGGCAGTGAGGGGAGATGAGGGAGTCGACGAGGAGTTTGTCGTCGTCGTCGCGGGGGAGAGTCGGTGGCGATTGCGTGCAGGGGGTGGCGCTCGATTGCGGAAGAAGGAGGGTGGATGAGAGGTGTTGGGAGGAGGATGAGTGAGGAAGTGATGGGATGACGAGAGAGTCGACGAGGAGTTTGTCGCAGTGACCGGAGTTGGCTCGCGGGGATGGGTTCGAGAAAGAGAGGAAGAAGGAAAGGAAGGAGGGAGTGAGAGATTGAGGGTGTAGTGGGTAGAGGGGAGAGGTCGTGGGGGAAAACGAGCGCGTCGTGGGTAACGCTCGCGTGAGCGAGGGCGACGGCGGAGGCGAGAGACGTGGTCGCGAGCGGGAGTGAGGGAAAGGACCGTTGGAGATTTGAAGAAGAGAAACAGTAAGAAGCGGGTCGGGTAAGGAAGCGGGCGGTGCGGGCAACTGAAGCGGGCCTGGGTTTAGGCAGTGGGCCGGCGTAGTTAAGAAGAAAAAATAATAAACTAAATAAATGAGAGGGGTCTGGGCTTCGCAAAAGAAGATTTCCCTTAGGAAAAATTCGTGGGCTGCAGGGAAAGGCTACTGGGCTGAGGCTGCAAATTTAATGAGAAAAATCAAATTGAAAAAGAGGACGGGCCAGCTAAGAAAAGTTTGGGCTGAAAGAAAATAAGGCAAAGAATTTAATGAGGGAAAAATAAGAATGGGCCGGGGTGAGTTGGGCTAGGAGAAATTTAAGGAAAAATTTAGATGGAATAAAAGAGTGGGCTTGGGAAAAATAATTATAGTTTGGGGTTTGGGTTGAAGCGGCTGCGGGGAAAAATCAAATGGAAGAGATTTTTTTTTGTTTTGTGTTCTAAATTCAATAACAGGAAAAAGGCTGAGACAGAGGAAAGAAAGATAGGATCTGAGTTTAATAGGATTTTGAAAATAAATAAATAATTATAAATAAATCTTAAAAGAAAAACGGATTTAGACGTATAAGAAAAACTGGGTATTACAACGACCCCCCATCTCCGACTCGGCCCGACTCGGACGGCGGACCGGCCGCCTCAGGACGGCGCCGCCGGTCGGACTCGGCCGGACGGCCGAGTTCCCTTCACCAAAATTCTGCCTTTTCACATTCTCATACCCCCTGCACACTCCATTTAATTAGATCGGTTCCAGAGACACAATTAAACCCCATTTACTCTATTTTTAATGAATTTTTAATGTATTTTTATATATTTTTAATTTAAACTCTTCACCTACTCTAACTCTAGCCTAACCTTATAAATACCAACCCTACACACTACTCCCTCACCCAAAAACTCTGAGCCAACTCTCAAGAAATCATTAGAAACCTTGTGTACTTTGAAAACGAGCAAGAAGCGAAGTTACGGCGAATTTTCCGGCAAACTTCCGACGACCATCCTAGGAGCTCCCGGCGACGAAACGACGCACCGGCGACTCCTCCCGATCAATCTCCCTCTCTTTGTTGTCCTAAATCCATAAGTCTCATTTCTAACTTCTCTGTTCTATTCTAGAAATACGGAATTACAAAACCCGACGGAATCGGAACAAATCCGATTTCCGATTCGGTTTCTTCCTAAAACCTCACTTTTCTTTAATACAATTATGCTAAAACCAATTCATGTTGACTATTAAACACTAACTAATCATATTGAACAAGTTCTATATCAAAAAAAATTGCTATTTCCATTTTACCATATTTTTTCATTAAAATACCATATAGTTTTATTTCGACATTTAAACAGTCAAACTTGTTATACCTTTAAGTAGATCACGAGATAATGACCTACCTCCTCACACACTCATATACAACATAGCACAATACTCTTGGGAATAGAGAATACGGGAAAACGACATCATTGCAAATAAATACCATTTACTTAATAAAACCGTTTTCTAAAGGATTTAGTATTTATACAATCTTTGCAAAGCGCTGCTACAACCCATTTTGGGGAACCCGTTCAGGATGGGGCGGATTATCACACATCCTCGGGCTTAGTAGTGCGAGATTCAGACCTCCGCAAGGAGCATCCGGTCTCGAAAGATTTAAAATACAGCATCTTAAGAAAACGAGATTTCTAGAATATTATAGATATATACAAAAATTATTTTCACATAAATATATGTATATGTAACATAAAAATATCTATTTTGAATTATTACAAATATTTCACCTTTTTCTAAAAATCACAAGAATCAATTTTACACTAAAATTCCATGAATTCCATACAAATCAGTATTACAAATAAATACCTTTTATTATGAATTTAGGATATTCTCATTAGAAATATCACATTTATAAAATCTACATTCATTACAACTCTACAGACGATAATAAATACTTGGGGTGTATTTTGAAAACTATACAAAGTATTTTTACATAAAACCCCCTCAAGTTCTATAAATTACCCTAAGGACCCTAGTAGACATAGGTTTAAGCGGGACCAATCTCTTGAGCCTCAGGGAGCCGGAGAAGTGGGTGCTTGCCTATCTAAGGTAAACAATTAACAAACGGTGTTATCAACACGGTAATCGTCTCTGAAAAAGACACAAATCCTGCCGCCCATATGCAGCGGTTACCGATAACATCAAAACAATCAGGACTTCAATTTACTTTTCTAATTGTTTGACTCAGTTTGAGTCTCATTATAATCTGACTTGAATATGATTCAAGTACAATCTACAATCTACAATTTACAATCTACAATATTACAATTCAACATGAATCCTTGAATCCATTATTCAATCTATCAACTTGACTGAATCGAACCATGGATATACGTTCCATTTACATGATTATACAGTTACATCCATGATTCTTCAGTTACATACATGATTCTCCAGTTACATCCGTTTACTGATATCATGGTTTCGTTCAGTCATCCAATTATACAATCTATACCGTTTACAATACAATTTACAAAACAAACAATACATACAAGACATCTCGGGGTTTAAGGGGTAGACTGGTACGGAAGGTGTTAAAAGTGGCACGAGACTGCAAGATTTAAGACACCTAATCGTATTCAATTGTCGTTATTCCGGGTTGTATAACGGAGCCTTGTACTCTATATTCCGTTTGCCCTGGTCTCTAGCATACTGAGACCCCTCTCGTATACACTGACATCCTTCTGTACCAAGCTACAAATAACAGCGTTAACACAACATCATAACAATATAATACAACTTTAAAAGCTATCTTTTTATTCTGTCTATTCTATTTCTCTCTTCTCTTTGGGACTTACCGAGCGATCTGTTCGCTGACGACATTCTCTTTCTTTCTTCTTTGAATGTCGTCAGGTGATCTGGACACGTCAGAGATCAAGCCTACTGCTGAAGACTTGGACCAGTTCAGTGAAGAACCCGAGCTCTAGACATTTTACATTTTCCATTCAGTACTTTTCATTTCCTGTTATGCCATTGTTTAGGCATCGCTTTTATTTCAGTTGTATTTACTTTTCAAACATTGTACAGAACAATGTTAATAAATAAAGTTGTTGTTCTGTTTATATCTCTTGTCTCTTGTGCTTTACTTTTATATTGCTTAGATATGCTTAGCGTATTTACTTCACAGTAAATACGTAGCGGCCTCGTCCCGTCCCCTTCGCCGTATACCCGGAAGCGGGGCGTGACATTATGTATAGATTTGGAGTTAAACTCCTAAAAAGGATTTTGTTTATGGAGTTAAACTCCAACAATTATTGAATGGAGTTAAACTCCTATAAATCTTTGAAGATGATCAGAGGGGACCCCTTTCTTCTCCCCTTTAGCTCGGATCTTCTTTCGAGCCTTGGATCTTCCCGAAATGGGATTTTTTGGAGATGTGTCTCCTTCTTCCTACTCTCTGTTGGCTGGATCTTGGAGAAAAGGGGGGATTTAAAAATCTCACCTTTTGGAGATTTGATGGAATATCCGAGTTCCCCTTTAAGGGTTTTATGGTGAAAAACTGTTTCTTCTTGGAAAAAGAAGAGTTAAACTCTTGATTTAATTCAAAAAATAGAAGAAGGTTTAGAACCTTGAGGAAGGAGAATCAACTCTTCTCTTTCATTTCATTATCATGTTGCCTTATATAGGCTTATAAATTTACGCTTAGCCCATTGGGATTTACAAAATGTCATTTTGCCCATCCCATGCCTCATATGCTCATTTCTTTTGCACATGAGCCATAGGCTTTACAAAAATTTGGTTTGATGCCTATTTTTCTTACATTTATTCATAAAAATCATATTAAATATATTTATTACATAATTTTCATTTTGGCATGGGAGAGGCCGGCCGCTGGGCTCGACATCGGCATGGGCCCACTTGACCTGAGCTTGGGCCCGCTTACATAGGGTTGATTTTGACTTTGACTTGGTCAACCGGGGTGTAATTTTTGACCCCAACAACATGCTACACATACACATCATTAGTAACTGCTATAACATATATAGACTAGAACACTTGTACGTTTATTAGTAATTGCCATGCTCTACATATTATAGTATGATCAATATTATATTGCATACGTAGGCTAGATGTCTATAATGATTGTTGATTGAGTATGCGACTAGAGATCCATACCAGTCGTTGTGCATGTATGCGACTAGATATTTGTACCGATCGTTGAGCGAGTGCGTCGACAAGATGTCCGAGCTAGTCGCTGTGTGTGTACATATACAACGGTTCGTACTATTTGAACTGTGTGTTGCATACGTAGACTAGATGTCCGTACTGACTATTAATGAGCGCATTATATTGTTTATCGTAATCCTTGGAATTATTGAAAAGGAATTTATGTTTTTGATTCAATGGAGTCATCGTACGAGGTGAGATTCCATACCAGATGAGATGGTAAGGGTTAGTCGAATATGGCCATTTATTTTTGACTCGCCGAGTCTTACTATTTACGCCGATTGGGAGATTATGAAAATACAAAGGTTATACTTATTTCTAAAACTGACGATTTGTTTCATATTTTAAAACTATAATACAAAGGATGTGCTGCTGGACCTCAAAAGGGATATCTATTTTTAAAATACCGCAGCCTCCTTATTTCCAAACAACGTTTCGTTCTATTTTAAATTATAATTGGATTATTCGGAAGTATTTATCCATTTACAATGTTTGTTTACGCTATGCTTACTTTACTTATTATTCGTTTATGCTTTACTTGCTTTACTTATTAATCGTTTACGTTGTGCTTACTCCTCATTCATTTACGCTACACTTTCTTTACATGTTATCCGTTCACGTTATGATTATATTATTAGTTTGTGCCATGTTTTCCATGAGATTTAGGAAACCGTGTGGTATTATTTTATAAACTTGGTTATATTTGCATATTGCGGTTTACTCTTGATATAATGATGATACGTCCACCATGAGTTTCTACATATTTTTTGCTTATTGTTATTTGATATCAAGGTGGGGGAGAACCGATTATGGATACATGGTGGACTGGTTTGTTGATATCTGATATCGATATGGGGGAGAACCGATTACAGATACATGGTATGATCAATCCATGAGTGATTGAGGTTATATGTGATCAATCCATGAGCGATTGAGATGATATATGATCAATCCATGAGTGGCTGAGATTAGAAGGCACAAGATATCTTGTTGGGGACCGGAAGGTCGTTATAAATACCCTGCCGAGGATAAGATGTATTAAACTATATAGTTTTCAAACAGGACTGGTCCAAGAGACATTACCCGAGATATTGTTTTCATGTATCGATATTTGCTATTACTTTCAAAAGAGCTATTGTCGTACTATTTTCCACGTGTCTATGATCGACATAAGTGTTTTTCAAAAGAAAACCTTTTATATTATTTTCAAACGGCGTGACATATATTTTAATGAAATGTTTATATTGCTTTACAAATTAACATCCGCTACTTATACCGTGACATATACACCGTACGTGTACTTTCAAATGATTGTACACATATACACAGTACGACTACTTTTAAGTGATTATATTGGATGCGTGCTATATATTTATTGACTTGTTATAGTGATTACGCATGGTCGCGTACTATAAATATTTCACTACGGCTACGATGATAGTGATTGTACACCGTTATATAATTATATTGTTGAGTTGTTCATGAATGGTTATTGTTACTGTTTCATTGTGCTTAAATTCAAGTTTAATTTATGCATATTACATTCCTTACTCACATGCTTTCTCTTACTTCAATGGTTTGCTAAGCCCGTACCGGGTGAGATGTAGATTCATTTTATGATGCCACGATAATCACATATGTTGATATCTACATGTTTACCGCCGAAGACTGGACTGAGACGAACCGGGATGGAACGTCTTACCTGAATTTGGGGGCAGATGCATAGGTTTGATCTATCCACCTCTTCGAAGATACTAAGTTGATTTATAGCGCCGTATATCAGAGGTCTAGAAGGATGTGACCGATGTAGCTGACTTCATATTCCTTCTTACGGATGAAAGGTTTATTGATTGTGGGGACGCATTTTTACTGCAGGCGTAAGCTCCGGCGGTTAATTACATTATTGTAAACGATGACAATTTTCTGCACTCCAGATTTTTAGCTTCAAGCTCCGGCGGTTAATTACATTATTGTAAACGATGACAATTTTCTGCACTCCAGATTTTTAGCTTCATGTATCGTGTTTTGTTTTTTTTATTTTGGGTTACCTTTGGATTGTGTACGGAGACTAATTTATGTCGCCGCTCGTAGGGTGCGGATTAGTCCAAATCCGTACTTATATTTTCATGATTTAGGTCCATGGTGGTATCTTAGTTTGCCAACGGGAGTGAACTTAGGACGCATTTCTCACATTTGTGAGGTCCATCTGTTTAGATGAGAGCAAAAGCTATGTCTAATGATTGTTAGTCTCATTTGAGAACTAAGATCAAACTTAAAGGGTTTCGGGTCAAGCATTTGCTTGACGGGGTCCACGTTGGTAGCTTAGTTTTCCAAAGAAAGTGAACTTAGGATGCATTTATCACATTTGTGAGGTCCATCCATTCATGGGAAAGTTGGGCTTTATCTAAGGGCCGTTAGTCTTATTTGAGACTAAGATCGACTTAGATGTTTTAAGCATATGGGTTCAATTGATCTTAAGATCAATGAAACTTAAGCTTTAGGACTTAGCCGATTTTGGGCTAAGAATTGGGTCTGTTTGACACCAACATAGTTAGCGCATATAAGCTCGGTGCATGGCTCACGGCTTGAGTATCAGCTCGCGGCTCGGGCGTATGCTCATATGCATATTATGTGGCGCACGATGGGAACATTGGCTTGGCGCGGCTCAAGCGCATGTGCATATCACGTGGCACTGATGTTGCCTATCATTCTTGGCGCTTGGTGCATGCACGTGTATTTCACATAGCCCAACCCAACATAGAGCTTAAGATCTGGTGCAACTTTCTTGGCGCTTGCTCACGGCGCTGCATATGACTTTGGTGCATGCTCACGTGCATATGAAGTGGCGTGGTTAGGGTTTTAGAGATTAATCTTTGTCTTCTTCTAAAAAGGTTAACTTTTCAAAGTATCATGAAGCTTAAGCTTTTTTTTAATGGTCTTTTTGCCATTAAAATCATTAAGATCGGATTTTCTATGATCTTGGGTCCTTGTTCATAATTCGTGGTGGGAAATTGGGTCCTGTGAAGCTTAAGCTTTGTGTTCATGGCGATGTTGACGATCTTGCATCTTGTTGGTGAAGGCATACTTAGGTTTTCCTTCAAATCTTAGATCTTGAAATCGAAAATCCCTTCATGAGAAATTAAGTCTTGACAAGGAGGAGATTTGACTCAAGGATCTTTGATCCAGAGGAAGAACTTAAGTTCTTTTTGAAGCGTAAGCTTCTTTTTTTTAAATGGACATTAATCTCCTTACCTAGGGTTTTGAGGAAGTAGAAGAACTTGCAGAGGCTTAAGTTCCTTTTCTTCATCATGTAGGGGGTCTCTCTCTATGGAGATTAATCTACCCCTCTTCTATTTATAGGAGAGGAGATTGTTAATCAAATTTGAGAGATCTCAAATTGATTTTAAGATCAACCGATGATACTTAAGTATCGTTGAATCATTGATCCAAAGAGATTTCTTATTAACAAGAAAATATCTTTCTATTTAAGAAAGATAGGGAAAATATTTTCCCAAATAGAGTTTAAGCTCTGATTGAAGCATGCGCTTCAGCTGAACATGCACTTGCTCCACGTGCTTTGCACATGGTACGCTTACGCATGGGATTGGCGGCTTGCTCCACGTGCTTTGCACGTGATGTGCAAGTGCACCCGACTTGACGCTTTCACCACAGCGTTTTTTTTTGTCTTGGTGAAGGTTAAGTTTCGAGTGCCAAATTTTGGCGGGAATAAATGCCCCCCTCTACTTTACCCATGTAAGTATGTACGTGGGTTAGTAGTGTGAACTAATGCACCGCTAAATATTCGATGGCTTAGGAAACATGTTTAGGTCCCTGTCACCTAAGGCTTCTCAACTTTTATGAGTCGTGAGGGTCTCATAAAAGTATTTTCTCTCTACGAATCAAGAGAATCTTGTAGGTGTATTTTCTCCTTAGGAGTAATCAGGACCCCTAAATGTCTTTTCCCCCTTATGAGTTGTAAGGATCTCATAAGAGTGTTTTCTCTTTACGAGTCGAGAGGATCTCACAAGTGGTTTTTTCTTCATGTGTCGTGTGGACACATGAGTGGGTATTCTCCTCGTTGGTAGCTTAGTTTGCTAACAGAGGATATTTAGATGCAACTTTGTTGCGGGTAGCTCGTGGATCGTATATGGTAGTCAATTTGGAGACTGGACGTAGGGCATTGATGGCTTAGGAGACATGTTTAGATTCTTGTCACCTAAGTCTTTTCAATTTTATGAGCCGTGCGGGTCTCATAAAAGTATTTTTTCCCTACGAGTCGAGAAGATCTTGTAGATGTATTTTTTCCTTAGAAGCCGTGAAGTCCCCTAAGTGTCATTTCCCCTTGTGAGTCATAAGGATCCTATAATGGTGTATCTTTTCTTCAATTTTGTTATATGAATAAAAGACACCATTTTTTTGAGTAGCATTTTTTTGTACTAAAATGATCTGGCTTAGTTTATTTATTCTTCTCGGAGCGTTTAGTTTATCCTCTTTTTAGGCGTGGATAAACTCATCCCGACGCTTGTTAGATATGTATGCCTAGAGGCCATTATTGTATATTATAGTGGATGCTTAGACATATGTATGTAGAGAATAGTCTTGGTCGATATGATAGTATGCTATTTAGTTTGTCTTTATCATTTATGTGTATAGTTTTACTTGTTATTACTGTCGCTAATACATGTTGATAAAGCCCGTAGGATCTTTGCTTGACTACCAGGATTATGATAGGGATCATATTAGTTGGGCCTGGATAGTTTATAAGAACATCTTTGAATGTTTCTAATCGTGGGAATATCGAGATTGGGAATCGATACTCCAGAGTGGACTAGTGCATACGTTTCTTGATCCCGACCGGGATGATGGTTGTTCCCACAGCCATTGGTGTTTGACACCAAAGATTGTATACAGATGCTCATTGGAGAATGAGTTTCACTGAACGTTTCACCGAGAACTCCTAGATAGTATTATACCTATCGTCAGATAGCAGTTCTCTGGTGACATGAGTACAAGATAGTCTGTAGACCTAAAATCATCATAATATCTTGTGTATGTTCCCACCGTGCTTTAATTACTACCTAACCACAGTTTTAAAGAGCCGTGCATACATGTTTTAGTTGGGTACAGTCCCGAAGAAAATGGAGACAATGAGCGATCGAAGGGATTCATCTTTCCCGGTATAGGGAGTTGATATCATGCTGTGCCTGATCGACTATAACCACAAATCCCTAGCCAGGGCAGATGAGATTTACTGATAAGTGTTATTAGAGGCTTCTCCGTTGGTTATGAGTTATGTGATCGACTCAACTTATTGGGTTATTGAAGGTCTGATGGATTCCACTCTCTAGACTCGGTATGCAACACTCTATATGAAGAGACCGGACTGTACGAAGAATGTCACTTATAGGCCCTATAGGATTTCGGATGAGCTTACTTGTCGATCTTTCTTTTGATCAATACCTGGATAGTCGTTACGTGCAGCTAGTACCGCTGACGTGTTTGTGAGTTATGGATATGATTTTAAGCTACTGCCAGCGTATTGTCGAGACTTTAGAGTCATGCACAGAGGTTTCCCGGCTCAAGTGAAATTATGTAGAGTGCGTATGGTGATACGTGCAGGAGCCCGATTAAAAAAGTGTATTTGATATACGTATTTTAATCGGGCATTTTATTATATTAGTCGGTATATATATTGATATAACCGGATTATTAAATCAAGTATTGATTATATATATATATATATATATATATATATATATATATATATATATATATATCAAGCTTACTTTATTTTTCTTCTCTCTTTATGTATCTGTATATGATACAAATACTTATGTATTTTGATACATAATACTTGTATGTATATGATACATGAAAGTTGTGTGTATGAGTTTCACAAGGAGATTAGGACGAGAATAAAACATTTTCTTTTGGTTATAATAAAGGAAATGAGTCATTCTTAAGAGAAAAAGGCAGAATACTTTGGATAATTCTTATTCTTATCACTTTGATAAGTATGGCTATCACTTTTTTTCTCATCCTCAATCTCATATCCTCATCTCTCTCTTGAGTTTTTATTTTAGTGAGAAGGAAAAAGAAAAGGATAAGATAATTAGTGAGCGATTTATACTACATTATTTTCTATCACTTATCTAGCAAATTAGTGTTAGACAGTTTCTTCACGTACAGTTAGTTTGTGAAGTTGGAGCTTGCGTTGGGCAAACATCAAGGTGGATCATCTTTAACAAGGAAGTCTACGCTCAAGCTCGATCTCGGATTCTAAGAGCGTAGCCGGAGTTCAACGGAGTGAAGGCCAACATACTTCAAAGGTTGTAATTTCAACTTTTAGATAAAGTTGTTTTCTTTGTGCAAGTTTTGGTCTTTTGGAATGATTCTAGGTTTATGGTGTGCAACACCTTAGCATGTTTTTATAATATTAATTGGTATTTTAAAAATTGCTTTGTATTTCTTATAGTTTATTCTTTTAGGTTGCAATCGATTCGAATAGTAGAGGTAGTTATTCGACCCGACCCGCATGTCTGAAACCCATTATGGTGCTAGATTATATCTAATATTTATCGATAAACTAAATCTATGTGAATCCAGTATAATATATCTATATATAATATCTAAATCACCATATATCGTTTGGGTAGCTGCAAGTTAAGGATAATTTATATTTGTTAAACTGCCATCATATGGTTAAGCATCCTATATCATATTTTTGCTTTTATCTATTACGTCTAAATCACAAAATATCTAATATCAAATATTTATTAAATCTAGATATATTTTTAGGATCCTTTTAAATTTTAAATTAGGGGTATGAGTTATTTAAATATATTCTTACATTATGGTTAAGAAGTTTACGTATGTGAATTATTTTCCAAAATATATTTTTGATGAGATTTTTGTGGAAACTGGTTGTAGTTTGATATTATCTATATACTTTAAACTATGATATATATATATATATATATATATATATATATAAAGTATATTTTATATATTTTTATTAATAAATAAAAACAAAACCCTCTTTCTCTCTTCTTTACTGTTTCTCTCTCTCTCTCCTCTAACTAAATCTTTGCCTCATTAATTTATATATTCTCCTTCTTCGTTTTTCAAGCCCACACCCATTCTCGCCGACGCAACTCCAGCCGCATCTTAGAAGCTTAACCGAGCCATCAAAATTTGATGTTGATTTGTATAACGTCGTGTTGCTTCCGTTCGTTGTGTTTGTTTCGAGGCAAGTTTATAACTTGCTACAAGCTATGATTTACGCAATTTACTTATATGTTGTCATACTATTATTATTATTATCATACAACTATATCTATATAATTTATACACCATAGTTATTTAACGTTAATCAGTTTTATAATATACGGTGTATGCAAGTTTATAACTTGCGACATGCTATAATTATATATATATATATATATATATCATTATAATATTTCTTATTATTATCATTATATCGTTTGAGGTTAATGGAGGAAAGAGGTCATCGAAGGAAATTTCCTCCTATGGCGTCGAAAAAATACATCCTCCCTCATTTTTTCCGACGATCGGCATCTACCATCTTCATCGTTATCATCTAAGATGTCGGTACACCAAATTTCATGTTAATCTACAACCTTTTCACCGTTGATGTAGTGGGTTCAAAATTAACGGTTTACCGACAATAGAACTTTTTACATTGCTAAATCAACGGTGAAAAGGTTGTAGAATCACATGAAATTTGGTGTAACCACATCTTAGATGATAAAGATGAAGATGGTGGGTGCTGATCGGCGAAAAAAATGAGGGAGGGTGTATTTTTTCGACGCCATAGGAGGAAATTCGTTCCTATGACATCTTTCCTCCATTATTCTCATATTGTTTATATGTATATAATCCGTATATCATTAATTAGTTTATAATCTGTATTTTATAACGTTTTGTAAAATATAGTTTAAAAATATTATAGTTTACACATGAAACGTCGTCGCCAAGCGGATACGACAAATCTGGAATTTACTGTACACCTTACCTTATAAAATTCATTATAAATCATAGAAAAATAATTAGCACATGTTCTTTAGTTCGTTACGAAGCTAACTCAGAATACTATAATCTTGTGAAATATTTACTTGCAAAATAAATTGTTTAAATAATGTAAACTGTAAATAAAAGTACCTCTGGACCGCAATCCAGGGAAATTCCAGTAGTAAGCTTTCAACTTTGAACGTTCATAAATTTTTGTAGGAATAACCTGAGATGCTGAAAACCTTATTGAATTAGCTTTGTTTTGGTATATGAAACGTCCTTTTTGGAGGACGTTTGTTATATTTAAGTTATTTTACAAATTAGGGTGATGCTGAATTTCTAAACGAAACTTTCTTGTGCATGGTTAATTAATACCACTTTTATAGTTATTAATTAGATTGAATATATTATTCCTATTAATGCTATTATTTTGATCTTGTACATGATTTGATTACGTTATCCTTGACATGCTTGTAACCTGCCAACTGTATTGTTTTTGTTATCATGTTAATACCTGTTGTCTATAATACTTACCGATGCCAACAATCTTGACTTGATATCCTGATTGACCTGACTTATTGTATTGCTAGATAAGACCTGTTCACGATTATTCCTGTATTGGCATTAGGTAGATATTCTATTGATACCTTACTTGAACACGAAACTTGGGCAAAAAGGGGAAATCAATAATGAAATCTGACTTGTAATTCAACAGATCACCACCTTCTAGAGACTGATCAGTAGATACGGACTTCGGGCCCTAGAATGATGATGCTGACATCATCCATCTATACATGATATTGTTTTTACTGCATAGCGGCACGTCTTAGATTCAGCCCCGAGAGTCATGACCGTGGTCCCGGTCATGCACGAGATACTATTGAGTTATATTGAGAATTCCATTAATTGGTTTCAAATGCCATTAGGATAGATAACCTAAAAATATAGACTTTAGGATACACGTGACATACCTATAGGCCATTGTTGTAACACCTGTGATTGTTGGTTATACCTATACCTTAATTTATATGTGATATCTTGTATAACACACTGTTCTAGTTATTATTATCATCATAATATTTATGATGCACTGACGTCTGGTTTTTGTATGGCCCAGATACTTGACTTAGCACGTGAGTAGTTCGACAGGATCACCGATCAGTGAGGAGCACCCTATTGATATAGCTCTTATACTGGTTAGTTATTCCTTGGATCTTTATTGCTTCTGCTATCTTTTCTAGTTATTGTTCTTGTGGCTATTGGACATATGATAGATAGATTTAGTAGTTTATTGTTCTTGATTACTGATTGACAGCCTTTATGTGACTATGGAAGGATATTTACTTACCGTAGGTAGCATGGCTGGCTTTGTTACGTCCCAAAATTTTGGTATTTTGGGTAGCGGGGTATGACGGGGTGTTTAAGCTCTCTTGATTTTTTAAAATTTTACTTCTGGTTCGCTTTTATTTGTTGCATAGAGAGCATAGCATCCTTACAACGTTAACATATCCCCGTTAGTATAAGAGGTAGTCGGGTTTGTGGTACTCGGTGTAGTCCGTTGCGCTATTGCATTAGCTGACTTCTTCTCAATTTGTATCCCTCGAATTGCAGTTCGAGTAGCCAAGCACTTTTCGTATCTTCAACCCCTTCCAAGGCGAGACACGACGTCTCAAGTAATCTTCTTAGACTGGTATGTGTATCTTGCCATCAGAGATTTAGCGTTGAGCGTCACCGTGGCACTTTATCTTGAGGTCAAATTCCTTGAGTCCATGAAAATCATAACTACATCCTTCTGAGGTGAGAAGATATTCAGCGGTCTTTAGGCAGGTATGTACTGCCATGGAAACCTGGAGTTAGGAATTTGCTGTCACCCCCTTTGCTTTGGCTTCTTTGAGCTTTCATGACGTCATGTCTGTACTCTGTTGGGGTAGAGGAACAACCAAGTAGTCTTTAGGCTGAATGTATTGCTGTTAAGACTTGGTGTTAGGCCGATGCCGTCGCACCGCTTTTGTTTTGACCCTTTGGTCCTTGCTGACGCCGTGTCTGTACTCTGCTAGAATACGATGGGGTGTTAAATTGGTCTTTAGGCTGTATATATATTGTTATCGAGACTTAGTGCTAGGTCGATGCCATCACACTACTTTGCTTTGACCCTTTGGTCCTTATGGATATCGCGTATGTACTCTGTTAGAATACGATGGGGCGTTGCATTAGTCTTTAGGCCGTGTATATATTTCCATCGAGATTTGAACCATTATTAGCGAGCTCTTTTTCTTGGTAGCATTTGATGGAGCACGTCGTTCATTTTCATTTGTTTACGCCCGTGGATTGTATTTAAGAGTCGGAACCTATCACGTCCCACTTCCCGGTGTACGGCGAAGGGGACGGGACGGGTCCGCTACGTATTTACTGTGAAGTAAATATGCTAAGCGTATCTAAACAATATAAAAGTAAACACAAGAGACAAGATATAATAAAAACAACAACTTTATTTATTCACGTTCTTTCTGTACAATACATGGAAAGTAAATACAGCTGAAATAAAAGCAATGCCTACACAATGGCATAACAGAAAAGAAGAGTATTGAAATGGAAAATGTACAATGTACTAGAGCTCGGGTTCTTCACTGAACTGGTCCAAGTCTTCAGCAGTAGGCTCGATCTCTGACGGGTCCAAATCACCTGACGACATTTAAAGAAGAAAGAAATAGAATGTCGTCAGCGAACAGGTCGCTCGGTAAGTCCCAAAGATAAGAGGAAAGTAGAATAGACAGAATAAGAAGGTATCTTTTAAAGTTGTATTATATTGTTGTAATGTTGTATTAATGCTGTTGTTTGTAGCTTGGTACAGAAGAATGCCAGTGTATACGAGAGGAGTCTCTATATGCCAGAGACTAGAGGCAAGTATAGTACAAGGAACCGTTTATGCCACGGTACAACAGCAACTGGATTCATGTTAGGTGTATTAAGTCTTACTATCTCGT
The DNA here is from genome assembly GCA_030015575.1 of Agapanthus africanus. Taxonomy (NCBI): domain Eukaryota; kingdom Viridiplantae; phylum Streptophyta; class Magnoliopsida; order Asparagales; family Amaryllidaceae; genus Agapanthus; species Agapanthus africanus. Next base: position 497,612,363 of record CM057347.1, on the reverse strand, counting down.
GCCACTTCTAACACCTTCCTTACCAATCTACCCCTTAAACTCTGAGATGTCTTGTTTGTATTGTATTGTATTGTAAATTGTATTGCTTGTATAACTGTATGACTGACCGAAACCATGATATCAGTAAACGGATGTAACCGTAGAATCATGTAAATAGATGTAAACTGGAGATCATGTAAATAGAATGTATATCCATGGTTTGGTTCAGTCAAGTTGTATAATGGATTCATGTTGGATTGTAATATTGTAGATTGTAGATTGTAAATTGTACTTAAATCATATTCAAGTCAGATTATAATGAGACTCAAACCTGAGTCAGACAATTAGAAAAGTAAATTGAAGTCCTGATTGTTTTAATGTTTCGGTAACCGCTGCACATGGACGGCAGGATTTGTGTATTTTTCAAAGACGATTACCGTATTGATAACACCATTATTAAGTTGTCTACCTTAAGTAGGCAAGCACCCACTTCTCCGGCTCCCTGAGGCTCAAGAGATTGGTCCCGCTTAAACCTATGTTTACTAGGGTCCTTAGGGTAATTTATAGAACTTGAGGGGTTTTATGTAAAAATACTTTTATATACTTTTCAAAATACACCCAAGTATTTATTATTCGTCTTTAGAGTTGTAATGAATGTAGATTTTATATTGTGATATTTCTAGTGAAAATATCCTAATTTCATAAATAAAGGTATTTATTTGTAATATTGATTTGTATGGAATTCATGGTATTTTAGTGTAAAATGATTCTTGTGACATTTTGATAAAAAGTGGAATATTTGTAATAATTCAAAATAGATATTTTATGTTACATATACATATATTTATATAAAAATAATTTTAGTATATATGTAATATTCTAGAAATCTCATTTTCTTAAGATGTCGTATTTTAAATCTTTCGAGACCGAATGCTCCTTGCGGAGGTCTGCATCTCGCACTACTAAGCCCGTGGATGTGCGATAAAACGCACCATCCCGAACGGGTTCCCCAAATGGGTTATAGCGGCGCTTTGCAAAGATTTATATAAATACTAATCATTAAGAGAAAACGGTTTTATTAATTATGGTATTTATTTGTAAAGATGTCGATTTTCCGTATTCTATGTTCTAGGGTCTCCTAAGTCAACTAGACTGCTCCTAGCTGGTCCAAAACGACAAGTTGTGAGATATCCCTCAAATCGCCTCTTCACCGCCAATTGTGGCCAGGTAAGCACAAGTGAAGAAAGGAGGGTTCCGCTCATGAATCACCGTGAGACGGGTCTTTTAAAGTTATCTTTCTCACTTGTCTAGCCTAGGCACCACAAAGTCAGGTTTAGATAAATGACTGAATGCCCACAACCTTCCTCTGTCCTAATGGGCGCGACAGTCCTTAATTGGCTGAGTCTAGATATTTTTTTATTAGCTCAAATCTTATTTATTTGTAAAGATATCGATTTCCCATATTCTATGTTCCTGAGGGTATCCTGCTATGTTGCATATGAGTGTGTGAGGAGGTAGGTCGTTATCTCGTGATTTACTTAAAGGTATACAAGTTTAATGGTTTAAATGTCGCAAAAGGAACTATGTGGTATTTAAATGAAAAAAATATGGTAAAAGGAACTAGCAATTATTTTGTGATATGAAACTTGATCAATTTGGTTGATTAGTGTTTAATAGTCAACATGAGAGAGTTTAAGCATAATTATATTAACGAGAAATGAGGTTTTATAAAGAAACCGAATCGGAAATCGGATTTGTTCTGATTCCGTCGGGTTTGTAAATCCGTATTTTAGAAAAGAAAAGAGAGGAATATCGCATCGTTGGGGTTTTGAGTTGGGGACTTACAGGTTTCGATCAAAGATAAGAGAAAGGTGGATCGGGAGGAGTCGGCGGTACGTCGTTTCGTCACCGTGAGCTCCTAGGATGATCGCCGGAAGTTCGCCGGAAATTTCATCGTAGCTTCGTTTCGTGCTCGTTTTCAAAGTACACAAGTTTTCTTGAGAATTTTAGAGAGTTGGCTCAGAGTTTTGGGATGAGAGGGTAGAGGGTAAGGATGTATTTATAGGGTTAGGCTAGGGTTAGGGTAGATGTAGGGTTTTAATTTTAAAAAATGTTTGAAAAATGTATTAAAAATGTAGTAAATGAGGTTTAATGGGGTCTCTGGAATTGATATCAGAAATTGAAGTATGCAGGGGAGTGGGTAAGATCAAAAGCCACGCAATTGTAGTTGACGACTCGGCCGAGTCCGGCCGAGTCGAAGACTCGGAAGGTGGGGGGTCACCGGAGGTAGTCATTGGTACCTTCAGTTTTTTATGGGTAGTGGGAAATTATGGAGTTATCTCATGTGGACTGTTGGGGTTCTATAAAATTTAAAACAAATAAATATTAAAAATAATGTGGGGCATAGGATTTGAACTCTGGTGGCTTGGTTCAGCAATGCAAGGTATTACCAATGAGCTACAAGATCCTTCTTGTAATTAAATTGCTAATTAATTATTTAAGTCTTGTGCTTAGGCAATAAATACCCCTTTATGGATTTTTGAATTTTTTTTGTAAAAACTTGTATAGGAAATTTAGGATTGTTACAGAATCGAACTGCTTGTAGGGCAATTTTTTTATTTTTACCGTGATTGCCCTATCATTTTAGCTTTTTATATCATGAAAATCGCAATTGCCCTATCATTTCGGTTATTTATTCGTGGTTGCCCAATCATTTCATCTATTTTATTTTTATTTTTACTAGCCGATTTTATGGCGAGTTGCCCAATCATTTCGGCTATTTCTTTTCTTTTTTTAATTTCCCAGTTTAACGATTTAGGGGTTGATAGGTTGGAACCTGAGTCGGCATCAGCGTTGCTAACACTTAAGCATGTATGCTAGGAGCAATTCATCATTTGCCTTTGGGAACTTAGGATTTGATACCTGATTAGGTATCAGTATCGCTGCAACTGGAATAGTGCCAGGAGCGACTCATCATTTGTCGTTGCCCACTGGACAATCAATGGCTTAAAAGACAGGTTTAGACTTTTTCAATCTTTATGAGCCGTAAGGTTCTCACAAAATTGTTTTCTCCGTATGAGTCTAGAGGATCTCATAGGTGTGTTTTCTCTTTAGGATTCGTAAGGCTCCAAAGTCAGTTTTCTCTTATAATTCGTAAGGATCTTACAAGTGTGTTTTCTCCTTACAAGTCGAGAAGATCTTGCAAGTGCTGTTCACCATGTTGAGAGGATTGCTCGTCTTTGGTGTGATTTTGTGGAAACAAACTTTTTATGTTCCCGTGGATTGTATACAAGAGTCAGGGTCGAACTACTTATATGGTGTTTACTACCGAAAATAGAGACGAACTGGGATGGAACGTCTTACCTGAATTTGGGGCAGATGCTATTTGGAACATATCTGTCTACCTCTCCGAAGATACCAAGTTGATTTGTAGCACCGTATATCGGAGGTTTGGACAGATGCGACCAATGTAGTGTGATTTTATCATATTCTCTCTCATTTGTGAGGGTTTTTTTTATTGTAGGGACGCTCTTTCCTATAGGCGTAAACCCCTGCAGTTAATTACGTTATTACGTTGCGATAACAACTTTCACCTGCTCTAGGTAGATCACTTCGTGTCGTGTTATATTTTTTTTATTATAGTTGCCCGTAGATTGTATACGGAGACTAGTTTATTTCGTCGCCCGTAGGGCACGGATCAGTCCAAATCCGTATATTTGATTTGGGTTTGAACCTAGCTCATATGTTCCATCAGTTCAGGGAATATTTTATTTTATTTAAGGACCATTAATCTGGTTTTATATTAAGATCGACTTAAATATATGAGCATATGAGCTCAATTTATTTTAACTAAGGATACGTTAGTCTTATATAAAACTAAGATCAACTTAGAAGTATGGTTAAAGATCATTAAATTTTGATAAGATCCATTAACAAGGGTGAGCATATGAGCTAAGTTATGATGAACAATATGGGCACAAGGAGTATTAAGTTTCAGGGGCTAAGCCTATATTGGGGCTCGGTCTCAGGCTTTTTTCCATCAATCAGCTGTGCTAAGGACTTAGTCTTTTGACTATGGATATAATATCCAAATTCCTCTCTAGCGTTCACGTGGGTGTCACGTGAGGCGGTCAGGTTTGGGCGTTGCCCTATCAGTGCTAAGCACTTTCTTTACGCAGTGCTCACATGGGTATCACGTGAGACACTTAAGTTTGGCATTTTTTAAACGCTCACGTGTATATCATATGAGGTGTTGGGTCCTTATTTATGAGCGCTCACGTGTGTGGCACGCGAGGCGCTGTCTTCATGGGACTTCTGTGCACTCACGTGAGTATCACGTGAGACGCTGTATCCTTACAGATTAAATCTCTGCTTATTTTTTTTGAAAGAAGTTAAACTTCTGTTAATGGTATTTTGGCCATTAACGATCACCAAGACCACTATTTTGAAAATTCAGGATCGGATTTTTGAGAACTAAGTTCTTCTGTCCCCTTTTTTTGTGAGAACTAAGTTCTTTGAAGGGTTAAACTATGTTTTTAGAGGAATTAAATTCCTGAAATGTAAATTCCATTTCTTTCTTTCATATTTCTTTTCTCATATTTAGTTTTTCCCCTAGATCTTGAGTGTGAAGAACAAAATCTTCCCGATGAGAATTAAATTCTCAACTTATGGAAGATTTGTTTTGCGGATCTAATATCCAGAGAAAGAACTAAGTTTTTTTATAAAGGGTTAAACCCTTGTATCTATATATGATAGGTAAAGAAGATGTTTTGATCTCTGCTTTTTTCTTTACCTAGGGTATGAGAGGAGTAAGAAGATTTTCTTCAGAAAGAGAATTAAATTCTCGGTTGTCGCTTTTTGTCACCTTATGGGGTTGAATCTCTCCTTGAGACTTGAAGTCTCGGGTCCTTTATATAGGTGAGGAAAAACTATTGATCAGTTGAGAGGATCCCTTATTTAAGAGATCCCAACCCGATTATATAATCAGGTGGTGATTTTTTATCACCATTGGATTTTAGATCTAAAGCTTTCTGTTTAACAGAATATATTTTTCTTGTTTTTAATAAGATTAGGGAAATATTTTCCTATATAGAATTTAATTCTATCTCTTGATGATTTTTTAATCACCATTGGATTTTTGATCTAATGGCTCTCTGTTTAATAGAGAATATCTTTCTTATTTTAATAGATCAGAGAGATATTTTTTCCTAATAGAATTTAATTCTATCATTGGATCTTTGATCTAACGGCTCTCTGTTTAACAGATAATATCTTTCTTGTTTAAAGAAATATTTTCCGATATAGAATTTAATTCTGCCCGAAGCAATACTAATTCAACCATGGGCGCTGACGCTTACGTGTTATGCATGTGGGCATAGCCAAAGGATTTAATTCTTACTAAAGCAGGTGCCCACGTGCTTTGCACGCAGGCGCTTATGTGCCTAACACGTGAGGTGCTGCCATAGGATTTAATTCTATCAGAGATAGGCGTCCGCGTGCTTTGTACGCAGGCGCTCACGTGCCTAACACGTGAGGTGCTGCCATAGGATTTAATCCTATTAGAGATAGGCGTCCACGTGTTTTGCATGCGAGCGCTTACGTGCCCAAAAAGTGAAGCACTGCCTTATTTTTTATGAGAGAACAAATGCGCCCCCACTGTTGTTCTCATGTGGCTTGCACGTGAGTGCAACGGTATCCAGCCTTTTAGCCGTCTGATCCGTATTGGCATATAGGAAATTTGAACCGACCCCATCACTTTATAAATAGGGCATTAATGCCTAGGCGACAGCTGCGCCTCCATCTTTTCTTATTCTTTGAGAATTTTATTCTTCATTAGAGTTTAGCTCTGTTGTGAAGCTTGGTTCTTCCTTTTTCCCACAAATCTGCATTGCAGACTTACTCTGCCAAAATTTTCTTGGTAAGAGTCTTCTTCAACAGAGCTTAGCTCTTGCATTTGGAACATTGTTCTTCAGGAATTTTGGAGTTCAACTCCATTTTAGTCACAGAGCTTGGCTCTAGCATAATTCCTTTTGAGGATTTCTTGAGATTTTTGACTTTATTTGTTGTCATAGAACTTAATTCTAATTTTGATTTTATATCATATCCCCTTTAGGGATTTCATTTATTTTAATTCAACAGAGCTTTGCTCTGACAATCTTTAATGTGAGATTCCCTGTTTTGGGGATTTTTAGGGCTTAATTCTCATTCATTCTGTAGAACTTGGCTTTAATCTCGATCATTTTTTCTTTTAGGAAAATTTTGGTATTTTATACCATTTTATAAAACAGAGCCCGGCTTTGAAAAATTTTATTTTTAAAACTAGCCTTAGAGAATCTTTTTAGATTTCTCTACTGGGCACATGTTCTAATCATTAATGAGCCGCCGTTTTGATTCTGTGGTGTCCACTAGCTTTGGGATTTAGTGATTCTAGCACTTGCTAATTTTCCACCTGGTTTCTTTTCAGGTACCATGGCTTCGATTTCCTACTTCCCTTATGTTCGTTCGGAAAGTGCTTTCGCTGATGCGCTCACTGATCGTGAAGTCCTCGATTTGATTCGGGATCACGATCCGGAACAAAAATCCCTTCATCTATGGGGAATATGGTATAGTCACATCATCCGGGTACGTTGCGGCATTACTTGCGAAGTACCGTCGAAGCCAATACCTCTAATTCAGTATACGAACCTTCCGCCGACTGCTTATGTGGTGGATTAATTTGATTGGACTGCGAATGGTCGTCTTCAACCATCATTGGCATCAATACCGGTCCAACCATCGATGGACATAAATATTTTGGGGTGTCAGATATGCCAGGAAGAAGCACGGCCTGGGTCAGGGTTATACCATAGGAGTGACCCCACGACATCTGGCAGGTTATCTGGCTTGGGCTCGTTATGTCCTATCCGCCAAGAAGTCGTTGCTGCTGAAGACTGGATTGTATCCGAAGATGTACGCGTCACTGTTATATAATCATACTCCTCACGTATGGTGGGTCAAGTCCTTCTTAGAACAATAGAATATCCCGACCCATACGTTTCTACTATCAGACCGGGAAGTGTCGATTTATTTGGAAGAATTTCTAGAAATCTCTAGATTACCCGTCAGCGGGGAGCACTACGAGAAGGTGCTTCCTCCCGACGAATATACTTTCACCACAAAATCAGTTGTCATTGGCCTTACACCCGAGAACGCCATTCGACATAAATTCCCGAGTCTCATCAAAATGTTAAATATCTACGAAAGCTTATATTTAGAATCAGGAGGGCATGGGGTCAGTTTTGTAGATTTCATCGCCCGTTTCCTTCGCGCGGACGTTTTGTCCAAGAAGAGTGCGAAGTTTGCGAAGCTTAATGATCCCTTCGGGTTTGGTTTAGAAAAACTGCCGACTGCCGACAAAGATCAAAAGCAATTCTATATTCCAGATATCCCCGTCACTTCCTTTGAAGAAATTGCTGCCCCGAACATTGATGAGGAGACGTTTCTTGTGGGCTTCATTAATTTATGGCTCAGCTGGTTCACGCTTCCTTCACATCATTGGTTCATGAGACCATTTGTCTTTTACCCAGCTCATTGTATCGCGAAGGGAACACATATGCCCGTCGGTGTTGCGGGATTAGCCCATTTATATAATGGTTTAAGTATGGCAGCTGACACCGCCTAGCCGGGTGTGGAGCCCATAAACTTCCTTCTCCATTATTTTACATCACGGATCAAGATGCATGTGCTGGGTGCTTTCGATGAGCATAAAAGACCCAAGTTTTATGATGGATATAACTTTCCGCGAGTCATGAAGTTGACGCTTTTTCTTCCGATCCAACGCAACGGGTGGCTCGGCGATTGCTCCTGCATCCACGCCTTATGGAGGACTGCATGACCTTCATCGACAGGTTCTGACCACTAGCCAAGAACCTTCGAGAGTGATCTATCCATTGCATGACGTGCTTAAGGACGAGGTCTCCATTTTGAAGGCTAGGGAAGTCGCACATTTGTACTCCATCAGGCCTGGATTTTTGGTATATAGACGAAATGCTTCTGTGCTTTTCATGAAATTTAACCCGCATCGCTTTGCCTAGAAATTAGGCTACGACCAGGGTGTTCCCCTTAGGGCCTTTCTGTCAATCTCATTGCTTCAGAGGAGACCGTTCGCAATGTTGTCCATCATTTCATGCGGTTGAACATGAGATCTTATTTCTTGATTGCCGAACCGGACCATATTCTGTAAGCCTCATCTACTTATATTGTCTGGCATCAACATGCGATGGGAACTATTATCAGGGAAGAAAGGTGAATGATTCTTGATCACAAGGATTCTGTCCCAGCCAACAGTTTTGCGGTCCCGTTGAAATGAAGAATAGTCTCCCGCCCTTCCCTACGGGAGAGCGATGCGGTGGTGCCTCCGCGTGTTTTTCCGACGGCGTCGATGATTAAACTAAGGCCCGATGTGAGCATCCATGGTGGTGTGACGGCTGCAGCGTCTTTTGGGTCAGATATTGGCTCTGAAATCGGAATACGCCGTCCGAAGATACCCGTGAAGAGAAAGCACTAATCGTCAACTGCTGCACTTGGCTCCTGATTAGTCGAAAATATTGTATATTTTTACCGGCAATTTCCTCATCATTTGCATTCATATAGAAGTGTTCGGCATTCATATTCTACATATTAGCAAAACTGTCACAAAATATCAGATTACATGTATTAGACTCTAAAACCGACACTATAAAGGAAATTGACTGCATTTCATGGCATCGCATCATCCGTATATTGCGCAACACTTGTTTTGAGATCTGTGCAGGAAAATCCAGAAGAAAGGCCAAAAATGTACAGGGTACTGATAAAACGTTATGCCAACTCAATGCTTTCAATTCTGGTATAAATCCAAAAGGGAAAATAAAAATCAACATATCAGATAAAGCCCCAAATGGCAGCCCAAGACTACACTAAAAAGATCAAGGCCCAAGCCCTACAGACAGCCGCGGATCCGCGTCAGGAACCTGCTTGTGCCGCGGATCCGCGGTGGGTTCAAGGAATCAGCCTCTCAATTTTAGTGCAAAACTCCTGTCTCAGCTCCTACAGTTCATAAAGACACTCCAAGTTCTAGAAGACTCCAGAGGTTTCTGCCAGATCAGCAAACCCTTGTTCCTACACTAAACTAAGCCTAATATTCTAGAACCTTCTCCCTAAAACCCTAGCTTAAACCCTAAGCTAGCTCCTAACAAACTCTTTCTAGAAGTCTTTCAACAAACTTTTGGAGGGAACTCAAAGGCTTAGGGTTTGGGTGTTCTATAAATAAGACCCTAGGTTCATTATTCAAGAATGATTCAATATTCATTGATTGAAATCATTTGAGAGCCATTCTATCTCTCTCTTCATCTTCTTCTTCCACAAGTTTAGTGAGAGAACTTGTGTGAAACCCTAACCCTAATTCCATCCAAAAGCCAAGATCCCGAGTACCCATCAAGCAAGAAGCCTTGAAACCTTTTATGAGCCGAGCCGTTCTTCAACAGAGCAAGTGGTCAAAGCCGATCCACGACTCACGGAGCCGAGCGACGCCAATTCAACAATTTAGATTCTTCCTCTTGTAGTTCTTGAGCGATTGTAATCAAAGTATTGATATAAATAAAAGGTGATATTCTTTTATCTTGTTTTCTTTAAATTCTTGCATCATGAATCAATCTAAATTTCTAGTTATAATTCTTGTTGTGATGTTTGAGTAACACTCCGCTCGTCGAGGAGTCGAGACGATCAATAGAATGATGTTGTAATATATATCGGAAAACGATTCTTGATTCCTACAAGTTTTGTAAACCCTAACAAGTTCAAGAAACGACAACCCATTTCGTTACGATGTTTTCTTGATTGATATCGCTCGAAATTGGGAAGTTACGATCGTTTCTTGAAATTACTAGAGGCTAGAATGTGAATGATATCGACGAAAGAACAAGGGTTAAATGATGAAACCCTAATTTCACGAGAAAGCCCTAACTCTCGTCGATCATCATCGATCTAGTATCAATCCTTCGAAGGACAAGAACACGTTATCTTTAGATTACATCACGTCTATCGATCCGATCGATTTCTACGAGCCTCATTTAGATTCTTGACATTTTGGTTGGAAAAATATTATCGAAATCCAATTCTTGATTGTTTATCAGTTTCTTGATTCTTGATTAAACATCGTGACACCTGAATCAATTGATAAATTCTTGAATCATGTTTTCTTTTCTTTTCTATTAACTTTTCAATTCAAACTAATCAAATATAAAGACGAATCGCACAATCCCTGTGGACGATCCGCACTCACTTACAAACTACATCCGACACCGTAGTTGATTGCGGTCAAATATAATTCTTTGATTGTGATTCTATTCATTTTCTAAAACGACACACAAATAAATGATCAATCAAATGGCGCCGTTGCTGGGGACTATTTGATTCGATTTACACAAACGAGAATTCTACTCAATCAGCTCCCAGAAGAAGAAAAGGTCGATGTTTTCAGCTGATATCGTGTTCAGTCAAGAGGCTCATGCTCCCTATAGAGAGGGTCTGTTTGAGTACGGAACAAATGATAATCTTTTTCTCCTAGAGACCTCCACCAATGAAAATGCATCGACCGATCTTCAAGCAGCCCTTGAAGCTTCCGAACGGTTAGCCCGTAAGCAATCTACGCTTACTTCTCTTGCGACATCTGGTATATCTCGTTCACATTCTTTGTATATCTTAGCGCGAAATGATATCATGTTTTATTTTTAACACTTTATTTTCTCAACAGATATCTCTACCGAGGAGGCTCTCCAAGCATTGATTAGAACATACGAAGAGGAAGAAAGGCTTCGTGCTTCTATGAGTCTTGGTATGACTTGTTTTATGTGTTTTAGAATATCTAACTCAATTCGTCCATACCTTAACACCTTTCTTTTATTCTCTTATAGTAACCTCCGCAGCTCGCGCTGATTCGAGCGGGGCGCAATCCTTAGGTGTTCATATAGAAGATATTCCTCCTCAACAACCGGTATGGAATCTTCAGAGCCGCTGATTGTTGCTCAGGTCTCCTCCATGCCGCTACGCAAGGCATTGTTGAAGCAACCGATGATGGATGTGTTGGGGTCAAAAATTACATCCCGTTTGACTAAATCAAAGTCAAAGTCAACCCTAAGTAAGCGAGCCCAAGCCCAGGTTAAGTGGGCCCATGCCCAAGTCGAGCCCCGCTGCCGGCCTCTCCCATGCCAAAATGAAAATTATGTAATAAATAATTTTGATGTAATTTTTATGAATAAATGTTAAAAAAATGGGCATCATGCCAAATTTTTGTAAAACCCATGGCTCATGTGTAAAAAAATGAGCTCATAAAGCATGGGATGGGCAAAATGCCATTTTGTAAAGCCCAAGGAGCTAAGTGTAAACTTGCAAGACATATAAGGCAACATGATAATGAAATGAAAGAGAAGAGTTGATTCTCCCCAAAAATTAGGGTTTCCGTGCCTCCTTATCCTTTCTCAAGGTTCTAGACCTTTTTCTCTTTTCTGAATTAAATCAAGAGTTTAACTCTTCTTTTTCCAAAAAGAAACAGTTTTTCACCATAAAACCCTTGAAGGGGAACTCCGATCTTCCATCAAATCTCCAAAATGGGAGATTTTTAAATCCCCCCTTTTCTCCAAGATCCAGCCAACAGAGAGGAGAAAGAAGGAGACCCGTCTCCGAAAAATCCCATTTCGGGAAGATCCAAGGCTCAAAAGAAGATCCAGAGTTAAAGGGGAGAAGAAAGGGGTCCCCTCTGATCATCTTCAAAGATTTCTAAGAGTTTAACTCCATTCAAGATCTGTTGGAGTTTAACTCCATAAACAAAATCCTTTTTAGGAGTTTAACTCCAAATCTATACATAATCCATGTTAGGAGTTCAAATCCAAAGAGTTCAACTCCCGGCCCAGGGGCTAAGTCCCTTTTCCGCTGGTGTTTCCAGCGGTTGCGTGCCGCGTACGTGACCCATGGGTGCCAAGCAGTCGCGTGCCGCGCACATGACCCATGGGCGCCCAGCGGTCGCATGCAGGGCACGCGACCCGTGGGCGCTCAGCGCCAACGTGCGCCTCATGGGATCCGCGGGCGCTTAGCTCTCAGTGGTCGCGTGCAGGGCACATGACCCACGGGCGCTCGGCGCCCACGTGCGCCTCACGAGATCCACGGGTGCTCAATGCTCAGCGGTTGCGTGCAGGGCACGTGATCCACGGGCGCCTATCTCCCAGCGGTCGCGTGTCGCACATGTGACCCGCTGGCATCCAGCGGTCGCGTGCCGGGCACGTAACCCGTGAGCACCCAGCGCCCATGCACCAGGCACGTGACCCGTGGGCGTCTAGCACCTACGTGCCATGCATGCGTCTTTAAGACGCTCCTCACCCCTCACTTTCCATGCACTTTACACCCAAAACACGTCCCCTGCTGGGAAAATTTTTCTAACGGGCGCTGCCCCGCACCCCTCACCCTGCAAGGGGGATGCTAGCCCCCTTAACCCACAGCCCATTATCCGGGTAGCGGGACCCCCGTAAACTCTACGAGACCCTCGATATATCCAAAACCCTTTCAAAACACAACACACACACGGCACATTGAGTTTGCATGACCAGTTTGACCTGTCAATCGGAGGTTCCCTCGCTCCAGAAGCGAGGGGTAATTAACAGCAGCTTAGTTCGCGGCTGCCGGAGATTCGGATCCCAACAATCAATAAACCCCTGCCTACCCTAGGCAGGGGGATTCTGTAGTACGCCTGACAAGCGACGCGTATTTCCCATCTCAATAGGGTGACGAAAAACACCCTACAAATTCTGGCATGCCCGGGTCATTTTCTCTCCTCCCATATTTCGGGTTAAACGTTCATGCGAACTCAATAAACATACATATCGATATTTATACTGAAATAATGCTCTTTCATGCAGGATTTCAAGCGATCAAGCCCCAACAATGTCTCTAAGGACTGGCTCAGCTCTCGGCACAGCTCCCATCTCCTACACGATGAAGATGGATGCCAAGACGATCCTCAGGACAATCTCGGGCGACAGTGGGAGGAGCCACCGCTACCATTTGTCTCTATTCTGTTCGTGCCAGCCAACGCCATAACAACTTCTCAAGCTCCAGTAACAGACAGACCGGCCTCGAAAGGCAGGAGGCCAAATGTGGTGACCTCGAGGGCACCGCTAACTAAACGCAAGTCGGTGTTTGAACGACTTTCCTTAACTCCAGCTGGGGGCAAGGCCCTCAACTCCAACAAAGCAACAAAGAATCTCGGGCAGGCTCTAGTGGTACCCCTAACAACTGCTCAATCGGGTATCTTCTCTAAGCTCCCCGTCAATCGACTCATGATGGCTTCCTGGATGACGGATGCCCGTCAAGCCCTCAAAATCGAGAAGCTAAGGCAGAAAAGGCTCAGATATAGAGCCAACAAAAGGGCTAGGGCTCATGATAGGTTGAACTACATGAGGTTCCAAGAACAGGGTTACCCCGCCAAAGATAAAGAGATGGCTGGATATATGGTCCACACTGTCTACATGGTGGGCACGCGCAGCGAGAGCAAGGATGGGGCCACCACATCTCAAATCCAATCTGGGGTGAATGTGGTTGCCACTTCCTAAGAACAGCCTCCTATTAAAGGTAATGAAAACCTTTCCAGTGAGGCTGATAAGCAGAGAGATCCCTCGGTTCATGAGGAGTCGGGCTCGGAAAGCGAAGAGGAGCCAATCTTCCGTCTCAAGATTGAAGAACAACAACTTATCCAAGTGCTTCGAAAATAGCTCAGAAGTAAAGACAATGAGATGGCCAAACTTTACTCAAAAATTGACGACTTGAAGAATGTCGTGATGTAGCTCACGGCCCAAGTTGCCTCTCAGCCATCCAATCAAGCGCAAGGTTCTGCTCATGAACTGGAAAACGGTGTCCTGAGACAGCCGACGTCTATTCCCTTAAATCCAAAGGTGGGTAAGCCGCATGAAAGTCGGCCGCATCCTATCTCGAGAAATGTCTTGACTACCGATGACAGCAACCCGCTAACGCAAGATCAAATCATGGATTTGGTCGCCAACAAAGTCAAAACACCGGTAGCCGAAGCCGAGACACAAAAAAATGTCAGCAGTAGCGGACCATATCCTGCTCTGTATGATCTGGTAGAGTTTCCTGGTGGTTATGTCATCCATAAATTCGGAAGAATCGATGGGACGGGAAATGCAAATCTACACATCGCTCACTTTAAAGCCTCATGCGGGAATACTGGGGGCAATGGCGCGCTTCTCCTTCGCCAATTCGTTAATATCTTAACCGATGTCACTTTCGACTGGTACGCGAGCATACCGGATGACTCCGTTACTACTTTCGTCCAAATGGAATCTCTGTTCCGACAAAGGTTCATGAGTGTCAGCGATAAGATTACCATTGCTGACCTCATAAGAACAAATCCAAAGAACAACGAAAGAAACACGGATTTTATAACCCGATGGCGTAATCTCTCCATCAAATGTGAACCATCTATAGAGCAGGACCAATCTGTCAGCCTCCTCGTCGAAAATCTCAACAATTGGATGGCCCCGTTTCTATGCACCGCAGGTCTCAAAACATTCTAAGAGCTGACTAGAAAAGTTCAGATGTTGGAGCGCTCAAAGCAGGAGTCCTCCTCTGATTCCCAAAATAATAATAGGTCCTGGAGAAACCGAAAGGACGATAATCGCAAAGGCGGAAATTCCGACGATGCTGAATCTTTTAACTCTTCGGATAACCGAAATAAGCGAGGGATGAGCGGGCCTAATGTCAACCAGCCTCGGAAACCAGTGTTCGGAGAGGGAGGAGAATCTCCACTGAAACAGAAGATGTATAAGGTTTATTCTTTCAGAAGGGACAAAGTCCATAAAATATTCAAAGACGCCCTAAGAAACGGTCTACAATTACCAGAATCAAAAAGACCTCAAGAAGAGAATATGACTGGCGACCCCAAATATTGCCCCTATCACAGAGTGATAGGTCATGCTATTGAAGACTGCTTTGTCTTCAAAGATTGGGTCGAAAAGCAATACAAGGCAGGAGTGATAGAACTGTCTAAAGGCGTGTTAACAAACAGTCAAGCTGCGATCGCCTATTTCATACAAACGGAGACCGAAGCCATTCGGGAACCTGATTCTCTCAGACATCTGCCTTTCTCTGAAAAGAGCGGACCAAGCCAACAAGCTAAGAGTCAAACGAACAATATTGCCAATGAAGAAGCGGTAGATGGGTACACAACCCATACGGTCTATATGATGGAGCCCAGAGGAATAAGTCCTCTTAAGCTTTATAGCCATGATGATGACGTGGTTATTGCCATCCAACACCGGCTCAGTCTAGATAACGGAAAGCCCGCTTATGCAATTAAGCCAAAGGAGTCCATGGTTCCTGCAGAATCGAGCCCAGGCTTCAACGAATGACCACCACGTCGTTAAACTGGGAACAAACGATCCCTAACTCGTTAAACTGGGAAAGTAAAAAATGTGTAAAGAAAAGAAAAAAAATGTGTAAATAAAAGAAATGAATGAAAAAAGGCTGAAATGATGGGGCAACTCGCAATAAAAATCAGCGAGTAAAATAAAAATGAAAAATAAAGCCGAAATGATGGGGCAACCACGAATGAATAGCCGAAATGATAGGGTAATCGTGACCTTCGCGATAAGAAAAGCTGAAATAATAGAGCAATTGCAGTAAAAAAACCCTCCAAAGGCGAATGATGAGTCACTCCTGGTATCATATTCTAGTGCAGCGATGCAGACGCCAACCAAAATTTCAAATCTTTGAATTTCCCTAAATGGCGAATGATGAGTCGCTCCTGGTACCATATTCCAGTGCAGCGATGCAGACGCCAACCAAAATTTCAAATATCTGGATGTCCCAACGGCGAATGATGAGTCGCTCTTGGTACCATATTCCAGTGCAGCGATGCAGATGCCAACCAAAATTCAATTTCCTAAAATTCTCCCAGCCCTACGTCCAGTCCTCAAATTGGTTACCGTATACAATCCACGGGCTTAAATAATTCTCATCACACCCATGCCCCACCGCAATCACCCGTCACGCGGTCGGTCTCCGCCCTTGGAATTTTGCTCCATTTAGGAAGACCCACTCATGTATCCTCACGATACATAAGGAGAACAAAACTTACGGGATCCTTACGACTCGTAAGAAAACGTCTTCATGGGATCCTTACGACTCACAAAGGAAAAAACACACTTGGTTGTTCCCATGACTCCTAAGGAGAAAGAACACCTACGGGATCCTTTCGACTCGTTGGGAGAAAATACTTTTATGGGACCCTTATGGCTCATAAAATTGAAAAGCCTTAGGAGATAAGGACATAAACATGTCTCCTAAGCCATCGCTCCCCAACAGGAAAAGTCAAATGATGAATTGCTCCTGGACCCTGTGCTCCAGTGTTAGCGGCGTTGATGCCTACCCTAACCCCAAAATTCTAAACTTTCGATCCACATAGACCCCTAAGTCGTTAAACTGGGAACAGATGACCTCTAAGTCGTTAAACTGGGGACAGATGACCCCTAAGTCGTTAAACTGGGAACGAGGGAAACCCCCTCATGGCAAGTGATGATTCGCTCCTCGTACCATATTCTAGTATAGTGATGTTGATGCAAAACCAAAACCAAAATCCCCAAATTCTCTCATGGCAAATGATGTTTTGCTCCTGGTACCATATTCCAGTGTAGCAATGCTGATGTCAATCCAAATCATATCAAATCAGCAAGACAACCAATGACCTCCCTGGCGGAATCAAGCTCTACCTCGGAAACAAGTCGAATCCAGACACCGCAGAAAGCGGAGCGAGTCAACTTCAACCCCGACACCGCAGAAAGCGGAGCAAGTCAAATCCAATCCTGACACTGCAGAAAGCGGAGCAAGTCAACTTCAACCCTGACACCGCAGAAAGCGGAGCAAGTCAAATCCAATCCCGACACCGCAGAAAGCGGAGCAAGTCAACTTCAACCCTGACACCGCAAAAAGCGGAGCAAGTCAAATCTAATCTTGACATCGCAAAAAGAGGAACAGGTCAAGTTCAACCCTGACACCGCAGAAAGCGGAGCAATTCAAATCCAATCACCGACACCGCAAGAAGCGAGCAAGTCAAATCAAGCACCGACCGTCCATGTCATTAAAATAGCAGCACCGACTATCTACGTCGCTAAAATGGCAGCACCGACCGTCCAAGTCGCAAAAAGGGCAGCAACAACCTCCCCATCGAAATTATGCTCAGACTTAGAATCAAGTCAACTAATGACCTCCCCGTCGGAATTATGCTCCGACTCGGAATCAAGTCAACTAATGACCTCCCCGTCGGAATTATGCTTCGATTCGGAATCAAGTCAACCAATGGCCTCCCCGTCGGAATTATGTTTCGATTCGGAATCAAGTCAACCAATGGCCTCCCGACGCGGAATCAAATCAACCAATGAACTCCCCGTTGGAATTATGCTTCATCTCGGAATCAAGTCAACCAACGACCTTCCCGTCGGAATCAAGCTCTGCCTCGGAATCAAGTCAACCAATGACCTCCCCGTCGGAATTATGCTCCGTCTCGGAATCAAGTCAACCCATGACCTCCCCATCAGAATTATGCTCCGTCTCGGAATCAAGTCAACCAATATCCTTCCCTTGGAATCATGCTCCGCTCTTCGGAATTATGCTCTGATCCCCGGAATCATGCTCCGCTCTTCGGAATTATGCTCCGATCCCCGGAATCATGCTCCGCTCTTCGGAATTATGCTCCGATCCCTGGAATCATGATCTGCTCTTCAGAATCATGCTCTGATCCTAGGAATTATGCTCTGAATCCCAGAATTATGCTCCCGGAATGATGCTCCGCCTCCGGAATGATGTTCCACCTCGAAGTCCAACTCCGAAATCCATCAATTTCATGCACACAACTCATATACGCGGTGTGCATTTATTGATGGGGAAACTTTGTTGGGGTAAAAAATTACACCCCGGTTGACCAAGTCAAAGTCAACCCTAAGTAAGCGGGCCCAAGCCTAGGTCAAGTGGGCCCATGCTCAAATCGAGCCCCGCGGCCGGCCTCTCCCGTGCCAAAATGAAAATTATGTAATAAATAATTTTTATGTAATTTTTATGAATAAATGTAAGAAAAATGGGTATCAAGCCAAATTTTTGTTAAGCCCATGGCTCATGTGCAAAAGAAATGAGTACATGAGGCATGAGATGGGCAAAATACCATTTTGTAAAGCCCAAGGGGCTAAGTGTAAACTTGTAAGCCTATATAAGGCAACATGATAATGAAATGAAGGAGGAGTTGATTCTCCTAAAAAATTAGGGTTTCTGTGCCTCCTCCTTCCTCAAAGTTCTAAACCTTCTTCTCCTTTCTGAATTAAATCAAGAGTTTAACTCTTCTTTTTCCAAAAAGAAACAGTTTTTCACCATAAAACCCTTGAAGGGGAACTCGGGTCTTCCATCAAATCTCCAAAAGGGGAGATTTTTAAATCCTCCATTTTCTCTAAGATCCAGCCAACAGAAAGGAGGAAGAGGGAGACCCATCTCCAAAAAATCCCATTTCGGGAAGATCCAAGGCTCAAAACAACATCCAGAGTTAAAGGGGAGAATTAAGGGGTCCCCTCTGATCATCTTCAAAGATTTCTAGGAGTTTAACTCCATTCAAGATCTGTAGGAGTTTAACTCCATAAACAAAATACTTTTTAGGAGTTTAACTCCAAATCTATACATAATCCCTGTTAGGAGTTCAACTCTAAAGCCCCTTGGGAGTTCAACTCCCAGCCCAGGGGCTAAGCCCCTTTTACGCTGGTGTTTCCAGCGGTCGCGTGCCGCGCACGTGATCTATGGGCATCCAGCAGTCGTGTGTCACGCACGTGACCCGTGGGTGCCCAGCGGTTGTGTGCAGGGCACGTGAACCGCAGGCGCTCAGTGTCCACGTGCACATCACGGGATTCGCGGGCGCTCAGCGCTCAGCGGTCGCGTGCAGGGCACGTAACCCGTGAGCGCTCAGCGCCTACGTGCGCCTTATGCGATCCGCGGGCGCTCAGCGCTCAACGGTTGCGTGCAGGGCACATAACCTGCGGGAGCCCAACGGTCCCATGCCGCGCATGTGACCCGCTGGCGCTCATCAGTCGCTTGCAGAGCACGTAACCCATAGGCGCCCAGCGCCCACGCGCCTGGCATATGACCCGCGGGTGCCAAGCGTCCACACGCTAGGCACGTGACCCGTGGGCGTCTAGCATCCACTTGCCATGCACGCATCTTTAAGACGCTCCTCACCCCTCACGTCCTATGCTATCTACACCCAAAACACATCCTCCATTAGGAAATTTTTTCTAACGGGGTGCTGCCCCGCACCCCGCAAGGGGGCTGCTAGCCCCTTGACCCCCAGCTTGCTATTCGGGTAGCGGAACCCCCGTAAACTCTGTGAGACCCCCAATATATCCAAAACCTTTTCAAAACACAACACACGCACACGGCAGTTTAGTCCGCGGCTGCCGGAGATTTGGATCCCCACAATCAATAAACCCCCGCCTACCCTAGGCTGGGGAAATCTACAGTACGCCTGACAAGCGACGAATATTTCCCATCTCAATGGGGTGACGAAAACCACCCTACAGGATGTTGCAGCAATTTCTGAGGCTGGCTCTGATTCAGATGAGGACCTTCCTTTATCGGTTGTTCTAGAGAGATCTCTGCATATGGATAAAGCGGAAGAGAAGCATCAACCTAGCCGCAGGTGCTGGCTCGAGCGAGATGCAAATTTCTAATGCTCATATAGAAGATATCCCTCCTGCTTTATCGACCGCTCATAGGCAAATTGCACGAGCAGCTCGTGAGGAGGCGGAGCGTCTTGTTCAGGGGGAAGCAAAGCATGATGCCTTGATTACACTTGGTAGGATTTACTTATTTTCTAGGTTTCCTCATATAGCGATTTATTCGAATTTTAACATCCCTTTTTTGTATGATGACATCTGATACAGTAGGGAAAAGCTTGAATGCTGAAGTAGCAAATGAGGCGGCGATATCTGGAGATTCTGGGATGGAGGATCACAACCCCGAGTCTAATATTGCTCCAATCTCCACTCCTTCCCCTAGTGGATCTTAGGCATCTGCGGACGATGCTAGCATAGCGACAGCCTTTGTCTATTCGGGAGACGTGGGTGTGGATCTTGAATCCATCTTCTCCGTGGCGATGGAGACTGAAGAAACTGATGAGGCTAGTGATGCTCTTGATATAGTCGTGGTTTCTACGTTGCCGACTCTCATGGGATCCACGGGTACATTGCGTGGTATCATTCTTACATTCATTTTTATTTCCGCTGGACATATTTGCTAATGTTTTCTTCATTTCCGGTGCAGGTACGACAACCATTATACCTGTCGTAACATCCCTGAATCTTGGAGATCTATATGTTGAGGAACCCCCATCAGCCGGCACCATGACCGTCGTCGCTCCACCTATATCCTTCACGCTTCCATGAGTCCTTCCGAGCTTAGCTGTGGAAGGTAATTTTTCCTTCGATTTTTATCATTTCTTTATTTCCGTATCGACCTTACTCTTTATGTTAATTGCTTGGCGTATACTGTCGTAATCTTGCAGGAGTACTCTTTAACTAGTTGTATCAAGCGTTAACCACGTGCTTTGCATTCTAACTGGGGCCTGCTCCTCTTTCCGGCGTTGGTTAGTATATCTTTTATTTCTTACTCCAACTTACTACAAGTAACCCTCTCATAATGAGAATTTTTCTTGTACTGATTGCAGTCTTACGGCTTGAAGAAGTTGAAGAATGACGAGCCCTTTATGCTTCCAGATTTAGAGCTTCCGGTTATTGGTAGGTTAAATCTTACGCGTCTTCTCCCAGTTCAAATAAGGATCTGGCCCATCTTTATGTATGCCCTGTGTTGTAACAGCTCTGTTGGTTTCGGTTCCTTTTGAATCTCGCATATTTATGCCCACGGGACCCTTCGCTAAATGCCAATCTTCTAAAGGCGTGGAAAACAACAGGTGCATGCTGAGCGAGTTTATCGAAGACCTTGATATCGAGGCCCTCACATCTACTAGGGACTTTGCAGATGAAGTCAACCCTATACTAGCTACCCTTGTGACCTTTCATAATGAAGATTTCGTTCGCATTTAGGTTGGCTATTGCAGGAAGATTGAAGCTTACCTCCATGAGATTGAGCGTAAGTGTCTCACACCTGAGGCTTTATCTTCAAGGGCCCAATTGACTGCACGAATTGAACATTGTGCCGCCCTCGTTCAATATTACGGGCAGAACCTGGCCAGGAAGCAATAGGAATATAAGATGGCTTCCAGAGAATCAGGAAAATTGCGAGCTTTGATAAAGGCTAACGCTGCGCGGATCTAAGCCATTTTCTAGAATCTTCAACGCTGTATATTCAGATGGATAGCGTTGAAAAGGGATCTTGATTTTATGGAGCAAGGCATGCGGGGCCATGAGATTGCCAAGCAGGAGCTTTCTATGAAGCTCAATTCATGTCTGCAACAACAAACCCAAACTGAAGCACTGCTGGCCGCACTAGTGGAGCGCGAAAATGAACTCCAGCAAGAGAATGAGCGCATCATCGTCTTGCTGAAAACTCCACCCTCTTAGTAGTTATTATTGTACCCCTTTTTTCTTTATAGATTGTATCTTTTAACCATTTTGATTTGTGAATAAAAGATATTTATTTTCATATTTGCTTCTCTCTATCTTTTGATTGTCCTGATCTAGCGTAGATTAGTTTATTCACTCATTTCGGAGTGTTTAGTTTATCTTTCCCTTAGGTTTATAGGCAAACTCGTCCTAACGTTAAATATAGATAACCCCCTTTTTATGATAGGGGTCCGTTAGGTTTGTGGTACTGGGTTAAGTCCATCATACCATCGCATTGGCTGATATATTCTCGATATGCAATCTCTTGAGTTGCGGCTCGAGTAGCCCCTGTTTGTCGTGTCTCTGATCCCTTTTGAGGCTGGACAAGACGTTTTCAAGTAATCTTATTATGTTGGAATATCCATATTACCATCGGAAGATTAAGCGTTAGGTATTGCCGTGGCGCTTTACTTGAGATTAGGCTTGATAACTGCACCCTTCTGGGGTGGGATGACATCCAATGGTCTCTAGGCTTTCCATCAAGACCCGAAGCTAGGCACATGCCGTCACTTCGCTTTCACTTTTGTGTCGCGCCAATTCTTCGCTGAAGTAAGGTAGACATCCGTATGACCTCTATGATGTAAGTATCGCCATTGAGGTCTGGAGCAGGGATATGCCATTGCTCCGATTTTATTTGACAGTTGCACCTACATCCCGTTGGAATGAGGAGGAATGTCGAGATAGTCTCTATGCTATAGATGTGTTATCAAGACTTGGTTTTTCTTTTGACGAAGCATGGTGGGAAAATATGGTTCCCTTTCTTTCCTTGATGCCCATGGATTGTATACAAGAGTCAGCGTGGATCTATTTGCAGGGCAGATTTTTTTATTTTATCATAAATATTTTTTATATTTCCGCGATGCTCTATCCTTTCAGCATCTCATATTGCGAAAGTCGCAATTGCCCAATTATTTCGGCTATTTTATTCACGGTGCCCAATCATTTTGGCTATTTCATAAGCATATTTTTTTTGACTTGCTAATTTTTATTACGAGTTGGAGATTTGGAATCTGATACCAATCTTGGCATCATTATCGCTACAACTAGGATATTGCCAAGAGCGAATCATCATTTTCCCTTATTGATTTGGACTAAAGTGGCTTAGCAAACAGGGTTAGGATCCTGTCGACTAAGGATTTTAGCTTTATGAGCCGTAAGGGCCTCATAAAGGTATTTCTCCCCGTGAGTCGTGAAGATCTCATATGTGTATTTTCTCCTTAGAAATCTTGAGGACTTCTAAGTGATATTTTCACTTGCAAATCGTAAGGATCTTATAAGAGTATTTTCTTCTTGCAAGTCGTGGGGACTCGCAAGTGTCGTTCACCATGTTGAGCAATATTTCTCGTTTTTGGCGGGACTTGGTTGAGAGTAAATTTATTTATGCCCATAGATTATATACAAGGATCGATATTGGACCACTTGTAGGGCATAAATTTATGGGGTTATGATGGCTTAAGAACAGGTTTAGATCACTGTAACTTAAGACTTTTGAATTCTATAAGCCGCGAGGATCTTATAGAGGGTATATTCTCCTTACGAGTCTGTAGGGTGTTTTTCATCACCCCATTGAGATGGGAATGCATGCGCTTGTCAGGCATGTACAGATTCCCCCTGCCCGGGGCAGGGCGGGGGTTATTGATTGTAGGGATTCGAATCTCCGGCAGCCGCGGACTAAACTGCCGTTAATTACCCCTCGCTTTTGAAGTGAGGGAACATCCGATTGATGGGTCAAACTGGTCATGCGAACTCAATGTGCCGTGTGCGTGTGTTGTGTTTTGAAGGTTACTTGGACGTATCGGGAGCCACGCAGATTTTACGGTGGTCTCGCTACCCGGATAGCGGGCTGGGGGTCAAGGGGGATAGCAACCCCCTTGCGGGGTGCGGGGCAACGCCCCATTAGAAATTTTTTCTAACGGGGGACGTGTTTTGAGTGTGGAGCATCAGGGAAAAAGAGGGGCGAGGAGCGTCCTAAGGACGCGTGAGTGGTGCATGAGTGACGAGTGATTTGATCGGGACAATACTTAAACAGATAAGGTTCATCCTAGTAAAAATGTTTTACTTGGGATAGAAATCGGTGATTGTCTTGTTTTGACCAATCGCTGGGTAGAAGTATCGTTGCTAAATAATTCACAATATCTACGAACCAAGGTTCGCAGGATATGGTCAAGAGCTGTTCTTCAGGAAAGGAATCGTTTATTGGCACGGTCAACGTTGGCGAAGAAGAAAGGCGTGAAAGATGGTCGGCTACTACGTTTTCACATCCACTCTTGCCTCGTATTACAAGATCAAATTCTTTTAACAGAAGGATCTAACTTATTAGCCTAGATTTAGCATTCTTCTTCGATAAGAGATATCTTATTGGAATGATCGGTGTAAACTACAACTGGAGAGCCAATTATGTAGGGCCTGACTTTTTCTAATGCAAATACAACTGCCAAGAGTTCTTTCTCGATAGTTGTATAATTCATTTGGGTATCGTTCAAGATCCTACTTGCATAGTAAATTACATGTGGTATATTATCAATGTGCTGTCCTAAGACTGCACCAATAGCAAAATCGGATGCATCACACATAAGATTGAAAGGGTGACTCCAGTCTAGATATGACAGAATATGGGCTATAGTGAGGGAACTTTTAAGCGATTCAAAAGCAGCCACGCAATCCACATCGAAGTAAAATGTTGTATCCTTGGCCAGGAGAAGAGTTAAAGGTCTAGCAATTTTGCTAAAGTCCTTAATGAATCACCTATAAAATCCCGCATGACCAAGAAATGATCGTACATCTTTGACGCATTTAGAAGGAGGAAGGATATGGATGGCATCTATTTTAGCTCTGTTTACCTCAATGCCTTTTCGTGAAATGATATGCCCTAGAACAATACCTTCTTGAACCATGAAATGACATTTTTCCCAATTAAAAGTTAAATTCTTATCCTTACAGTGGGTAAGAACAGCGTCGAGATGACGTAGACATTCCTCAAAAGAATCTCCAAATATGGAGAAATCGTTCATAAATATCTCCAGAAAATTCTCGACCATGTCCGAGAATATCCCCATCATACACCGCTGAAACGTAGCGGGAGCATTGCATAACCCAAAGGGCATGCGTCTATAAGCAAAAGTATCGAAGGGACAAGTAAACATTGTCTTATCTTGATCCTTTTCGGCGATGAGGATCTGGTTATAACCAGAGTATCCGTCAGGAAACAGTAGTATTCAAGCCTGGCTAATCGTTCCAACATCTAGTCAATGAAAGGTAGAGGGAAGTGATCTTTCCTCGTTGCGGCATTGAGTTTTCTATAATCAATACATAACCGCCGCCCAGTTTAGATGCGTGTTTGGATTAACTCATTAACCTCATTATTTATGACCGTGATGCTAGACTTTTTAGGGACCACATGAATAGGATTTACCCATTGGCTATCAGATATTGGGTAAATTATACCATTATCTAGGCATTTGATGATTTCTTTCTTCACCTCCTCCTTCATGACGGGATTCAACCGTATTTGTGGGTCTCGGGCTGGTTTGGCTTCATCCATCAAATGTATATGATGTTCAACAGTCAAGGGACCAATCCGTTTGATGTCTGCTATTGTCCAACCAAAAGCTTGCTGATTCGATCTCAAGACCGACAAAAGAGCTTTCTCTTGCTCTAAAGATAGAGAAGCTGATATGATAACGGGTAAGGATTCATCTTCACCTAAATATGCATATTTAAGATGAGACGGTAGTGGCTTAAGATCTAGTGTCGGCGGAGAGATGATAGAAGGTAGGGTAAGGGAATGATACTCAGACTCTTTAAGAAGTTCATGACTAGCGTAAGAGATTGACTCGGAAAGCTCGACGAACTTTGGCGACAAGTCAATGGATTCAGACTCGGGGATGGACTTGTCGACGGAAGGGTCCTCACTCGTATAAATAGCTGGATCAAACACTAACGTTCTAGTGGCGTCGAGATCATTATCGCATAGCTCCTCAACTTCGCAACTATCGGAAGCTATCTCGTTGAGAGAACATATATCAATTAGATGAGCAGAAGGTTCAGAGGGTTGACTTCCTATCTTGTAGATGTTAAGATCAATTGTCATTTTCCCAAAGGACAGGTTCATAGAACCATTACGACAATTGATAACAACATTAGAAGTTGCTAGAAAAGGCCGACTAAAAATCACCGGAATTTGGTTCCGTGGGTTCGCCATAGGCTGTGTATCTAAAACTATAAAGTCCATAGGGAATATAAATTCCCCGACTTTGATTAACACGTCCTCTAGCTCACCCTTAGATTGGGTGATATATCGATCAGCCATCTGAAGAGTGCAGTGAGCAGGCTTCAACTCTCCTATGCCTAACTGCTCATAAACAGAATACGGGAGCAAGTTAACACTAGTACATAGATCGAGTAAAGCGCGATCGATGTTTTTACCCCCAAATAGTTATAGGTATTGTAGGAAAACCGGGGTCCTTACGTTTCTTGGGCAATTGTTGAGTAAAAGTAGTGCTCACATTGCTCGTTAAGAAAACATTTTTAGGCACTTAAGTTTTTCTCTTCCTAGTACACAAGTCCTTAAGGATTTTGGCATAAGACAGAACTTGTTGAATAGCATCTAGGAGAAGAATATTTATGTTAACTTATTCAAACATTTCCACAATCTTCTCCATTTGTGCGTTTGGTTTGTTGGTCCTTAACCTATTTAGAAAGGGAGCTTTATCAATAAGGGTTGGGTCCAAAATTTGAGGAGAAGTTTGTAGGGATATAATGGATCCTAAAATTGGATTTGTGATGGTTTGAGGTGGTAGTTTATTCAAGAAAGTGGGCTGAGGGTTTGAGCCTAGTGAAGAACGGAGAATAGGCTCAGAAGAAGATAGTGGACTAGATGAAGTAGGAGTAGAAGTAGTAGCCGGGGTTTCATCTGATTCATCATCATCAACTTGTTTACCAACACTATTGCTCAGCACTTTTCCCGATCTCAACGTAGTTACGGTACTCACGTTATGATTTTATTGGTTAAAGGCGATGTTTGCGCTTTGTGAGTGGCCAGGATTTGGTAGAGCTTAAGATGGAAGTCGCCCTTTCTCTCTTTCACTCTTTGCGGCATTTATCTGTGCAATTTGTGCTTCGATCGATTTTATGCTTTCACCGTAGGACGCAGTGTGTTGCACTAACGTTTGGATAGAAGATGTTAAATTAGCCGTCGTTTGTGTGGAGTGTTTAATAAACGTTTCCAAGCTTCTTTCGAGCGCAGAGGTTTTTTAGGTACCGGCCGTTGGAGTATTAGTCTGTGGTTGGAAAGAATTATTATACGGGACAAAGTTGTTGGCCGGATTATGGAAAGATTGTTGTTGAAAGGGTTGCTGACTTTGTTGTGGTGGCTGTTGTTGCTATGGGGGAAGCTTTTGATAATTATTTTGGCTTGGTAACTGATTTTGAGTTTGAGTTTGGTTTTGGTTCCAAGCAAAATTAGGATGATTCCTCCATCCCTGATTATATGTGGAGGAATAAGGTTCGTTTCTAGGTCGTTGCTGAAAAGCATCATTGTTTTGTTCTTGACCTTGAGACGGAGGATTCAAAGGACATTCTTCTGTTATATATGATGGGTCAAAGCAGCAACCACACACGGTTTTAGGGAGCGTAACTTAGTTTAGGGAGGCTGATGAGAATTTGTTTTCTATAGCTTCGTGTTTCTTTTGTATCGCGGCCATTTCGGCTTTTACTGCGATGGAAACATCGAGCTGATGGATACCTGCCCTAGATGAAGACGATGTGGTAGGTCTAGTGCTCTCCCGCTGTAATGTCTGTTATGTGAGATCTTCTAGAAATTGCCAAGTTTCGCCATCGTCTTTTGACATGAAATGGCATTGACAAATGGTTTCAAGCATTTGTTTCGTAACTGGGTTAATACCCTCATATATAATTCAGCAAAATTGCCATCTATCGATTCCGTGATGAGGGCATTAGACAAGAAGATCTTTAAACCGTTCAAAGCATTTCCAAAATGGTTCGTTGGGAAGTTGGTTAAACTGGTTAATCTCGCTTCGAACACGGGCGGTTTTTGTGATGAGGGTAAAATTTCTTAAGGAATGCTATAACGAATTCATCCTATTTAGCGATAGAATGTGCAGCAGTGCTATAAACTCATTTTTCTGCTAGATCGCACAAGGTAAAAAGGAGAAGACGTAATCGCAGTGCATCCCCTGAAAGTTTGGTTGTGCTCATCATTGCACATACGTTTTCGAATTTGGTTATAAAAACGTATGCGTCTTCGGATTCAAGCACGTGAAATTTGGGAAACAAGTTGATGAAGTGGGGTTTAATTTCAAAATTATCCCCATTGGCTGGTGGAAGAGACAGACAAGTAGGAAGGGGCCCGCGTACGGGGTAGTATCTTTCTTGAAGAGAGTTGCGTGGTGGATTCTGCGCACCTACGGGTGGTGGCAGGGTGGTATCATTAAATACTGATGGAGATCCGTCCATCTCGGGAGATGTGGTGGATGGAGAAGAAATAGAAGATGAAGAAGTACCGACTTCGGAGTCGATAGCAAAAACGCGGACTAGACGGGCACTAAAATCCCGTGTCTAGCAGATCATGCACTAAGAGGGTTTAGTGCACGTGGCAGCGTATGGTATGTGAGAACGATTTTAATAAGGTATTTTAAAAAAAATAGTCGGACGTGAGGCTTGACTCAACAAATCAAAAAATGCACAATTAATCCCTAGAACTAGGGTCACCTAGGTCAAGTCACTAGACCGCTCCTAGAATTCTAAAGGACAAGTCGCAGGATCAATCCTCTACCACCTCCTTCAATCTTATGGCCAGGTAAGTGGGAGGTATCCGCTATACGAATCACTGAAATAGCAGGACTAATTAAGTAACCACTTTCCTTAGTCACACTTGCCTAGACACCACAAGAGAAATGCGGATAAGCAATAGATTACCCACGACCCTCCTCTGTCCTAATTGAGTGCGAATGTCCTTACGGGCTAGGTCTAGATATTTTTTAATTAATGTAGTGTGAGGGGATGCTCATTTGTGATTTGTGGAGCCTAGGAAGAGTGATGAAATCCCCACCTAATCTGAATTTGGGTTTATTTCCCCTTAAAGTCCGGTTTAAATATGCAAAAACAAATTGAAATCAAAACATGCAAAAAGATTTTTGAGCGGCGATATTTGCAAAGAATTCTACAGGTAAAATCAGATTATTGGAGTTTTAGAGGAGAGAGAAAGATATTAGGAAAATACCTGAGCATTTTGGGGGCCTAAACCTACCAATGTGCCATGGTTTCGCCGCTATTGGCACCAATATGCCGCGGTTCCGCCGCCTCCTTGGAGGATCTTCTGCTAATTTTTCTTCTGAGCACCCCTATGCTCCTTTGGTTCACGTTGAAAGTCTCTGAATCTCTGTTTCCTTACTTCAGTTACTCCAGATTCCCTTACAAAACTCGCACAATAATCATTAGACACACAAGATGTGGTTTAGGTTCTCTTTTATGTTATGTTCGCTGGATTTTATAAGAAATCAACCCGAATAACAAGAAAAAAATTACGATCGTTTTTCCGGCAATGGCGCCATTTGATTGATCGCTTGCGAAAGAAGTGTTTTTGTAAATAACCGCAATCAAGACGGTGTCACTAGTAACAAGCCGCGATGAGTACGGGTCGTTCGCAGGGAAACGTGAACTCTTTTCTTGTTTTAGACGAGTTGATGAAAGATGGATGATTGTTTATCGTTATATTTTAAACGGATATAAAAGTTATAATAAAAAGACTTGTAGGGTTCATAGGACTTAGTAGTAATGGATGAATAATTAAAATTGACTCTTTTATCTTTTAATAGTTTAAAACTAGATCGATAGTGATGAATGTAGATTAGGGTTCTTGGAAGAAACTAGGGTTTCCCCACTACTAACTCATGTCCTTTCATTGATCTTTATTCATGTCTAATCTTTAACAAAACAAGTGTTAAATCAATCTCAAATCGTGGTCGTCACTATCAATAAATTGGTAGTGCGCCCGATAAGGAGGTTAACATTTATTTTGCTAAACTTTATAAACTTTAAAATGTATAAAAGAAGTTAAAAGATTTTCTCATCCATTGTTCTACCCTATCCTACAAACCCTAACAAGTTAGGAATTACTCGCTCATGGTTAGCTTAGAAAAGATGATGAAGGAGAATGAAAGTATGATTAGGATGCAGAAAAAATAGTGTGTAAAAGTAACTGCAGAAATTAAATGCAAAAAGAATTAAAATAAAATCTACCTTTATTAATCAACTATTGCATTTACAATTCTCCTTAGAAAGTCGATTACAAGAACCCTAGTTTACTCTAAATCTCTCTTTTGAAGGAGGTAGATGAATGGATGATGATCACTCGGATACGAGGATCTCTTGATCTCTTCAATAATGATTTTGAATGTACATCTCTCGGTCCTTTATATAGTATTTGAAATCAGAAACCCTAGATTCCATATGTGAGGATATACAGTTACGATCCTAGCCACAAAATGTTATATCCTACGGATCTGATTGCGCCGCGGTTCCGCCGCATATTGGCATGTTTGGCCGCCTTTCCGCCGCAACTTGGTTGAATCGGGATTTGATATTTCTTCTGGTCTTTCGTGTTGACATGTGGAGATCCTTTTGATGTCTAGATCCTGAAAATAATACTCTGAGTTCTGCCGTTGCTAGATCTCTCGATTTGCTTCTAAATTTTGGCAGATTCGGTTCCGATATCCCGATTTAACTCGGATCTCTTACTTAGATTCCAGACCTTAGCTAATATCTGCACAATATCTCAAATCAACGTATTAGTAGCATTTGGTATTTTTGAGATATTATTCTAACCATTTTATATGACATTAAATCTTAAGAATATAGATTAGAAATATTTGATATGATATGCATATTTTAATTACTAATATTTCATTTAAATATTATATGCATATATTTTTCCTAATTATATTAATTATAATGTAGAAAATATGATAATGAACTTTTTACAAATAAACTAACATATGTTCTATATTTACAATTAACATCTTTTAGCACTTAACAAAAGTAGGGAACATATTCATTCAAATGTGCAATATTTTAGACTAATCAAATACCCCCAAACTTATCTTTGATCGTCCCGAGCAAACTAGTATTAAAGAGAAAAAGAAAAACCTAATTAGCACACTTTCATAGGCAACACGATTGCACTGAGCACGTGCATCAAGCCTTTAAATCTCTAGGTGTCCCTAGTAGGAGGAGTGTTGACTCCTGAGGATTTTCAGCGGATTACACCCACAAAATCCCATAATAAAAGAAAGAAGATAAAAGTTACATAAAAAGATAATGAACTTATAAAAGAATGAACTTGAAAATAAGAGTTTCAAACTACACTAGCTTTTTAGTTGCCATGAGCCCTCTCTTAATGGTCTTGAAAAGATATCAGAAATCATATCATCTCTCAATAAAACCTCGTCTTTAGTCTTCATCCCTACCTTTTTTTTCAAACATCAATTATATACCCCTACGCGTGTGTAAAAGATATATCTACACTTAGAGAATTCAATTCAAGCAATCATACTTTTGTCTATCTTCCTTAGTACTTTTTAGTCGGTGAATATTTTCAGATGGAATTTCTCATACATTCTTCATGCGACCGTTAATACTTCTTGAGGTATATTTCCCCCAACAAAAGAGCAAAGCTCTGTTCAAAAATTCTTAAAGAGGCAGCGCCTTACGTGCCTTTCACGAGGGCGCTGGCGCTAGAGTTAAAAAAACTCTTACATGGCACCGCACGTGCTCCTCATGCGAGCGCCAACGTGCAAAGCACATAAAGGAATTAACACCCTAATTAGCGCCCACGTGCACAACACGTGAGCGCCGGCGCCGAGGTATAATTAAATTTTACTATCTGTTAAACAGAGCCGTTGGATCAAAGATCCAATGGGAATGATAAATTATCAAGACTCGGAAGTAAAATTCTGTTGAGAGAAAATATTCCTCAAATCTTTCTAAAAAAAGAAAGATGCCTTCAGTTGGATCATAGAATAAAATTCTATGCCTTCTGTAAAACAGAGGACCGTTGGATTAAAAATCCAACAGTGATTAAAAAAAATCACCGTTCTATAGAATAAATTCTGTATGGAAAAATATCTCCCCGGTCTTGTTAAAAACAAGATAATACTTTTTGTAAAATAGAAGTCCTTGGGTCAAAGATCCAGCGGTGGGTAAAATTCCCCAGATCAATTGGGATCTCTTAATGAGAGATTTCCTCAAAGCTAATTAAAAAACTGCCTCTACTATATAAAGAACCAAAGACTTCAAGTCTAAAGAGGAAGAACCCCCCATAAGCTTTAAAAAAAAAGCTTCAAAAGAACAGAGAATTAAATTCTCGAGGAAGAAGAACTCTCTTCTTGGAAATTTTAGGTAATATATATATATATATATATATATATATATATATATATATATATATACCTACTGGGGGGTTTAGCCATTCTCAAAGAACCGAGTTCTTTCTCCGGATCTGAGATCCACAAGACAAGTCTCCAATATGATGAGAATTTAATTCTCATTGGGAAGAACTCGTTATCGAGAACCAAAAATTCATCTACAAAATAAAGATCCTGTTGATCATTCAAGAAGAAAAGAACCCAGTGCCCCACGTGCCTCTCACGTGGGCGCTACAGAAGAAAAGAGTACTTAGCACTCAATTGAGCGGCGCTCAGCGCCCAGCGTCCCACGTGCCCCTTACGTGGGTGCCACAGAAGAAAAGAGTGCTTAGCACTCAATGAGCGGCGCTCAGCGCCCAGCGCCCCACGTGCCCCTCATGTGGGCGCCACAGAAGAAAAGAGTGCTTAGCACTCAATGAGCGATGCCCAGCGCCTCACGTGTCCCTCACGTAGGCGCCATAGAATGGAAGAGTGCTTAGCACTCACTAGGTAGCGCCTAGCGCCTCATGTGCTTCGCATGTGGGCGCCATAAAGAGTGCCTAGCACTCCATACAAAGACAAAAAGGAGGTAAAGTGTTTAACACTTATTAGGAAATCCCCATGACTGAAAGCCCCACATGATTATATGTGAGCGTCAAAACTTATATAAGTGCTCAGCCCTTTTTGTACAAAAAGGGGATTGATTAAACAGAGACCAAAAAAGTGCTTGGCACTTTTCAATAAAAAAAACTGAATAGACTAAGCCCAAATTTTTTAGGTCCCCTGAGGATAGAACCTCCCTGATTCGGATCAACCGAGCCCATGTGCTCATGATTTTCCAAACTGATCTTAGTCCCAAATACGACTATTGATCTTCCAATTGATGATATCCAAAACGATACTCATCCCGCATCCTCCCGAGGAAATCTTAGTCTTAAAATATGACTAAAGATTTCCGGGTTTACCACTAACTCCTTTTCCCCTCAAATACGGGAACTGGTTCAAGGGTACATCTCTCCATACCTCTGATCCACGTCGTTGTAATTCCTCAACGTCTTCAGAGAGGTGGCGGGTCCTGACAACCAACAGCTTTTTGGTGCACTTCCAAACTGATGTGCACACCTCAAATCAGACCACACCCCAAACTAGGTGCATCCCATATCATCATTGTTCATCCCGTTGCATAACAAATACACGTGCGCGCAATATGGACAATGGACCGAGACGTTCTTAAACTAAAATCTCACATCCAAAATGGTGATCCACAGACCGAGACGTCCTTAAACTAAAATCTCACCTCCAAAATGGTGATCAACGAACTGAGACGTCTTAAAACTAAAACCTCACCTCCAAAATGGTGATCAACGGACCGAAATGTCCTTAAACTAATATTTGCCTAAAAAATGGCAACAATGGACCGAAATGTCCCTAAACTAAGACAACAGAGCCCAAATTCTCTCTTATTGGATCTGAAACAAAAATGATCCTAACACCTTATTAAGTAGATCTTAGTCTCAAATTGGACTAATGTATCCCTAACAAAAAAACCAACCGAGCCTCAGTTACTCACATACATTGAAGTCGATCTTAATCTCAAACCAGATTAACGATCCTTAAATAAAACAAACCCAAATCTAAGATATACGGATTTGGACTAATCTACGCCCTACGGGCGACAACATAAATTAATCTCCGTATACAATCCACGGGCAACCTAAACCAAAAATAAAAACACACACGACACGAAGTGAACTTCCGGAGCAGGAGAAAGTGGTAATCGCGATGCGATAACGTAATTAACTGCAAGGGCTTGCGCCTGCAGGGAAGAGCGTCCCCACAATACAAAAAACCCCTCGCAAATGAGGGGGAATCTGACGAAGTCTGTTACAACGGCCGCATCCGTCCAATCCTCCGATATACGGTGCCATAAATCAACTTGGTATTTTTGGAGAGGTGGACGGATAAATCCAAATAGTATCTGCCCCCAAAATTCAGGCCAGACGTCCTAACGTCTCGGTCGCGTCTTTCGGCGGTGAACAAGGTACTAACCAACCGATTACCAAATGTGCTCACTTCTTAAGGTGTAATTAGTAATATCCTAGTTTTTCAGCACCTAAAGCTTAACAGTGACTCCTAAACCAGTTGGTCTAAGACACTAAGTGATAAGGCACCCTCGCTATATTTTTTTATGCTGCCTTAAGTAATTACAAAACCATTGTTCATTTTTCTTCACCATTTTATTTATGTGTCATATATATTTTTTTCTTTCATACTAAAGCTTTAGACAAGAGCATTTCAAAGTATTCTCTACTATCCCAAGTTTCAAAATATGTGCAAGTGCGTATAGTAGGGTATCAACATTAAGATGTTTGGACTCAAGAATATGGACTATTTTTTAGACTTATTTCTATTCTCAGATTAGTAATTTCCTTCATCTTACCAACCCTTGGGAAAACCGCTCATGACTACCAATTACTAGCTTTGTTTTAAAACATCTAATTTTCTTGCTTTTCTTAAATCTTTTCCTATATTTCATTTGTATTTTCACATTCTAACTTTTATTTCCAAGAAAATTTTCATTTACTCATATTTTTTTATATATAGTGCATAGTGCCAAATGATATTTTAGTAAATACAAACCTCCCCCCAAACCTGTTTGCAGCAGTGTACTCACTGATGTATTCTTTGAGCGTATAGACCTGTAGACTGGGGAGGAAAATAATAGGGGTAAAATAATAGTTAAATGAAAAACTACGCCCAAACTTATTCTTTGGCATGTATAGATATTCAGTTATATATATTTTTTATACCCACCTCCATTCTTAGATGAAAAGTGTTACCGAAACATGGAGGTGAGGCGGAGGAAAGTTAGTTATGATAAAGCGGCTCTTATAGGAACATGAGTTCCTCTGATGGGTCAGCGGAAAAGTACGGTTTTAATCTATGCCCATTTACTTTAAAAATAGAATCGTTTTTAATATTTTTCTATATCCACTGCCCCGTGCGGGTACACATACTGCACCACAAAAGGTCATTTCCAACGAGATTTTAGTTTACCCGGATGAAGATGGAGACGAGAATCGTAAAGAAGGACTTGTTGTCCCGATGTGAAAGTTTTTCTCAAAAGGTTTTTATCGTGGAACACTTTAATCCGGTTCTTTACTATAACCGCATTATCGTAAACTTCATCGCGAAACTTTCTTAGCTCATTTAATTGCAGCTTCCGATAGCTGCTTGCTTGATCAAAATCACAATTAAGCTCTTTAATAGCCCACATTGCTTTATGTTCGATCTCGATAGGAAGGTGGCAAGCCTTCCCAAACACTAGTCGGTATGGAGACATACCAAGATCGGTCTTATAAGCGGTACGAAATGCCCAAAGAGCATCCGTTAATTTGATGGACCAATCCTTATGGTTCTTAGAAACCGTTTTCTCCAAAATTTGTTTGATCTGTCTGTTGGAGATCTCAGCTTGCCAGCTCGTTTGGGGATGATAGGGCGTAGAAAACTTATGGTTGATTGAATATTTTCGCATCAAAGTCTCGAAAGACCGATTACAGAAATGCGTCCCATTATCGCTAATTATAGCGTGAGGGTGTTCGAATCGCGAAAAGATATTTTCTTTAAGGAACTTAATAACAATCTTGTTGTCATTAGTGCAACACGGTACCGCTTCGACCCATTTAGAGACATAATCAATCGCTAATAAGATGTATAAATTCTCCAAAGAGTTGGGAAATGGGCTCATAAAATCAATTCCCCAAACATCAAATATCTCCACAACCAAGATAGGTTGGAGCGGCATCTCATTTCTCCATGAAATCTGACCCATGTGTTGACACCGTGAACAAGTTTTGCAATAATCATATGCATCTTTAAATAACGTTGGCCAATAAAAGCCACATTGCAAAAATTTCTCAGCCGTTTTTCTTGGACCAAAGTGACCGCCACATGCCT
Source organism: Agapanthus africanus (assembly GCA_030015575.1). Classification (NCBI taxonomy): domain Eukaryota; kingdom Viridiplantae; phylum Streptophyta; class Magnoliopsida; order Asparagales; family Amaryllidaceae; genus Agapanthus; species Agapanthus africanus. Next base: position 497,576,332 of record CM057347.1, on the reverse strand, counting down.
GATCATGGCAGAAAGACAATACACTCTTGAATTCATCATTAGGCACACATCGGCGAATGATTTGATCGGAACAATACTTAAACAGATAAGGTTTATCCCAGTAAATATGTTTACTTGGGATAGAAATTGGTGATTGTCTTGTTTTGACCATTCGCTGGGTAGAAGTCCTGTTGCTAAATAATTCACAATATTCACGAACCAAGGTTCGCAGGATATGGTCAAGAGCTGTTCGTCAGGAAAGGAATCGTTTATTGGCACGGTCAACGATGGTGAAGAAGAAAGGCGTGAAAGATGGTCGGCTACTACGTTTTCACATCCACTCTTGTCTCGTATTACAAGATCAAATTCTTGTAACAGAAGGATCCAACTTATTAGCCTAGATTTAGCATTCTTCTTCGATAAGAGATGTCTTATCAGAATGATCGGTGTAATCTACAACTGGAGAGCCAATTATGTAGGGCCTGAATTTTTCTAATGCAAATACAACTGCCAAGAGTTCTTTCTCGGTAGTTGTATAATTCATTTGGGCATCGTTCAAGATCCTACTTGCATAGTAAATTACATGTGGTATCTTATCAATGTGTTGTCCTAAGGCTGCACCAATAGCAAAATCGGTGCATCACACATAAGATCGAAAGGGTGACTCCGGTCCGGAGATGACAAAACATGGGCTATAGTGAGGGAAATTTTAAGCGATTCAAAAGCAACCACGCAATCCAAATCAAAGTGAAATATTGTATCCTTGGCCAAAAGAAGAGTTAAGGGTCTAGCAATTTTGCTAAAATCCTTAATGAATCGCCTATAAAATCCCTCATGACCAAGAAAGGATCGTACATCTTTGACGCATTTGGTCGGAGGAAGGTTATGGATGACATCTATTTTAGCTCTGTTTACCTTAATGCCTTTTCGTGAAATGATATGCCCTAGGACAATATCTTCTTGAACCATGAAATGACATTTTTCCCAATTCAAAGTTAAATTCTTATCCTTACAACGGGTAAGAACAGCGTTAAGATGACGTAGGCATTTCTCAAAGGAGTCTCCAAATATAGAGAAATCGTCCATAAATATCTCCAGAAAATTCTCGACCATGTCCGAGAATATCCCCATCATATACCGCTGAAACGTCACGGGAGCATTGCATAACCCAAAGGGCATGCGTCTATAAGCAAAAGAACCGAAGGGATAAGTAAACGCTGTCTTATCTTGATCCTTTTCAGTGATGGCGATCTGGTTATAGCCGGAGTATCCGTCCAAGAACCAGTAGTATTCATGCCCAGCTAATCGTTCTAACATCTGGTCAATGAAAGGTAGAGGGAAGTGATCTTTCCTCGTTGTGGCATTGAGTTTTTTATAATCAATACATACCTGCCACCCAGTTTGGATGCTTGTTTGGATCAACTCATTGGCCTAATTAGTTATGACCATGATGCCGGACTTTTAGGGACCACATGAATATGATTTACCTATTGGCTATCAGATATTGAGTAAATTATACCATTATCTAGGCATTTGACAATTTCTTTCTTCGCCGCCTTCTTCATGACGGGATTCAACCGTTTTTGTGGGTCTCTGGCTGGTTTGTCTTCATCCATCAAATGTATATGATGTTCAACAATCAAGAGACTAATCTCTTTGATGTCTGCCATTGTGTGTCGAGCATGAGGGAAAAAGAGGGGTGAGGAGCATCCTAAGGACGCGTGAGTGGCGCATGGGCGTCGGGCGCCAGCGGGCCACGTGCATGGCAAGTGAGCACCGGGCACCAGAGGGTCACGCGCCCTGCACGCGGGTGCGGGCGCCACAGGGTCATGCGCCCTGCATGCGAGCGCCGGGTGCCAACAGTTCGCGTGCCCGCACGCGGCGCTGGACGCCAGCGGGTCACGCGTCCTGCATGCGGGCGCTGGGTGCCTGCTGGTCACGTACATGGTGCGTGGGTGCTAGATGCCAGCAGATTACACGCCCTACACATGGGCGCTGGGTGCCCGCGGAAAAAGGGGCTTAGCCCCTTGTACTGGGAGTTGTACTCCCGATTGACTTTTGGAGTTAAACTCCTAAAAAAATGGAAGAGGGGCTTATCCCCTGCATAGAGAGTTGTACTTCCCGGTTGACTTTTGGAGTTAAACTCCTAAAAAAAGGGATTTATTATTATTATTATTATTATTATTATTATTATTGTGAAGTTAAACTCTTAAGAGATTTTCGGAGATAATGAAAGGGGACCCCTTTCTTCTCCCTTGAGCCCTGGATTTTCTCTTGAGCCTTGGATCTTTCCAAAATGAGATTTTTGGAGATGGGTCTCTTTCTTCCTCCTCTCTGTTTGCTGGATCTTGGAGAAAAAGGGCAGTGAGGCTTAAAAATCTCCCTTTTTAGAGATCTGATTGGAGATCTGAGCTCCCCTTTGTGGGTTTCATGGTGAAAAACTATTTTTTGGGGGAGAAATAAGTGTGAAACTCTTGATTTAATTTAAGAAAAAAAGAAGAAGGTTTGAAATCTTGAGGAAGGAGAAGGAGGCACAGAACCCTATACTTTTTTTTAAGAGAATGAAAAAGCCCTCCTTGATTTTTTTTATCATGTTTTCCTTTATAGGTTACACACTTTACATATAGCCCATTGAGATTTGCCAAATGGCACTTGTGCCACCCCATGCCCTATGTGCTTATCTCTTTTTGCACATAAGCCATGGGGTTTACAAAATTTTGGCTTTTTGCCCATTTTACATACATTTATTCCAAAAAAAATAATTACATTAAACTAATTTATGGCTTCATTATTTTTATCATGGGGCTGGTACCTTCCATGCTCGGTTTTGACCTGGGCTTAGGCCCACTTAGCTTGGGGTTGAATTTGATTTTGACTTGGTCAACCGGGGTGTAATTTTTGACCCCAACAGAGTCGTGAGGATCTCGTAGGTGTATTTTCTCCTTAGGAATCGTATGGATTCCTAAGTGTATTGCTCCTTTGTAAGTCGTAAGGATCTCATGCAGGTGTTTTCTCTTTACAAAGTCGTGAGGACTTTGCAAGTGTATCTTTTCCTTTATTTTAACGAGTTTGCGCCCTCTCGGCTTTTCAAAAGCTCGTTGGTAGCCATGTTGTTTTTACTCATGGAGCCCTTTCGGATTTTCATCTGTGCCCATTTCGCTTGTGGAATGTACCTTTTTTAGGTGGCCCATAAAATAACGCACTAATAGCTGTAGATTATGACATTCTTCGAAAGACCGCATCATGTGGGACCTGAGAAGGATATGAATTGTTTATGCCTGTGGATTGTACACGGTGATCAATATGAGGATCCATCATAGGGCACGGTGCCAGTTTAGGGACATAGTGGTCCAATATTAGTTTAGGGATGTTTCGGTCTATCATTAGTTTAGGGACACAAGCGTCGTCCACCATCTATAACGGGCGCATATCATTCGGTACCACTTTTAGAGTTTTGACTTGGGAAGATAGCAAGCAGATATAAGCGTCGTCATCTATCATTGACCTAAGTCGCTATTCTTCAAGCGTAGTAATTTTTTAGGAACCGGCCATTTATTGGCCGAAATGGCCTTTCGCCATGCAAAGGCCATTTTCGCTTCCCAGTATACCTTATCTATAATGTACGGGCCTTCATAGTTTGGCTCGAACTTTCCTCATTTTCGCTTCCCAGTATACGGCGAAGGGGACGCGACTGGTCCGCTACGTATTTACTGTGAAGTAAATACGCTAAGCGTATCTAAGCAATATAAAGTAAATACACAAGAGACAAAAGATATGAACTGAACAACAACTTTATTTATTAATCTTCTTTTGTACAAATGCATGGAAAAGTAAATACATGGAATAAAGCAATGCCTAAACAATGGCATAAAAGAAAAGAAAAGTACTGAAATGGAAAGTGTACAATGACTAGAGTTCGGGGTCTTCACTGAACTGGTCCAAGTCTTTAGCAGTGGGCTCGATCTCTGAAGTGTCCAGATCACCTGACGACATTCAAGGAAGAAAGAAAGAGAATGTCGTCAGCGAACAGGTCGCTTGGTAAGTTCCAAAGATAAGGAAGAAGTAGAAAAGAAGAAGGAGAGAGTGTAGCTTTTAAAGTTGTATTATATTGTTATAGTGTTAATGTTGTTGTTATCGTAAGTTCAAGGGTGAATGTCAACTAATCTCAAGAGTGTTCTCAAACCCAACAGGCCACAGTCCAGGGATAGGGAACCACGGGCCCAAATGATATGTTAGTAGCGGGACTTTGACCGTCGTCAAAGTATTCCAAACTCAACAGGCCACAGTTCAGGAGCATGGAAACACGGGCCCTCATGATTGCTTACTTGTGTTAGTAGACATGGATTCATGATCTACGGGGACTCTTGAGATTATGTTGGATTCACGAATGAACTACCCCAATACCTCGTGTAGTTATTGTATTGATAGTATTGTATTGCATTGTAATGTCTTGTAAATTAAATTGTATAATTGGATGACTTGCCGAATCCATGGTTCGGTTCGGTCAAGTTGTATAGATTGATAACTGAATTCATGGATTCATGTATTCATGTTGAATTGTAATATTGTAGATTGTAGATGGTACTTGAATCATATTCAAGTCAGATTATAATCAGACTCAAACCCGAGTCAAACAATTATAAAAGTAAATTGAAATCCTGATTGTTTTGATGTTATCGGTAACACCGTTTTTTAATTGTCTACCTTAGATAGGCAAGCACCCATATCTCCAGCTCCCTGAGGCTTAAGAGACTGGTCACTCCTTAAACCTATATTTACCAGGGTCCTTAGAGCAATTTATAGAACTTGAGGGGTTTTTATGTAAAAATACTTTTATATAGTTTTCAAGATACACTCCAAGTATTTATTATTCGTCTTTATAGTTGCAATTAGTGTAAATTTTATTTTGTGATATTTCTAGTGAAAATATCCTATTTTCATACTAAATGATATTTATTTGAAATATTGATTTTCATGGTATTTTAGTGTAAAATGAATCTTGTGACATTTTTAGAAAAAGATAGAATATTTATAATATTAAAAATAAATATGTTCATGTTACATATACATATAGTTATATGAAAAATAATTTTTGTATATATCTATAGTATTCTAGAAATCTCGTTTTCTTAAGATGACGTATTAATCTTTCGAGACCGAATGCTCCTTGCGGAGGTCTGAATCTCGCACTATTAAGCCCGAGGATGTGCGATAATCCGCACCATCCCGAACGGGTTTCCCAAATGGGTTGTAGCGGCGCTTTGCAAAGATTTGTATAAATACTAATCATTAAGGAAAACAGTTTTATTAATTATGGTATTTAAATGAAAATGTGTCATTTTCCCGTATTCTATGTTCTAGGGTCTCCTAAGTCAACTAGACTGCTCCTAACTGGTCCAAAGTGACAAGTTGTGAGATACCTCAAATCGCCTCTTCACCGCCAATTGTGGCCAGGTAAGTACAAGTCAAGAAAGGAGGGATCCGCTCACGAATCACCGTGAGACGGGCCTTTTAAAGTTACCTTTCTCACTTGTCTAGCCTACACACCACAAACTCAGGTTTAGATAAACGACTGATGTCCACAACCTTATCCTATTTTCATAATAAGTGGTATTTATTTGTAAAGATGTATCAATACTAAATCTTTTAGAAATGGTTTTATTAAGTAAATGGTATTTAAATGAAAATGTTTGTTTTCCCGTATTCTACGTTCTCGAGGGTATCATGTTATGTTGCATATGAGTGTGTGAGGAGGTAGGTCATTATTTCGTGATCTACTTAAATGTATAGCAAGTTTAATGAAGTTAAATGTATAATTAAAACAATGTGATATTTAAATGAAAAATACGATAAATTGAAATAGCCATCATTTTATGAAATGAAACTTGATCGATTTGGTTGATTAGTGTTTAATAGTCAATATGAGAGAGTTTAAGCATAATTGTATTAACGAGAAGTGAAGTTTTATAAGAAACCGAATCGAAAATCGGATTTGTTCCGATTCCGTTGGGTTTTGTAAATCCGTAATTTTAGAATAGAAAAGAAAGATAGAAAATGGGACTTATGGTTTTTGGACACACAAGAGGGTGAGAGGGAAGTAGTGGAATCACTGATGTGTTGCGTCGTCGCCGGGAGTTCCTAGAACGATCGCCAGAAGTTCCGCCGGGAATTCGTCGGAGCTTCGCCTCGAGCTCGTTTTCAAAGTGCACAAGATTCTTGGAAATTTTTAGAGAGTTGGCTCAGAATTTTGGGGTGAGAGGGTAGGGGGTAGGGGTGTATTTATAGGGTTAGGCTAGGGTTAGGGTAGATGAAAAGTTTAAAATAAAAAATGTAATAAAAATGTTTTAAAAGTGGAGTAATTGGGGTTTTAAAAGAGTTCTGGAAATGGTCTGAGGCTAAAATTCTGCTGGTGTGTAGGGAATGTGAAACGACACAATTTTCTTGTTAGGGTCGTCGCCGGAATCGGCCGACTCGGCTGTGACTCGGCCGTGACTTGGTCGGAGGACTGAGTCGGCCGAGTCGAGGCCGATTTGGCCGATTCCCGGCCGAGTCAGGCCGCCGAGATCCCCCCCGATAGTTCATCTAAGCTCTGGCAATGTTACATTTTTGGGTGTAGTGGGGTTTTTGTGAGATATGCACGTGTAAACCCTTGGTATTCTAAAGGTTTAAAAAAATCAATATTAAAAATAATGTGGGGTATGAGATTTGAACTCTGGTCGCTTGGTTTAGCAGTGCAAGGTATTACCAATGAGCTACAAGCTCCTTCTTGTAATTATGGAGCTAATTAATTACTTAAAGTAATAACAGTAAATGTAAATACCTCAAGTATACATTAATTTTTAAGCAAATTTTGTACACTAAAATTAGAGTTGTTACATTTTTTTAACTTGTAATTAAAAAGCAAAATAACTACTATATCTTTTGCTCAGGCTAAAATACCCCTTTATGGATTTTGAAAAAAAAATTTTGAAAAAAATTTTTATAGGAAAATTAGGGTTGTTACAATTTTACACGATTAGAAATCATTGGTCTTTTGACAACCAGCATGAGTTCGTCTTGGCGGAATGTTCTCGGCCTAGTCAGTCTTTCATATGAATGTATCATCCTTGCCTTATAAGCCTATAGATTTTGCTGTGCTATAAGGCGGGTTTCATCGAAGGCATCGAGCTCCTCGAGCCTAAGATGAGCATTTTCTTCATCTGTTAACTCATATTGAACTGACACACGTAATGAAGGGAGTTCTATCTCCAGTGGGAGTACTGCGTCAGTGCCAAACACCAATGCATATGGTGTTGTATTTGTGACCGACTTGAACATTGTTCGGTATGCCAAAAGAGCTTCATGCAGCCTCTTATGCCGGTCCTTCTTGTTTCTGGACACTGTCTTTTTTATAATCTTGGTCAAGGTCTTGTTGAATGCTACAAGTAGACCATTAGCTCAAGGATTATAAACCGAGGAGCATCTCCAGTCTATCTTGTGTTGCTGTATGAAGCGGCTTATTTTATGGCTTTTATAGGCTGGTCCATTATTCGAAATTATCCATCCTGGAGTTCTAAACTGGTAGATGACATGGGTTTTGAAGAAGTGGAGGATATTCGCCGTCTTCACCTCCCTTAGCGGTATTGCTTCTGCCCACTTAGAGAAGTAATCCGTTGTTGCTTATATAAACCGATGTTCTCTGGATGTTGCTGGTTCGATAGGGCCGATTATATCCGTTTCCCACATTTCGAACGACCAACTAACTACTGTTGGATGCAACGGATTTGGATGTTGATGTATGAAGTCCCCATGTATTTAGCACGAGTGACACTGCTTCGTATATTCGAGACAATCCTGAATAATCTTGGGCCAATAATAGCCCATCCTTTTTATCTTCGGCTTCAATTTTGGCCCTGCATGATGGGAGCTACAAAGTCTGTCGTGTACTTCTTGGACGACTTTCTTCACTTCCTTCGGCCTTAGGCATCTTAACCATACGAAGTCGAAGGATCTCTTGTATAGAGTATCGTTGACGAAGGCGAATGACAGAGCTCGTTTCATGAGCTGATATCTAGACGACACATCTTTGGGTGTTCGTTGAGCATTAAAGTAGTCTATGAAGACTCTCCTCCAGTCCTTGACCTCTTCTTCATTTTCTATTTGGAGAACTTCTCGTTTGGTCATTTCTTTTTCCTCAGATAGTTCTATTAGATTTTCCGAAGGTATATCTGCTGGCGCTAGGATCCTGTGGGTTTGAACAATGATCCTTACGTCATCGAGATGTTCGTCGGCCAATTCTTTAGCCAACTTGGCTAACGCATCTGTCTTGATATTTTCCGCTTGCGGTACGTTTTCTAAAGTATAGGAAGGGATTTGGATCAGCAGTCGCTGCACTCTTTCGCCATATCTTATCAGTTTTGGTTTGCATGTCTGATAGTCATCATTTACTTGACTGACGACCAGCTGAGAATCTCCATATATGAGGAGGTCCTTGATTCCCATGTCGATAGCGATCTCAAGACTGGCTATCAAAACTTTGTATTCCGCTTCATTATTAGTCCTGGGTTCCATTAAGGAAAGGGCATAACGCAATATTTCTCTTTGCGGGATCATGAAGATAAGACCTACCCCGACATTGATTATGAGGGTGTTGTTCTTTTGTTGCTTCATGGAAGACGCTCCATCAAAGTAGAGCTCCCATTGAAACTTATTTTCTTCTTTCTCCTCCTCGAATGCGTCGAACACATGTTCATTCAGTAACACGCAATTTATAGGAGAATTGGTTGGTATCGGATGTTCCGCAAGAAAATCGGCGATGGCTTAAACTTTCACCGCTTTGAAGGGCCGATATGTTACTGAGAATTCTATCAACAGTAGGGCCCATTTGGGAAGCCTTCTTGTTAGTATAGATTTTGACATCATATATTTAAGAGGATTCACATTTGATATGAGATGGACCTCATGCGCCAAGGCGTAGTGTCTGAGATTCGTTATTGCGAAGATCGGCGCCAAGCAGTGCTTTTCGATGGGGCGAGTAGTTGCTTTCTGCCCCCAGAAGAACTCAACTTAGATAGTAAAGAGCTCTTTCATTTTCTTGATCATTCTCTTGTGCCCACAACACGCTTAGAAACCTTCAAGGGGTATCGTGTATAAGATAAGGGGTCTTCCCTTAGCCAGAGCGGCTAATACCGGCGGATTTTGTAAGTATTGTTTAACTTCGTCCAATGCCTTTTGGCATTTTTGATGCCAAATGATCGGAGTCTCTTTCTTCATTAGATGGCTATAGGGACGACATTTTCCAGAGAGGTTGGTTATAAACCGCCGGATATACGCGAGGTTTTCCCTGGAGAGATCGCAGTTGTTTGAGGGTTCTTGGCGAGGGCATTTTCATAATCGCCTTGATTTTTGAAGGATCAATTTCGATACTTCGGTGATGGATGATGAAGTCTAGGAATTTCGAGGAAACTCTAAACACGCACTTTAGAGGGCTCATCTTTAGATTATACTTCCGAAGAAGCTCGAACATGACCTTTAGATGCTACCAGTGTTCCTCATGAGATTTTCTTTTGACCATAAGGTCGTCGATATAACATTCAACGATCTCATGTATGAGGTCATCGAATATCTTCGTCATGGCCCTTTGGTAGATGGCCCCGGCATTCTTCAAACCGAAGGGCATCACCTCGTAGCAAAATATGCCCAACGGAGTCCGGAAAGCGGTATGTTTCTGGTCTTCAGGATCCATCTTTATCTGGTTGTATCCTAAAGATCCATCTATGAAGAAGAAGACTTCGTGGATGGATGTGTTATCAATCATCAGCTCGGTAATGGGCACTGAGAAGTTATCTTTCGGGCACGCTTTGTTAAGGTGCCGAAAGTCCACGCAAATCCGAACTGTCCTATTTTTCTTCATCACTGGAACGATATTAGCGATCCAGTTGGGGTATTGAGCTTCTTTAATAAAGCTGTAACAACCCTAAACTTTCTGTACAATTTTTTCAAAATTACAGAAAGGGATACTTGAGCCTAAGCACAAGTTATAAGTTTGTTTTGCTTTTGAATAGCAAGAAAGAGCTTGTAGCTCACTAGTAAGACCTTGCACTGCTGATCCATAGCACCAGAGTTCAAATCCCATCATCCACACATTTTTTTTATTTAAAATTCTTTTAATTTTTTAGAAGCCCAAGAGTTGCACGTGCACTACACGTAATAGGGTAAGTTACAGAATAATCTAACAGGTGCAATAGACTAGTTGAAGCGTCGTGGACACGTGGCCCCAATCCGAGCCCTCCTCACCGGAATCCGACCGGCGAGAAGTGTTGTTAGGCCGGCTCCGCCGGTTCTAATGAGGCCAAACCCTATTTTTTTAAAACCCTAGCGACTCTTGGACTCCCCCCATAACCCCAGTATTGTTTAATTTCTGCCTATTTACAGAGAATATTAAAACCACTTTAATCCCAATTTTAATGCAAGTTTAAATGCATTTTTATCACACCCCAAACCCTAATTTATCCTATAAATACCCACTCTATTTTACACCCTTCACACTGAAATTTCCTACAAAAACTCTACAAAAAAATTTCCAAGTTCTTTCTGTGTACTAGTGGAGTTAGCGAAGGGCGATGCTCCGACGAACTTCCGAAGAGATTCCGGCGACGAAACGACGACCCGACGCCTTCCGTAGTTCCCTCTCTCTCCCCTCTTGTTCTAAAGCCAGTAAGTCCCTACTTCTTCTTTTCTCTATTCTAAAAACATTCAAAACTAAAACCCGACGGAAGCGGAGTTAATCCGACTTCCGATTCGGTTTTTCCTTAAAAAGTTCTATTTTCTTAAACACAATAATACCAAACTCTTATGTCATGACCATTAAACATTAACAAAGGCAATAGAACAAGTTTGACATCAAAATAATAACCGCAGCAAGTTTTATTCCACTTTTATATTAAAATACCTTCATGTTTCATTTCGACATGCTTAAACTTTTTAAACCGTATTACCTTAGAAAACTCATGAGGTAATGACTACCTCCTCACAAAACACATATCTAATATAGCACGATTGGATTTGGGAACATAAATTTGGGAAAATACGACTTTACATATAACTACCTTCAACTTATAAAACATTTTTCTATAAGAACTGTATTTAAAAAATCTTTTCAATTGTGCCTCTATAACCCATTTTGCGGAACCCGTTCGGTATGGTGCGGATTATCGCACATTCTCGGGTCTATTAAAGTGAGCTGCAGACCTCCGCAAGGAACATACGATCTCGAAAGATTTTTAAAACATTTTTCTTTAGAAAATGTGATTTCTATTATAAATAAAACTTATATTTTTAATAAATATATATATATGTAATTAATATCAAAATATCTATTTTTAATATTTATAATATTCCACATTTCCAAAATTCAAGAAAAACATTCCATTTACAAGAAAATATCATACAATTCCAATAATTCAAATAAATACCTTATACTTTAAAACTAGGTCATATTCACTAGAAATTTCACATTGAATAAAAGAAATATCTATGAAAACTCTAAAGACGATAATTAAATACTTGAGGTATATTTTGAAAGTATAACAAAACTATTTTACATAAAACCCCCTCAAGTTATACTAAATTACAATAAGGACCCTAATAAACATAGGTTTAAGCGGGACCAGTCACTTGAGCCTCAGGGAGCCGGAGATATGGGTGCTTGCCTATTTAAGGTAGATAACTTAACAAACGGTGTTATCAACATGGTAATTGTCTTTGAAAAAGACACAAATCCTGTCGTTCATGTGCAGCAGTTACCAATAGCACCAAAACATAATTCAGGACTTCAATTTCTTTTCTAATTGTCTGACTCAGACCGAGTCTCAATATAATCAATCTGACTTGAATATGATTCAAGTATCAAACTACAATACAATATGGAACTATGAATCCGGCTATTCAATCTAATTAATCTATATTGACTGAACCGAACCATGGATATATTCCATTTACATGATCATCCATTATATTCGTTCCATTACTGATATCATGGTTTCGGCAAGTCATCCATCTATATAATTTGCAAGACAATACAATACAATTAATACAATCAAGATATCGCGGGGTTTATAAGGGGTAGACTGGTACGGAAGGTGTTAAAAGTGGCACGGGACTGTAACCATAATACACCTAACCTGAATCTCCATTGCCATTGTACCGTGGTTGAACGGTTCCTTGTGCTCCTTATACCTTAGTCCATGAGGAAAGTTGGACTCCTCTCGTATACACTGGTATTTTCTGTACCAAGCTACAAATAACTACATTAACATAACAAACAACATTATAATAGTTATACTCTCTCTCTCTGTCTATTCTACTTCTCCCTCCTCTTTGGGACTTACCGAGCGACTTGTTCGCTGACAGCATTCTCTTTTTTCTTCTTTGGAATGTCATCAGGTGTTTTGGACTCACTGGATATCGAACCCAGCAGTGAAGACTTGGATCAGTTTACTGAAGAATCGGAGTTTTAGTTTCACTTGTACATTACATTTCATTTTCATTTCTGTTATGCCATTGTTTAGGCATTGCTTTCATTCCATATATTTTCATTTCAGTTGTATTGTAAAAAGAATGTTTAATAAATAAAGTTGATGTTTATTTACATCTTGTCTCTTGTGTACATTTTATTTTATATTGCTTAGATACGCTTAGCGTGTTTACTTCTGAGTAAATACGTAGAGGGCCTCGCCGCGTCCCCTTTACCGTACACCGGGAAGCAGGGTGTGACAGAAGCTGGAGTTAATTAATTTCTTGACTTCGGTGTTGATACTCATCTCAAGTTTGAGTCGCATCCTTCTTGGCGCTTGCTTGACTGGTTTCATCTCTGGCGATTTGGTCAGTTTGTGTACCGCCACCTCTGGATCTAAACCCAGCATTTCGGAGTAGTTCTAAGAGAAACAATCTTTGTACTGCATAGCACGTCTTTCAATTGGCTACCCATTTTTCGGATAGCAGTTCATTGACAAACGTCGGTCTTGGATCATCCTCTGTACCTAAGTTGATTTTTCTTAGGTTGTCTGCCGTGGTATGTATTCCATCCTCCAGCTCTTTTGGAGCTGGTGGAAATTCTGATATCTCCTCCTCATCGTCTTCATTTGTGAAGCATTCGAAAAGGTCAATCATATTCTTGTGCCCTCTCACTTTTGAGAGTGTTATCATATGACAGGCACGAGTCCGCTTACATTTTCACAGTCGAGCTGGTCCTAATATGATGGTATTGGTCTTTTTTGGTTTGTGCTTTTATGGCGGGCTTATACTCCAGTTATCGGATAACATGAACCAATCTTGTTGATATTGGTCCACCACCCAATTCTTGAACGTGAAACAATCTTCAAGGGGGTAGCTTATTGCTCGGTGATAGGAGCAATAATCCGGATGATGGAATTCATTTAATTGTTCGGGGTGCTGAGACTATGAAAGCGTCAATATTTGGTGCTTCATGACAAGGATGAAGATCTTCCCCGTCTTGTCTCGAGGGAAAGAATATTTCCGACCTATCTTCTTTATAAAGGACGGGCACCAACCGAGCTTTTCTCGATTAAACAACGTTTTGGACCTACTTTGTTGTCCTTGTACGTTGCTTGCAATCGTCGCCTTATTCTTATCTCCACTGAGGAGCTTCCTTCTTCGTGAGAGCACATAGTGGGCTGGGGGTGGAGAGTATCATGATCCTACAAATTGCTCACAAAGACACTGCTTGTTGGTCTTTTCATATATGGCCATTTAGCGACTGTGGTTATCTCGGCTCGCTTGACGGGCTTCTTTTATTTTCTCGTCAATTTGTTCTTCGAGCTCCGGACTTAAGGTTGTTCGAGTGAGACTTTTCTCTCATTCGCCAATATGGTTGGTTGGAGAAACATCTTCTTCTCCATTTGAGCTATTTATGGTGTGGCAGCTGTAGATTTGCTCCTGTTTCTTGGACCGAACATATCCCAGTCCATTTGTTTCCATCTTCATGCTGAACTTCTTTCATTGAGTCCTGAGAATATTCCAAATCTTTTTATAGAATTGGGAATATCGAACAGCTTGCTCGAGAGGCACGCCTTAGCACTTTAACAGCTCTTTTAATCTCTCCGCACAATATCTTAGCATACGGATGGGCTGGAACTTGTCAAGAATGGGATCAACACCATGCCAGACTATTTTTCCACCTTAGTCTCCATAGATTTGTAAAAGAGAATTGCCTTTTCACCACTTCGTCTTGGAGGCACGTAGAAAGTTTCTAACTCCTGCACGCTATATGTATTGAGCGCATCAAGTTTCTTATAGTGTTGAGGCGGAGTCATCATAATATGTAGACTCTGATCTGCTTCGGCATAAGTCTGCATCGATGGGCGATGGAGAACACTGCATTAGTCTCATCTTTGGAGTCGCTGCCAAAGACCACGATAGGGGTCGAGGGCCCGAATTTATTGTTCTCCCTCTGAGGTTGTCTCGAGTAGACTATTTGCTCTTCTTCCTCAGTATCACTTCCGAAGACTGGGATGCTGGCCACGGTTTTTTTCTTATTTTCCGGCCTGTGTCACCTTTCAGTATCTTCAAAGTCCGGCTGAAAGTATTTCGCATCTTCATACCTTCGTACCTCGTTCACCGAGAAAGTATTGAGTTCTCCTATAACGGTATACTCCAGGCTATCTTTGAAATACTTCATACATTGATATTGTGTAGAAGGTATGACATTGTACTCATGTAGCCAAGGCCTGCCGAGTAGAGCATTATAACAGGTCTTGGCATCAATGACATGAAATTTGATGTCGGCGACGAGAAGCCCGAAGCGGAGCGTCAATATTACAGACCCAAGCGTCTGTGACGACTGCGAGTCGAACCTAAAGATGGCAATTTTGTCTCGGGTAAGATGCTGAACATTAATACATATTTCCTTCAACACTCTCACGTTGAGAAGATTGACAGAGGATCCGTTGTCGACAAGGATTTTCCCTATCTTGACGTCGTGGCAGTACTCAGTGACATATAGAGGTCGATTATGCTTGCATGTACCGAGGAGTAGATCTTCATCGCTGAATGTAATATCAGCCGTGTGGACATCTGCCAGTTCATTTTTCATCTTCGCTTCTGCGAGGAAGGCTTGAAACTGATCCGGCTCTTATAAGGCCTTGATCAAGGAGTCTCGTGCCGTTTTGGACAAGAGTAGAGTATCCAATATACTTAGTTATGATGGTATTTTCCTCAGATGTGCAAGGACATTATAGTCCACCTTAGTTTTCTTAGGCGGGTCCTTTGCGGCGAGATCTTTGGCCACCTATTCATCAAGGGTGATCTCGTCGGGCATTTTCCCCTTCCCTTTATTCTTTTTATTCGAACCCTTATTTACGGATCCAAAGTTCTTTTCAGATAGCGTATGATTACACAGCTGGATGTTCACGCAATTTTTCTCCTCTTCTTTTTCCAAGGCAAAGTTTTTAAAGAGAGGGTTGAAGGGCATTCTCTTGAACGTAAGAACTCGAGATTTTTCCCCTTCTAAACTGGTACCAATCATATGACAGCTACTAGTTGTTTCTTTATGCAAGGCGTCTCGCCACTCTCACATCGATGAGCGCGAACTTCGCGTTTCTCCTTCTTGAAGTGTTTTCTATGTGCAACATATCCTTGCCACCACTTCTTGAAGGCGTTGCATTCCACGATGGGATGGGTAATCTTTTGGTGATATACACAGTATTTTGGGTGTCTTTCTCCACCATCGAAATATGGGACCCCAGGAGTGTACATCATGAGAGGTGGTAGCCTCATCCCCATTGATAGGGTTTTTAGCAAACCGGTTCTCAATTTTAGCCCTGCTCATATTTGTTGCAAGCGTGCTTTGGCTTGGTTGGAGAGCTTTATGACTCATCCTCACTGCAGCTTTTTTGTTTAAACTCTCTCGTTTGGCCTTTTCATATATGGCCGTTTCGCGTTTCCGATCATCTTTGCTCTTTTGAAAAGCTTCTTTTAGTAGCCTTTCAATTGAGGCTTCTTCCGGCAGTTTCGAGGAGTCTAGCGCCGATTTTTCCCTCAGTTCATCTACGTCGCTTTCTGACGCTGGAGGAGCTTCTTCATCATATATGGACGAATGGGAGACTATATGGAAACTTTCCACACATTCTTTCGCTTCCTCTGATGACTTATCATCACTGTCCCCGTCCTCAAGAATATGCTAGAGGAATTCATCGAGCGTGACCGGTGTTCGCACTTTCTGATTGTACTCTTCCAGCGCGTCTATATATTTTTGGATGTCCGTGCACTTGTTTACATATTTAGCAGGCTGCACAGGCTTCTTAGTCTTCTTCTTTTTCTTAGATGACTTCGAAGGCTTGACTTGGGGGCTTTTCCTCTTATCAGCAATTTTCGGCATGGGACGCGGTTTCAACGTCCCTTCTATAATCTCAGGTTCAAGCGGGCTTTTCTACTTGATCGCCGGATATGCTTGTAAATTCTTCAGCATTCTTTTAGTTTTTGCTGAAAGAAATACTTTCCATGGAGCTTCTTCCACGAGCGAGCAGGATGCCCCCTGCGCATCCATTTTCTTGGGAGCGTTCTTTTGGGGCGGATCTATCCTCCAGTTATCTGATAGTACGAATTTGCCTTGTTGATACTGGTCCTCGACCCAGTTTTTGAAGATGTTGCATTCCTCGATTGGATGGCTCACCACCTAGTGATAGGGGCAGTGGTTGGGGTTATTTACGTCACCGTCTTGTGCGGGTCGCCGCGGGTCTGGCAATATGATCAGATTATTTCACATCGCCAGCTCAAACGATCTCCTCGTCTTGTCACAAAAGAACGAATAGGCATTTCCTAACCTTTCTTCCAAAGACGGGCGCGTACGGGTGCTGTTTTGGTGGACGGCTGTTTTCGGTCCACCTTGTTGTTGCTGCGTATTGGCAACAAAGTCTGCTTTTCCTTTGCCTTTGTTATTCGGGGGTCCTTGCTCGAGGAGGAAGGACCATGACCCATCTGATCCATCTGGGGTAGCTTATCAATCAGCGCTTGGAACATGGTGGGCTTGAAGGTCATAAACTGGGATACGGGCGATTGAGGATCGAGAGTCCCAATGAACATCCTCACAGTTGGAGACTCCTTAATGCACTATTCGCATTTGGACCACAGGTTCCTCTATTGGATCGCGTATTGGACCCATGTTTCCCCTGGCTTGACCCTGGAATTGATCAGCACCGTGATTGGAGTGCGTTCACTTGCACTGGCGAACCGTTGCATGAATAGCAGCTCCATTTCAGAATAAGTTTTTATGGAGTCATTTTGGAGCTCCGAGTACCACTCGAAAGCCATTTCTGACAGGCTTTCGACGAATTTCCGAAGCAGCAATTTTTCATCTCCTCCAGTATTGCCATAAAGAGCTCTGAACTATGCGACATGCTGATGGGGATACCCGTTCCTTTATATATGTAGAACTTCGGGATCGTATATCCCGGTGGGTACTTTATCTAGTCGTACCTGGCCGAGTAGGGTCGCCCGATATTAACGAGCTAGTTTGCAGCTACATTAGCTTGATGAGCTCTGATTTGTTAAGCAATATAATCATCCAATGCTGCCTTGGAGATCGTATTCTCCTTAGCAGTTGATAGGGCCCAGGGAGGATTTGACGTTTCCCCTTTATCGTCTTCGATAATCACCGGAGGATCTTCAGCCGGTGCTTCTGGTTGGATTATTATCCCAACCATATCTTGAAAGAGAAGAGCCATCTGGTTTATGTTAGCAGCCTGCTCTACAGCTTATCTTTCTTTTCGAGCACCCATCGCAAGAACTCTGTATCGATTTCTTACTCCTGGTGCTGTTTTGTTTCTTTGTCCGGACTTTCTTTGGGTCCGGTAAGTGTTGTCATCTTGGCAAGCATATCTTAGAGCTTCTACTGTTGCTCTTGAGCCTTCGTCAATGATCGGATATGCGGTTTATGACTCACAAAAGCATGGCTCTCCTCATTGCCATTAGTCATATAGACCGTATGTATAGTTATGCCCCCAGACTTGAGGCGTTTGGAGCTTTCGCCTTTGGGTTTTTCCTCTGGCGATAGAATTTTCTCCGGCCTTACTCTTTTATGTGAGGTTAGAGGAGGAGGAGTCGCTATGACAGGCACCTCTTTACGAGAAATCCCCCGTTGTATGGCGAAATAGCAATCGTTTTCTCGTCGGGCCTTGGAGTTTTTCGGTCGACGAGAATAGCTTTCATTGAGCACTGAGCCTTGGACTTTCTACCAGACTCTATGGATTTGTTAGGAGAGCCGCTGATAAGACTTCTCCAGCTTTGTCTGCACTGAACCTTCTATAGGAAGAGGTGATCTTTTCAGTACCACAGTTAGGGAGTTTTTGCGCACCCTCCTAAGCGGATCGAAGCTGTTCCTAGTTGGAACAACAACGTCAATATCCACCATAGGAGCTGGCGGGGTAAGCCCGGAGGGAGAGTTGCCCCCAACCTGTTTTACTCGGTGCAAGTGGCGACGTCGAGCATGTCTTGGGGTGGGAACTTCCTCAGTATTGGAGGCGCCCTCATCATGCCCCCGGTGTTGCTTGGGGGATTCGCCTAGTGTCAGCTTATGGAAGACGAACATTCTTGGCGGAGCCGGACTAGAGTCAGTCAATCTATCAAAGATCGACCATCTTGGAGTTGAAGCACTTTTACTGGCTTCACGCATGGCAGGAGCAGGGAGGGGTAGCCATTTTGGGGCAACCCCTTCTAGAATCATGGGCTTCTTTACAAGCCTCTTTGAGCTTTTCTTCAGCCTATTGAAGACTGAAACTTCAGAGTTGGACGGCTTGCTGATAGGAGCCGCCACAGTAGCTAGCCGATCAAAGACCGACTTTCGGGAAGCTTTTTCTTAGGGCGTGGAGGCGCCAAAGCTCATATGGGTGCATAGTCCAAAAGAATAGTCCGGTAGTGGCTTGGGTGACCTGTCCCACCGGCATCGAGAAGATGAAGGCCGCGTTGGGCCCATAAGTCACGCCTCCGGATGAGATGGAGTGAGAGTTGCTTTTACGTGAAGTGTAGTTGGAGGCCATTGATTCTGCACAGAAGTGAAATATCAAGTTTTAGTATCTCAAATCCAAGGGCAACCATGAATATAGCGAACCACGACACACGAAGTGTGGAGTGAAAACAAGAAAAATTCCCATCGGGCGTGCCAGAATCTGTTTACCATAAAAAACAGAGACGAACTAAAATGGAACGTCTTGCCTGAATTTGGGGCAGATGCTATTTGGAATACATCCATCCACCCCTCCGAAGATGCCAAGTTGATTTATAGCACCGTATATCGGAGGTTTGGACAGATGCGACCGATATAGAATGACTTTATCAGATTCTCCATCATTTGTGAGGGGTTTTTGATTATGGGGACGCTCTTCCGTGCAGGCTCAAGCCCCTACAGTTAATTATATTATCGCGTTACGATATCAACTTTCACCTGCTCCAGGTAAATCACTTCGTGTCATGTTATGTTTTGTTTATTATAGTTGCCCGTGGGTTGTATACGGAGAGTGGTTTATGTCGTCGCCCGTAGCATGCAGATCAATCCAAATCTGTATATTAGATTTGGGTTTGAACCTAGGTCATAATTTCCATCAGTTCATGAGATATTTTATTTTTTTTAAGGACCGTTAATCTGGTTTTAAATTAAGATCGACTTAAATATATGAGCATATGGGCTCAATTTATTTTAACTAATGATACGTTAGTCTTATATAAGACTAAGATCAATTTAGAAGTATGGTTGAAGATCATTAAATTTTGTTAAGATCCATTAACAATGGTGAGCATATGGGCTCAGTTATGATGAGCAATATGGGCTTAAGGAGTATTAAATTTCTGGGGCTAAGCCTATATTAGGGCTCAGTCCTGGGCTTTTTTCATCATCCGGCAGTGCTAAGCACTTATTCTTTGGACTATGGATATAATATCCAAATTCCGCTATGGCGCTCACGTGGATGTCACGTGAGACGCTTAGGCTTAGACGTTGCCCTATCAGTGCTAAGCACTTTCTTTACGCAGCGCTAACATGGATATCATGTGAGGCGCTCAAGCTTGGCATTTTTTATACTCTCACATGTATATCACGTGAGGCGCTGGGTCCTTGTTTATGGGCGCTCACGTGTGTGGCACATGAAACGCTGTCTTCATGGGACTTCTGTGCGCTCACGTGAGTATCACGTGAGACGACGTGTCCTTAGAGATTAAATCTCTGCTTTTTTCTGAAAGAAGTTAAACTTCTGTTAATGGTATTTTAGCCATTAACGATCACCAAGATCACTATTTTGACGATCCGGGATCGGATTTTTGAGAACTAAGTTCTTCTATTTCTTTTTTTGTGAGAACTAAGTTTTTTGAAGGGTTAAACCTTGTTTTTAGAGGAATTAAATTCCTGAAATGTAAATTCCATTTCTTTCATATTTCTTTTCTCATATTTTGTTTTCCCCTAGATCTGGAGTATGAACAACAAAATCTTCTCGATGAGAATTAAATTCTCAACTTATGTGAAATTTGTCTTGTAGATCTCAGATCCAGAGAAAGAACTAAGTTCTTTATAAAGGGTTAAACCCTTGTATCTATATATGATAGGTAAAAAAGATATTTTGATCTCTGCTTTTTCTTTATATAGGGTTCGAGAGGAGTAAGAAGATTTTCTTTAGAAAGAGAATTAAATTCTCGGTTGTAACTTTTTATCACCTTATGCGGTTGATTCCCTCCATGAGACTTGAAGTCTCGGGTCCTTTATATAGGTGAGGAAAAACTGTTGATTAGTTGAGAGAATCCCTTATTTAAGAGATCCCAACCCGATTATATAATCAGGTAATGATTTTTAATCACCGTTAGATTTTAGATCCAAGAATTTCTGTTTAACAGAATATATTTTTCTTGTTTTTAACAAGATTAGGGAAATATTTTTCCATACGGCGGGACCCGAAGTGTTGGAGAAAGGCAGAGAAAAGTAGCAGATTTAAATATTTTTTTAATCACTATTGGATCTTTGATCCAATGGTTCTCTATTTAACAGAGAATATCTTTCTTATTTAAACAGATCAGGGAGATATTTTTCCTTAATAGAATTTAATTCAATCATTGGATTTTTGATCTAACGGCTCTTTGTTTAACAGAGAGTATCTTTCTTATTTAGGGAAATATTTTCCCATGTAGAAATTAATTCTACCCGAAACAAAATTGATTCAACCTCGGGCACTGATGCTTACGTGCTATGCACGTGGGCTTAGCCAAATGATTTAATTCTTACTGAAGCAGGTGCCAACGTGCTTTGCTTGCAGGCACTCACGTGCCTAACACATGAGGCGCTGCCATAAGATTTAATCCTATCAGAGACAGACGTACATGTGCTTTGCACGCAGGCGCTCACATGCCGAATACGTGAGACGCTGCCATAAGATTTAATCTTATCAAAGACAGGCGTCCACGTGCTTTGCATGCGGGCGCTCACGTGCCCAACACGTGAGGCACCACCTTATTTTTTTATGAGGGAACATAAGGCGATTTCTTTCTTTTCATGAGTTTGCGTACTTTCGGATTTTCACAATCTCGCGGGTAGTCCTACTGTTTTTACTCACGGAGCCCTTTCCGGTTTTCATCCATGCCCTTTTTGCTTATGGACGCACCGGTTTTTTTTACGTACCGTTCTCCTCATGGGCCGTGAGGATAAATGAGCGGTTCTTCTCCTCGTTGGTATCTTGGTTGGACAATAGAGGAGATCTTGGAAGCGATTTTGTCGCGGATAGCCCATGGATTGTATAGGTAGTCAATTTCACTAGTAAAATAGGGGGTTGCCCCTACAGATATTGGAATCCGTAGGGGCAGATAAAACTTGGCCCTACGGATTAATCCGTAGGGCTAAAATGTTGCCCCTACGGGTAAAGACGTCCAAGAATAAAAATATTAATTCTTAATTTGGTGTTTGCCCCTACGGAGCCGCAAACAAAGGACCTACGGGTATGTCCGTAGGGGCAAGTAAATATCGATTTAACAAAATCCCAGATCGATCGCCTACGCTCACTTCCTCTCTCTCTCTCGATCGCGCGCGAAAATAAGCCCCAAATCGCCACGCCGTCGTCGCCAACGTTGTTCTCCTCGTCGCCACCACCGGTTTCGTCGCCACCACAGTTCTCGTCGCCACCGCGGTTCAGGTCGTCGCCACCGCCGTTCAGGTCGTCGCCCCAGCCCCAGCAGCCGTTCAGGTGAGTAAATCTCGAGGTAAATTAAAGAATTTTTGGATTATTTTGGGCTTAGGGTTCATGGCGCGCGAGTTGGGGTTGGGCAGGGGTCGCGGTCGCGGTCGGGGTCAGGGTAGGGTTAGGGTTGGGGCAGGGGCTGGGCTGCGGGGTCGGGTTCGGGGTCGGGTTAGGGTCGGGGTCGGGGTCGGGGTCGGGGTAGGGTCAATTTATCAAATTTTTTATTGGGGGTGCGGCTGGGGCTTAGGGCTAGGGCTAGGGCTGGGCTGCGGCTAGGGCTAGGGTTGGGGCTGGGGCTCGGGCTGCGGCTAGGGTTGTGCATCCTCCAGAGGGCGATCATAGGATCGGTGAAGTGAGGTGGCTGGATATGAGATACGATGGATTTCCATGTGTTCAATGGAATGTTGAGGGTCAGAGTCGGTTATTCATATATCTCCCAAAAAAGAATGAGTTTGTTATCAAAGGTGTATTGACTTCTACATCAAGGAATATCAGTTATATGTCATCCAGTGACTAAGTCTGTTTCTGGCCCAACCATATTTATGAATCGTTTCTTCTTTTTCCTTCTTACGTATATTTACTAGTTCAGACTGTATGCACCTCTGCAATCAACGCCGAGAACTTGTACATTATAGGTTAATAGACATATGCTATGAAATCACGGTGCATATCGAATTCATGATATGTTATAGTCCCTCATTATTTTTACTGTGGTGAGAAAGCAGTCGCTGGTGGCCACAAGCCATAGAATTGGCAGTTGTCCTACCTGCGATAACATCTTACAAATCATCAGTAGACATCTCTGTTATATTAATCTTTTAATGTCTGCATGCATGCATGTTTATTTGCATATTTGCACTTGTTTGTGCCATAGTTTTTGTGTGCATGTGTGCCACAGTTATATTTACTTCTACATCAAGGAATATCAGTCGCATGGAAGGATTTAGTCCGGTTTTGGCCTAACCGCATTTATGAATTTGTCTTTTAGATGTTTTTCTGAGTGTCACATCGTTCTCACCCAAGTTTGTAAGCCATGTTCATTATTCTTGCAATTCTTTTAACTTGAATATGCCAGTTATTGTTCCGTTTACTATAAAGTTGCAACAAAGAGTCTCTGTTAGCACTTCCATGCACCCTTTACATGTTTTTATCATATCCACTCTCATCTATCCAGAAAGTCAACATCTTCTGGTATTTGTTTTCAAAAAGAAAAGATAAGAGAGGAAAAGATATTTGTCCGTCTCATATTTGAGCCATACTTTTGATTTTCTTGCAGATTCTGGGTTGATTTTCTATGATAATTCATAAACATAGTAATATTTGTAATGTTTCTTCTTGTTAGTCTAGCTTTCCTCTTATGAATGCCAACACTGTTTTTGCCCTCCTTTTCTTCAGGGCACATGATATCTTGCACCTCTCCTCTCGAAAACTTATTTCTCTTTTATTTTCTATATCTTTATTTTATTTTATCTTATTTGCTACGCTTTATTTTGTTTTATTATATTTTTCCTCTGCTAATTATATTCTTCTAGATCATGTTTGCCTAATCTATCCGAGGCTTAGCATAATCTAGTTGCGATAAACAATTCCATCTTCTGCTACTATGGTGGCGCTGAGAAACTTCCATTTAGAAATGACAGCACGTATTTTGTGGAAGTACTGTACATAAGTAAAACCACAACGGGCATGACAAATTTGTTGACCAGGTTCCAATTACTGTGTGAAAGTTGTTCGGATGAAATTCTAATTCTGGTGGAATTGAAACCGATAACCGGTTCATATGGTGATTTAGGCTGCTTCAGTGATATTTGTGCCTACATTGATGCCTTAATCAACGAATCAATGATGTGGATCACAAACTAATTAAATAAATTTTGAATACCAATCTGGACTGGGATTTGTGATTGGGGAGAAGTTTGTGTGCTCATGGGCATGACACAAGTCGGGAAAAGTACAACTTACAACGATCGTGTTCCAAATTAACGTAATTCAAATAGCAATTCCTTGGAATTTTTTAGTCCAGAGAATCTTGATCGAGTCTCAGTTCCATATTATTGCTAGTGGATGTGTTTTGTTCAAAGAGTCTTTTCCTTTTAGTAATTTTCCTTTTTAGGGAGTTTTCGACATTGAAATTTCACTAGTTGATAATGTTAAATGAGTTCTAGTCCTAGTTTGCAACATTTTTTTATATATAGTTGATGGTGATACTTCTTTAAGTAAAAACAACCCTACACTTAAGCGAAATCATAAATCGAAACACATATATATAGAATACAACTCATACATGGGTATCCTCAAATCTAACTTTGATTATCGATAATTTATTTTTTTCAACGACAAACGCACACACAAAGCATATACACGGATTTTCTCCTTTGTCAGTAACCATTCCGTTCTTAGATTTCTCAATATAGTCATCATAACCTACAATTTATATTATACAGTTTAACATGGCCCATGAGTACGTCAGGGTTATGGACTGGATGTATGTGAATTGGCAACAACGTATGCAACCTAAGTTTGTCACTGGAGTTTCCGCTTTCATTGAATTTGCACGCGCACTTAAAATAACAACCTTTATACTAAAAAAATTATATATGCTATTACTTAGTAGTTTATGGTTTTTAGACGCAAAAGCCATTTGAGAAATACTTTTCCTACCCACTATTAATCCATATTCTCAATATAGTCATTGAATTTGCACGCGCACATAATAAGAAGGAGAAGACAGTAATGTGGCAGAAGAAGAAGGAGAAGACAGTAATGTGGCAGAAGAAGAAGAAAATGACATTCCTTGTTCTCTGTTTCAGCATCAATCTTCTGATATGAACTAATGATGGCTTTCACATAGACTTTTCCCTTTAGAGACTTCTTAGTGTCCAATAGAAAGCATACATCAGATTTGTGCAGGTCAGGTTCTTCTATGACTTTCAAGAGTCTCAACTGATTCTGTAAATTACACCCTAGTTGGGTGATACTTTTACCACTTCTCACTGCAGGTGCGCTCTCTAATATCCATTTTGAATGTAATATTATAGATATTCAAAATAGATATTAGAGAGCGCACCTGCAGTGAGAAGTGATAAAAGTATCACCCAACAAGAGTGTAATTTACAGAATCAGTTGAGACTCTTGAAAGTCATAGAAGAACCTGACCTGCACAAATCTGATGTATGCTTTCCATTGGACACTAAGAAGTCACTAAAGGCAAAAGCCTATGTGAAAGCCATCATTAGTTCATATCAGAAGATTGATGCTGAAATAGAGAACAATGAATGCCATTTTCTTCTTCTTCTGCCACATTACTGTCTTCTCCTTCTTTTTCTGCCACATTACTGTCTTCTCCTTCTTATTATGTGCGCGTGCAAATTCAATGACTATATTGAGAATATGGATTAATAGTGGGTAGGAAAAGTATTTCTCAAATAGCTTTTGCGTCTAAAAACCATAAACTACTAAGTAATAGCATACATAATTTTTTTAGTATAAAGGTTGTTATTTTAAATTTTCCCTTATAGAGATATGATCTAACTGCCTTTATAAACTATAAGTGTGCAGAAAATTATGATAAGAAACCATAAGAAAGGGTCGTAGCCATGCATAACCTTGAATCTACATACCAAATCATGCACAAGCATGCAATTATTGTCACCTTGCCGTGGAATATAAAATATCTTGGAAGACTATAAGCGAGGATTTAAATCTTGATAGCTTTTGACTTCAACATATATTTTTCTCAAGTACCATGAAATATACTTCCTCCGTATAAACCGTTTTCAGGAAGATGAATTAATAATGACAAATTATCCATTGTGGCTCACTAGGTTAGCATTTTCTCTTCTATTGACCATCTTACTAATATGCTTGGTAAATTTATTCGGAACCGGCTGCGAATCATTAAAAGACATGCATAAGAAAGAAAGCTAAAATACAGATATATAGCATACCGATACATCGAAACTTCAAAGTTGCGATGACAATCTAGAGATATTTATTTCTACACACGTGGTGCGCGTACGAATGCGTCAGGCATCATGGACAAATATTTCAGAACATGGAAAGTATTATTCGTATAAAGTAATTAAAGTTTTTAAACACCTTGGGTAGATATTTTCTTAGTTGATGCAATAATATCATGAGGACTAAATTTAAGCTATTATACATATGCATATGTATTTTTCTAACCTAATATATCACACACACACACAGAGAGAGAGAGAGAGAGAACACCAGTTTGGTAGAGAAATCAGCTAGCAGGACCCTGAAGAAATGGAGTCCATAGCATTGCTCATCATCATCATCCATGATCCCTTTGAAAAAATATTATCAAAGGGATCATGGATGATGATGATGAACAATACTATGGACTCCATTTCTTCAGGATCCTGCTACCTGATTTCTCTATCAAACTGGTGTTCTCTCTCTCTCTCTGTGTGTGTGTGTGTGTGATATATTAGGTTAGAAAAATACATATGCATATGTATAATAGCTTAAATTTAGTCTTCATGATATGATTGCATCAACTAAAAAAATATCTACCCAAGGTGTTTAAAAGTTTTAATTACTTTATACTAATAATACTTTCCATGTTCTGAAATATTTGTCCATGATACCTGACGCATTCGCACGCGCACCACGTGTGTAGAAATAAATATCTCTGGATTGTCATCGCAACTTTGAAGTTTCGATGTATCGGTATGCTATATATCTGTATTTTAGCTTTCTTTCTTATGCATGTCTTTTAATGATTCGCAGCCGGTTCCGAATAAATTTACCAAGCAGATTAGTAAGATGGTCAATAGAAGAGAAAATGTTAACCTAGTGAGCCACAATGGATAATTTGTCATTATTAATCTATCTTCCTAAAAACGGTTTATACGGAGGAAGTATATTTCATGGTACTTGAGAAAAATATATGTTGAAGTCAAAAGCTATCAAGATTTAAATCCTCGCTTATAGTCTTCCAAGATATTTTATATTCCACGGCAAGGTGACAATAATTGCATGCTTGTGCATGATTTGGTATGTAGATTCAAGGTTATGCATGGCTACGACCCTTTCTTATGGTTTCTTATCATAATTTTCTGCACACTTATAGTTTATAAAGGCAGTTAGATCATATCTCTATAAAGGAAAACTTAAAATAACAACCTTTATACTAAAAAAATTATGTATGCTATTACTTAGTAGTTTATGGTTTTTAGACGCAAAAGCCATTTGAGAAATACTTTTCCTACCCACTATTAATCCATATTCTCAATATAGTCATTGAATTTGCACGCGCACATAATAAGAAGGAGAAGACAGTAATGTGGCAGAAAAAGAAGGAGAAGACAGTAATGTGGCAGAAGAAGAAGAAGAAAATGGCATTCATTGTTCTCTGTTTCAGCATCAATCTTCTGATATGAACTAATGATGGGTTTCACATAGGCTTTTCCCTTTAGAGACTTCTTAGTGTCCAATGGAAAGCATACATCAGATTTGTGCAGGTCAGGTTCTTCTATGACTTTCAAGAGTCTCAACTGATTCTGTAAATTACACTCTTGTTGGGTGATACTTTTATCACTTCTCACTGCAGGTGCGATCTCTAATATTCATTTTGAATGTAATATTATAGATATCCATGCCTGTTTATGTCAAAATTACTTATATTGTCAATGTTTGATTGTCTAGTTGTTGGTGATGCGTCCATATCAGGGATAGAGGCCACTCCCGTTCCTCCAGGTATGTTTATATATTATATAGGGCATGTATATTGATTTAGAATGCTATATCATAAATATACACACATTCCTTTTGCTCTTAGTCGTCCAACTCATTATCATGGGCTGCTTGATGAAATTAGATTTGCGCCTGATGATCTACAAGAGCTTGTTCACTCCCTGTCATATGTGTAAGCAGCGCTATATGCGAGTTTACCTTGTTAATATGTATGTACTGAAATTAATTAATATTATTCAAATTTTGATACATGCAGATACCAGAGGAGCACATCTTCTATCTCTGTAGGTAAGGCTTTGAATTTGTTGATTTTGGTATTTCTTGTCAATTTTATAGACCAGTATGTGCTAAATATAATGTTCTGACAGTTGGTAGGGGGAAGGCAGCATTCGAATCTGCTGACCCCAGTCCTGGACGCCGAACATGGACGACACCACGGAGGTTGGGAGAGTGGACTGGGCTCTAGCAGGGCCCATATGACGTTATTTGGTTGTAGACTTATGTTTTATTAATCATACATGTACATATCTAATTAAAATAAACTACAGTTTTCCAAACTAGATATCCAAATGGGGTTTCGAAATAACTCGATAATGATAAGAATTCGAATAAAACAGAGTTCTTACACGCTTATTGCACATGTTAGGTCCAGACACGACGGGGTAGGCGCAAGATTCTAGCGTTTATCAGAGGTGGAGCTGGACCGAGCTAGGCTAGCATTTTGATTCTTATTTTTTGAATCATGTATTTATTTATATGATACATATTGTACTACATTTTGAAACATTTTGGGCGATATTGATTTTGGTTTATATTTATATCATATTCAGTTTTTTGGTTTCTTTTGTATATTATATGCGTGAGATGTGAATATGAATACTGCGATATATGTTGTGTGATGATTAATTTTATATTTGATTGATGTATATATTATTGTGCACAGGGCGGGAAAAAATCAGGCAGCCCTTTTTTTAAAAAAAAAATACAGATAATGTGTACCTACGGATATATCCGTAGGTACACATGTTGCCCCTACGGCTCAGCCCGTAGGGGCACAATAACAGCAGTAGCTGATATTTTCCACCCGATCGCAGTACCAGATATATGGCCCCTACGGATAGGTACCTACGCCTATATCCATAGGCATTTTATCCTGCCCCTACGGTTATGTCCGTAGGTACCTCAAATATATTAAAAAAACCATAAATAATATAACTTTTTTTTACCCTACGCATTACTCTGTAGGGGCAATAGGACCTACACAGATATCCGTAGGGGCAAGAATTTGCCCGTAGGGGCAAGTTCAGGGCTTCAACTTGCACCTGCGGCCTTTGCACCTACGGGGCATTTTTTAGCCCCTACGCATATGCCCGTAGGGGCAGTGGGTTGCCCCTACGGATAAATCTGTAGGGGCAACCCTTATTTGTAGTAGTGTTTGGAGAGTAATCGTAGGGCAACAGATCCTTTTAGGGAGCATTGTTCACCTGTGGGACTTAGAGGTGCAACTTTTCTATGGGTAGTCCATGAATTGTATACGGTAGACAATTTGGAGACCTGCCGTAGGGCAGAACATATTTTTAAGGGAGCATATTCACCCGCGGAACTTCAGGGTGTAACTTTGCTGTGGGTAGCCCGTGGATTGTATACGGTAGTCAATTTGGAGACC
Organism: Agapanthus africanus; assembly: GCA_030015575.1. Classification (NCBI taxonomy): domain Eukaryota; kingdom Viridiplantae; phylum Streptophyta; class Magnoliopsida; order Asparagales; family Amaryllidaceae; genus Agapanthus; species Agapanthus africanus. The sequence continues at coordinate 497,546,764 of CM057347.1, read as the reverse complement.
TGCCGTAGGGCATTGATATTTATACGATATTTGTTCATCCGGGGGACTTTGAAGGTGCAACCTTTGTTGCGAATTACCCATAGATTGTGTACGGTGGCCAATTTGGAGACTGGCCGCAGGGTAGCGATAGATGAGGAAAAAAATTCAGATCTCTGCCACCTAAGGTTTTTCAATTTTTATGAGTCTTGAGGGTCTCATAAAAGTATTTTTCTCTACGACTCGAGTGGATCTCGTAGGTGTATTTTCTTCTTAGAAGTCTGGGGACTTTTAAGTGTCTTTTTCCCTTCACGTGTCGTAAGGAAGCTCAAGTGGTTCTTTTCCTTGCTGGTAGCTTAGTTTGCCAACTTAGGATGTTTTGATGCAACTTTGTTGCGGTTTTCCCATGGATCGTATACGATAGTCAATTTGGAGACTGGCCATAGGGCATCGATGGCTTAGAACACAGGTTTAGATCCCTGTCACCTAAGGCTTTTCAATTTTAGGAGCCGTGAAGGTCTCATAAAAGTATTTTCTTATTACGAGTCGAGAGAATCTTGTCAGTGAATTTTCTCCTTAGGACTCGTGATGACTCCTAAGTGTTTTTTCCCTTGAGAGTTGTAAGGATCTCACAAGAGTATTTTCTCCTTGCAAGTTGTGGGGACACACAAGTGTCGTTCACTATGTTGGGTGAATTGCTCGCCTCTGGTAGGATTTGGTCGAAACTTTTTTTTACAAGTTTGCACCGTCACGGATTTTCACAAACTTGCGGGTAGTCCTGCGGTTTTTACTCACGAAACCCTTTCGGGTTTTCATTCGTGCCCTATTTGCTTGTGGACTACCCTTTTTTTTCCTAATTTAAGGACTTGGTGGTCGATTCGCTCTAATTGAACCAGCTTGTTAAGGAGTTCTTGATATGTGTTTGGTTTGGCGAAAGACAGGAATGGATAAACCAAAGATCGCGGATCTAGGATGCCTATGAACATTTTGAAGGTTGGCGCTTCGGCGATCGGCTGTTCACACTTCGATGCAAGATTTATCCACCAAATGGAATACTGCACCAATGTTTCCTTCGATCTCCTTTCTTCATTGATCAGAGCGGAGATGGTAGTATGGATGCTCACGCTAGCAAACCTCTGCATGAAGAGCAGCTCCATGTCAGTGAAGGTCTCTACGGAGTTATTTAGGAGATTCGAATACCATTCGAAGGCATTATCCGCCAGACTGTTGACGAATTGCCAGAGTATCATATCACCACCTCCGGTGTTACCACACATTGCTTTGAACTGTGCGATATGCTGGTGGTGATTCCTCAGTCCTATGAAGACATTGAAATTCAGGATCATATATCCCGAAAGGTATTACTTCTGATCGTACCATTCTGGATATGGACGACCGGTCTTGACCAACTTGGCGTTTGCTTCGTTGGCAATGAGGAGTTTGACTTGTTGGGCGATGTACTCATTGAGCCGAGCCTTCGAAATCGTTTCATCTTTTGAGGTTGAAGGGTCCTGCAGAGAGCTTGTGGCAACTCCATTCTCATTATCAGGGACCGTTGGCGGTTCTTCGGCTGGCGGTTTTGACAACTGGGTCATCATCCTACACATCTTCTGTATAAGGAGGGCTACCTTTTTATATTGGCGGCTATATCCATCGCTTCTTTGATTTTCTTATAGAGAGCACGTTTCAAAGAACCAACTTCAGACTCTTGTCTCTCAAGAACTTCTTGTTCGTCTTCCAGACGTGTCTTGGGCGATGGGCTGACGAGTGCTGCTGCTTGAGCTGCTATTTCATGCAACTGCTATTGTCTTTAATCTTGAGTCAAGGACCGAGTTTGGGGCCGATGACTGGTGGAAGCATTGTTTTCACTTCCGTTGAGGTGTATCATCTGCACAGTGTGAACTATTTCAGGTTTTTGCGTGGAGCTTTTGAGATTTCGCCTCTTGGGACTTACCCTAGGCGAGGGAGATCTTTGTGGGCTTTGCTTTTTAAGAAAGGACACTTTGGACTTGGAAGCTGAGTCTTTGGCCTTTGGCGGATTCCCGAGCTTCTTATATTTTGGAGATGGGTTGCTGTTGATAACAGAGCCACGAACTTCTTTCCAGACTTTGTAGATCGTCGAGGAAAGTGTTAGCTTAAGCATCGGCTTTTGCTCATTTGATGCCCCCACAGGTGGTGGGGACTTCTTCAAAACGGTGGTAGGAAAATTACGCCTAACCCTTCTGAGCGGTTCGAAGCTGTTTTTGGTCAAGACAGTTGCATCGATAGTGTGAATTGGTGGAGTTAGCCCTGATGAGGAGATGCCCCCAGCCTGTCTTTGTCGACGCTAGTAACGACGTAAAGCGCATCCTGAAGAAGGAATTTATTCGGTTTTGGGAGCTTTATAGACATGCCCTTGTGTGGTTTTAGAGCTTCATCATGTGTCAGTCTATGGATGATTTCTTTGGTATCACGGGCTTCTTTGATGGGCCCATGGAGCTTGTATTCAGCCTCTTAAATACCGAGCCTTATGGTTTTGCAGGCTTCTCGAAAGGGCCTGCGGAGCTTGTTGTCAGCTTATCGAAGACTTACTTTTTTGAGGCCTCATCCTTTGGCGTTGCGGCACTAATGGTAGAGAGGAGTGAAGGCAATTTCTCGAATTGGAGCCCATTCCATTCTTTCATGAGTTGGGTTGTCGGGATGCTAATCAGTGGGGCTATAATCTGCCCAGAGGAGATCAGCTGGGATGGATTGGTGCTTGAGTTGCAGTTGTTGCAATATACCATTGAAACCTTTGTTCATCGCCGAAAGACCGGACTGAGACGCGGATGGCGTCTAACCTGAATTTGGGTGCAGATGCTATTTGGACTTATCCATCCACCTCTCCGAAGATACCAAGTTGATTTATGATACCGTATATCGGAGGTTTGGATAGATGCGACCGTTGTAGCAAACTTTATCAGATTCCCCTCATTTATGAGGGGTTTTTCATCTTCCCTTCAGGCGCAAGCCCCTGCAGTTAATTATGTTGCCGCGTTGCGATAACCACTTTCTCCTGCTCCGGAAGTTCACTTCGTGTCATATGTATTTTTGTTTATTTTGGTTGCCCGTGGATTGTATACAGAGACTAATTTATGTCGTCACCCGTAGGGCGTGGATTGGTCCAAATCCGTATATTTTTATATTTGGGTTTGGGTCAAGGATTTGCTTGACGGGATCTACGTTGGTAGCTTGGTTTGCCAACGGGAATGAACTTAGGACGCATTTATCACATTTGTGAGGTCATCCATTCATAGGATATTTGGGTTTGATCTAAGGATCGTTAGTCATTTTTGAGACTAAGAACAACTTAAAAAAAAATGAGCATATGGGCTCAATTATTTTAGTTTAAGGACATCGTGGTCCAACATCACCATGTTTGAGGCAAATATTAGTTTAAGGATGTTTCGGTCCATCATTCATCTTGCACGCACGTGTATTTGTTACGTGACGGAGTGAACGATGGTGACATGGAATGCGTCCAATTTGGAGTGCGATCCGATTTGAGGTGTGCACATCAGTTTGGAAGTGCATCAATGTGGGATGTATCATTCCCTATCTTAATGAAATGTTATATCAAGTTGGGACGAGAAAGGAGTTGTTGGTTGCCGGGACCGCCGCCTCTCTGAAGACGTTAAGGAATTACAACGACATATATCAGTGGTGTGGAAAGATGCACCCTTGAACCAAATCCCGTATTTGAGGGAAAAGATCATGTTGGATCACCTCAGAATCATATGTCTTGTTTGAGACTAAGATTAACTTAGAAGGTATGAGATGAAGATCGTTAGTCATGTATGGGACTAAGATCAGTTTGGATATCATGAATATAAGCTTATCCAATTTGAGCTAAGATTGGGTTTCTGTAACATCCAGCAGTGCTAAGCACTCAGCTGCATATAGCGCTCACATGTGTTTCACGTGAGGCGTTGAAATAGTGTTAAGCACCGGCCTTTTTTTTCTGGTGCTCACGTGTATTTCACGTGAGGCGCTGAGCATCTAGCGCTCACGTTTGTTTCACATGAGGCACTCAGTTTTGGCTTCTTTTGAGCGTCTCGCTCACATGTGTTTCACGTGAGGTGCTATATAACTTGGCGTTGGGTGCCCACGTGGTTTTCACGTGAGGCGCTGAGTTCTTTTGGAGATTTAATCTCTGTTGATATTTTTAGAGAACTTAAATATCTGTTAATGGTATTTTGACCATTAACGATCACCAAGATCGCTATTTTGAGGATCTGGGATCATGTTCTTTTAAGAACTAAGTTATTGATTTATGATGGAACTAAGTTCATGTAGTATAGAACTCCTTTTTCTTTCTTTTCAACCTTGTTCTTTTATCCATGTTTTTCTGTTCACGTTTTCAGAGAGGTTAAACCTCTGTTAATGGTATTTAACCATTAACGATCACCAAGATCACTATTTTGAGGATCTTGGATTTAGTTTTTTTTAAAGAAATAAGTTCTTGATTTGAAGGAACTACGTTCGTGGAGTATATGGACCCTGTTTCCTGATTTAAAAATCAGGAAAGCTTCTGGGAAAAGCTTCAGAGGAGGGTCACGTGCTTACACGTGACTAGCGGTCACGTGTTGGCACGTGACACCTAAAAAGCATCATCAAGTCGATTTCAGTCTCCTGACTACGCTGAAGGAAATGGGCTTCAGAAAGAGTCACGTACTCCCACGTGACCAGGGTCACGTGGCGACACGTGACGTTTAAATGCAAGCGTCAAAGACACAAGTTCTCTGATAAAGTCGAGAAAAAGGCTTCGGAAGAGGTCACGTGCTCACACGTGACCAAGGGTCACGTGGTAGCACGTGACGGCTAAGCAGCAGAAGAAAGCAGTGTGCAAAAGAAAGAGGAAGGCTCATTCCAAAAGGGGTCACGTGTCCACACGTGACCATGGGTCACGTGGTCACACGTGACCGGCTTTCAAAGCCCAGTTTTGACGACAGAATTAAATTCTGAAGGAAATTTGAATCCTTCCAAAGAAAGTTATTACCTGGGACCAATCAAATTAAAGATCCAGAGATAATTGAATATCGTCTATCTGTGGAAAAATCTCGGGTTTGGAAAGATTTCCCCCTTAAATCTAACCAAAATAACAAACGAGAATCTCTGGATTTAAAATCCAATGGTGAATAAAATTCACCTGATAATCCAAAGGCCCAAAATGAATGATGGACGCAAATCAAATCTTTCAATGAAGATTCGTCAAAAACCGATTGATGCGGCTGCCTCTCCTATAAATAGGAGCCAAGAGACACAAAAGAGATAGATACATACGCAGAGAAAAAAGGAGAAAGGAGAAGAGCTTTGATACTTTGAAAAGACTCAGATCTTCTGCAAAAACCCTAGGTAAGAAAGGGAAAGGCGTTTGAAAGAAAGAGAATTTAATTCTCAACAGAGTTTAACTCTGATAATATAAAAAACAGAAGAACATATTTCTTCTCTCTTTGATAGAGGATCTGCAAAGTGCACATCTCCCCTTAGGTTGAGAATTTAATTCTCAATGGGTTGAGATCCTGCCATGCAGATCCAAAACATAGAGAAGGAATGCAAGCTCGAGAATTTAATTCTCACAGAACTATAGGAATTTAATTCCTCCAAAATAAAGTTAGGGCTCGACCCTATATCACGGGAATTTAATTCCTTCAGAACTAAAAAGAAACAGGATTTAATCCTAATTAAAAAACCCAGTTCTGTTGAAATATCGGGAATTTAATTCCCTTAATCATAATTTAACAGAGGATGGGAGTTTAAACTCCTTAAAAACTTTTATTAGGGTTTAACCCTATTCAGCCCCTCGCATATATGAGGAATTTAATTCCTACAGAAAATTCAGAGTTAAACTCTGTTCGAGAAAAACAAAGTCTTCGAAAGGAAGTAGGAATTTAATTCCTCTGAAAATCTACAGCTCGAGGAATTTAATTCCTGAAAAAGATTAACAAAGCCTCCAAACAAAATACATGAAGGCAGGGTCACGTGCCACCACGTGACCCCCCCAAGAGATATACAAAAGCCCCTTTGAGGCAGCACCCCACGTGACACACGTGGCCCTTGGCAGAAGCTCTAATACACAAGCATTTGAACGCCCATCACGTGATGGCACGCGATGCTCTGAAAGACGCAATAACTTCAGCAGGACAAACGAAGGGAGGGCGCTCTCACGTGCCGCCACGTGACCCCTCTCGCCTTAGTGTTTAACACTAAATTAAAACTCTCAAACCCAGTGTTAAAACACTGTCGGGCCTTAGCATTCAATGCTGATTAAAAAGCTTTATTTACAGTGTTCAACACTGATCTGTTTTAGTGTTTAACACTAATTTGAAAAGCCTTGTTGCTGGTGTTTAACACCAATTATCTCTTAGTGTTAAACACTAACTTGACAACCACATTCCCAGTGTTCAATACTGACTGCTCTGTAGTGCTTAACACTAGGCTTTGGCCCAATTGGCCTAAATGGATAGAGGCAAAGCCTCTCCTGAGTTGGACTTAGCCCAAGATGGCCATAAGTCCTCAAATCACATTGAACTGAGCACATCTGCTCTTTCAACCAGCTCATTGGTTCAAGGGTACATCTCTGAACTCCTCTGATATTTGTCGTTGTAATCCTTCAACGTCTTCAGAGAGGTGACGGGTCCCGACAACCACACATTGATACGGACTGTGGGGTCCTTAAACTCATACAAATTCCTGGTTACGTGGAACGTGGATAACGTCACTCTTTGACCCCACGGAAAACGCCCAGAGCGGAGCCTGGTCCTCGCTAAGCACGGCAGTGAACCCGCGTGAAGCATCCAGAGCACATACCGGACTGTGGGGTCCTTAAACCCATGGACTACGACGTCCTTAACCTTGACCGAGATGTCTTAAAACTAACAACGGACTGTGGGGTCCTTAAACCCATAGACTACGATGTCCTTAACCTCGACCGAGATGTCTTAAAACTAACAATGGACCGCAATGTCCTTAAACTACCCATAGACCGCAACGTCCTTAAACTACCCATGGACCGCAACGTCCTTAAACTACCAATGGACCGCAACGTCCTTAAACTAGAACAATAGAGCCCCGTATGCTCTTTTGTCGGATCTAAACGGTCCCGTTTAAGTTGATCTTAGCCTCAAAAATGGCTAATGTGTCCTTAAACCTTTAAACAGACTGGACTACAAATCCCCCAAATTAACTCTGGCTCGAGGGTACATCTCTGAACTCTTCTGACATCCGTCGTTGTAATCCTTCAACGTCGTCAGAGAGGTGATGGGTCCCGACGGCCATACATACGATGGACCACTATGTCCCTAAACTGGAACATTAGAGTCCAAACACTCTTTTGTCGGATCTAAACGATCCCGTTAAGTTGATCTTAGTCGCAAAGCTAGACTAACGTATCCTTAACGAACGTTTGAGTTGATCTTAGCCTCGAGTATGGCTGACGTATCCTCAAACTAAACCCCCCCCCAAACCCAAATTTAAGATAATGCGGATTTGGACTAGTCCACGCCCTACGGGTGACGACATAACCTAGTCTCCGTAAACGATCCACGGGCAATAAAATAAACACCCACGACATGAAGTGACCATCTGGAGAAGGAGAAAGTTGTTACCGCAGCGCGGTAGCGTAATTAACTGCAGGGGCTTGCGCCTGCAGGGAAGAGCGTCCCCCACAATCAAAAACCCCTCAAACGAGGGGGAATCTGACGAAGTCTGCTACATTGGACGCATCCGCCTAAACCTTCGATACACGGTACCATAAATCAACTTGGCATCTTCGGAGAGGTGGACGGATAGCACCAATTAGCATCTGCCCCGAACCTCAGGCATAGACGTCCCCATGTCTCGGCCGCCGTTCGGAGGGGAACAGATTCTGGCACGCCCGGTGGGACCTTTTCCTCTTTCCACTCCACACTTCGTGTGTCGTGATTCGCGAACCAATCGCGGTTCGCTAATAGATGCCCTTGGGTTTCAAGGTACTGAGAATTGGCATCTTGCTTATTGCAGAAAGCAAAGGATCGATGGCTCCTACTCCTGCGAAATTCTCCAACTGCTCAGACGGCAATTGCAGCCAACGCTCTGCCTCGCCAGAAGGTATAGCCTATGGACCCCAAGCTGCTTCGCTATTCACAATGCCAGCGGAACAGGTCACTCGCGCCACCACAGGATTGTTCTTTGGGACCATGATCCCGCCGACAAACTTTACCGCTCCAATGCTGACAACGAAAGCTCTCAAGAAGTCGGTCTTTGATCGTCTTACCCCTGCCGCGGCTCCTCTCAACGAGTCGCCCAACGTCGACGCCTCGGTCTTCTCTAGATTGGGCCAGAAATCCTGTGAACTCATCATGGGGCCCACAATCTCAGAGAAGGCTGCTTCTAAGAAAGTGGCCGCTCCCGCCCCCGAAATCGCCAAAGCGACCTCGCCGGCCAAAAAGTCAGTCTTTACAAGATTGACGGCTCCGGCCCCTGCTCCTGCTGCCCAAAGGACGTCGGTCTTCGATAGGCTAACGCCGACAACAGCCCTCCACCCACACAGGGGGCAAGACGAAACCATTCTTACCGCTGACCCGTCGCCGTCCGCTCGACGCGCTCGACGTCGCCATTGGCGCCGAGTAAGGAAGGCTGGGGGCAACTCTCCCTCCGGGTTGACTCCATCGGCCCCGGTGGCAAAGGTCAATGCTGCTGTTCCAACTGGGAACAGCTTTGAAATGCTAAATAAGGTGCGAAGAAATTCCCCTACGGCAGTACTGAAGAGGTCTCCCCCCTCATTGAAAAAGGTTGTGGAAACAAAACCCGAACAGCCCCGATCTCCTCAACGGCTGTCTTCCAAAATCTATAAGGTTTGGCGACGGGCCCGAGATTCGATCATCGATCCAAACTTCTCCCACCAGCACAAGAAACTAAAAATCCAACCTGAAGCTGGTCACCAGGCTAAACCCCAAAAGGCTGTTGATCAACTGGCTCATAAAAGGAGGAGGCCAGAGAGGACCCCACAGTATGCAATGACGGCTCAAAGCACTAAGCCCAGGCGCCCTAAGTCTGGGGGCATGGTGGCGCACACCGTTTACATGGCCTTTGGGAAAGAGGAGAGCCGCACTTCTACAAACCATCGACCCCTAACTCGATCCGTGACGAAGGCCCAGGAGCAGCAACAAAAGCTTCAAGAAATGATGAATGCTATGGCCGCGCTCACCGGACCAAAAGAAAACCCAGAAACGTCCTCAGACGCACGCCGAGAGGAAGAAACAGACGCTGAATTCCTTCGCCGGACACTGGAGAAAAGGGACAAAGAGGCTGCTGAACAAGCAGCCAACATACAACGGATGGGCCTTCTCTTTCAAGACGTGATAGGAATGATGATCCAGCAGGACTTACCCGCCGAGGATCCCCCGATCGTTCTTGAAGACGACCGAGGAGAAACGCCAAATCCACCACCAGCCCTCTCAACGGCCAAGGAGGAGGCAATCTCTAAGGCTGACTTGGCCGACTACATAGCCCAGCAAATCCGAGTTCATCATGCGACTGAGGCAGCTGGTCAAGTCGTGAAAACGGGGCGGCCGTATCCGAGCTGGTACGACCAAATCAAATACCCACAAGGCTATACGATACCAAAATTCCACGTGTATAAGGGGACCGGCAATCCCCATCAACATGTCGCCCAGTTTCGGGCCCTATGCGGTAACACCGGCGGCGACGATAAATTGTTGCTCCGCCAGTTCGTGGGCAGCTTATCAGAAACAGCGTTCGAAGGGTATTCAGAACTCCCGAACGATTCTATCAAAACGTTCGCTGAAATGGAGTTGTTGTTCACTCAGCGATTTGCAAGTGCCAGCGAACGCACCCCAATAACTGCACTTATTAACGCCAGGGTAAAACCGGGCGAAACCTGGGTCCAGTACGCTATACGCTGGCGGAACTTGTGGTCGAGATGTGAGCAACGCATTGAGGAAGCACCTGCGGTGGGCATGTTCGTGGGAACTCTAGACCCTCACGCAACTATCTCCCAGTTTATGATGTTCTTTAAGCCAACCACATTCCAGGCTCTGATCGACAAGTTAGCTCAAATGGACCAGATGGGTCATAGACCGCCCACACCGAAGTCTAGAACCTCGGAATGACAAGGGTAAAGGGAGGGCAACCTTCGTCGCGAATGCCCAACAGCAACCTAACGCCCCGAAATCGGCGGATCAACTGGAGGAAAGACGCCGGTACTATAATGAGAAAATGAAGCGTCCCTACTCGTTCCCACGAGACAAGACGAAGCGGTTATTCGAGCTGGCAATACGCAACAGGCTTATAAACCTACCAAATCCAAGGCGACCGCCACAACCCACCGAGGTGAATAACTCCAACTACTGCCCTTACCATCAGACGGTAAGTCATCCGATTGAAGATTGCTTCGTCTTCAAAGGATGGATCGAAGATCAATACCTCCAGGGGAAGTTTGTACTGTCCGAAAAGTGGAAGGTGAACCCGCCACAACCGCATACTCCTAAAAAGGCAGACACACCGGGGGCAACCTGCTCCTTTATTGAAGAAGCCCCATGGGAGGTCGTGCTATCAACAAAGACCAAAAGAATGCTGAGAGACCTCCATGCATGCCCCGCAATCGAATGGAAGGACCCTCTTGAACCTCAAATTATCGAAGGGATGTTGAAGCCCCGCACCATTGCAAGGACTCGTGATAAGGGCCCAGATACTCACGCCCAACCGTCAAAATCTTCAAAGAAAAAGAAGAAGAAATCCAAGAAGCCTGCGAAGCTTGGAGACGAGCGAACAAACTTGCAGAAGCAAATCGATGCGCTGGAAGAATACAATCAAAAGGCGCGAACTCCTGTCACACTGCGAGAGTTCCTCAGCCACATCTTTCAAGAGGACGATGATGGAGAGAGCTCGTCGGATGAATCCGAGGGATATGTGGCGAGTTGCAACGTGATCTCCCACTCGTTTACCGATGATGAGAAAACTCCTAGCACTAGGAAGTTGGAGACGGAGCCCGAACCAGAGCATGCGAGGCTGACAACTGATATGATCAATGCCTTCCTAGACGAGATTCGTTTAAAAAGTAAAGCGGATCAAGAGCGCGAAATGGCAACGCCAACGGGAACCAGAGGCGGGCGACTGGACGAAAGAGTTGAGTTACCCCTGCCAGAGCAAAAGGCATCCGAAGTGGACAAGAAAATACTCAAGACAAGGAAAAGGTTCGCCAAATCCCTGTCAATGGGAATGAAGCTACCACCTTCGGAAGCAAATACGCACGACGGGGCGGAAAGGCACCCTGACTATTGCGCATACCACCGGAAGATCTCACACCCCACGGAGGAGTGCGACGCCTTTAAAATATGGTGGCAAGGATATGTTATTCGTCAGCAACATTTTAAGCGCATGAAACGCAAGAGCCGTCGGGAGCGAAGAAGTACTGTCGAAGGGCACAACAAGATTACTGGCAACTGTTACATGGTTAACGCCGGGGGGTCACAAGTTCTCACCTTTGGGAGCGACTCTGATGAAGAAATGGCTCTGGGCCCCCTCTTTAAAGAATCCATTCTAGGGAAAGAGGAGGAATCGGAAGCCTGCGAGAACATCCAGCTGCGTAATCGCACGCTCCCAGAAAAGAATCTTGGGCCCGTCGGCCGAAAAGATAAGGGAAAGGAAAAGGTCATTGAAGATATCACTTTAGATGACCAAGTCATGAAAGAACTGACTACCAAGGACCCTCCTAAGAAGGGTAAGATGGACTATAACATCCTCGCGCCCTAAGGAAGCTACCTTCCCAGCTTAGCATTCTTGATGCCCTACTATTATCGAAAGAAGCACAAGACTCACTCATTAAAGCGTTGCAAGAACCTGAACAATTCCAAGCCTTTCTCGCCACTGAAAGGATGAAGGATGAACTGGAGGAAGTGCATACGGCCGATGTCACTTTCGGCGATGAAGACCTCCTTCTCGGGACGTGTGACCACAACCGCCCCCTATATGTCTCTGGATACTGCCATGACATCAAGATAGGCAAGATCCTGGTGGATAATGGATCCTCCGTCAATCTCCTTAATGTCCGGGTGTTGAAGGAAATTTGCATAAGTGTGCAACATCTCGCTCGCGACAAAATTACTATCTCCGGTTTCAATTCACAGTCGTCACGGACTCTCGGATCTGTAATACTGACGTTACGCTTCGGACTTCTCGTCACAGACATCAAATTCCATGTCATTGACGCCAAGACCTGCTACAACGCCTTGCTCGGCCGTCCTTGGCTACACGAGTACAACATCATCCCTTCTACACAACATCAGTGTATGAAGTACTTCAAGGATGGTTTCGAGTACACCGTAACGGGCAAGTTGAACCCGTTTTCTGTGAACGAAGTTCGCAAATACGAAGATGCGAAATACTTTTTGCCAGATTTCGAGGATACAGAAAGGTGTCGCGACCCGGAGAACAAAACCGCCGCCACCATCCCTGTTTTCGGGAGCGATACCGAAGAAGAGGAGGAGATAGTGTATACAGGGCCATCCCAATGCAACAACCTAGGGACGCCCACCCCCATACTGGTCTTCGGGAGTGATTCGGAGGACGAGGTTAATGTCGTGTTCTCCAGTCGGCTACCAATACAGGCATCCCTTTGCGATGACCATAGTTTGCAAATCACCATGGTACCGCAAGAACACTACAAGGATCTCGACACGCTTCGAGCTCACAGCGTGTAGGACCTGCAAACATTTTACGTCCCTCCCAGGCGAAGGGGTGAGAAGGTGATCCTATTCTACCAATCCTCAGAGTCGAAGGTGGAGAAAGAGATCTGGCACGGCGTTGATGCTACACTCGACAGGCTCCAGCCCATCCGTCTGCCTAGATACTATACAAACGGATTAAAGAAGCTATTAAAGCGCCAAGGAGTACCCTTAAAACAAACTGTGCGGCAGGCTCGGTTCTACAACAGGATTTGGGATGTCCCTGGGACTCAACGCAAATTGCCCAACGGGAAAATGGAAACACTTGGGCTTGGGTACGCGAGAACCGGAAAACGGGAGCGAGCCCACGGCAGCTACGCCATATATACCTTTGATGAAGAAGAGGGCGTCCTGTCAGGAGAGGCCAACCCCTCATCAAAACTAGACCCCGCGATCGAAGCGCCAAATCCGTTGTTTAAAGGACGAATGGGCAAGCCTACCAGGAAAGCGGATCAGAAAGTTCGGGAAGACCACAACCGCGAAATGGCCATCTATGAGAAGGCCAGGACGCAACGTCTATTCCAACAGGCTGCACAGGCTGCAAAAGGTAAAGATGTTCATCATTGTCAACCCGTCATACGAAAGGCCCGATGCGGGGACGGAAATAAATTAAGAAGCGAGAAAAGGAGCCGACAACAACGACGCGGGATTAGAAGGTTACGGGTACTGCACAGCTCGGATTCGTCCCTCATGGAAAAGATGAGTCGAGCATATTCCTTCCCCCGAGACAAGACGGAGAGGTTACTCAAGCTCGCCCTAAAACATCAAATGATCACGCTTCCAGAGTCTAGGCATCCTGAGCAAGCTAGCAAGGTCTCTCATCCGAATTATTGCTCTTATCACCAAGCCATAGGACATCCTACCGAAGACTGCTTCGCCTTCAAGAATTGGGTCGAGGACCAGTACCGACGAGGTAGATTTGCTTTATCCGACGGTTGGAAAGTAACGCCGCCGTGGAAGCATGAACCCAAGGCCGCAAGAGCAGAACCAGGTCCACCTCAGTCCGGGGAGCGGGTTCGCACCTGTTATACGATTACGAGATTAGGAGAAGATCCCGAGAACGTAGATGACCTTTCCCGGTGCTTTGAGAACAGCGATGATGAGCTGATCTCGGAATTTCCGCCCGCCCCGAAAGAACTGGAAGATGGTATACATACTACCGCAGATAACCTCAAGAAGATTGAGTTGGGATCGGCAGACGACCCGCGACCGACATTTGTCAGCGAGCTGTTATCCGAAGAAAAGGTGGCTGCGTTAAAGGACGTGCTCCTAGTTGGCCATTCGAAATGTGGGGGACTGACATAGTCGGCCCCATTGAGCCAGCATCATCCCGGGGATACCGTTTTATTCTGGCAACAACTGACTACTTCTCCAAATGGGCAGAAGCAATACCACTGAGGGAAGTGAAGACGGAGAATATCCTCCATTTCTTCAAAACGCACGTCATCTATCGGTTTGGGACCCCACGTCGGATTATCTCCGATAATGGGCCGGCCTACCGAAGCCATAAGATTAGCCGCTTCGCACAGCAGCACAACATAGACTGGAGATATTCTTCAGTTTACAACCCACGAGCTAACTGTTAGTGTATATGCCCTAGAGGCCATTACTGTATCATACTAGTATGTATATTACTTGATGGAAGCTTGGGATATTCATAGTTGTACAGACAATCTTGCTCAATATAGTAGTATGCTACTTGGTTTGTCTCTGCTTTAATGTGTACATGTGTGTTTATTTATTATATCACCTATACGCATTAGTAGAGCCCTTAGGATCTTTGCTTGATTACCGGCGTTGTGATGGCGATCACACTCGTGGGGGCTGGGTAATCTACAAGCACATCCTTATACACGTCCCTGTTCGTGGGAGTATCGAGATAGGGCATCGATGCTCCGGAGTAGACTAGCGTATGCGCTTCTCATCCCAGCACGGGAGACGGTCTGTCCCACAGCCGTCGGTACGTCGTACTTGAGATAGTATGCGGGTGCTCGTTGGGTTACGAGTACACTGGACAGGACTCGCAGGGAACTGATGGTTGGTATTATACCTATCGTCAGTTATCAGTTCCCAGGTGACATGAGTACAGCTTAGTCCGCTGACTTGACACTGTCACTTTGCCTCGAGTGTGTTCCCACTGTTCTTTGATTACTACCCTACCACGGCTCTACTGAGTCGTGCAAACAGGTAGTAGTTGGGAGCAGTCCCGAAGCACTTGGAGGCAGTGACGGTTAGACAGGATTCGTCTCTCCCGGTATTGGGGGTTGACATCGCGCTGTGTCTAGGAGAGCCATTACACAAGTAGTCCCTGGCCAGGGCAAGCGAGATATACTGGTAGGTTTCCAGTGTTATCTCAGGGTGTATTGGGCTTCACTCCGACACGACTTGTACCGCTATTAGGGGACTGACGTTTACCGCCCCCCTAGGCCCGCCATGCGATGTATCAGACGAACAGACCGGACTGTACGGAGAATGTCACATTCAGACTCAGCAGGAGTTCAGATGGGGTTTCACCTCGTCAGCCTTCTTGTCGGCATCTACCTGGGGACCGTTACGCACAGCTAGTGCCGCTTGCGGTCTGTGGTTAAACCCACTGCCAGCGTAGTGTCGAGTCTTTAGAGTCCCACACAGAGGGCATTCACCTCTGGGCAAAACAGAGTAGAGGTCGCATGGTTTTGCGACAGGGTTCGTTCTCATCCGCGCACTTGTGCACGTTTGGAGTCCGGACGGATATTGCCAGCAGGCTCTGGTTTGAGCCGGATACTGGTATATGTTTTGGGGTTGCTTTTAAATCTTGGTATTCTTGTTCCTCGGAACGAGAATGCAGGTGTGTATGCACAGTTGCTTGAGGCGGAGGATGAGGTTTTTCATTAGGGTTTCGGAACGGGTGCGTATGCACAGTTGACAGTTATCATTTTCCAAACCCTAATGGATTTATGGATTATCTATTAATAATAGTAATTAAATGAGAATTATGTTATGGTTGATTTTTTGTTGACTTGTTGACCATGGTTGACTTGTTGACCATGGTTGAATATTGACCACCATCATGCTTTGTAAAGATACTCCTTGATTTATGCTTACACTCATTTATTGAAAGTATGATAGTGGTCATTCCAAATTAACCATCAACTATTCTCATTTTCAATTATTATTATTAATTAGATATTTCCTTTTTCTTTTAGTGATGGTTGCTAAAAGAAAATAGCTCATTCTTTCATATCTATTCTCTCTCCTCTCTTCATCTTCTTCTTCCTCAAGCTCAAGGTGATTCCTTCTCATGTGTTGAGAATCCTTCACCTTGAAAAGAAAACAACCCCTAAACACTCTCTACTCTCTCTAGGGTTCAAGGTTTAGCAAGCCGGAAATCCTAGTTCACTCAAAGATCGAGGAAGAGCCCAAAGGATGAAGCCCTCAGGTGGATCTATCTTCGGCAAAGAGGAGGCGAGGAGGGGAAGCCATTCAAGCTACTACAAAGAACAAGAAAGAAGAACAACAACAAGAAGAGAAGGAGTTCAAGTTGAGGTATAACCACTTTGCATAGTAGTTAACTCTTCTTTGCAAGTATGCTAGTTTAGTTTAGCAAAGATCCGGCTTTTACGGTCCATGTTACAAAGTTTAGAAAAATTTTGATTTACCGTTTCCGCAACCCCGAAAGTACCGGGAGAGGTAACGTGGACCTAACAGTGGTATCAGAGCCTAACTAAACTTAAACTAGCTTGGTAGTGAAGTGTAACGAAGTTCGGAACCGAAAAATCACAAAACCGGAAAACCAAAACCCTAAGTTTCTGTTGAAATTTTTTCTGCTCAAAATGAAAAACTTTATACTTGTAAATTCGTCTTAGGGTTTTCTAAGAACACCCAAGAAAAACGATAGCATGATTCATCAAAAGCGCCGCCCTTCCGCGGCCTCACCTATTCATCTGGCCGCGGAACCGCCGCTGTTTGGTGTCATCTTTGCATCGTTTTTCGTGCAGTGTTCTTCTGTGTTGGTTTTGGGATTTTTAAAATATATTATATGTACCCAGATTTTCCAGAACTGAAATTCACTTTTGGGGTCCTATAATTCCGTATTTTTTCCGAACTTCACTGCACTTTGGCTATGTTGGTTATATCTGTGATGTTTGCATGTATTGAACGTCGGCTAATCGCTATAAGTCGATTAGTCGGGGTTATACATGATCTGTAATGTGCTGGAATGTGTATATGAATGTGTTGGACTGTCGCGGGTGAATAGCCGGGGTGGATGTGAGATGAGCTTTTGTTTTTCTTTCATTCATTTGTAAATGTAAATTGATGTAATTATATTATTTGTTTGGCCGCACAACCGGGTTGGGGTTGTAGCCGTCATTGTATAATTCTTTTTTTACTGTTTTTGCTCCTAGGATAGACCCATGGAGGGGGTGCACAAACTGCCGAGTACTTGGCGGGTAGTTTGCCGCACCCGTAGGGGTCTTGGGTGGGGTATTTGGCTATTCACCGCGACCGTGTAATCCGCTTTTCGTTGCAGGCTCGAAAGGATTGCGGATTGCTAGTATATCCAATGTATTCATCTGTGATCTGTAATGTCTATCATTGCTTTACTATTTAGGCGTTGCTTATGTTTTACAGCCGCGCTAGCCCAGCCCCCGCTCTGTCGTTAGTTAAGTAACCTAACGAGTGATGACGGGACCCCGTGGCGAATGCGAATGGCATAAGCGTACGTCATATTTTGGTTGTTTTCTGCAATGGTAGGATTAAATGATGGGACGCATTAAAAGAACTAATGCAAGAATATCACGCATTAAAAGAACTAATGCAAGAAAATAAACCTAAAAGACGTTGTTGGAACAAGTTTTTCAAAAAGCTGTTATTACAAGGACGTTCATTTTTGTTTTGCATCGCGGTATTCGGTTATGAATACCCAGCACCTCAGTCGACGAGGCAAGGGCCGAGATCCCTTCACCGGGAGTGACCCCTTGGACAAAAGTTTGCGTCAGGGTAATAACTTCACTATAGTCGATTATTCTTGCTTTGCATCGAGATATTTATTTTGTAATATCCTGCACCTCATTCGACGAGGAAAGAGCCGAGATCCCTTCACAGGGAGTGACCTCTTTAGCAAAAAGTTTTTCGCCACTATATTTTCAAAAAAGGTGTATCACGTTCCTTCAACGACATCAAGTTCATTACGTTAACGGGTTTTTTCGCCTAAAACCCAGCCGTAGCCCTCCGTCGTTTCTTATAAGTTATACTTAGTATTCGTGCTGCGTTTGTTGACTGTGTCAAGGCGCAGTGAACGGTAGCTAAGTGTTGCTTATTTGCTGGATACAATGTGATTGGTTAGGACATCTGTGTAACCTTGTTGACTGTGTCAAGGGTTATGCAGGTGGGTTTTAATGCAATCAAGACAACGACGGGATGAACTTGACTAGGACTTTTTGATTTGTTGACTGTGTCAAGATCACTTGAGTCCTAGGGGCAAAAACCACATCGGGAGTTTCAAAAGAACTGAAACTTGCAGATTTAGTATACCTTCTGGAGTGTGGTGACTAGAGTGGATTCCATCTAGGTTATCACACAATGACAGTTGGATCCCGATCCCACTGATGAGTTGGTTTACTCTCGGGAGATTATTTCACTTAACGATCAATGCTATAAACTTAGTAGGTGTCTAGAAAGGTGTTAGCGGGGTTACGCCCCCAAGGAAAAGAGGTTCTTTAATTAAGGAACTTCGCGAAAGCGTTGGAAAACCTCCCTCGAAGTACCGACACTAGCCTGGCTGAAAGGTTAAGCAAGTATTGTGACGTGAATCAAAACCCGGCTAGTTCTTCTTTTAAAAGGGTTTTAAGAAGAATTTGAGGAAACAGTGGGAGACATCCTGGTTAGATAAATTAATAAAACCAATCTAATCTTGCAAGAGCATACGCTGAGTGTTTCTTTTCTCTCTCCAGGCAGCAACCTTTTCACGCCCTAATCAAGATAATAAAATGTATCGCTTGACCGATCCGAATTTTTATTCGGGACTGGGGAAAGTTGGTTCAGCTCTAACTTGTGACAACAGTCATGAGTATGAGAATGGGAAAGAGGACAGTATGGATTTCCAGAATGCCCAGTCGAAGAAGAAGCATGGTTTTGCATCTACTTCAGGTGTTCTTGTAATTGAGAACTGTTTTACGGTCAGCCCTACCTCCTGGGTACTTGATACCGGATCAGGATCTCATATCTGTAATTTATTACAGGGACTGAGAAAAAGTAGGAAAGTTGCACCGGGTGATATGTCGCTCAGAGTAGCGAACGGAGCACAAGTTAATGCGGCAGCCGTCGGTGAATATCACCTAGTATTGCCAAATGGCAAAACTATGATTTTGAACGATTGCTACTATGTACCCTCCATGGTTTGCAACATCATATCAGTTTCTTTACTCGATAAAGATAGATATAAGTTTGTTCTTGAAAAGAATATCATGAACATTTACCTTGATAAGGTACTGGTTGCAGAGGGTACACTGTTTAATGGTATCTACGTTCTAAATCAGAATACAGTTCTCAATATACAAAACACACGCAAGAGGAAAAATTCAGATACGAATGAATCCTACTTGTGGCATTGTAGACTTGGTCATGTCGGAGAGAAAAGACTGAGTAAGTTGCATAGAGATGGACTCTTGGATACGTTCGAGTTTTCATCTTATGAAACTTGTCAGTCTTGTCTCAAAGGGAAGATGACCAAATCTCCGTTCACCGGACATGGAGAAAGAGCAGCAGAGCTCTTGGGACTCGTACATAGTGATGTATGTGGTCCGATGTCTATACATGCAAGGGGTGGGTTCTCGTACTTCATCACATTCACTGACGATCTCTCTAGGTTCGGATATGTGTATCTGATGAAACACAAATCTGAAGCTTTTGAGAAATTCAAGGAATTCAGAAAGGAAGTAGAGAACCAGACAGGCAAAAGTATCAAGATCCTCCGGTCTGACAGGGGAGGGGAGTACTTAAGCACGGAATTCCTAGATTACTTAAAAGAGAATGGTATTCTCTCTCAGCTTACTCCTCCTTATACACCACAGCACAACGGTGTATCGGAGCGGAGGAATCGTACCCTACTGGATATGGTTCGCTCCATGATGAGTAGTGCTGAGTTACCTCTTTCATTCTGGGGATATGCACTTCAAACTGCAGCACATCTATTGAATCAAGTTCCATCCAAATCCGTGCCCAAGACTCCGTATGAAATATGGAGTGGTAAAAGTTTGTATCTTAAACGTATTAAGATTTGGGGTTGCCCAGCTTATGTCAAAAAGCAGAACCCAGACAAACTTGAGGCACGGGCGGTTTTGTGTAAGTTTGTGGGATACCCAAAAGATTCTAGTGGGTATCTATTCTACCATGCAGAGGAACAGAAGATAATTGTTTCAAGAAATGCCACATTTTTAGAAAAAGAATTTCTTGTTAAAAACATTAGTGGCAGCACGGTAGAACTGGATGAAATTCCAGAAACACAAGCTTTAACAGAAAATTTGGAGGAACCGCTAGATTCAATAACCCCAAACGAACCTCAGCCACTCCGCAGATCTGGTAGGATTTCTCATCCGCCCGAGAGATACTACGGTTTTCTCATAGACGGGGATCGAGAGGATTGCATCTTGGAAGAAGATGACCCTACCAGTTTCAGGCAGGCCATTATCAGTAGGGACTCTGATAAGTGGCAGGAAGCAATGCAATCCGAAATGGAGTCTATGTATGCCAATAAAGTGTGGACCATGGATATTGCTCCACCTGGGGTAAAACCCGTTGGATGCAAATGGATCTACAAAAGGAAACTTGGTGTAGATGGGCAGGTGGAAACCTATAAAGCTAGACTCGTTGCAAAAGGTTTTCGTCAAAGACCTGGTTTGGACTATGATGAAACTTTTTCTCCGGTGGCTATGCTCAAATCCATTCGAATCCTACTTGCCATTGCTGCCTTCCATGACTATGAAATCTGGCAGATGGATGTTAAGACGGCTTTCCTAAACGGTTGTTTGGAAGAGTGCGTTTACATGGATCAACCAGAAGGTTTCGTAGACAGTGGGAGCAGCGGAAAGGTGTGCAAGTTGCTTAAATCCATTTATGGATTAAAGCAGGCATCGCGGAGCTGGAACATCTGTTTTGATGAGGCAATCAAGGAATTTGATTTCATCAAGAACGAAGATGAACCCTGTGTATATAAGAAGATTGTAGGACGAACTGTCGTATTCCTAGTCTTGTACGTGGACGACATTCTTTTGATAGGAAATGATATTCCTATGCTACAATCGGTCAAGCTATTTTTGTCACAAAGGTTCTCCATGAAGGACCTGGGTGATGCCTCGTACATTCTGGGGATCAAGATCTATAGAGATAGATCCAAGAGACTATTGGGACTTTCGCAGTCCAGGTACATAGAGACCGTGCTAAAGAGATTTAGTATGGAGGATTCCAAGCGCGGTAACATACCCGCATTGCACGGAATTACTCTCTCTAAGAAGATGTCTCCTAAGACTGACGAGGAGAGGGTTCGCATGAGCACTATACCCTACGCTTCGGCGGTAGGATCTATAATGTATGCGATGCTATGTACAAGACCAGATGTAGCTTACGCGTTGAGCACGGTAAGCCGGTATCAGTCAGACCCAGGGGAGGACCACTGGATAGCAGTGAAGAACATTCTCAAGTACCTGAGGAGGACTAAGGAGATGTTCCTGGTTTACGGTAATGGAGACCTCAGGGTTGAGTCCTTTACCGATTCAAGCTTCCAGAGTGACAAAGATGACAGCAAGTCTATCTCGGGTTTTGTGTTTACCCTCAACGGAGGGGCGGTATGTTGGAGGAGTTCCAAGCAGGATACCGTCGCAGACTCGACGATGGAGGCTGAATACATTGCTGCAAGCGATGCCGCAAAAGAGGCAGTCTGGATTAAGAAGTTCATTAGTGAACTTCAGGTGGTTCCGTCCATTGTTGACCCAATACCTTTGTATTGCGATAACAATGGGGCTATAGCTTTAGCGAAGGAACCAAGGTCCCATCAGAAATCCAGGCACATCTTAAGGCGGTATCACCTGATCAGGGAGATCATTGATCGACAGGAGATCGAGGTGCGGAGAGTGGATACAAAGGACAACACTGCGGACCCATTCACAAAGGCTTTACCCCAGACTCAGTTCGAGCGGCTGATCGAGATGATAGGTCTTCGATACGCCAGTACTTGGCCTTAGTGCAAGTGGGAGATTGTTAGTGTATATGCCCTAGAGGCCATTACTGTATCATACTAGTATGTATATTACTTGATGGAAGCTTGGGATATTCACAGTTGTACAGACAATCTTGCTCAATATAGTAGTATGCTACTTGGTTTGTCTCTGCTTTAATGTGTACATGTGTGTTTATTTATTATATCACCTATACGCATTAGTGGAGCCCTTAGGATCTTTGCTTGATTACCGGCATTGTGATGGCGATCACACTCGTGGGGGCTGGGTAATCTACAAGCACATCCTTATACACGTCCCTGGTCGTGGGAGTATCGAGATAGGGCATCGATGCTCCGGAGTAGACTAGCGTATGCGCTTCTCATCCAGCACGGGAGACGGTCTGTCCCACAGCCGTCGGTACGTCGTACTTGAGATAGTATGCGGGTGCTCGTTGGGTTACGAGTACACTGGACAGGACTCGCAGGGAACTGATGGTTGGTATTATACCTATCGTCAGTTATCAGTTCCCAGGTGACATGAGTACAGCTTAGTCCGCTGACTTGACACTGTCACTTTGCCTCGAGTGTGTTCCCACTGTTCTTTGATTACTACCCTACCACGGCTCTACTGAGTCGTGCAAACAGGTAGTAGTTGGGAGCAGTCCCGAAGCACTTGGAGGCAGTGACGGTTAGACAGGATTCGTCTCTCCCGGTATTGGGGGTTGACATCGCGCTGTGTCTAGGAGAGCCATTACACAAGTAGTCCCTGGCCAGGGCAAGCGAGATATACTGGTAGGTTTCCAGTGTTATCTCAGGGTGTATTGGGCTTCACTCCGACACGACTTGTACCGCTATTAGGGGACTGACGTTTACCGCCCCCCTAGGCCCGCCATGCGATGTATCAGACGAACAGACCGGACTGTACGGAGAATGTCACATTCAGACTCAGTAGGAGTTCAGATGGGGTTTCACCTCGTCAGCCTTCTTGTCGGCATCTGCCTGGGGACCGTTACGCACAGCTAGTGCCGCTTGCGGTCTGTGGTTAAACCCACTGCCAGCGTAGTGTCGAGTCTTTAGAGTCCCACACAGAGGGCATTCACCTCTGGGCAAAACAGAGTAGAGGTCGCATGGTTTTGCGACAGGGTTCGTTCTCATCCGCGCACTTGTGCACGTTTGGAGTCCGGACGGATATTGCCAGCAGGCTCTGGTTTGAGCCGGATACTGGTATATGTTTTGGGGTTGCTTTTAAATCTTGGTATTCTTGTTCCTCGGAACGAGAATGCAGGTGTGTATGCACAGTTGCTTGAGGCGGAGGATGAGGTTTTTCATTAGGGTTTCGGAACGGGTGCGTATGCACAGTTGACAGTTATCATTTTCCAAACCCTAATGGATTTATGGATTATCTATTAATAATAGTAATTAAATGAGAATTATGTTATGGTTGATTTTTTGTTGACTTGTTGACCATGGTTGACTTGTTGACCATGGTTGAATATTGACCACCATCATGCTTTGTAAAGATACTCCTTGATTTATGCTTACACTCATTTATTGAAAGTATGATAGTGGTCATTCCAAATTAACCATCAACTATTCTCATTTTCAATTATTATTATTAATTAGATATTTCCTTTTTCTTTTAGTGATGGTTGCTAAAAGAAAATAGCTCATTCTTTCATATCTATTCTCTCTCCTCTCTTCATCTTCTTCTTCCTCAAGCTCAAGGTGATTCCTTCTCATGTGTTGAGAATCCTTCACCTTGAAAAGAAAACAACCCCTAAACACTCTCTACTCTCTCTAGGGTTCAAGGTTTAGCAAG